>CM070873.1:30682468-31882468 GCA_036365515.1 Torymus aiolomorphi | reverse complement strand
CTCACCGACTTTTATAATAGGTTAGTCTATTATATACACTGTTAACGTTGCTGTACTTTTAAAAATTTATTTTAATCTTAAAATCTAAAACTCATAGATTACAGAATTAATTGTAAAGCTGAATTGCTTCATTCTCGACAATACCAAAATCCAGAAATATGTTTAACTAATTATATGACCGAGTTACATTTTTCATCAATCAATAATAATTCTCACACTCTCTTATTTACCAATAGTAATAAATACAGAAGAAATCATTTCCTTAAATTTATTATCTGTAATTTCTAAGAAATAATTTACCTCTGTTATACGCTTGGCAATTAATTTTATTCAGGTATTATCAAACGATATCTAGTGTTTGATATGCAAATTAATGTAATATATACACTTACGAGTAGAGCATGTGCAATTTCACATCCAAAGACAAGTTATATTATAACAAAACTATATGTATAAATGAATAAACTATTTTGAATAATGGTTAGTTTAATAGAAATATCCATAATTTGTTGTTGAAATTGTATAACACTACTAGTTAACTATCGATTCATTAAATAATATTCAGTTTAAAGTTAATAATTTTCATGTTTTAGTTAATATTTCTATTATTTAGTATCGGCACCGCCCATTTTCCAGATATATTTAAAGTTTTATATTAACTAGCCAAATCCATGCGCGCTGCGCGCGCTCTATGTACTTTTTTTATTAAACATGCTAAGAATAATTTATTCCTTATAAGCTAGAAATCTGTTTCTTTTAATTTTGATGCATCTTTAATAATTGATATAATACTGAAGTACGTTTACTCTTAACAAATACAAAATTTTGATGCTAGAAACTATAAGCTTATTCGAATATTTTCTTTTCGTGAAGTATTAAATAAAGAATAAAATCTGAACATAATATTAACATAATTTATTCTAATATTAGCATAATCGCATTGTGTTTGAAATACTATTCTACTTCTGGCCATCACTTTAACAAATAATTAAAACATATATGTTATTTATTTTTTTAAACTACAACCAACATTAATTTGATTATTATTTATTTAATACTTTTCACTTTAATCATTTTCATTCTAATAAATATTAAAATAAATAATACCTAATTATCAAATAAAAATGCATATTTAATTTTAAATTCTCGCGCCTTTTATCCAAGAGCCAATCACAGATCAAATCTGTAGAGGCTTCACTCCTTCCGGTCATCACTTATTTAAGAAGGGAATACCAATGATTTTAGAAAAACCATTATATCAAAGTGGGTTATTTATCGTACCGTTAAATGTAAAACAATAAACCTGTTTTCTTGTTTAATTTCCGGGCATTTGATTTTGAGCGAGGGTGAATCCAAAAATCCTAGCGTCCAATAGCATCCATCGATGCTTAAGACAAGAGAAAGCGGCTGCGTCCCTTCTCAAGCCAAGCTCATTTATTACCAAGTGCATCTTCGAAAATCAGTCAACCTAGCCCCGTCAAATTGTACACTCGTCTCACAGTCCTCCGAAGAGGTTCATTTCCTACACTCAGATGCAGTCTGTGTCTTCTTTTCAATTTCTCTGTCTAGCATTTGTAAGCATATCTACGATACTCTAAAATATTTCCAAAATTGTTGAACTCAGTTACCGTGCAATGGTAACATACACTTATTTTTTCTAATAAAATTGGTTATAAAAAAAAATTGAAAGTACTTGCGTTAGTTTTGTATTCTATTTTAAATCCAATAACTAACAACCGATAAACCTGCATCAGAGACAACGGATCATCGAAAGCGGCTAAGGGCCAAGGATAAAAGTAAGTAAAACTCACAATTGCTGTCTATCTTTTTTCCTATTCTCTAGCTAGAACATTTGCCGGCTTTCTCTCTCGCTGTCTCTCTCTCTCTCCCTTGGTTTTAGAAGGCCGGTTGGATCATGGCGTTTGGCTAGCTCCTCTCCTTCTCCGGTCTTCTTTTCTCTGCGCGCTTGAAATCGGCGTTCGGAGTCCGCGTTTGATTTTTATAAATTGTCTCGGCGTTGATATCAGCTTTTAATATTTATTTTTATAAATATTATAATCTTGTTCTGAGTAAAGAGACGAAACTAATGATGTCATTTCATCCCTGGTACTCCTCTAGTTCTTTCGTAATGTCTCGTTTTTCTGTTTATGCGCGTGCCCAAGGTTTACAAATATTCGCCGCATTGATTAATATTTGTTTTACAAGTATTATCATTATTTTAAGTAAATGGCCGAAAATTCGTCCCTTACACATTTCATGTAACTTAAATCGAAAATTCGAAATTCAGCTTCCACAATTAAAGCCACTGTCAATTTGTTTTTACAAGTAAACAAACCCATTTCAACTCGCGTTAAAAAACAGATTAGTTAACCTAGACATCAGCGTTCGAACAATTTACTGCTGGTTTCCTGATGGTCTACGTTAATTAATAAAACGATTTCGCCGGCATAACGCTTTTGTTTCTATTTTTAATCTAACAACCGCGTCAACACCCCTTTGTTTAAAAATGAGCAATTATTTCATATGAAATAAACCAGTTGGGGTTTTTATAAAATCCCGACGTAACATGTGTATGCAGTAGCGGCAAAGCGACTCATTGATTATTCGCGGCGATTGGCTCGGCGCGAAAAACGTTTCTCTCTCTCTCTCTCTCTCTCTCTCTCTCTCTCTCTCTCTCTCTCTCTCTCTCTCTCTCGGCTGACGAAATTTTATGACTTTATTCGAGATTCGGTGGCGTAATATTATATTTAACGATTTCGTGAATTTTTCCGTACGCTGTCAAAGGAAAGTGACGATAAAAATGTTTGCTTTCTTTTAGGGGGAACAAATTTATTTGAAGTTTTCGTATAAGTATTGTATAATTTTAATTGTATAATTTGATTTTACTTCTCAGATACGGATAATTTTCATAATAAAAAAAATCAGATAAAACTAGGGTTATAAAAAATAAGATTAGAACTGAAATATGCCTGTATCCATATCGGTTTATAGTGATCCATTAGAGAAGAAATTTACGACCGTCTTAAACAATAACTGCGCACTTTAAATATGCAAGATGTCAATATTTAAAAGAAGTCTATTATCGTTAAATTATTAATTCTAAAAGAGGGGGAAAAAAAGCTTCGTGAATATTATTACTGTTCTTTGCAAGTCATTCGCAGACCGATAAATCGCCCGTTCCAATCCATACGAAATACCGTAACAAGCATGTAGTCGGTCTTTGGGAAAGCAAAAATTACCCATAAAATTTAAAGAGCGCATAGTTGAAACGGGAACGCGTGCGCGCGGCGGCGGCGGCCCGCAACAAAAAATTAGCGGCGGATAGGCCGGCTTTGTGTCGAGGCTTAATTATCGGAAATTACCTGTAAATTATATGCTTATGCTTTTAAAAAACTGCACGCGCTCGTGTATAACGCTAATTCTCGACCTGAATTTCGCCTCGTTATTAAATATTTTTGCGGCTTTTTATCCGCCGATGTACCTCGCTGCTATTCGCAAATCAAACAATGTGACTTTAATGCATGCGTAATGTTAATTTTGCGAGAGAAAAATTAAGTTCATTTTAATTTCGTAATTAAATTTTCTTCTCTATTAGACAGCAAAATGAAATAATTTCGTATTGACACATGTGTCCATATTCTCCTGTTGTTGGGGATAAAGGTAGCGCGATGTTGCTCTTGAAATCAATTCTGTCTAGCTTTTTATTGTTGCCCGGCAGGTTTTAAAGATAAGTTCGTTGAGTATTAAATTTGAAGAAAATTATCTTTTTTAACGAACTATTCGTTTGTCAATTATAAAAAATGTTTTAATTACAAAATATCATTACTTTTCCAGCTCATTTCCACTCATAAAGGTACGAAAACCGGATCAAAATGAAGAGGCATCTGGACAAAAGCAATAGTAACATTGCTAGTGAAAGGGCGGCAGAGGAAGAAGCAGCGAGCGGAGGAAACATACTCCTAGACTGTGCTATGAGAATGATACAAGCTTCGCCGAGTAGAAGGCGGAGATCGCGCAGTTCCACTGACAGCCAGACGAGCGATGAGGAGTTGAGCAGCAGAGAACGAAAGGCCAACTTCATTCCGATTCTCTTACCACCGGCCTTACCAGTGGAGCCATGGCCGCAGCTGTCGCTAGCAACACCACCACGACCGCACTTACAGACACCAGGAGTATCAGAATCGCTGGTATCCTCATCGCCGACATCGTCATCGCCGACGTCGCAGTACTGGAATGACGAGAGAATTTTCACCGTAAATAAGTGGCTAGCAGACGGTGTAGAGAAGCTCCAGCTGTCGCCGAAATCACGTACAGTTAAAAATCGAGACTTTAGCGAGCCGAAGCGCGGGAAAACTGACACGTTCAGCAGGCTCAGTTCTGAGGTATTTATCATCTCTGTTTGGACATGGGTAGAATTTTGGAAGATGACGAAGTGAGTGATAATGTGGGTTCCTTTTTGAATTTCAGAGAGCGAGCGGTGGGAAAGCGGCGGCTCACGACGATTCTGGAACATTTAGAAGACAAGGTTCTGAGGTAATTGCACTCGGTTTTTTTCTTTTTTTAAATGAAATAATGAAATTTAAAAATTACGGTTTGTTTTATGCAAGATGATGAGTGAGTGGTAATATGTGTTGATTTTTTAATTTCAGAGAGCAAGCGGTGGTAAAGCGATGGATCATGGCGCACTCAGCAGACAAAGCTCTGAGGTACTTATACTCTGAATTTTCGCATTTATATAAAATAAAGAAATTATCAAGTTAGTGACTGACGATATCTTATGTTTTTTAATTGCAGAGGTCGAGCGGTGACAGACCAGCTTGGAATGCCGGTACAGGAATTCAACCATGGCACACTGAAGACAATCTGTGGAATACGAGATGTCGCATACCTGTTGGTCTCACCGGGCACTTACCTCCGGCATTTCCATCAGCTCCGAAATCCGACTGCCCTCCTCAATCAGCCACGAAAAGCACCGGAGCAATACCTAAGGTTCGAAAATGTCCACCCGCCCCATTTGGCAATAATTATCAACTGGCCAGACAAAGTTCATCCCCAGAGTCAGACTGCAGCCAGGACGTTTCATCGCAGCCCAGTACCAGCAATCAACTGATCCAGAGGCAGGTCATGATGGAGCGCATGCGCCTAGACGTCCAACGTGCGTGTCAGTCGTTTTCAAATTCCGATAGCGCAATGTCACGGAGTAGATCGTCAAGCCCTTCTATGCCAAGTAGTTTGTCCGAGTTCTTTGGCTGGTAAACACAGCTTTTAGACGATCTACGAGATCCGTAACAGCAAGTCGGATTATACCTGCCGACATTGCCATCCACGGGATGATAACTAAAATTAATTCTACAATTCCAACTTAAATTTCATTTCGAGAGAACGAGTTAAGAAGCAGTGGTGTTAAAATCTCTATTTAATATCTTAATTTGTGAAAAATTTTACGGAGAAATACTATCATCAACTAAAATAAAAAATCTTCCAAGTAATTTATATTACTTATCAAATTTCAGCTATTCTGATGAAATGTTTTTGTAGGGATACACAATTATATACTTTATTTTAGCAGGAGACGATTTTTCGAATTATGACTTTCCACGTAAGTGCCAATGGTACTATAAGAATTGAAATTTTCGGCTGTTGAAAATAGCAATCACACAACGATTAATTTGTACCCTGTGCTTTGTAACTTTGTAGAGTATATTACTGTTTCTATTGTGATCCTTTATCGTCGCAAAAATTTTAGATTAACATGTTTATATATATCTTCAAAAGTTTGAATAAAGTTTGTCTATATAGTCTACGTATAAACACTTTAAATGTTAAGCTTAAGTTTTTCTATAAGAAGATTTGAAAAATTGGTACCAAAACTTTTGCAATGATAAATTGTTATAATTTTTATAGCGGCTTTAGCACTTGTTAGACTCTTGTTTATACTAAATTATATTGTCTTAAACCATTGTGTATAACTAAGAAAAAAAATAGCTAAGAAGCATCAATCGAGAATTTATTTTATGTATTCGACTACCGAAAGAAACAGCTACGATAATAACTCTAGAAGAAATTTTATATTTTTTGTGACGAAGTAATATATATATTTTTATAATAGAATGATAAATATAATATATATTGTAAATAAAAATTTTATATAAATAATGTACGAGCGAAACTTTACGTAGCGAAACTATATTGTACTTCGAAGGATATGCCGCGACAACATCACACATACCAAATTCTCATTGAATTAATCGTGCGCTCGAGCTGAATGTCATTACTCCTACAAATGTAACTTTTATACTAACAAATAAAGAATGACTTATATCGAAAAGAAAAAAGAAAACAGACATACGCATACAATGGCTTCGACGCACTTACAATTCCTCATTCCCAAGTACCATAAAACATCCCACACTCGGTCGACATTAGCGCGCGCGACGGCGATGCTAATTCGTACGTAGCAGCGCAATAGCAATAGCTCGAGAGGTCAATCGTGCCACGATGATGGCGAAAGTTTTGAAGGGTTAGCGGCGATAAATTCGCTCGAACGGCGCGCTCTTTTCTCGCCGGCTAGTAAGTGGAATGTATAAGATCGGGAATTCGGAGTGCCAGTTTATACATACCATATACAATAATTCACGCGTGACTCGAGCATCTTAATAAACAGAGTTGCCGTATTATAAGTAGGCGGAACAATAAATTTATTGAGCAACTAATTGTCTTCCAATATTCAATACGATAATTCATTAATCCTACCCACTCTGACTCAAAACATCGCGATAAATATTAATTCCGAAAGAAGCCAAGGAGCATCGACTCTCTTGCGCAAACGAAAGCGAGCCGCAGACAATCATCGCAATCTCGCCATAAGAGCAATGTCCCTCGGACCTAATGACGAGCGGCCGCCGCCGCAGTAGCAGTAGGAAGTGCGGCGGAATCGATCCGCTCGCTCGTCATGCAACTACCGGATAATCTCCCGCCCGGCGCACCAGGAAGCGTCCCTTTATTGCTCATTGCGCGGGATTTTAATTCGCGCGCGCATAAGTATTAAACGTCGCGGCTGTAATAAAGCGTAGGCGCGCGTGCGAGTGTATAATAGCACAACGTTTTATGCGCGTGTGCTGTGTGTGTGTGTGTACATGTAAGGTGTAACGTACGAAGGCCAGCGGATTTGCTTTGAACCCTGTACACAATTGTCGGAGCAAGTGGGTATATATTCCTTGCGCATATATGGGCTTCGAAATCATCGAGCTATGTGTGTATAATATTCTCGCGACGTCGCAATCCTGGCGCCGAGCTGTCTCTCATCCATATTAACGGAGCGAGTACAGCAGTAAATTTGCGAAGCTCTCGACGATGCTTTTTGCACGGCGGCCGCGGTGCAAGCGATTTTCAATTCGCCGGGTGACCCTAAATTCGCGCTGCTACGCTGCCGCTTTATAATTTTCATTTCAAATATCGGTATACAGAGTCGCTGAGCTTTCGAATTTTGATTCGAGCGGTGATCGATACGAGGTAAAGTGTGTCGCGGCAAAGTTATTTTTTGGGGGCAAAGAAAGTGTATTATGTTTATGGAAACGTTGCTCTTCAAAACACGAACACATAATTGATGTGTACTTTATGAAATGGAAGCGTGTTCTATATGTACGAATCCCTCATTCAACTTAAACGTAAAATAAATAATTCCCGCGAATTCTATAATCGAAAGCGTCAAACTAAAAGCCCCTAAAACAGTCGACAGTAGTTTACGGCGACTATTCTCACGTATCGAGGCGTCCACCGCGCCGTTCCCACCATCCGGATTTCATCGTTTTTTTTCGCGGTCACGCCAAAGAAGACGTTCATCACGCTCTGCGGTCAGCGGGTGCGCTCGTTTATTTTCAGCAGCCGATGGGTAGGCAGTCGCTAATCAATTGATTTGTGAAATTCGAGAAGGAACAAATGTTCGTGGAGTTTAGGGTGATTATTTTTAATTTACGCTGGCAGCTAGTTTTACCCGTAACAGAGAGATTTTGTATACAAGTATACTTATATTAGAGGACAATAGCTCAAGTTAAAGTTTGAAACAGTATTTAACAGCAAAAATTATTTGAAGTTTATTCCGCATATATGTAGTGTATATACATAAATGTACCTAAAAATTCACGAGAACATTAAAAACCGACTCAAAAACAAAATTATTCAACTCAAATAGTCGTGCGCGCCACAAAGCACTCATAATCACATCTTCAGAGCACGCGGCCTCGTAAAAGGAACTCGAGCCTCGAATATAAACAGGGCGCGGGGCCGCTTAAATCCGGCTTAACCTGCGAAAAAGTATTTTTGCGCGTAGTCCTATTAACGCTTGCGCCTCCCTCGAGAGTCTTCCCACGTAGGATCGAGCGAGCGCGCCTCGGGATATAGTTTTGTAAACGCGCTCGCGCGTCCCTGCCACTGCCTTAATTCGTAATTGCACTTGCAGGCGTGCCGAAACCTCTATATACACTTCTTTCTCCGCGTCTATGCAAACCTAGCCGTATAATGAAAGGGAGGGGAGGGTGAAGACGACGAGGGAAAAAAAGTTGGCGCGCAGAGAGCATTAATCCTCGCTGAAGGATGTCCCTATACCGTCGGAGATCTTTTCCGCGGTGAGTATAGCGTGTGGATGTACGTGTTTATCTATACGTGACGGACCGTCAAGAATGTGTGCCGCTAATTATGTATGATGCGTAGTTTAATTTCCTCGCGTACATAACAGAGACGAGCGTTACTTAATTTGACACACCTGTTTGTTTATCCTCTAATTCGCGATATATATACAAGAATTTGTTAATAAAAAATTCATTAATCGAGAAAAATCGTCAACGGCAGAGCGGCTACTGACGGTGCAGCTAGCCTCGAGTCGAATTAACGCCCGTTGCGTAATCGGTAACCCTACGCTCGTCTCCCCACTGACCACAATGGCGCTGCGAAAAAGTGACGTAAAACAAGGAGTCTCCCCACCCTCCCTCTCTCTGTCTTTCTCGAAAACCGCAGCGAGAGATTTCATTATGCAAATCCGCGCGCGCGCGCGTCTCCTTCGCATATATAGTATATGCGAGAGTTCGCACGTAATACGGTTCTCTCTCGCCCGGTATAAAATTACGCTGACAACACGCGACTCTTCTCCTTCTTATTATCGTCATCGTTCCGAGAGTTTTCGTCCCGCCTCGTTATAGGGAATTAAGGTGTCATCGCGCTGTATAACAAAGTAAAATATTTTTGTTTATCAACTTTCACACGAAATTCCTCATGTACCTATACCACACAGGTTCCCGAAGAATCCGAATTTACACCCGACGATTCCCACCTATCTCGCACGCTTGCGCTTCCTCGTTTCCCACTTCTCGCTTTCGTTCTTCTCTCGCATCTTTCTCTCGCTCGCTCTCTTCTCTCTCGCGTGCGCCGAACAAAAGGCTGTAGATCGTTAACTCGGCCTCTCCTCTTCCTCCTCCTCCCCTCCTCGCAAGAGAGTTTATAACTTGAAATTCGCACTGGCGCGCGTTTCTCACGGGCTTTATTATCTCCCCGGCGCGGTGGATTACTATGATTTCGGGCAGCGAGCGAGCGACTCCTTTGTTTTCGTAGCGCTCGCGCACGCGCGCGGGTGGAACTTTCTAACATTCGCCCGCGTCTCGCTAGTCGCGTAGATATACCTATACGTATAGGAATTCGATGCGGCCCAGGAATTGGGCTAGGCTAAGTGCGAAATTGCACAGTTGCGGGTGCGCGTATAGTTCTCCGGAAAAACGAGTGTGTGGGATTACAAGCGTCGTAAATGGAATTAGGCGATGCTATGCGCGCGCAAAACTGGCCTAGCAATCGTCGGCAGCGTGTATGTACGTATCACTGCGCCAAGGAGCTCACTGGAATTGCCCGCGGCGGCTTTTATTTTTGCGTTCAACTAAAGTGCCACTTTCGACCGGTAAAGCAACGTTTCATTAGTCGATGAGTATTGTCCGTACAGCGTAGCTTTCTTCAATACGGCCTACTTATCCACATCACTGCGGTCTTTTTCCAAGCGAAGGAATGCCCGCTTACCTGTCGAAAAAAAGCTCTCTTCTAAATTTTCTCATTCCTACCAACCGCGATTAAACCGCACGCGCGGGGCGATAAGATTCCAGCCGATAGCACGCAGAACGTGCACCGTAATAACCCTCCTCACTTGCACGGGGCTATATCATCTCGGAAGCAGTTCGTGCGGAAAAGCCTCTCGCGGGTATGAGTGCAGTATATACACACATACACACGCACAATCGCCTCGTGGTTCGCTCCGCAGGCCGCAACGTCTTTGTCTTCCTGAAATCGCTCGGCGCGCGAAGCGCAGATCAAACGCTGTGCCGTTACGACGTTACATACGTGATATGAGAGAGAGAGTGCAGTGCGTACATCCCGTTATGAGCGTTTCGTACGGTCGGCGCGGTTGTTTGTTTGCTCTTCCGAAAGGGGTAATAAGCCTTTTAAGGGTTGCGTGTGTAGGAAAGGTTATGTGCGCGTGGTTTGCAAGAGATACGCGCTACGTGAGGTAGTTTTGATGAATGGTGACGGAGATGAAGGGCACAGGTGCTACGGTGAATTGAGTTGGGATTTGCGAAGATCGATGATACTCGGCTGCGAAAATAAGTATAGCCTAATTGAGAAAAGAATATTGAAATTTATTTTGTTATAGGCGCGTAGATAAGCGATATTTTACCAATTTTTGCTACAAGTCCATAAAAAAAGTTTTGAAAAATTCGAGAATACCGGCTTACAATATAAATTTTTACTTTTAAACTTTTTCCTGGGGCGTTCAAAGCTAACCAGTCGTGCGCCATAACACACGTTACCGCACATCCCTCACACCGCACGTTCTTTCCACTTCTCAACGCCAGCTCGAGCGGCAACCTCTTCCGCAAAGCCCCCCAGACTTATACACCTCTCACCTTCTATACACGCGCGCGTGCGATCTTGCTATCGGAAGTGAGCGCCGCACCGAATGCGCTAATGAGGCACGCCGACGTACGCTTCTTCTTCTTCTTCCTTCAATTTCGACTCGGCTTCGCTTGATTCTTCTTTACGATCATTAGAATGATTACGAAATATATACAACTACTGAAGAAAGGAGGCCGCCGATGAGTAAGAAAAAAATCGCTCTTTTCCGAAAAAGACGCCATATTACGTAACATAGAAAAGCTTTGGCAGTGAATTGAATTTTTCTGTTTGAATTTTACAGAAAGGATCAGTCACCAAAATTAATTTTCCGACGGATATTTTATGGGGATAAAGCTCAAAAAGGCTTTACACTTTCATTCGCATAGAAAAAGCTTTAGAGCCATGGCGCTGGTTCAAATTTTGTATGACTGCACAGTTTATGCATATTTTAACTTCTGAAAAGAAAAGGACCACCAAACTAATTTTTTTCAATTTACATAACATTTTTTTTACTTCAATTGGGGAAAACTTTATTATCCCTTCATTCGTACATGTTCCCGCTACTCTAGAGGGCTGAACTTTTTTTAAATTCATATTTTTCAAAGAACTTTTTAGTGGTATAAGTCACTTTGGTCTTGTTTGCGGGGAATTTCTCCCAGGCTCGTCGACGCCTCTTGTCCGTACGACAAAAACGTTCATAAAAACGGTATCGCAAACACATATTATTGAACTATTTCAAACGAATGAATTACCGTAAAGTCTCATTCATTCCATTCACCAGCGATCTAAAAAAATTCGAAATTCCCGCCACCAGCCTCAACCCACCCGCATCGTCCCCTCATCTCTCACTCTTTCACCTCCCGTCAGAAACCTTCGTGCGATCGCACACCGCCGTCGGCCCGGCGCGCAGCGTGACCCCGTTAGTCTCGGCGCGCGCGCTTTCACGCTCACGTGCGCGGTCAAGGCTTCCTCGCGTGCATCTGTGTGTGTATGTGTGTGCATTATACGTGTATCATAAGCGCGAGCGCGCATGGGTACTGAATAGGTAGTCGTTTTCGCGTGCGCCGAAGCGAAAGAGAAGAGTCTGCATTCTGCGCTCGATGTCGACGGGACAAGAGATATCAGCTGGTGCTGTGCATGCGGGAGGCGCTAGCATCGCTTACGATGAACTGCGCGATTGCGGTGCGCGCGAGGTGAGTGGCGGGAGTTTTTGAATTCGACTTTTTCTTTCGTACACTTTGAAGCTTATAGAGATTAGAAAAGTCTTTTTATGTATGCGAGGATATTGCGTATATAGGGTTCAGTACGCGTTAGTTATTCCGAAGAAGGCGTTATCGAGAGCTTTTACAACGCGGCTAGCGCTAAAGGCCGTAAAACCGATAACACCTGTACATAACCGTCCCGATATAGTTTAAGATCTCGTCTCTCGTGACTCTTTAATCCCCCTTTTAAACACCAAACAGCCATAATTTCAAGCCGGTGAGGAGGATGAAAAAAAAAAACGACGAAAATAGGACCGTAACAATCTCCCGTCGCTCGTATAGGCCTCTCATTTACGCACCGCCCACCGACGCATAAATTCAGCCGCGTAAGTAGGCAAAAAGCTAGCGCTCGGCTTATCTCGCGCGCGATTTTCATAACCGTAAATCAAGACACCACGTACGCGCGCGCACGCGCTAAGAAAATGACAGATGCGTCGCGCGTCGCGAGTGCTTCGATTGGCGGAATAATAATTCTTTAGTTTTATGTGCAGAGTATGTGCATATTTTTTCCGATGATTCGCGACGTTTCATTCATCGATTTAAAGTGGGCATTGCTAAGTGTGCTTACGCTTCTAATCGATATAGACACGGTAATAATTCTTTTAAATGGTAGATGAGAAAGCTAGCGGTTACGTGTGACTCTTTATATAACTTCGATATATATAAGTATACATAAAGATTGCCCATATGCAAATCAACGGTTTAAAGCGTCAACTGTATTTATATTGACGCTTGTCTCATCGGGAAAACATGCTTTTTCATCCTTCTTTTATTTTTCTTGCTCATTCGTATAACGCAATTACCGCGTCTCCCCCTCGAAATTGCATCCCGCGGCTTTAATAAGGCGCGCAAAGTGGGCGTGACTCCCTGCGACGAAAAACGATGTTTTCATCATTGCCGAGTGATTTATTATAGTCGCGTCCATATGATGACCTTGAATATAGCTGCGTGATGCTTTTTTCGAGACGCGGCCGCGGCGATTAAAATCACGAGAACGCGCAGGTGCGAGGAGAAGTGTATACCTACACGTTCGGGTGTAACGAGGCGCGTAATTCAAGTTTGACGTGCATTGGTGGCGGAGTTAACGTTTTGGAGTTTATGTGAATTCAAAAGGAATTTTTGAAATTTCTCTGTGTGCATATGGTGATGAGCATACTGAGTTCGTCTAACGGTTAGTCGTAGAAATGCAATTTGTCGAATACAACTATTAGCGGTGAATCTGTAATTTTTTTTCTTCACTATGCCACACATCGAGTTATTTTGTCCGAGATATAGCTCTCGTAAAGACTTCTTTAGATGATTGATCGACCGTTTGATTAATAAGCACACGCCGAATTCGCCATCATCGTCTTTCGTATTCGTTTTACAAAGAGACTCGCACAAGCCGTAATTGAATGTTTACGAGTGTTGGCCACTTTTTTATTCACTACCTCTTTTCACTCCGCCGGCGCCCATTACTGCCACATTCGCGACGAAGAAATGTGCCGCATCACGTCGTGTACGTATTAAAAGCGTTATCGACAACGTATATTATATCTATCTAACGGTTATAATATGTAGACAGACAGGCATCACAAAAAAAAATCAGCTAGACACACTAACACGCTTAATAGCGATAATTCTGTATCAATATATCTGTCAGTGAAATAAACACAAAAGCGGCTTTATCGCCGACACTGAGAAAACAAAAAAAAGGACGCACAGGCACGATTGTCCCCATCTCTGTCGGCGAATGCTCGCGCACCTTTCTAGAACAAACGTACGCCTGCATGCGCGCGCGAAATGTCAAGGTTGCGGTGCAGAGCGTATTTGCGCGTCCGAAAGACCATCGAAGCATTGAATGCTCTGGGACCTTTCGTATTTGTTCGACTGTTATAGGTATCTGTGGATGAACTAGTTCAAAATAATATCGATGGTATGAAATTAGGTCATTTTTTCTCTCTTTCTTTACCGATGCTATATATTTTTACAGGATTTTAACGATCTGCAGAAGAAAGTTGGATTTTAAACGAAACGCTTATACAACGGAACAGTCAAAACCACTCGCTTCGGAGGTACGTAAACTAATTGCCCATAAAGCGTTGAAAATTAAAACTTTCAAAGCCGTTTAATCTTATCGGCGTATCGGAATCATAACAGAAATCGGCTCGCGAGCGTGCCTATCTTATACCCTTATACCCGCCGCACGAACATGAAGATAACGGATAGCTGCAGTTGTGCGGATCGGAAAACGTCGATCGCATAGGCGCACGCGAATGGTAATAATAATAAGACTCGGGGAATGCACGAGCGAAATATGCCATCAGCGCTGAAGCCGTTAAACCGCGACTACAATGACTGCAGTTGACGTGTTTTTTTTTGCCGATCGCAACATTGCGGCTTGTAAAATGCGAGAGGTGAATTGTTATTAGGTTCGAGGGTGTGGATAGTAGCTGAGGCATTTAAAATTCATTGTTTCTCGGTTTTTTGCTGGCAAACGTTTAGCTTGAAATGTAGTTCTGCAGTTAGAAAGACAAATCCGAACGTAAACGGTCGGGAAATTATTACTGTTGAGAGCTTTTCTTTGCGGGTTATAATTTCGGAAATAGTAGGAAATAATCGGAATTATAAAACATTATAAATTTTGTATCTTTGATTAGTTATTTTCAATGTCTTCCTTCGTTTTGTAAACGAATATTTTTCATTTGCGGCAATTTACAAAAAGTTGGATTGACCATTTTCAATCCAAGTTAAATCCACTTGAGAAATAGTAAAATAATCGCATTTTCAATCGACCCTCATCCAGGTGCTAACATGCTACCTGGAACAGCAACACGAGCCACCCTGGACATCCTACTTCGTGCGCTACGCGGATGTGGTGAACGACCAGCGCGGCATGTCACACTTCAATTGGCAGGTAGGCACTGGTAGCAGCAACTACCACGTGCTCAGGACCGGCTGCTTTCCTTACATCAAGTACCACTGCAGCCGCAGACCCAGGCAGGACCTCAGCTTCGACGACGCCTTCTTCAAGGCGATCAAGATCATCAACCTTGGTGAGTGCGCCGCGAGAGATAGAAGGGGGGAGAGTGTATGCTTTGAAAAGAAAGAGGCGAGCTCTAGTCTAGAGCGGTATGACGGTCTGGCATTGGGACGATGGTAATTAGGTTTTAGGGTTAATGAAAGTGCAATTTTTTTTTGGCTGAGGTCTTTCTGTAGTCCAATTGTGTTGAATTATTATGGGAGTGTAGAAACGTTCAGTCTACAATTTGCAGTTTTTATTGTAAAAATTATGTGGCTATGAATATTTAAATATTCACTTCTATATAAAGGATGTAATGTAACTGTTTATAACCTACCTTTAAATAGCCACGTATTAAATGGAAACAGTGTATTTATGCTTTTAAATAATGCTAATTTGGACATTTTATTATAAAAAGCAAAAATTGCTTCTTAACGATTCATCAATTACAATTACGCGTTTTCTAGAAATTATTTACCAATATAATGTACAATGGTATATATCCTCTCGGGGGCAATACATTCGCAAGAACGCGTATAAGAATTATGAACGGAAATAAACGAAATGGTTACCGCGCGAAAAACCGGTAGAGCGAGATATTAACATTATTTTTACCCATTCGCGTCGCGCTTACTCTCTCTCTCTCTCTCTCTCCTTTCGAAAGTACGGCTTGAAATGAGCTGAAATTAAATTTCATCGAAGCACGCGTCGCTCCCAACATTCATCACTCGCAATTTTTCCCATCGCCGAATTTCGCGATTGTCTCTGCGCCTTTCGAAAATCCTCCTTGCGAACTCATTCTTTGGAGAAAGATACTTACGCCTTCAAACGCAGGATATACACGTAATGCGCGATGCGAACTCGCGTTTCGAATATATCGTCTTCGCTTTATTCTTAGAAGCTCTATCGTCTTTATGGGATCGAATAGTAGCACGGTTGCTTATTATCAGCCGAAAAAATGCAGCTTTCTTCGTGCCAAAAATAATGAGCAGTAACATTAACGCACTGTGAATCACAAATTTTAAAATTTTCGATGAACATGATTTGCATTGCAGGCATCCCGTGTCTGATGTACGGTCTGGCTGCGACACAGCTCATAAAGCATTCGGAAGTCGTGAATACGCCCCACGGCGACGTCACCATCTTCTTTCTCCTGCCCGAGGACAAGGGAGCTGCCTACTAGAAATTCTTTTCGGCTGGCGGATCAGGTGCCTCGACTGAATGATTTGTTATTTATTTTAAAATCAGTTTTGTTTTGTAAGTAAGCGATAATGGTAAATAGGTTGCGTAGTTGAATAAAGAAATTTTTGTGATCATATATTAATGTATCTAGTTTCATGTATGTCTCCACTTTCCCCTCGACTTTCCCTTTCCCTTAATATAAAAGCACGTCTTCAGAAAAAAGTGTTAGATTCTATAATAAATGTTGAAGAATCGAATGTAGATTCGGATTCATTGTTTAACATCAAGCAAATTCATAAATGAATTTAATTATAATTATGTCATAAATTGTTGCAAAAATTATAAATTTTGTTATTAAAAATTAATTAAAGGAATAAGCAAATTAATTTTGAGGAAGCCATGGGCCAAGGAATTGGCAGGGTTTTTTTTTTATTTTTTAATTATTATTTCTGTTAATTTGTCTCAGCTTCGTCTAGTTTTATACTTATTTTAGAAAAACCATTTTGCTAAAATAGATTATTTGTCATAAACTTTATTAATAAAATTGTTCGAATTTTGTTTATTAAATAAGCTATGCAGAATCGACATATTAGGACCTCATTAAGGTGGCTTCGGCGAGTTTTTATAAATACACAAACATTTCTGAAACTTTACAAAAATATTCTTTGAGCATTAAAATTTTCATTTCTGTCAAGAAAATACAAGGTCAACGATCAAATTTTAGAGAAAACTAGGCTTATAAAATGTTTCTTTTAACATGTAACCTTATGGGAAAATACATTGATTTTGTATTTATTCCATTATAAATAGTTTTTATAAAACAAGATATAATATTGAAGATTTTTTAATGGCGATTCCAATGCTGTTATCATAAATATGACTATATGAGTTAACGACCAAATTAAAGAGATATTAGCAATAAACTTTGTAAACATGATTCTGCACATGCGCACTGGGAGCAGACAAACACATAAGTAATAAGAATGGCGATTTTGTTCATAATTTAACAAAACTGGGACTAAGTAGTTAGGAGGTAATTACTAAGATTAAAATTTCAAAAATTGCCAAAAACAAAGAAGGTCCCCACTGGGGCTCCGATTTGATACGGCACCACGCGCCGAAACCACCTTAACGAATCCGAGCATGCGATTTTGAGTGAGGCTAGTCTTAAGAATTTGACCAATAGTTTCACTCAAAAATCTGACCTAACCCACGTTTAAAAGAAAGTGGCTGCGTCCCTTCTCAAACGGACTATGTGTACAACCGAGCACACCCCCGAAAATTAGTACAATCGAAACGTTCCAGTCGGACGGTCATTTCTCAATTTTCATACTCAGATGCGTTCCAATTTTCATACTCAGATGAGTTTTTCCAAACTTATATACACGTAAACTTGTAATTTATCGTAAGTACATTTGACTTCAACATTTATTATGTTGTCTTCCGCAAGTGCACCACCTTCTGGTTCTATAAATAGTTCATCACTGAAACCAAATTACTCTTTAAAGTATACACTCGCTGGTCATTCAAAAGGAATATCATCTATAAAATTCAGTCCCAATGGACAGTGGCTTGCAAGTTGTTCTGCTGATAAGTTTATTAAAATATGGGGATCATATGATGGAAAAATTGATAAATCAATTTCCGGGCACAGATTAGGTATATCTGATGTCGCGTGGTCTAGTGATAGTAGACTTTTAGTATCAGCATCTGATGATAAAACATTGAAAATTTGGGAACTCAGTTCAGGAAAATGTTTGAAAACTCTCAAAGGACATAGTAATTATGTATTTTCTTGTAATTTCAATCCCCAGTCAAATCTTATTGTATCTGGATCATTTGATGAAAGTGTCAAAATATGGGATGTTAGAACAGGGAAATATCTAAAAAGTTTACCAGCCCATTCAGATCCCGTCACCGCAGTAAATTTTAATAGAGATGGCTCATTAATAGTATCGAGTAGTTACGATGGATTATGTCGAATATGGGACACAGCATCAGGGCAATGTCTTAAAACTTTAATTGACGATGATAATCCACCAGTATCGTTTGTTAGATTCTCGCCTAATGGAAAATATATTTTAGCAGCTACATTAGATAATACTTTGAAGTTATGGGACTACAGCAAAGGAAAATGTTTGAAAATATACAGAGGTCATCAAAATGAAAAGTATTGTATTAATGCGAATTTTTCAATTACAAGTGGAAAGTGGATTGTTTCTGGTTCAGAAGACAATATGGTGTATATATGGAATTTACAAACAAAGGAAATAGTTCAAAAATTGCAAGGACATACAGATGTGGTGCTGTCTACTACGTGTCATCCGACAGAAAATATCATAGCATCTGCCACATTAGAAAGTGATAAAACTATTAAATTGTGGAAAAGTGACACGTAGATTATAAATTTACGTTTAAGAGAAAGCGGCTGCGTCCATCTCAAACCGACTATTTATACCTGCGAGCGCACCCCCGAAAATGTGTACACTCGAAATTTTCCATCCAGACAGTCATTTCCCAATTTTCATACTCAGGTTCGTTCTGAGTTTTTCCAAACTTATACACACGTGTCTTATTTTTCAAACATTTTTTTCTGTCAATTCTGCTCTGCGGAGTAAATTTGTGTTCGTTTTTTTTGTAAGCCGCGTCTCATTGAATGCGTGCATTTCTTTTCATTAATAAAGTGAATATTTTTAAAATACATTAGTTCTGTGTACGAGTTTATTTCGAAAAGATTAACCATTCATTTTATCGTAATTAATTATTCGATTTAATACCAAACTGAGGGGTAAGCTACCTTCAGCTAAAAGTAAGTAAGAATTGTAAATTGCTATCCTTTTCTTTTCTTCTTTCGTTAGAACATTTGCCAACATCTATCCATTTATCAATCGATTATTTCGAAATTTTATATTTTCCCCATAAAGCAAGGTGTGTTTTTTTATTTTTAAACAACCCTCTAAATTTTTCATTTAAAAAATATATTAGTGAAACGGCAAATATTTAGGTCGGGTAGCTATACGCCCGAATCCAGTTTTGTACGTTCACTAATCAAAACTAAAACATTATAATTCTTTCAATTGTTGAACTTAATAAAATCATATCAACCGGGTCACGCCCTTTGCTGCCACTTCTATCCTACCTTTTAGTGTAGATATCCGGCTCGATCCCCGAGCCCAAACGTAACACGAGGACGCAATTAAATTTTGTTTGACCGTTTGGAGAGAAAGTATTTTTTTCAATTTCAACATGTGCATAAACTAACATTAATTTATCCACTTTCTGTTTTAAATATAATTCATCAATATTATGAATTGCACTAATGTTTCATCACTTTTGAATTTCGTTATATAGTTAATTAAATTTAAACGGATAAGGTGATGATGATCGATCGACGGAATCTATCGATACAGGATTTTCCAAAGCTATAATTATCGAGATTTTTCATCAAACGCATCTTTTTTCAAGTGAATCTTATTTCAAGCCAAACATATCTATGCATAATTATATACGTAAGGCACAGAACGATATCTGCAACAAATTAACATTATACCATTAATCATCATTGAGAGTGCACAACTTTCACTGATTATAATTTAAAATCGGTTTACAGTCGACCCAACCCAGATATTGTAAAGTAATCCCCTTGAAATTCATTCAGCCGTTTGAATTATTCAGCGAGCGTCATTTGCTATAGCCAAGAAAGCGATACACTTGCGTTACGTAAAGCGCGCGATCGCAGCTAAAACCTCGGCGTAACTAGCGTAAAATAAACGAAAACGTTATTTATAGTCACGGAACACACGTACTGCGAGATATCTATATATCCCCACGATAATGTCGTGCATTAATTATAGGGATGCGCGCTTTTATAGGTTATGTCTGCTGATTGGAGGTTAGGTTCGTCTTGTTTATGCGCTCACCGGACGCGCCCACAGTGCGCGTGCGGAAGATTGACGTTTATACATCGAGGATGTTTATAGGGGTATTCTCTATAAGACGGAAAATCACGCCTAACCTTAAAATCGCGCGCCATCGGTTGCGAGGGGGGCAATTACGCGCTTTTTGCGCGCGGATGCCATTTTAACGGTATACCTGCAGAGATAATTCAAGAGCGACGAGCTACCGTAGCGAGCTACACTCGCGCTAATTGAATTATATATCTGGTCTCCCAGCTAAATCGGCGTTTTAATGGCTCTTTTTACGAGGGTTTTTTATATGTCGGCGTTATTATTCAGTGGCGACTGGCGCATGAAAACGCTATTTAGGTAAGTATGATTTGCATGCGAATTTAAGATCGCCGCCGCGAGATTGAGAAAAAGATGAGGAAGAGTCGCGCATGGATTATACACGCATGAGGTAATTTTGGCAGTGCGGAAATAAAAACTTACGAGGGCATACGTATTATAACGCAAAGAATACGGTAAAAAGTGCTGGCAGCAAATTAATTGTGCTGCGTATAATGTGTGGTATTTTTATATTTTTATGCATGTGCGTTTTATGAAAATTAAAGAAACAACGTACAAAAAATTAAGAGATACTTATAAAATTTCAAGTTTAAAAAAGGAAGTAGACTGTCCCTCACCTTTTTAGTTGTCCTCGACGTCGTGATTATCGTTGGACTGATCCACCTTGTGTAAACCTGAAAAATAAAATATAACAAATAAATCTTGTTACTCCGGCATAATCTTCCGAGTAACGTAGTTATAAAAATTTCCATAATATTCGCATAAAATTAATTGTTTGATGGATAACCTGCAAACTTCTACATTCACTTCTATATATCCCGAATAAAAAAGATGCAAGTAAAGAAAAGCGGCGTTTAACGCTGTCTATATTTGCATGCGACTACTTTTACCATGTAAACTATCATTCCTCCGATGCTTTTCGCACGGCGCCAGTCAGTCACTATTTGCCTCACGTGACAAACGCAACGGCACGGGCAGCACAATTCACGGCCGGATAAAAAAGTGCGCGCGCGACGCCTATAGAATTCATGCAGTCCAAAAGAGAGAAAGAGAAACAAAGAACGATCTTCTCTATTTTCCACGCGAGTTATTTATTTATTTATTTATTTTTTCATCGTCGTGAAAAACGCATCAGTCATTCAGCAAACTATATATGCGCACACGCGCGGTGTCGTGATTTACGACGCGAGTGTAAAATAAGGATTTTTTAGGAGTGTCGCACGCACGGCACGCACGCGCGCTCCTAACCTTCGCCAATTGCCCGCAGATGTTTTCTACGCTCGATCGCCTTTATAATACTATACGCATGCCGGAGAGAGCGATTGTAAATTATAGAACGCGCGCGCGAGAGGTTGAAAATATTTATTAGTTTATTACGGCCGTTGCCAAAGCGGCGATTCTATTTATATAGATGAATTTTCGCTATTGTATAGATTAAATTCCATAATATACTAATAATAAGCTGAAATTCCTACTAAACATTATAATTCAGCCATTCAATGCTATCCTATTATAAGACATTCCTCACAGCTCGTGTGCACACAGGCGGCGTTAACTCCCGCGTCCGCGAACGTTAGCAGCTCATTGAAAAGGCACACGGTCAGAGGATCAGAGGATATTTACGCCTCGCGGAAGCCAATGACACTCCGCGCGCATGGAGAGAGAGAGAGATAGAGAGAAAGCCGTAGTTTCTCCCTCAGGGGTTATGTGCACTCGCCATTACACGGCTATTCAGAGCTCTGTTATTTAATGCAGCACGCGGTGCGCGAGCGGTGCGCTAGCTCGCGCGGAATATAGCAAACAAAAGGAGGTAGTTTAAATCTTGGCCTTTTTTCTGAAGGAGGTGGGAGAGGGGGTCGTTTAACGAAGGGTACTTACGGTTAATTTATACTTGGTCACTGTGCGCTGGGAGAGAGCGCGAGAGCGAGCGAGAGGGAAGTCGGTGGGAATTGGGGATTAATGGCGCGTCGGGTGGTCTGGGTTTATGGATGCAGTTTCAGCATAGACCTGAGAAATCTATTAAATTCTGTAGAATTTCTGTATATTGACTATACCTCATCGATAGAGTTAAACAATTAAATACCGTTACATTCTTTACGTCAAAAAATCGTGATAGATCTTGCATAAAAGTGATAATTGGTCGTATTTTAAAATCAGATTTTTTTACCGAACCGTGGCAATACGATTTTATATAGGATGCGCGAGCTTCTAATAATGACTTGACTACCCCGAACCATTAAATACAATTGACAATGACAACATATTTTTGTCCATTAAACATCGTTTAAAAATACACCCGCTGCACTGATAACTAAACGAACAAAAGTCCGCGTTCGCCTCGGTCGCATCGACCACGACACATCGCTAACCAGTCCGCATGAGAGCACCCTTATCTCCATTCCGCGCGCGTCAGCGCCTACACACGTGTATAATACACTGCATGCATGTATAACAGCGCGCACGCTGTCATTTCCAGCGTCGCCTTCGGCGCTTTGTGTATGTGTCGGACGGCTTGTAATTGGTCACGGCGACTTCCGCCGCGCGGACGGCGAGGAGGAGGCGGAGGAGGACGAGGAAAAATGAATCCGAACGATCGCGGTGTCGCTTTCTTTCTCTCTTGCGCGCGCGAGCCACGACGACAGGAGTCTATTTTTCGGCCGCGTGATTCTAATCTATATAGAGTTCGAGCGGCCGTGGTTGTAGTGTTTGAAACGATATTTTATGGATTTGGTTATAGTATTTTTTTAGTTTATATTTAAAAGGCTAGATTCTTTTCTTCTTGCGCTTTAAGGGACATTACACCCTGCACACAAAGACTCGGCTCGACTGCAGGATCAAAACTCTCGTCACGTAACGTGTCAGCGTGTACAGGGGAGAGAGATGTGAGATACACCGCGCGACGACGGGGCATGCTCTGAATTATCACACCTACATCTGATCCGTCCGTATAACGAAAGAAAGCTTACGAAATAATCGAATTTCGACCCACAAATCAAAAACCTTTACTCCCACTTCTATTATAACTCGTAGATACACTGACCTCCCACTCGCCCATCTTCATACCTGAAAAAGGAAAAAATTCCAAGCTGCCGCTGATACATTATACAAGCGCGCCGTACAGCCTTTTACTTTTCATTGTCCTCCGCGACGGCGTTGACCTTCTTATTAGGCACTGCACGCGCGCTGTATAAGCGTGCGGCTCGCGGGCTTTATTACAATGTCCTATACGTGAAATGCGCGCGCGCGTGGGAATGCGCTAGGCTAGGCGCGCGATCGAAATTTGAAAGTTGCAGCGGAGGTTGACGATTGAGAGCGATACAGAGACTGGGAGACAGTTTATTGTGGATTTTAGACGTGCTGATCGCCGAATTTTTTCGCTACTGGAGTTTGACGCTGGGTTATGTAATTTTTTTTTAATAGCGTATAGGTTTTGCGTAGAGTAGGATTACGAAAGTTACTGTTTTAATGAAGTGCGTAAAATTATACTTGAACTTATACTATACCAAAGTGTAGGTGTACGATTAAAAACATCCGAAATGCATGACATTAATGTAATAATAGAGAATTGCGATGTATGGGCAAACGTATATTCACTTTGCAGAAACAAGTATATTGCAGTAAAACGACACCTGCAGCTCGCAGCAACACTCAATATCCCAAGTATCAATAACGCGCGGAAAAACATTTTAATCGCCGTTGTTTTCCGAAATAACGGTCTCCGAGGTGCCTACATCCATACACACACACACACACGTTGCCTTGCGTCGCGCGACCCATCAGCGCGTGTGCGATTTCAAGCTCGAGTCTATATATATACACACTGCGGCGTCGAAAAAAGAGTGGGTGCGCGAGGTGGGTATCGTGTTCAATGATGTGTTGAGCAAGTGTAAAGTCACTTGATATTGTAAACTGGGATTAGGTTTTCCTCCGTTCGCCACGACCGGTCTAATTCGTTTTCTTACTCCTGCCAAGGCTTTTTCCATCGAGCTCACCTGTCGCTTCCTCGTAATCGTAAGGCTTTTTTCTTCTTCTGGGGAACGAGACACACTTTATTTTATCTTCGAATTTATGAAATATATACAACAGGACGAAAATTAATATAAAGTAAAATGAGCGACAGAAATAGTGTCATGGTATATCGCAACACTTAACGTAACAATCACACGGAACCAGCGCGAAACCATCAATATAATTGATTACAAGCGGGCTGCACTTTCCGCGCTCGGCGACAGTTATCTCGAATCGCCACACCATCTCTTCCTTTCATAAATTGTGCGCGAAAAAAGAGCAGCAACAGCGGCGGCCTCCATCTTTTTGCATCGGCAAAATATATTCAATCCGTCGGTCGATTCACCGCTATACGCAGAAGTGGCAGCGAGCAAAAAGACAAACGTCATTAGAAGCAGCGCGACGCCGCGACGCTAAGCTCTCGCGATGGAGATACGAGAGATAGAAAGAGAGAGAGGGAGAAAAAAGGGAATATCAGTCGATCCAGTTTGTCCGGACGCGAGCGGGAAACTCGTTTGCGGAGGAAAAACGACGACGAACTCGGAGACGAGTCGAGAAAGAGAGAGAGAGATGCGTCGCGGAAAAAATCGGTGTGTTTATAAGTAGAGAGGAAGAGAGAGAAATTAATTATAGCTGTCATGGATATGCGCGTAATACAGGGATTTTAGAAGGGATAAGGACCGGACAGTTTGAGAGTCTTTAGTTTTAGCGAATCGGTATATATGCGCGAGCTGAAGGAATTTTCGTCCGATGTTTCTGCGACGGGCATTTATTCATACTCTAATGATGATAAAATATATCGATACAGATATTTATTCCTCGCATTAGGCATTAACATTGAATGCGAGAGGCGCTTAGAGCCTTGAAATATAGATCCAGTTTGTCGTCTCTCTCTCTCTCTCTCTCCCACTACCGACTTACGTAAAGTAAAGCGCGCATATAAATACGAGTTATTCGTTTAATTATACGAGCTTCCTACCCTGAACTTTTTCCACATCAGCGGTCAACGAGCGCCTCTAAAACTCCGTGCACACATAACCAAGCCCTCAACGTTCGTTTTACAGAAAAGAAAGAAAAGGTAGCGAGGCAAATACTACTCGCGATTCTCGAATCGCACCTGTCCCTTCGCGAGGAGTAAAGTACTCCTCAAACACGCGCGCGCGCGCGGACGTCGAGAGAGACTCGTTTAGCGCGTACGAGGTGCGAACGAACTCTAGCGCGCGAGTGGAATAATTAACAACAGCCGGTTATGTGTGTGATGCAGGGGGAGAAAAGGGCGATCTCGTTTCCCCCACCGCCGTGAGAAACGATAATGCGCCAGGCGCTTATCGGACGATCGGGTTATGGCGGGGGGATTAGGCGGTTTTGTATTATAATCAATTTTCTCGTAGGTGTATATTACCGCGGTTATTGGAAAATCCAGGATGGCTGTATACGAAGTAGTGTATAAGCGGAGCGATTTGTTAAGTAGATATCGATGGATGTAGGTAGATGGAAGGTTCAATCTAGGAGATAAAAATCTGGAGGGACAAAGTCGAGACACTCATGCATGCGTGTGTGCGTGTGTGTGTGTGTGTGTGTGTGTATATATATATCCATATCTCCGTGGCGCGTGACGATACGACTTTATTAATATGTAAATTAACGCTGGCAGGATTATACGTCTGTGTGTATATACTAGCAGTCAGCTACTGTATTATACTGTAATCAATCAAAGCCCAGCCGCACGATGCACGGCGATCACAGCGGCGAGATTATCGGGGAACGATGATCGCCCCGACGCCGCGTGTGACGCGAGGAACACGAACACCGGTATACATAGATGACTCATGAATTCGAAGCTTCAATGACGATTGGAGTGTGTGGGGGGGTCGACGAACTGCTTTAACGAGATCACGTAGAATAGAGGCTGCGACCTGCAAAAATCCGCGGCACACAGGAAACGATGATGATGAAAACCGCGGATCGTGCGCAAACAGCCTCGTATATATAATCGAGGAGCGGCACCCGTCCGACCGCACGTGAATTTTCTCCTACGCGCAACGGGGCATTTCCAAGTGGAATGTGCAGCAAACGCTCGAACAGTCATTCTAACGCTAAGTGAGGGGGGTAATTTATCACTTCGTAAGGCGTCGATAATCGAGGGAGTATATAGTATCACACGCGCGTCTCGTCAATATATCGGCGAGGATTAATGATTCGGCGACACACCTGACGCGCGTCGGCGCGGGCTAAAAATATACGCTATAAGTGCACAGGCGTACCGGTTATTCCTCTCCTCTATGTGCATGTGTGTACGTCGAAGGCGGAGACGCACGAGCTCCAGTTACGAGATCGACGATGATAAATTCCAAAGGCGGCGGCTGCGTAAATTTACAAATAGCCGCGATTTAACGTCTCCTCTCAAATACCTATCCTTATATACTTCGCGTATATGTGTGTGTGTGTACAGAAACATCTACTCCGCGCGTCGTCACGCGCAATTAATTTCTCGTATACACCCGCATTTGCATGCACGGGCATGCACGGACCTATCGCGCTGCGATATTAAACGCGGCAGTTGAACGGGTTCAACAGTATGGGCGTATTATATACGTTTTATAGCGGGTAAAATCGTGACGCTAATGATTTTCCGAGGCGCGGGAGTTGGATGTGACTGGATAGTACTTCGTTAAATATATTATTTTATAAGAGATAATTATAAGAATAATTTCTTTTTTAAGAGCGTGTCCGAAATTCTTTTATAATTGTGGCTATTATCCGTACGCTCGGTGATTGAAAACCCGGGAAATAACAAAATAAACAATCAATTAAAAGCTGAGAGAAGCATATATATCTAACGCACGCCGTCGATGAAATTAAAATAATCAAATAGCCAAAGGCGCAGCTAATAAAATAAATCCGCCGCCGCATTAAAAAGGAATCGAATATCAATTAAACCTTTTAACCAGGCCCCGCGAATAATCGGAGCTCCGCGATAACGATGCAAATCAGCCTGCACAACACACACACACACATACACTTACTATACAGCTCCAGTGAGAAATCGCGATCGGGCTTCTCATACGCCCATCTGCTCTTATCCTCTACTCGCCTCTCCTTCCCGATAATTGCGCGCGGGTCCGTCCGCAATACTTCTCTCTCTCTCTCTCTCTCCCCCTTGCGAGTTATAAATAGACCGATATATATCGATTGCACGCCGCGATAGCGCACAAATGTATTGTTACGGGGCGCTTAATTTAGAGCTATTGCGCCCCGATAAGACTCGCGCGTACGCGTGTATATATCTGTATATGTAAACGCACTTGCGACAAATGGAATCCATTAACGCTTGCATCGCCACGAGTTTCGCGCGCGAAAAAAGGAGCGCGACGCGCGCGATTCGTTATCGAGGCGAGCGATAAATCCGACACGCCGCCACACATATATAAGTACACAAATCGCGATCGCCTCTCGTCAGCGGCGGACGACACGAGTCGTGTCGCCGATTGGCTATCTCTGGCGCGCCGATTTTTCTTCTCTCTCTGCCGAACGTGGGAGAGAAGGCGCGGACACAACGCTGTTGTCTCGTGCTTCTTTGTACGTGTATAGAAGCGTTGAATCGCGCCGTAATAGAGGAAGCGATCTCTGCGAGGTATAGGTATACCTGAGAGCGATGACAAACTACTGGCGCGCCGTGGCCGTTAATTACGCGAGAAGCTACACGCGCATAGCTGTGAGATTACGGCAATCAGGGGGTAGCCTGCGAGATTGAAGACTTTGCACGTTCATTACGAGACAGTACGTCCGGGAAAGTTACACACCGGCGTGCAGGGCAAAAAGGAGCATTGGATTCGAAATACATTATTACAGAGTTGAAATGTAGAAGTGATTTCCTCAAAATCCGCGCTCTCGACTGAGATGAGAAGACCGGGTTTCGAGTATATACCCCGCATGATTCATTCCCGTGCCAAAGGGAACGAGCTCGCCAGGTTGGCCGGCACACACATACGCGCAGGTATACGATAATTAACGAATGCTCGCTGGTGCGTGAATACAGTACATACGCAGAGCGCGTGATTCATGAACGCGTCGGCGCCCGGGGCCATCTCTCTCTCTCTCTCTCTTCCTCTCGCGTGCTCGAGATGAAGCCGTAACGCGCTCATTAACATCAATAACCTCTCTTGTGGTTGAATTTCGGACGGCGTACGTGGAATGGACTGCGTCGTCGGTGAAATATAAGTGATCGCGCGATGCGCTGGGTTAAATATATTGGCCGCGCGAGTGCGCGGAGATGTGTGTGCGCGTGTAATCGCATCGCTAATCCGACAAGTCAGGTGTGTGTTGTGCGCATATCGCGGACCCCGCGGGCGATGAGTTTACCTTGTACGTGCTTATACAATGTATAAGGTGGTAGGTGTTTACGAAGGAAATTTTGCTGCGGTCGATTAATAGAGATCAATTTTTGCATTACGTTGGTTTAGTGCGCGTGAAACGGTTTGTCAATTTTTAATGTGGATAAAATGAGGATATAGTCGCGTAACAAATACTTTTCAGTGCCGGAACGATTAGCAAAAGTTGGGCGCGTGTCGAATCTTAGTTGAACTAATGAACTATGCTTTAGAAAGCTGGATGTAGTCTTTTAATCAATAAAGTTTTATAGAAAAAGAACATGAAATGAATGACTAGAAGAATTTTCTCATGTTAAAATCAAGCATATTTTGTACATAATGATAACAGTTTTAAATTTGCACATCATGCGCTATGTTTCAAAGGAGTAATGCACAGTCTGACACGCAGTTGGATCTGTTAGTGCACAGCATTGTAAAAGAATTACAACCACACCAGTTGAACATATTTGCAGATAATCATCGCAGAAATCTCCAATCAGAATCAATTGCTGAATCAAAATTAGTTGAAATGTTATGGAAAACTACTCCAGTTTTAAACTTTGACTTAGCAATTGTCAAAGAAGATAATGAAATTTCAAATGAAATACGAATATCATGATATATTAGAGGGACCAATAATCGTATTACTTCACGGAGATTGCCATGAAAATAACAAAACGATTATTAAGTTCTTCGACTTCTACATAAGTAAATGTTAGACCAAAACCGTTGCGACCGCGCTCTCTATTTGTAATATTTAGAGAAAGTAATTATTCAGAACATAATTACTGTAAGGAAATTCTAGAATATGCATGGTCAAAGTTATTTTTAGATGTCTCCGTATAGTGGAAATACACCAAAATAACCAAATTTCTGTACTCTCATTTAACCCTTTTTATCGGTCTTTTAATAAGCAGAATTTTTTGACAAACTCAAAGACTGTAATAGACATAAATTTATTCTATCTTACTATCACCATCCTCCATTTCTGAATGTAAAAAAGTAATGGAACTAAAGTCGAATTTGGTTACGTTTACCACTACTTTTTATTGCAATTTGTTTTCGAATGTACACGGAGAGAAATTTTGTAGTGAAAATTACAAATATTCGAGGCAAAATTACCAGTTTCTATGGTAATGGATGGACAGACTGACAATTTCAAACTTTTTACCAAAGTGCCTTGGTAAAATTTTTTTTTAGTTAATTTAAATTAAAAAAATTAACTTTTTTTATCTATATTAATGGATATATAGTATTTTAATATAGAAATAGAAACAGAAACAAGGATGAAAAAACATTAAACTGAAAAAAAATTTTTACGGAAGCGGGATTCGATCCGACGATCTTTGGGTTGAGAGTCCGACGTTCTACCGACTGCGCCACGGAAGCTGTTACCAACAGTTATTTGAATCGCCGTTATTACTTACTGAAAATATGTGTATTGTTTTCATTTTAACGTCGCGCACGCCTCTAGTATCAATCTTCTGAAACACAATAATGCGCAGTGCGCATGCGCGAATACACAAATACCAGGTTATTTGGCAAAATTTATCAGTTTTCTTAGTAAAAATTCTTAGGTTACCCTGTAAAAATGACTAGATCTCAATTTTTACCAGTGTGTCTGGTAATTTTTATTCCGATAATTTGGTATTTTTTTTAAGTGGTTATGGTAGTTTTTCCTGGGAAACTTATAAATTGTATTAGAAACCTGGGAATATCACGGCTTTTGACAGTCTATCCATGCACTACCAAGGCACCTTGGTAATTTTTACTCTAAAATTTCTCTCCGTGTATGCATTTATTCGCAATACCTTTAACAAGTAATGATCCTTTACCAAAACTTACATACATGAAAGCTCTTAATCAGTTACAAAATAACGAAGCTAATTTGTTCATTTTACCAACTGTAAGTTCAAGATATTCTGAAACCGTAGACTGAAAAAAGAAGTCTAAAATAGCCGTAGACCCCACCGTGAATTTTGCTTTACACCTACAAAGCAATTTTTGCTTGGCATAAAAGCAATTTAAGCCTGTGTCTCCAGTGCGATCTACTTAACTCTCAAAGCGTTACCGACCGGGCGGTACTAAAGCATATTTTTTGCCACGCGGACGAAATCTTTACGACTTCGTGATCGCCCAACACTCAGAAATGCAACGAGACCCTTGAATTAAAAATAAGCAAAGCAGTATTCGCCTTCTTCAAGAAGATATCGACGCCCCTTACGAAAACTAACACGATTCAGTTTCCCACGAAGACTAGCCCATTTCACGTATTTGCGGCGAAGACTACTTACTCTCTAAAGTTGAATTAGTGAAAATTGCTCCACCATTTCAATTAGTAGAAAAAAATTCTAATTTATTAGTGAATATTCACTATTTCATTTAGTAGTTTATTAAAACTACTATTTTGATTAGTAGTTTTTACTAATTTAATTATAGTAGTTTTTAAAAAACCACTAATGAAATAGTGAATATTTACTAATAAATTAGTAGTTTTTTCTACTAATTGAAATGGTGGAGCAATTTTCACTAATTCAACTTTAGAAAGAGTAGCACGTTTCAAAGTCGAAACTTATGCCAGTTTTGGGTGTTCCGTTGCAGTTTTGTGAAACGTGCTAGTCTTTGTCGGAGCGTCATAAAACGTGCTAGTTTTCGTAAGGGGCGTCGATATATGCATTCGAAAAGGGGAATGCGGAATTTTTAAGGCACCGTTGGAACAAGAGGAATCTATCTTTCAAGAAATTACCGAACCAATAGAAAACCCTATTGATAGTACCTTTCTAAACAATGCCATAAATATTTCACTCTGGGGATATTTAGGTGCATTCGTGATTTTTCTTTGTGGAATGTATGTATAGCAAACTATTTTAAATAACTCATTATTCACCATAGTATAATACAGCTTTTTAGATTGTTTGTATTGATAACAAATGCCTTTAAAATGGTCGTGTTAAAACCTTTTACTTTTAATTTTCTTACAACTTTAAAACTATTGATCAATGTTTCAAAATAATTCTGCAGTAAACACGCGTTGAGCTCAGCAGTGACATTGTTTCATATACATAAAATATCATGTATACATCAGCAATATTGTGTTTTTTTATATTTATTATTTATCGCATCAAGTTGTGGCAATAATTTAGAGCTTATGGATGAATGTGGTTGGTTAGAAATACTTTTACAGAAAGTAGTGAAGAATATCAGACCTTATCAACTGCAAATTTATATAAATAAAAGCGAATAGAAATCTAGTTAAATAGTAAGTAGGCGCGTTTGAGGTTAGGTAGCAAGCGTATAGTGTGCGACAGATAGGAGAAACTATAGGACGGGTGGCACCCGGTGAAAAGACTTGCTGTGGTTTTAGAAACATTAAGTGATTAGTGGACTATAAGGTGCGTGTTAAAGCAGGTAAAGCGGAAACAATGTCGAAACAGAAGAGACAAACAACGCTGGACAAGGATGTAAAAAAGGTAAACTTTGCGATGAGCGACAAAGAGAAAGAGGAAATGGAAAAGCGATTGCGCGATATGGTGACGGAGGAGGTGAAAAAGGTAAAGCAGGAAAGACTCAAGGTTGAAAAAATCAAAGTTGAAATAGATGAAAGGTATGCAGAGGTGTTAGAACGTTTGGAAATGCTAGAGAAGAAATTCGACGAATTCCAAGAAAAGGTTACGACTAAGATGGAAGCGCTCGCCCAGGAGGCGGAGGAAGCTTCACTGTCCGAGGCGGCAGGTGGCGCCAGGGGCTCGGCATGGAGCCTGTACAGCAAGGCAAGTATGAGAAGTGGGGGGAGCACCGCGTGCGGTGCGAGCGTAGCGAGCATGGTAAGTTTGTCGGACAGAGAATTATGGCAGCTGAAAAGAATCGCAATAGAGCAGGATAGAAAAGAGAGACAGGAAAACATTGTAATTAAAGGCGCGAGAATAGAAGGGGAAGATTTGGCCGGTTGGACACAAGAATTTTTAAAAAATAAGTTAGGAGTAGAAGTAGAAATACATAATGCGAGAAAAAGCGGAAACGTGTTAATAATTAAATTAGGTAGCTTGGAACAGAAAAACGAGGTAATGAAAAATAAAAATAAGTTGGTAGGATCTAGGATTTTTATAGAAAATGATTTGACGTTCGAAGATAGAAAGAAACAGGTAGAAATTCAGCGGTGGGTAAGAGAAAAAGAGAATTGGGAATGGATGTGCGAGCAGGTAGAGGTAAAGTAGCGTATAGAGGCCATTGGTGGGGATGGGCGGAAATAGATTCACTAGAAAAGAAAATAAATGAAGAAATAGAAATACAAAGAAACCGAAAAACGCAAGAACAGAATCAAAATGAGAAAACCAAAGAAGCGGCGAAAGCAACGGGAGAGAATTTTTAATAGGTCAGAAATGGAGCGAGCGAGATAAGAAAACGAATAATACAGTAGAAAATGCAGGGGCAGAGGGAAACGATTTTTTATTTTGGAATGTGGCTGGAATAAATAACAAAGACAGAGACTTTTGGAGGTATGTGAGTAACATGTGGTTCATAAGTATGTCGGAAACGTGGGTGGAGGAAAAAGAAAAAAAATATCTGGAACAAAAGCTGCCAAAGCAATTTGAGTGGGAAATAATACCAGCGAGTAGGGAACATAGGAAAGGTAGGGCGAAAGGGGGATTTTTGATCGGCATAAATAAAAGATGGGGAGCGGAGATAATAAAGTTAGCAGAGCAGGTCGAGGAAGGGTTAATTAAAACTCAGGTAAGGTATGAGGGCAGGCTGTTCACAATTTGGTCCATTTACAACGGCGGGGAAATTGAGGCGACGTGGAAACACTTAGAGGAATGGGATTTTATAAAGGAAGGAAATATGCTTATAGGTGGAGATTTTAATATAAGAATAGGAGAGGAAGGCAACGACAGAGAAATGGGAGAAACTGAAAGTACGAAAAGGAGAAAAAGTAAAGACAAAACGACCGGTAATGGAAGCAGAAGAATGATTGATTTTCTAGGCAGCAAGGCATGGATAATATTGAATGGATACGAAAAATGAGATGAAGAGGGTGAATTCACTTATGTGGGAGCTAGAGGAAGTACGACTATAGATTACGTTATAACAAATGAAGAAACACACGAATTAATAAAGGAATTTAAGGTAGACGAAAGGGTCGAATCGGATCACATGCCGTTAAGAGTGAAAATGATAATAGGTAAGGACGGCAAGTGTAAAGAGAGAGAAAAGTATATCAGTAGCAAAAAGACGAAAGAGATCTATTCTTGGAGCGAAGAAGACAAAACCGCGTTTAGGGAGGAAACGAATAATTTAGATATAGGAAAACAAGAGGGAGACTTGGCAGAAGACAGGTGGGGAGAGATAAAAAACGTAGTCAAGGAAAAAGCAAAGAAAAAGGAATTGAGAATTAAAACATGGAAAATTGGCATGAGGAAATGGTGGGACAGCACGTGCACCAGAAAAAAGAGGAAGGTAAAAAAGGAATATTTGAAATGGAAAAATGGAATAACGCAAAAAGAAGCTTATATTAAGATAAGAAAAGAATATAGAATGCACTGCATTGAAAAAGAAAAAGAATTTAAGGAAATTGAAGCAGCCGAGTTACGGAGTTTAAAAAACGAGAGCGAGGTATGGAAATTTTTAAACAAAACAAGACGAGGCAGAAAGACAATAGAAAATAATATTAAAAAAGAGGAATGGAATAATCATTTTATAAAGTTATTAGAAGGAACAGAAGAAAAAAAGGTAGGCGCAAACAGAGATACACCTGAGATAGCAGATGAAAAAGAAAAAGTAACCGCGAGAAAGATAAAGTATTACTTCAGAAAATTGAAAAAGAAGAAGGCAGCGGGGATAGATGAAATCCCAAATGAGGTATGGATATATGGAGGTGAGGACCTGGTGAACAACCTAGTCTCTGTGATAGGAAAGGTATGGGACGGAGAGGAAACTCCAGAGGATTGGGAAACGGCCATTATTGTACCGCTGTACAAGAAAGGTGATGTAAACAATCCATGCAATTATAGAGGTATATCGTTGCTGTCCACAGGGTACAAACTGTACACGGAGGTGATCCTAGGAAGATTAGAGGAGGAAGTTGAGGAGAATAAATTGTTACCAGAAGGACAGGCAGGTTTCAGAAAAAAAAGGTCAACGATAGATAACATTTATGTACTAAGTCACATAATTCAGAGAGCAAAAGTGAGGAACAAAATAATATATGCGATGTTTGTTGACTTAAAAGCGGCGTTTGATACCGTGGATAGGACTATACTGTGGCAAATACTGGAGGAAATGGGTATCAGCAAATACATAATAGAGAGAATTAAAGGCATATATAAAGAAACAAAAGTAAGAGTAAGATCAGAGGAAGGTTTGTCAGAGGAATTTTGGACGACGAAAGGACTAAGACAAGGGTGTATTCTGAGCCCCCTACTCTTCTGCCTGTATATAGCTGGATTAGAAAAAAGTTTTGAAGAAAGAAATATCGGAGGCACACTGGTAGGCAAAATGAGAATATATTCGTTAGCGTACGCAGACGACCTGGTAATTTTAGCTGAAAACAGAGATGCGCTCAAGGACATGTGTGACACTTTGAAAAGGTTTTTAAAGGGACGCAAGTTGATTCTGAGCGTAGAAAAGACGAAGGTCATGGTGTTTAATAGAGGAGGCAACAGCAAAAAAGAAAAATGGAACTGGGAAGGAACAGAGCTGGAAGAAGTAAAGTCTTTTAAATACCTGGGCTTCGTCTTCAATGCGCAAGGAAACTACAAAGAGCACATAAAGGAATTGAGAAATAAAGGCATCATGGCAGCTAAGAAAACTTGGGGGCTTGGAGAAAGAAGATGTAAAGAGGACTTTAGGAGAAGAAAAATGCTGTTTGATTATTTGGTCAGAAGTGTAATGGCATATGGAGCGGAGGTATGGGGTTGGCTAGAGAGAAAGGAATTAGAAAAAGTACAGGCGGACTACATGCGATGGACACTAAAACTAGACTTCTGTACTCCGAGGTATATAGTGCGCAAGGAAACCAATACGAGGAAAATGTTTGAAATATGGAGCAAAAGGGCAATTAAATATGAGGAAAAGATTAAAAATCTAGGAGAAGATAGACTCACATGGATATGTTGGGATGAAAAAAGAAGGGAAAAGGATAAGGAATTGTATAGTGAGGAGAGAGAAAAATATTTTAATGGTTTAGGATTTAGCACAGTGGCAGTAGAGGAAATGAAACAAAGAGAAGTAGATGTTATAAAACTTGTGACACTAAAGATGAAGGACATAGAGGACCAAATTGTGAACGGCAGGATTAGAGAAGCAAGATATAACAGAAGGTACAAAGATATAGTAGTGGAGGGACTGCCGGCGTATTTAAGAAAAGGCATTAAGAATATCGAGGTATTCGCTAGAATTAGATGCGGTAACATTGAGGGATGCAATAAATACTGGCTTAAGGATACGGAAAAAGTATGTAAATTCTGCGAGATAGGAAGGGAAGATTTAACACACATAGTAGAGGAATGCGAAATTACGAGAAAATGGTTCGAGCGATTCGAGGGTAACGCGGAGCAGAAAATTAAAATGATAACAAACGAGGTAGGAAACAACGAAATAGGTAAAATATTTAGAACAATTGAAAAGGATAGGAATGAAAAATTGTGCAGGTAGGATCACAAGGAAAATAAATAGGCCGCATGCGGATACTTATAGGAAAGGTAATTGTAGGTAGGACATTTGTAAAACAAAAACGCGGAGGCGTCGCAAGGTATGAGTGTGGCAATACTGCGCGCAATTATGTATTCGTGTATCATATAGTAGGGATATGTAAATATGTAAAATACGGCGTGTGAAGTAAGGGACCTGATTAAAGGTATTGTTGTATCATTGCGTAGTATAAGTATGAAGTATCAAGGGCCAAACTATTACTGTTTCTGTGATAATAGATAATTAATGGAGTATAAAGTGTGTGAGAGATGTGTGACATGAATTGTAATTGATTAAGTACTAGATGTATACCAAGTCCATTTCTGGGCCGTAAGGCCGAAATAAAATAAATATTATTACTATTTATATAAATAAAAGCGAAACAATCAAAATAAATTCCATGCTTCACAATGCATTCGAAAAAATTTCAGTAACTATTGTAGATCTGTCAGTTTTGAATTCTTTCAACAAACACTTGCCATTGAATTATTGCAGCCTCGTAATTATAGTGTTAAAGTGTAATAAAAATATTCACATGAAAATTGCACAATTCTTAAGTTTTTATGAAAACATTCAACCAAACCATTCACGACCACAATGTTTATTAATTTTGTTTGATGAAGAAAATCGTCACGTATCTTTCTACGAAAATATTTTTAAAAATGCCTGGTCGAAGAAATTTTTAAACTTCTCTATTCTAAAAATAAGTCCAAATGGTCAAACTGCAATATACTTATTTAATCCGTTTTTTAACTTAATAGACGAGCATAATTTATCAAACGATTCATCAATTTTTCCAGATAAATTGATTAACACCAACGGTTACGAATTTCGGTTACTTTTGTTTCATTATCCCCCTTACATTAATGTGATCAAAAATGGAACTGAACTCCGACTCAACAGTGCTTATCATTATGATATAGTAGCAATGACCTTAAGTGCTATGAACTTTTCCGTTGTACCTGTAGATGATGTTCGAGAAAACGTGACTCTAATTGATGTTACTCTACACGCTTTTGATCGAATTAAAGCAGACGAAGCAAACATGATGCCCATACCAACTATTTTTTCGCCATCTTTTATAGCAAACTCCATGTTATATTTGCACTTACAGCAAAGTTGTTTAAAGTTTGTTGTGTTTGTGCCCATTCTATCGCAAGAAAAAGTCAACACACCTTGGATGAGTATGATCTACATAATAATTATTCCCGTAATTTTCATTTTGGCCAGCTCTCGATTACAACTTCTGATGAAATTCAGTAGTTATAAGTTTAATATTTTTGATATCTTTCGAATTCTTTTTGGGTTCAGTGCCAATGTGAATTCGAAATTTGTATCCGAAAAAATGCTGATACTCACAATGCTTTTTGTGTCTATCATGTATGCAACTGATTTCATTTCCGTTCTACTGAAATCGAAAGTCGTGTTCAACGAATTGGACTTGGATTCGATCGAAAAAATAGATGATTCGCAGCTTCAAATTTACAGTAGTAAAGTGGCATACCAAGTCATATTCGCAAACAACGAAAACGAACACATTCGTAGCATGGAAAAGAGAACAGTGGTGTTCGAAAACGAATCCTGCATACGTCTTATTAACAAATATAAACGAGTGATTTGCTTTACATCTTTGGCTAAATTGGAGTACGAAATGCAGGAGTACAGAAAACTAAATAAAACCGTAAAGTTCAGACATGCAAAAGATGAGGTGGCTTGTCCAAAGTTAGTATACGGATTTGAAAAAGCGTCGCCTTACATACAAAAGATCAGCGAGATTTTCCAAAGGATCTACGAATCTGGAATTTACAACAAACTTTACCAACCAGAAAAATTGAAAGAGCAGCGAGATTTGCACAACGAAACGCTCATCGATAAAACCTTTCTCCCAAGTCTCGGCATGCTGTTAAAACTTGGCTATCTTCTTTCATTGATCGCATTTGTACTAGAATCGATTATTCACTTCGTACGATCTAACAAATCATCATCCAAGTAAACTCTATCAACCAAACGATTGCGCAAGCATCGAGCAGTTTTGATTTAACCTCCTTATATTCACAACCGTCTGCCCGCATCTCTCTCTCTCTCTCTCTCTCTCTCTCTCTCTCTCTCTCTCTGTCTCTCTCGCGAATCACCTTGTCACCTCGTCTTTTCAGCACAGCTAAGTAAGTAGCTGACTGAAAGACGCTTGCCGATGGGCTTCTCACGACTGTGAAAGGTAGGACGACCGTTAGGCGGGGCAAGAAGACGCCTTTTACAGCACGTGTATATGTGTGAGTGTGTGTGTGGGCTCCATACGGAGGATGACTATGAATATATACGATTTATCAATCGCGCTGATTGTTTACGACCAAGTGCTGCCCGAGATGGATACGTGTGTGTCATAGCCAGTCTTTCTGTGCGCCGGAAATGTAAATATCTCGTCGGGAGGAACTGCTAATGTGATTATAGGCTGGATCTCTTCGAGATGAAGCAATGGGAAGCAAAATGCAAACGAGTGTCTGCTGTGACATTTAATAATTTGTTGTTAAAATCTATTTGAAATGTAATTATCGTTTTCAATAATAAAGTTGCTTAATGCCAAGATTTCAACACGAATAAAATTATTACACCTTGAATATAATATTATATTACCTTCCAACTTTCCTGGACATCACCTACCAACAATATCACCGGTTGAACCTTCGTCACATCCAATATCCCACGACCACACTCCTGCGAGTCCTCTCCCGGAAAACTCTACGGATTCCCGCTAAACAATACATCACCTCGTGCATATTCATAACCGGCTGCTCAATCCTCACAGCTCGATAATTACTTCCTCGTCTACGCGCACCTACAGCCGCGTGCATATACTTCTTCCCCCCTTCCGCGCGCGTGTTCGACATCGTTCGGCGAGCTGCGGCCCCCTCTGCAAAAATCGGCTTCGATTCTGCGAACACGTGCGCCGCGTACCTCTATATACATATATACATTGTAGAAATGTGTGAGCACGCGTGCACGTCCCGTTATGTATAGGCTTGCCGAGGTGCGAGATAGGGTCGGCTGCATTCGCGAATTCAAAGGTTGGTTAATTGCAGAGCAGTGTTCGAGGAGAGATGTGTATGTGTGTGTCTGTGTGGTATGGTGATTGTTGCGGATGAGCGGTTAGTGGATTAGCATATTTGGATGCGGTGTTCAGCTGATAAATAAATGTGTCGAGAATTGGAGCGGAACATCTTTCCCCTGAGGATAAAAATGATTTACAACTCGAAAATAGCTGATAGGAGATGAACAGTACAGGTATGCACGTTGGAAAACAGACAAAAATCAGATAATTTTTTCTATCCGACGAACGATCTAGATTTCGGAGACCTCGACTTTCTATTACGGAGAAGCATAACTAAATTCATAACAGTATAGACATAAAAATATCGAAAATAACAAAACGTCGATCTACAGATAGACACAAAGTAACGTGGCTTCATTCCAGCGGAATTCCTCTCATATTTTACAAGCCACGTACGTTCGTCATGTCCATGCATGTCCGACCCTTGATCGATATATACAGCCGAAACGTGAATGGACTCACGAAGCCTATATGTATGTACACACAACGGCGTGCCATCGTCACCCGCGCACCTCACCTGCGTATGTACACCACATGTACACGCGCGTGTCCGACATCGGCGAACTAGCAATGCACACACATCAGAGCCGCGCGCTATACATCATATATATATAACGGTCGCGCTAATGAGCCGCTAATACAGCGCCTCGGCGTCTGGCCGCAAGTGTGCAACTGGGTCTTATGATTTTCTTATAGCTCGCTCGCGCCGCGGTTAATCAAACCACGTGACTGGACAGTCTCGCTCTGGTTTTTATGCGCAGGCGCGGGATCGATCGATCAGGATATATATGATTTTAATTGACGGCGCGCCTCGGCTCTCGCTCCTAATTACGCCGCGCTGGAATCCGAGGGAATTATTTTCTAACGAATAGAAAATGTGAGGGGGGGGGGGGGCGAGTCAGCGTTTGATAAGTAGCACTTTATATAATTGCTTATATATTTTATGCTGCTGTACGCGTGTGCGCTATCGGGGAGATTAAAATAATTAAGTAAACCTGTGAAAATCACAACATTTCACTTGAGAAGCACACATCACGCGCGCTGCGTAGACGCATATAAAACAAGGAGCTTAACCAGCCGCGGCAGGTGATAGCGCGCGAGAGTTAACGCCGCATTAATTACGCCGTATTTCATTTTAATTAATTTTTTAAAGCCCCCCTTGGGAAAATCTAGCAGCAGCGTCGCGGAAATTGTATTATTTAACGACGAATATTATTATGAACTTTAATTTCCTCTACGCGCGCGAGCAGAAATTCCTCGCGCGCTGCCTGTACATCCTCTCTCTCGCTCACCGCGAAGACACCACGCGCGGTCCATATATGTGCGCGTATAAGTAGTATTATACACATAGCGGTACCCATTCTAGTTACGTATGCGCGTGTATTGTAAATTGGGCATTGTGTTGAGGTAGAATGGTGCGGTGACTGGCCGAAAACTGCTCGTCCGTTAGATTTTAGGGCTTGCCGTCGTCTATGTGGTGCGAGCTGTAAAATTGGGTAAATATGGGCTATATACGCGCGTGTATGTAAATATCGTTAGAGAGTGTACTGTTAACGCGAGCGTTAGTTGGATGAGATTTTCATCTAAGTGACTACTTGCCGCTATAGTGGAGGTTCGCGCCCATTTTTGTCCCGTTTAGGAAACGATTATTTTCTTCTCAACTGTTTAAAAGAGCTACGCTTAACACTACTCTGGTTTGTACGACTTTCTGAAAGAATTACTATACCTTCTTTTTTTATTATAGACACAATAATTTAATATTTTAGAAATTGAAATTAAATTATATTATCGTTATGAAGCTAATGCTCGCAACTATTTAATTAATTCGACTTCCGAAAACTTGGAATCTCTCATCGTCAGTCCCAGGTGGTTTCATTTTACTATCATATCGCTGAAAAGTAACATACTTTAGAATTTTATACAAAGCAATCCCCTTGATAGTAGATTTTCAAGAAAACTCAAATCAGCATCAAAAGGAATATACATGCGAATATTACTGAATAGGTCAGTTTTTGATTCAGCTTCAATCTTTTGAAAAATCCGGCAGAATTTGCACGTACCTTTCTATATTTACTTGAATTTTTAAAGACAAGTATCGCCTGAATTCATTCTTCACTGCATATTTTATGGGGTTTTAGTCTGGTATCAGCTATGACGTTGGTTTTAATTCTGCCTGGTTGCATAACACTAATTTTTTAAAAACAAATTATGGAAAAATGGAACGAAGAATAAGTTTATTTCACCATACGTTTACAGCCACAACCAAAACAGCAGTTTTTTTATTTAAACTTTCGATAAACAGTCCGTACCAGGAAACTTTCTTCTCATCCGTGCTTCCGGCCGCGCTCGGAATATTCATGAGCCTCAGCGACGATCTTCATTAATACCGTTTGTCACGCGATTTAGCCCGACAGTCGCTCCCAGGTGCCTCTCCTCGCACGTGCAATGCTCGATTTATGTAACGCTGAATGAGAGTAGCTCAAGTTTTTGCCCGTCAAAGTAAAAGGAACTACGATGTATGCTGGAAACTGTGAAATTTTCATACAATGTTTTTTATGTTATTCTCTCGATATTTCTTCTTTTAATTAAGCGAGAGCTCTCGGTTCTTTTTCAAAATAGCGCGCAAAAAAAATGCTTTTTCGCACCGTCCGTATACTCCCACGGACGTTCCTTTTTTATTAAAATTCATCAGGCGAGTGATTTAAATAATTTGAAAAGATTTTAACGAAGTAGTGCATATATTCCCGCGGACGCAGCGGCGCAAAATTTCCTGCGTCGGCCATCATCCCTTTACTTTTCGCGGAAACTGTACGCACACACATACATACACGCGGAGTATTAATTGGGTCGCGTTACGCGCGTGAGAAGTTCGCACGGACAGAGCGCCGCGTTGGCTATATACTCGCAGAAAGTCGCTCGCTGTTGCTTTCTCGAGCCGTGCATGTGTGTCTCTTCTCAGCAGCGGTGGTGATGCATTTCGAGCAGCGCGCCTGCGTGCGATGTGTTACGGGATGCTTACGTCAGACGTACGAAACAGAAGCGGACAAAGGTGTCGTATATATATGCATGCATGTGTCTGTGGGATGGGAAGGCTTTGGATTTCGCGAGATGTTATGTGTATAGTTGCGTGGGTGGGTTATATTGAAGATTGTTTGGAGTTTATGCTGTTATTGTTTTGGCGAGGAGAATATGAAGTTTGGGGCGCTTGAAAATTCTGTCAAGTGAAAACATTTGTGTAGTTTAGAGTTGGGTAATAATATACATTTACATATGTATGTAAATAAGAATATTCAGGGTTATATGTAACAGCTTGGATATTAAAAATTATGATGTTTACAAAACCTGTTTGTTACAAAAAACAGACCTTACCGTAACAACTTAAAAAAAGTGCCAAAGCTTATATTCTCAGAATGACTCACAGATGATTTTGTTTTAGAAAATTTTACTATGTGGTTTGAAATACTGTACTGGAAAAATGATTGATTACGGCTGAGATAACGTGATACGATTCAAATAATACAATATTTACGTAAATTAATTAATTATTACTTGAAAGTAAACTTTGAAAGTACTTTTTTTGAGTGTCAAATTTAGAAATAAAGAGGCGATTGGATATACGAGATGAGCCTTTCTCATATTTTCGAAAGGGAAATCGACTCTTCTTCTACCTAGAGATGCATGACGTAGGAGGGAAAAAAAATCTGATTGATGAAGCCGCGGGAGCTGATTTTTCGGTAGAAACTTCTTACGCCTATAGGCGAGACTTTTTCGAGCCTTTCACTCTGCGCGCGCAATGGATGCAAGCGATAATGGCGATTGAATATCACCTGGACAGGCTGTATATATATATTCAGTCAGTAAAGATTTTTAAAGCGAACAAATCAATATCTCTTACACGCGAAATACGCTTTTTAAAAAATTACGTAACATAATGAACATTCGCGTTATCGATCCTCGTTATATCGCAAAACTCTCGAGTAATCTTTTTTTAGCTCCAATTCCCTGGCCGCAAAATGAACCACACACAGCTTTTTCAGAGAAATTCCCTTTTCGGTTCCCATTGACACGTCCTCAGCGCCCCCGTGCGCGGCGCATAAAATCATTCATTAGCCGTAAAAATCGTCGTTTATTTGTCCTTCGACGAAAAGCCGATTGTCGCGGTTCCCTCGGGAGGAAAGAGAAAGTGACCACCGCCGCCGTGGTCGGTCTCGGGCTTCTTTTACGATTTACGCTGTAAAGTTTTTTCGTCGCTGTATAGCTATAGGTGGGAATTTCCGGTAAGGTTGTATTCGCTCTTCTCGTGAGCGCACAATCGGGCTTTCGTTTGCTTTATCGTGCGGAATGTTGTGCTCGTTGTCGATGGTATTTTCAAGTTCCGTGGAGAAATTTTGAAAATGAAGGAACATTGTTCCGCAATAGAAATGTACGAAGAAAATAAAACGCATAATTATAAATCTGAAACTGATACTTTCACCGGGCCAAAAATAATCGAGACTTTCGGTCGAGAACAGGTGTTTTCTATTAGGTAACATGTGTCGCGATATCGCCGGAAGCGTCGTTTTTTTCGCATGATGGATCGACCGCCACAGCTTCTTGCAGCGGGTCAACCGAGGAGATAATGAGGTATTGATCGGCTGCTGCAGGAATGGATATATCCTTTCGCGATGCTTGTGGACGATGAATGGAGGAGGAGCTTTTCGGAGATTATGTTTCTCTCTTACTCCGAACGTGAAATTTTTAACGGAAATGATTTTGTTTGTGAAAGAAGTGAAATATATACTTGACGAGAAAAAACTTTTTATTGCGAGAGGCATTAAAACTTTCGATATAAATTGCCTCGTAATAGCGTGGATTGATTTATTGGAAAATTGAGGTGTTGATATCAGAATGCTTCTTTAATCGGTTTACGTCATCGTGCATTATACACGTAACGAAAGCTTAATTCAATAATTCAAAAGACTTTTAATCTCGAAAGAGTTGCGTAATTCTTACTTTTTAAATACAGAAAAAATACAATAAATATTTCAAAACCGTTAATCAAATTTAAGACGGAGAGTTATAAAACAGATGGTTGTTTGCCTTATCATTTTCGAGAAAAAATGTAAAATCTTGCCAGCTTCATTTACCCGAAGGGTTCATACAAAACAAAACGAAAATCACCGTTTTTCTCATAAACTTATTTATAACCACAACTTATGACCGGTCGTAATTTTAATTGCAGTGGAACTAGAGAAAACTGAATCAACGAAATTCAATCTAATCCTCATATATTCAACTCTCCTCCGCACCTGCAGCACTGTATACAAGACCATTTTCAGTTTCCTCATTTAGCCGACAAATTGAAATCGCAGGACACTCGCAAACTTGTCCCATCCCGTCTCCCATCCTCCGGTACAACTTGGTCCAAAGTTTCGCGCATACGCGCACCCAAGAGAGAGGAAGTTCCGTTGCGTAGCCCGAGGCCGTAACTGTGCGTCGCGCGCGCTCGCACGAGGAAAGACAAGAAACTGGGCTTTTTTGCGCGCGTCGCGGCTAACTGTTGCGAGAGTCGCGTTTATTGACTCGTTCGCGACAGTGTCACACACGTGCGTATAGTGTATGATATATTCTTTTATTTCTCGTTTCTGCTCGAAAAGCTTGACGGTAGATATTATACGCGAGATTTTGTAATCGAATTACGATTATTCCCGCAGTTTTAACAGAGTTGATACCGCAGCAAATCTCGCTAATCGAACGAAGAGCAAAGTTATTCTTATAACAGAGAGTCGCGTGTACTCGGCGCGCATGCACATAAGCTCTCCTCCCGCGGCTGTACGTGCGAAAGCTCGCAAATGTGCCGCACGTGACCGGCATCGTATCGTTTTATTGTGCGCGCGTTTAAAGCTGCATGACTCAGAGTGTGTCTCGAATGCTAGTTTTTAACGATGAAACTTGGATGAATAATTATATCGTGTACACGCGGCTCGTATTGTCTCTCACAAGAGTTGTGAGCTTTAAAAACTGCAAATCGAGGCGGAATTGAAGAAGTTTTGTAGTTTCCGCGAAAGCCGTTGAAGATAGCGCAGAATGACGTTCTTAAAGAATATAACAAAAGGTTCCCATGTTTTCGTAATTTTTTAAACTTTTGAAAATTTAATTATGTTTTATGATTGGTTTATGGTACATGGGTATGGGACATTATATGGTAACTGAAAATCACTCACAACCAGTTAACATAATTATCAGTCGGAGTAGTTTTGACTTTGAAAACAACGACAATTTTAACTATACAAACATAACTCTGTGGTGTCAAGGAAGAAGGGAATAAGTCAAATTTTTATGAAAATCGAGTTAAGGTCATTTTTTTTACTTTTTTGAGGTTCAATACACTTTTTTATTAAGGTTTTATTTAAAAAAAAGTGTTTATTCTTCAGTTACAATGTAATTTAAAAAGGGAATAAATCCACTTTTGTATAGAAACTGCCTTTAAGCTTTAGCATTTAAATCGCAATATCTCGAAAACTTTCTGAATCTCTCTTGGTATCACAGAACTATCACTATAACGGTTTTACAGACTTTGTTTAACTTTATTAGCGCGTATTCATTTCAACTCGTATAAACAAGTTTACAGGATTAACCGAGCGCAATAGTTTACCAATGCGCCGTTAATAGATGTCACTTATAAAGGGCTATACTCTCGTGTCGCAGCTCACCGGAAACGGTCCAGTTGCACAAACGCCGCGCGCGATTAGCGCTAATCGGTTAATTACCGCTGCACTGAGTCTTCCTCATTCTCAACCGCTGACTCCACATTTTTAGCTCGCACACAGACAGATAACGGGTTTATTCCCTCGCGTTCTCGATACAAAAGCGATTTCGAGAGAGAAAAATGACGTACATTTCGGCCGAGATTCGTGTCGATTGTTACAGAGAACTTTGGAGGAGGTGACTAGGTGAATTTTTCCGTCCGATTGGCCTTTACGACTCGTTGATTATTTCTCACATAGAGTCGGCTCGTTATATTCCATTTAGATGTGGAAACTCGAGTTTAACTCGCTAGAGAAGCCATCAGCCTGCGGGAGACAACCTCCGCATATAGGAACACGCACACACACATGATATGTTCCCACTCTCCCACGCGCGTATACACCGCCTCCCTCGGTATAATTACACGCCGCAGTCGGACTTAATAAAGCGCGTACAGCGCCTCGCGCTCTCGCAAGAGGTTTAGCGCGCGGAAAAATCGGCACACACGCGCCGCTCGTGGATGCGGAAATTTCTGGAGGAAGAGAACAGAGGTGTGTGCTGTTATGCAAAAGTGGCTATGAGAATAGGTATATATATATACGCATAATACGACAGACAGTCTGTAATAAGCGAAATTTTGGAAACGTTTATAACACGATCGCGCGCGTGGGAATGAGCAGCGCGGGGTTGGATAATATTATGCCACTTTGGCAATTGACTTGTAAGTACTGGCACAACTTTTTCGCAGCAAATGTACATACGTACGGGAGTAGAATTCAACTCTTCATTCGCTCGCGCGAGTGTACATGAGTCTTGTACTTCCGCGTTCGCTCCTCATCAAGCTCTAGCGCGCGCACACACACACATGAGCGCATAATCGCGCTGCTCCCGTGAGAAATCACACGCATCAGTGGCTCGTACACCGTATAGTATATATGTATATCTATCAAGGTACAAAGTCCTCTTCCTCTCCTAATCCGAGCCGCTTTGTGCGCAGGAGGCGCAGCTGTCGCGGGATTCGCCACGCCGACGCGCTGTTGCGTCACAGGTGTATGTAGCGGTAGGTAGGCGAGAAAAAGAGGGAGAGAGAGAGAGTGAGTTGTCGGTTCGAAATCGAAAGAGAAGCGTCAGGTGTGCTACTGCAGTGCAGAAGTGAGGTTTCGTGTATTTAGCAACGATGTGATTCACAGGATCCTAGAAGGTTTAATGGCTGTATATATCGGTGATGAATCCTATACTATAGAAGCAGAGGAGGAGGAAAAGCATGAGTCAAGAGCGAATGAGTCACCGAACTCTGCGCTCTCTCAATCGCAAGCGTCTTGTATTCACAGCGCGCAGGTGAGAGAAAAGTCGGGAACCCCGGACGCGCCTTTCGAGAGCCGAAGATTAATGCCGGCAGGTGCGCGCCTCGCTCCATTTCCTCTCTAACTATATACATACAATGAACGAGCTACAGAAGAGCTTTGCACGAATTATAAGCGATATATTAATTTTGACCAGGAATACAATGCACGACGAGGCAATGAAGAGAAAATTAACGGACCTTGCGCCGCGCGTAAATCGACGACCTGGCCCACGCGAGTCTGTGTCCAGCGCCGAAAAGTCGCGTGGGTGAGACAGAGAGAGAGAGAGAGAGAGAGTCGTAAACGTCGGCAGCACGTAGACGCGATATAGAAAACGAGTCGAGCTAGCGCGCGAGTGATAAATCAGCGCGAGGTTTGCATAAAATCGAGGAGAAGAAAACGGTATACGCGCTTTTCCGTAAGTCTGAGGTATTAGGTATATAGCGGAGTAATTTTCGAGAGGGACTCGAAACAATGTTCATACTTGATATACAGAAATAGGGGGGAGACTAACTGTCGCGGCTAAATTCCATTCGGCAATTACAGCCCTACTCGCAAATAATAATTAAGATTAGCCGCGTGCAGACACAGCGCGCGCACGTCGTAATTCCGCTTTTGCGCGGCTCTCGCTTTTCATTATACACACGATCCAGCACTCACGAAGAGAGAGAGAGAGAGAGAGAGAGAGAGAGAGAGAAACGAAGGTATCCCCCCCCCCCTCTCCTCACCGGTTTTCCGCGTCTCGTAATTCTGTCCGGCGCGTCGCCACAGGTGGTCGCGAGAGCGAATAGTTCGTTTGCGCGCGAAAAGTCGGCGATTTACAGGACGCCGCGGTCGCGCAGATGCCTTATATCGCGGACAAGTAGGGGAGATAGCGAGAGAGAGAGGGGGAGAGAGAGTTTATCGTGGACGCGGATTGATAGTGGCGTACGTCGTGGATTAGCGAAGGAGACGTTATATGGGGGGAATTTAGGATGGCGGGATTGGTATGGCCGGTGGTAAATCTGCCGTGTTGGAATGTCATTATCGATAGGAAGCGGTGGTATGTGCGAACTGGTCTGGTCGGCGGTACATATATGGCGGGAAAAATCAAATTTCAAATTTAGCATTTATTTATACTTACTACTACATTCCGTTACATTATTCCTAAAAACAGTAACATTTGTAACTTAAAAGTTTTTTTTAATTTAAGGACATTTTTAACAGTGAATCATTTAAAAAGGTCTAAAACCCAAATACCCGGGGGGTGCGAGGTCCTCCTAAAAAAAAAGAACGAGTCAATAATTTTAAAAACTTACTATTTCACGTCTGCGTGTCTTATTCCTCTTCTACGCGGACTTAGCGTCCCCCAGCTATTTGGGCTTAAAAATTTTTTAAACAATCCCCCTGTAAAAAAAAGTCTGGGCGAAGTCTTGCAGAAGTCTGGGTTCAAAAGTCTCGCTTGTCGGACGACCCAGACTTTTTACCAGACTTTTTGCCAGACTTTTTATTTTTTTCTATTAACAGTCGGCAAAAAGTCTGGGATCGACCGAGAAGCGAGACTTTTGAAGCCAGACTTCTGCAAGACTTCGCCCAGACATTTTTTTACACGGGTCGACTCCCTTACTAGCGCACATCTACGGAACTCCCTTTTTTTGTGTGGACTTCGCGTTCCCCGGCTACTTGTATTTCAGACTTTTTTTAATAAGCGACTTGCTTACTTTTTCACGTCCGCCGTGCCCCGACTATTTAGGTTTAAGACTTTTTTATATAACCGAGTTGCTTTTTGTCGTACTCCAATATGATCAAGAATTTCAAGACAAGACAATAATACTTTTCATATTGACTGAAAAGACCAAGACAAGAGAGAAATTTTCAGGAATTTACAAGAGCGAGACAATAATTACAGAAATATTCTATTGTCTTGCTCTCGTGCAGCCCTAATTTGCGCGGGCCTCGACTGAAAAAAAAAACTGTTTAGTAGGGTTTGCTGGTATGCAGTAACGCGGGGTATGACATCATGATTATGCAACTAATTTATGTAGTAATTAATGAATTAATATCGTAAGTTGTAAGAGAAATGCTTATCATAATTGTTAGCAACTTATTTTAAGAAATCGAACTATAATGTTTTCTAAAAATTTACAATAAATAATTGCACAATTCGAATAAACATATATATCCATTTTATTACTTATCAGATCCCTTAGCAAACTCTAACACACAATATTCCTTCTTCAAGCACCTATATCTCAACCTAACATCCCGTGAACGACAAAATATCTTCTAATGCACGACAACCATAATCCCTATAGACAAAACAAATTCCTTCCCGCTCCTCTCTATCAGGATATCAATAACACAAACAACAACAACAACAGCAGGCAAAGTCGCCGCCTTGTGCGCGTGAATTCCAGGCGCGCGCGGACCCCTACGGGGCGAACAGGTTGCTCTGCGTGTGCCTCTCTCAGCGCGCGTGCGCTTCCTTTTGGTATGCCTGCAGCAGCGAGCGCGAGGAGTCGTTGCACTCTAGCGCGCTCCGGAATGCGAATTTTCGATGGCTGGGGGGAAGATGCGGCCTTGCGAGGCTGAGGCGAGTGTCAATAGTCCCATAGTTGGGCGTGGAAATTTTAAGGAATATTCTGCGAAAAGAAATGGCTCACTGCTTTAAATGGATATGTGAACGGCTGAAAAACAAGCTTCGATTTTTTCTCATTTCTGCGGTTATTTATCGTTCAGGAGTGGCGTCTTTGCCTTGTCAATTGATTTTTTGCTGCTTCTATATGAATTCCAGGGAGTTTTAGGCAAACCAGTGTACAATAACGTTGCCCGGCTGTTAGTGAAACGAGTTAAAGCAACTTACACGAAGGATAACGGCGGGGGAAAGAAATGTCTAAACACAGTCGTAACGTCGCCTCCTACTAAAAGACATATATCAATTCTGTCAGGCGGACACGAGTATATTCAGAGCGACTTTTTCAATGTTGGAAGACGTGGACGCGAGTGCGCATCTCTTGAGTTTCCGTGTCGAGGGAGTGGAAACCCGCTTTTCCGCGAGGTGAAATCCAAACATTCGTCTTGAAGAGAAAGCTGATGCGTGTAGTAGTTATACCTACGGCCTCTCGCGGATGAGCAGCGTAATGGGATTCAAGATGTGCGTCCGCGAGACGCCGGCGCCGAGGTCTTTGGATTTTCCACGGTTTTCTCCGGCTTGCTTCGAGTAATTTCTAGCGATTAATTTTTTTTTTATGGAATGATGGAGAAAAATCATTTAAAAAAGAGTTAAATTTAAGAAAACTAATTTTTTAATAAGTATATTGAGAAGAATTCTTTCGCGGTGCCATAAAAGCCACCAATCATGCGCATATCCATTATAAAGTTCTCCCTAATGCCTAATTATGCCTCGCTCTCATACTTATGCAAAATCCCGAGGGCGTAAATTCTCATCGAGATGATATCTCGCGCTAGCAAAGACACTTGGAAGTCGGCCAGGATAGGGCCCATAAAGTCGCCTACTTAAGCCGTATCATCGCGCCCATTGAATTTAATCGTCCGTTCTGGAATCCCCATGGACGAGTTATACGATTTTCCGCGATCATTAACGGCGTTTTTTGGCAAGCAAGCGCGAGTAATGTCGCAGTTTCTTTTGTTACAGGCGGAAAGTGGAACGATGCGCTATATACTTCTTTTCCAACGACGAGAAAAAAAGGGGCGCAGGCCGAAGAAAATTCGAGCTCTTGCGGAGCTATGAGGGTTTAATGCCATCGTAATCGCGGTAATCTCGATCCGCCTAATATCTCGCGCACTTTATACTCGCGCGGGAACAGCGGCAATCGGCATACATATACAGTCGATATGCCGATTTAATAATCCGTACTATAAAAGCCTTCGACGCTGAATAGAAACGTAAATTATATGCCCGGCGAAAAATATAGAACCATTATACACTCGTAAACACGAAGAAATTACTTATGCTCGGCTACTTGGACCAGCCCATGCGCAACAACGAAGGCACCACCGCGTGACGTCATCGTGTAATGATATAATAACCGCGCGAACGAGGGAGAGAGAGAGAGAGAGCGATCTGATCATGCAAATTCGAACAAAGCGAATGCACATACACACATGCAGAGGCCTAATTAACGGATTTTGTACAACCCGGTTTCTTTGTAGGTCGTGGCTCCATGAGATTTCGCTCAGGCTCGCAACGCCCGCGGAGAGTCGTGACCGTTCGTACGTCGATCGATCGATTGATCGTACACGATTTTGCCCATAGTGTGCCACTTCTTTGAGTAGGTAGGGGGAAACGTGTATACATATATGCGCGCTGGATATTCCCAATGGTTTATCGCCGGGTCGTTGCGCGGTTCTGGAGGAATTTAGGTTTAGCGGCGATTGTCCGCGCGAGTTGAGCGCTCGTGTTTTTTTTTTTTTTTTTCATGGACGGCGATAAAGCGGCGCGATTTTTAATGGAGTTTTGTGCTTTATTTTTAGGCTGTTAGGGAATATGGATCGCGCGATGAGAACTAGTTTTTCCTACAGTTTTTATTTTTGTTTTCTTTTGAAGATATCGAGAAGTTTGCCGGTAAACGACTGCAGTGGCCGTAAAATTTTATTAACCTTTAGAGGACGCGCGTACGTTTATTTTTTTATGAATTTTTGTGTCCTTAGTAAGAACTAGCTTTCACACGCACGTCGTACAATGATTCACTGTATACGAAAGATAGGCAGCTGTAGAATCAAAAAATTCTTTCGCTCACAAAGAATCGTACGAAATTTATTGCAAAACCAATTACCGCTGAGTCAGCGCGGTATGCTCATCAAACCACCTCATTATTGCACCGCGAAATCAAGCCTCTCTCTCGCTTCTGCAATTGTCGCGGCACCGCCGCCGCCTCAACTGCTCACTCGTGACTAATTTCGCGCCGAGAGAAAGGAGCCGTCGATGCATTTTTCGCTCTCCGATGCTAGATAACAATTTTTCGATTTGGGGAAATCGGTTCGGATCGTGAAACCTTTTCTGATCAGACGTTGCTGCTTCATATATAGATTACTTACGGCTGTGTGGGTGAACGTAAGAGTAGAGTTCTCTACGAAGTAGACACTTTTACATACCTGAAACAGACGAATGGAATAAAAATTAAATTTTTCAATCTCAATGTGAAAATGTGCGACTGCATAAAAAAAAGAAACGAGTTAGAAAGCTTAAAGTATAATTAATTGTATAGAAAACTTTTAGTGTCTCTTTTTATCACTCTCCATCATCCCAATTAATTACCCGATTATTATTATCTTGTAAAATAAATTAAATAACGCATATCGATCGTACTTAAGATTATCGTCACTAAAACGACGACAATGATCGGCTAAAATAAAATCTGCTGAGCGCATCTAACAACAATCAGACCGCGTTCATCTCTCGGATTTCTCTCTCTTCTCTATCTTCCTGCGCGTTCACCAGACTCACCGCACACATATACTTATATCACGCGCGATACTAATTCTCGTGCCGCGCGGAAGAGACCCGAGCGTTCCCTAATTAGCGCGCTCAGGGGGTTATAGCGGAAAATGGGCATTTTTTCAACCGCCGTTTACAGTTAAAAATGGTAGAGTACCCCGGCTCTCGTTAACAATACACACAACAATGCAGGCGGTAAACTACCAGACATTTTTCCATATATAATATGGATCTAGCGCATGATGAGAGGTCAAAGTTCTCTGAAAATGCGCCATAGATTCCCCGAAAATCCGGCAATAACAACCTACTCCTGTCGACAATTCTCCCGCACCCACGACACCTCTCTCTCTCTCTCTCTTTTGCTCCATCCTTCGCGAGTCATTTATAACGGTCGCCGCGCGGTGCTGACTGGCTGGCCTCCTTTGCCCGGCGAGCCGCGTAACTGTACCTGTCTGTCCCCCCTTGGGACAGATACACACGCGCGCACGCGCGGGAGAAGCCGAAAAACAGGGAACGGTTGCGGGAGAGCGTAACGGCGGTAGCATATATGTATATATAGCTGGCCCTTAGGTGTAGAGTAGTCGTGTATAGTACCACGCAGGAGAGGAGGTGAAAGTGAAGATTATTACTGACGATGGGTCTATTAGGCTCTTCTACTACGATGCAGGGTTAACGAGATAAACCGATCGATCAATGGAAAGGTTCTTTTTATCGGCGGCGAGGCGAAATTACAGTTGGAAGTTTTGAAAGTATACTCTCGCCGGGCTTTTTTTCGCCTCGCGATGCACAGAATATATATATATATATATATATATATATATATATATATATATATATATATATATATATATATATATATATATATATATATATATATATATGCTGCATTCGAATGCCCCTTTTCGACATGCTCGTATGTACGTACTAAAAAACAATTACACCGGTAATGATAGGCTAAGTATGGGGATCCTGCAGAGACCGAGGCGACGTCCGATGCACGATTTTCTTTATACGTACATGTATATATATATATATATATATACACGGGATACACGCGGCGCGTACAATCGCTACGATTCATAAGCCAAGGTCTCTCTCTCTCTCTCTCTCTCTCTCTCTCTCGTATCGGATTGCTAAAGCCGTGTATCGCTCGTGATTCACGACGTATATGTGCGGCCGCCGCTCGCCCGCCGCGAACATTTCATACAGCCTCTATATGTGTACGCGGCGATATAAATAGGCCGCGAGCCTGCGGAATGATGATAATTTTGGATGTACATTTCTAATGTAATGTGCGCTCTGATATTAAACGGACTCGCGCGCGTTGCGCCGATCGATCTTCGATCTTCAGAGATAGCGCGCGGGGATGATGTTGATGTGAGACACGTGTATTATGGCTGGTATATGGAAAGTAGATCGTGCAATTTTTTGAAACAGTAGTTTTGTACGTTTAGTAGACCATGCATATATATTAATCATGGCTTAAGAGTCGGTGTCTTAATGGACACTTTTGACACATTGAAAAACTTGAAGTCTGCAAATCATGGCAGAGAGAAGGTTAAAAATGTACGTGCTCTTTCGTCCGGTTGTAATAAAGCATAATATATGTGCCTTTCCGAAATTTTAAGAGAGGTAAATTATCCTAGACAAGAAATTAACTAATGACCGCTCGCGTGTGTCGAGTGAAATTCAATTATACAGCGCGGAGCATTGACTTTCCACGCGCTGGATGAGTCGGCACCTGATTTTTTTTCGCGCGCTCTTAAGTGGACCTCCGCGAGCCTTTAAGGAGGTCATGAAGATTTTTGCTCTGCCCACGTGTGCAAACACACACACACACACACACACACACACACACACACACACATATATATATACACACACACACACACACACACACACACACACACACACACACACACACACACACACACACACACACACACACACACACACATACACCGGTGCTTTAATACCCGATATTTTACGACGTTGTGTCGCAACTTACTCATTTCTCGACTTTATCGTTTTATACCACGGGAAAGTATATTTTGCAAGCTATGCTTATTAAAAGCCTTTCAATTTACGTATTAATCATACGAATTTATGTATATGTATCTTATACCCACGATTTAATAATAACATTTAGCGGTAAAAGAGGGCATTTGAAAAAGTATATATAAGGATATCGTTTGGCGTTTTCGCATGAAAGCCGGCGGGTATAGCGGAAAATATCTTCCCCCTCGAGATCCTCTAACGAATCTGATTTTCGAGCTGCCGGCCTTCGTGTCTATATACGTACAAGACGCTATCGGCGTGAGGCAGCAGCGGCGCAGGAAATCCTTTACAAACGATACGCGCGCTCCAGTAACGTCACTCTTCGGTTAACCTCGCTCGCTTTTTCCCCTCTCTATCTCTCTCTCTCTCTCTCTTTTCTGCGGCGTCTTATTGCAATATCCCACGTGCGCCTTCCGACGGCCGAAAGTTTATATACATCGCGCGCGCAACTGCAGGCGGTTGCGGATTCGGAGGAGGAAAATATTACATAGGAGAGGAGAGGAAATAAAAGTTAGGCTCGGGGTGATGACTTTTCGATTTTGTTATCGGTGAAAGTTTTCGGCTATTTTGTTATAGTACACGGAGGGGACTGAGAAAATTTGAGGTTGGATATAGGTGAATCAAATGACGAGCAATCCAGATACGTTTAACGAGCCGATCGTTAATGTGATTGGCAAACCAATCCGAATCCTGTACTTACCGCAGATAATACATTATATAATTTTATTTGATTATATATATAATTACTGTTCTAATGCGTTGAAAAAATACCTTACATAATAAATTGTTAAGAAGATTTTTATTACAAATCAGAAAAGCTACTTCCGACAAACTATGTCTATATACCTCTTTTTTCCTCGCAGAAAAGCCCGCACGACGTTCTGGCTTTTCGGATTGCCTCTCTCGCCGGCTATTAAGAGAACGGAAAATTAAACTGTCACGTCTTATGCTACTCGCCGCGCGCTACCGAATCTCCGCCGCGCGGAATCGATAGATGGCGCGCCAACATAACCTATAATTTGCCAAGAGATTGACTCGGCTTTTCAATCTACGGAGGCAAGCGGTGCAAGCGTGCAACCGGCTGGCGTTTGATATTGCCTTCGTATAAACGTCAGAACTTGGGAAGAAAGAGAGGGAGCGCATTTAATGCGCTTTTTCTAGAGAGAAGGTCGGCTGCGGCGGCGTATCGATTGCACGCCCCCGCGTGGTAGGTGGGCTAGTGAATGGAGAACGTATGGAAAGGATATTTGGACGATTGCCTCGGTTTTTTGCTTTGATCGAACATTAAGTAGTAGAACCGAGTGAAATTAATTAAACAGTTTAATTGAATTTTTTTTAAATAATTTTTATTTACGACTGTATGAAAATACTTGTTTTCTTTTCAATGAATGACAGCTAGGTATGATTCGAGTGAACTTGCAATCTCGCAACGGAGACGAGTCGCCGTCAATTCTCGGTGCAAAAATCCTGTTCCCCGCCAAACAGGAAATTCCACTCGCGCGCGAAAGCACAGACGACGTTGCGCAAGTGTACACGGATCCTGAATTCGCATCGAGGCTTACGTATCTGTCACATATTTTTTTTGTCGCAGGTACAATGTTTCAGGAGTTGCAAAATAGGAAAGCTGTTGTGCAGAAGTAGAAACTCTGTCCAGGATTATTTTTAAAGACCTTATATTTATGGAAAAAGTTATTACTTTGAGGTTATGGTTCATTTTTATCTGATTCATGGTTAAAAAGCGCTACAATTTCTACATCCGAACATAAGTGTAAATAAAAAAGTAGTAAAATCGCGTCTTTATTCAATAGACATTATAAATTTATATGATAACGAGACCACAAACTATAAAAAACGCTATTAAACTGAAACTTTTACTTTCCCCGTTTGTAATTGATACAGCCTATACCATCGACTTTTCCGGCGTCATTCGAGGTGTGAACCTCCTCGCGCGGGCTTGTCCCGAGCTCACGCGCGTTTATCTAATTACAAGTACTCCCGATCGAAACAGTCTCTAGTCGAAAGTGCGTCCTGCATTAGCTTACATTAGAATAACAGATAAGCCGGCTTATAATATATTCTCGCGCGCGCGCACGCGCCCATATATCTGCCTCTGCATGCGACTCGAATGAAAAATGGAGAAAGTCTTGGATTTATATATCTATATTTATATATATGATATACACGCGTGTGAGTGCGTATGTGCGGCTCGCGATGGATGATTTTTGTAGCCGATGCAATTTTATTTAATTGATTCGCCGATTAATTACGCGGATTAACGCGTTTGGAAATTCATATCTCTCTTTTTTCTCTTTGCTTTCAGCGAAAAGAAATTGTATTTTGAATTTTGATCGTGGGCTCAATATGGGAAATTAAATGGTGCAATGGGATCGTCAAGGGAAACGCTTGACTCCGGCGTTTATCTGTGGATTATACAAAGTGCAAAATGAATGGCTTTTAAAGCGGCGAGAAAGTGCATAAGTAATCTTATCCGAGAATAGAGCCGTGGAACCGAAAGCAAGCAATTTTTCACGTGTAAGTACACATCATTAGGATGATAATGACTAAATTTTTCAAATCGATTCCTGATAAACACACATCTCACGAACCGAAAGAAATCGAAATCCCAAAGTTACTTACCTCGATTCTCAAACTTTTACTTTTAACCTGCCTTCGTTTACCAGAGAGAAATGGCGCGACTAAAACAAACATTGAATGAAGTCGACAGCCCAAACCGCTCTGGCCCCCTCGAAAACAAAGAACGCACCGAAGCGAGGCAGCAGAATAACCCACGGGGGAGAGGAAGAAGCACAACAGCTAGCACGATGAGATAAGGCTGCCCTGCACCTGCCGCAGCGTCAGCTGTCCCGGCGGGCCTCTCTCCCTCTATACTACACATACACTCTCCAAAAGCGACTCGCGCGTAACGGGTTCCCGGTGCCGCGGGCGATCCTCTTGCGAATAAGAGCGGCTTGTATTTCTGCCAATTTCTTTTTTCAGAGTATAGCAAACGAAGAACTGATCCGAGAGTTTCCATTTGCATGCGCTTTCGCTCGCGGGAAATGAATCGTTATGAAATCTTAATTGCCGCGGTAATTATACTCGCGATTCCGCTCGATATGAATTAACGATCGGTCGTTACCCCCTCGAGACTCTGCGAGAGCTATGTTTGCTCAGTTGCTCGCGGTTGCTACTCTGGCATGTTTTCTATTTGCAAACAATGAGGCAGATAAGGATTATACTGCTAGACTGGAGGGGATTAGAAGATTTTCGTGGACCTCGAGGCCTGCGAAATTATCAGCGGCGCTTGTGCGTGCGTATGAGCCGTCTGCGCGGATGTGATAATTACGGTGATGATTCGAGCGCGCGAAGGAAACGGAAAAAGTATTATATGTGAGAGGAAGCGCAGCGCGCGTAGTGTGATATAAAGAGGAAAGATGATTCTTTTAGTGGTGGGATATGGTTGGGGAAAACCAGTTTGTACTTTGCTGAATATATTTTATATTGGAGAAAAATATGTAGAATCGTAGAATATAATAATAATAATAATAATAATATAATTAATAATAATTAATTCTGCGTCCATTGTGTCGTTCCAGTATTATGAGATTAACAACGTTGAACAAGTATCACTTAATTAACGTTACGATATATTTTTGCATAATAATGAACTGCCTTCTCGGCGATAATTTGCATGCTTAATAAAAGAATGCAATTGTATATTATTAATAATCTAAAACAATTTAATGTTATATAAAAATGCAATCATACTGCTTTTCCAAGACATGTTTTGAACCATAATAAAGTTTTAATTAAAAAGTATCTAACAGCGCAAACGAAATTTTTTTCAAACAATAGTTATGCTAACCGAGTTGTTGAGGTTACTTTCTTAGACGTGTAAGTTTTTATACACTTGGTAAGAACATACGGGGAAAAATTTTCTATTTAAACAAAAAGCAGGGGAAAGAAGAGGAAGATGGAAAGCGGAGAAAAATGAAAAAGTGCGCGCACACAGGAAAGCCAGGTCGAATATATACAATCAAGAAGCAGAGGCGCGCGGCGTACACGTAATTGCACACATCGGAGGGTAGCGCGTAATAGTCCAACCTCATTACACGCGAGAGGATTGATTATGTTCTCGCGTGGCGTGACGACGAGAACTCATAGGCACACATACACATCCTCGTGGAAAAACGCACGCATATGATGGGAAAAACGCGTCGTGTGTGTCGCTTCATACATGCGCGCGTGTCTCGGAAAACCAAAGAGGAAAGTATAATTGTGATACCGAGCGCGCGGGGGAAACAAATTGTACTGATACTCGTTTGCTGGGAAAATTGCTGGCTGGAAATAGAAATATTGTAATTTATATACCCTGTATTGTGAAGTGGAGTGTATAGATGATGGTTTTTTACTAATAGATTGATAATTTTTACATGGAAATGATAGCGCAAAAAATAATGACATAAATATAAAAGGATCGCGCAGCGTTTGTGCTTTCCGGTATTTCAAATCGTAAAGTCACGGATTTTTCACTTTCGGGTCGTAAACCCGCGAAGGAATGTCGTCTACCATAAAAGTGAAAAGATATTTTTCCCAGTATTATGAGGTGCGAATCACTATACTTAACGGGCGCAATGAAAAATCTCTACGAGATATGACATAAAGGGGGTCGCTTTTCCCACCAAATATCTGTCTCTATATTACTGAAACGAACATTTAACGACTGATAAATTGATACGTGCGCTTTATGCGTTCGCTGAATTAGAGGGCCGTGTAATACATAAGAAGCTTGCGAACGTTATATTTATCCGACAGTGTATATATAACGGATGATCAATGTTGGCAGCGAATAAAACCACGATATAAACTTTATCGCGATCTTCTCCTCCTCGCTGCGCGCCGCGCTATATGCCATCGATGCGCCGCTAATGTAGCTATCAACTCGGCAAAAACGTGTGCTCCTAACCTCGAAAACTCCCACACACACAGACACAAGCCTGAGGGCATCCGCACACACAAACACACACGCGAACGGAAATCTAACTGTATATATACATATATACAGTCGCGACGGCGCGAGAGGCAAAAATTCGCCGATAAGCTTAAACGCAAATAATGGTCTTCGGGGAACGAGGAAATGGGACGACGAGAGAGCGGAGGTGAAACTCTCGCTCCCCCTCTCGCCGTTACCGCAAGAAGTTTCAATATATATATACATACACCTTCCTCCTCTCGCGACACGCGCTCGCGTATATGGCTTTTACGCCGGGTTAATGCGTCGCGCGCGCTGTGGCGGCGGCGGTTTTCTGATCGGGCGCACGACAAAAAAAAAATGTTCGGAGATTATGGTACTACTGACACATAATCACGCAGCTGTTTTTCATTGTTTTGGCTTTCGGTTTCTCCCGCTGTGTCGTCTATCGTCTCGGTTTTGGTTTTTTGCGTCGCAGTATCTTTGCGCGTTGTGGATATTATCGTGCGCGCGCGCGCGGTGATTCGTTTTTTGCGGGCGCTGTCGTTAATGCGATAGACCTTTTTCGATGTATAAACTGCCCTGTGGTGCATAAAAATTTATAGAGATTTGCGGTGAGGGAGAGTTTACTTTATCTAGAAAAAGATAGAGAAAATGTTCTTCTATAAATACATGTTGAAAACTTGGTAAAAAAAAAATCTTTAAAAGTTATTTTTAATAAAGTTTTATGCTTAATTTCACTTCGTGCCAGTATCCAATATCTTCCAAATCCTTTCAACGTAGTGCATAGAAATTGCAATCAATGGTTTCCCGACTAAATTCCCAACAAAAACCCGATCGCTCTTCAAGGAACCCACTCCGCGCCGAGCATTTACATCTCACTCTGCACGAAGAGCTCCTTTTTGCGCGGGACAGCTCTTGCGCACATCTTCGTTCCCCCCGTCGAAGGCAATTAATTAAGGGTAAAACGCTTTGGGCTTTCCAGGAGGAAGTCGCCCGCGTTTCCGTTTACGTCGACGCGCGCTGGCAAAAAAAAAGTGCACCCGAGAGAGAGAGAGAGAGAGAGAGAGAGAGAGAGAGAGAGGAGCCTTTGTGCGAGAGTCGAGTGTCACTAGCCGCGCGCGGGAGGAGCCGTTCCGAGGATGAGGTTTCCGAGTATACCGAGCTACGGCCGTGGAAATTACGTCGTTAGGCGGTGGGAGAATCGATGAAGATATTTTATTTCTATATATATAGGAAAAGAAATTCTTTGTGTATATGAAATGTGTACAACGAAAAAATCCTCGTTGTTTTTGTTATATTTCAAAGGATTCGCGCCAATTTCGTTTTTACAAAAGCCAAGCCACATCAACACTTGCGCTGCGAATTCTCCCTTACTCCGACCCAGAGAAACAAAGGAGAAACTCAAACATACCACGCTCGCGAGACACTTGCGTGGAAGCACTCAAAGGAAAGAAGAATAAGAAGAAGCTGAAAGGGAAGGCTGAGAAGAGGAGAGGACACGTGTAAGTTTTGTTCTCACTTTCTTCCTCGGAAAGAGCCGCACGTGGCTGCATCGCATTTGCATACACTCCAAAGGGAGTCGACGGCGGCGGTTTTATGCGAAATTTCGCCGGAAATATAATTGGGTAACCGCAGTAGCTCTCGACAGTTTCGAAACCCGAGAATCGCGCTGCACACACGCGAGGATATCGTAGTCACTTTTGATGTTAATAACGATGACGCGGAGGTTTTATAGTCGCGTAAGCGCGAGAGGAAAAGTGACGAAACTGGTTGAAGGGAGATAGGAATCGTTGTAACGGATGTGGTCGGGTATCAGCGTGGATGCGATGGGCCGTGTGATTGGTGAGCGGACTTGTCAAATTGAATGTGGAAAATTTTCCTACTGGAATTATTTCGAATATACACTGAGAGAAGAATATTGTTACTATATTAACATATTTATCTATATGAAATACAACTATTTGACATGTTTAAGGATAAATGGTAATATTGTAATAGTTACAATATCTATATTAACTAATAGACATATTCAGATTTGAAAGTAGCTGAGGTTAGAAGTTTTTGTAAATTATAGTTTTTGAATCTAATAGACAATTTTCTACCAGAATGACGTTGTTATATAACAAAAAGGTTTGAAATAAATACTCCATTTAGTTATTTACTCCAACGTTTCTGACATTTTTATTGTTTATGTTCCTCATCAGGATAAACAATAAAATTGTCCGAAAGGTTGGAGTAAAAAAATAAATGATGTTTTTATTTCAAACGTTTTTGTTATAAAACAACATCATCCTGGTAAAAAATTCGCCATTAGATTAAAAAACTACTATAATAAGCATATTGTAACTATTACAATATCAATGTTCTGCAGGTAACATATTGAAATTGTTTATGAGAACATGGTAACTTAACTGTTAGCATGGCATTATAACTGTTGCAATGCCTATATTTGGTCATATATTTTAAACATACGCATGCTAACAGTTACAATGTCACGTTAACAGTAAACAAATCCTTTTCTCAGTGTAGTACGGTGTACATCGACGAATTATTTTATATGTATATAATATCTGGGAAATATTATGAGAACCGTACATATGTACAAAAGATATATTTAACTTCGTTTAAAAATTCGTATCATCGTTCACGAAATCAAAATATCCTACGACAAGAAACCAACCATTTACCCGGCTTTATTTACACACAGATCCAGTTTATGTGTGTCTACATCGGACACCTCGAGACTGCGCGCGGTGCAATAATTATCGCTCTTGCACCTTTCGGCTTACAAGCGAGAGCGAGAGAGAGGGAGACACACATGGGTAATTTACACGTTCGAATGGTTGCCGTGGTTATTGCGATTCATTAAGGCGGTTGCAGGTGCAGCGCCAGAGATGAGCTCCGGCCGATATCGCGAGGCGACTGGCTGTGTGTCTGCGTGAGTGTTGGTAGTGGATTGTTGCGAGGGCAGTATTCAATTTCGAGGGGAATACGAGGTGAAGCTGGCTTTGATTGCGGTTAGCCGGTCAGAGAGCGAAGTTTGAGAGGTCTATACTGTTGTTTTCACGATTGTTTTATATATTGGGAGAATTTGGCTTTCAGAGATACGAAGTTATTATGATTTACAGAGTTTTTAGCTTACATCGGCAGATGTATTATATGTATATTAGTATAGAATATAAATTATGGATTATTTTATTGATTTTAAATATTAGATCGGTTCCAGTAGCATAGATAATTTAGCGCCTCTACGGTGCAAGCAATATCAATCCTAACAGTATATAATATACTGTAATAAAGAATACAAAAAATCCCCATTGCTTATCTTTTTATTCGCGATAAAACTAATTTTCTACTACGCGGAACGAAAAACTACAGCTGAATAGAAGCTATAATTTGAAATAATGCGCGCGCGAGCGCCTTTCTAACGTTTATCGGGGGAAAAAAATTGCACGGTACAGGTAGCAGGTAGAGAGAACGCAGTTATCCAATTTCGAATCTGTAATTCTGATTTAGAGCTACGTACGGGGAGTGGAGGGCTGTGTCTACGTGTGATCGACGCTTATCTCGTTATTAATTTCCAGCGGTAATTAAGCGTCGCCCGTGATTTACAATAGATTCATGTGTTTAAGCGCGGAACTTGAAACATTAATTATGCAAACATACGCGGAAAATAATTAAAAATTTTATGCCACCTCTGCTCTGTGTATTTTATTCTTTCTCGTAGCTTCGAATCGAGAGCTACACGCGGATATAACTTTATTAGCAGCGTTTTATCGATGCTTTCTCCTAACTGCGCGTATCTAGAAACAAACAGGCTAGCGAATAAGCTTCGAATTGCGCAATATATCAATTTCCAATAAGCCCGCGGCCATTAATGCTTCGCCTGTAAAAAAAAGAAAAAGATTTTAGCGAGCAGTGCGCATAAGATATTTTTGCGATCTATTAAATTAGTTCCGCTCCTGCGAAAATAGAGGAAAAAAATTAGCGGGGACAATGATATAATTCACGCGCAGCAACTATATATACGTATACGACGTCTCGTCGTCTGTGACACATAATATCGCGAGATAGCGATCAACGAATTCCACCGAGCGTTGCCTTTCATTTCTGATATTGGAAGGCGCGCCCCGTGAACGGCGTGTCTGTATCTGGAAGAAATATGTCACCGGGTGGTTTCTGTTTTTTCCTCTCTTTATAATTAAAAAAGAAAAAGGTGAGATGGGAAAAGACGATTAGGTAAAAAAATTTGTTACCTCATGGTAAATGTTTCTCGGTAAACTTGAAAATAAAATAGGAGATAATGAGTCAGTAATGCAGGCTACTTACAAATCTCTTATAATAACACTGCAGTAAACTTATATTTTTACTGCTTCCACTGTTTAGCACAATTAATAGCCGCCTATTTACAGTTTTATTTTTAGAGTATGAATGAACCATAAAAAGAGATTACCATGTCCTTTGCGCAACACCAGAACTGCATGTCGAAACAGCTGACCAACCGTACGGTAAAACTCCCGCCTAACGAATCGATCAACCACGGACGACACAATTACCGAAAAACCTCGGAAAGCCATCCGAGTTTTTTATTATTCCGTTCCTTCGCGCATGCCCACACGAGCGTATAAGGGAAAAAGCGAGTGTTGGGAGAACCGGTACGAATAATAAATCGCAAAGCTCGTGCGGAGATGCAATACACGTCGATGGAGTAGGCGTTTTTCCGGAGGTGTTCATACGTGTGCACAGTCTACTTACAAAGAGAAATTGCCGAGGAGGAAAAAGAGTCGAGCGGCAAGGCGACACCTTGGCAGGTGCCTAATCGATTGTTAGCGAACGACTCGCCCCGGTGTAACACGATGACGAGAAATAGGGGAATAACCGGCTGATTTGTTATAAAGTGTGAGTTTATATATTGACTGTTAGTAGTATAATTGAAAGGGAAAAGGTTGGAGTTGGTAGATAAGTAAGAGTATATTTGTTGTTAGGATAAATATTGAATGTAGACCGGAAATTTCGGATTTTGATATAAACATATGGCCGAACAGGTTTTCTATTCATCGCAAGTGATCAATTGAAATCAGATCCGCGCGCGCTCATATATAAGCTGTTATATACTTGCGGCTCGCTGCAATGAAATGTTAATTACTTTTATGGCGGATAGATCGATATCGAGTTTCATGACACTCCTTTGGTTTGAATTTATCGGCAAAATAATATCAGAGTGTTTGCAGAGCTTCCGTTTTCCTCTTAAAATCTGATTACAATCTTCACAGAAAGTATAATCGTACGGAAAAGCAAACGAAATTCAGTATAAGTATACAATCCTTCTGAAACTCCGTTCTTTATATATTACAAATAAGATTTTCAGGTCATCGCCTTATCAGTACAGATCCACACACAGACTCCACTGAAACAGCTGACGCGAAAAAAAAACAATGAAGTCACGCACGTGCGCACGCGCTTGGCGGCGTCCTTTTTTTCCATGACAAACCGTATGAAAAAGTGGTCGCGGCGCTGATTTATAGCCGCGAGCGAGCGCTTAATTAAAATATGTGCGTGTATGAATGTGTATATATATACGTATATACGCACACGCGGAGAGAAACAGTTTATTAAATAGAAGCCGTTATGAGCCGACTAGACTCGTTGGACTGTAAAATTTATTCAATTGAAATGCAAAGGCAAAGCGCACGCGCGCGATCGATCGATCAGTACAGTGTATAAGTTTGCGCGCGGCTTGGAAAATTAAATACTGGCGGTCGGTGTCGAGGGTAGGTATGATGAATTGAAATATTTGGCGGAAATAGTAGAAACGCATAGGTCTAGAAGTAAAAACGAAATAATAAAGTGCAATTCTTCATTAGTAAAAATTGCCACGAAAGTATCGATCTTTACTAAAAAAAAAAATTCGAAAAATTTCGATTCCGGATTGTGGTAAAATACTTAATTACTTAATTAATGATACAGTAAAATTTAGTTGAGCGCGATGTAAGTTTTTTAATTCTAACACACATCTCAAAATTAAAACGAATCACGTACGTAACCTTTTAGCAAGAAACTTGTCTCCATACCCATGCATCAGCAATCGTTTTATCTGTCGAGAGATATCAAACCGTCGAGCCTCATTACACGAAAAAAATCTCCCGCCATGCGTCTACGTACACGCGTCGCGTGGGCATACAGGCTCTCTCTCTCTCTCGCTTTATAGAAAATTAGAACTGGATCGCCTTTGTAAAAATGTCCTACTCCCACCCCCGCGGCGCTGTGCTTGAAATTCGATCGCGTCGCGCGATCGCAGAGAAAGAGAGACAGACAGACAGACACACGTGCTTAGCGGGAAAATCACATATTATATACGTATATGATAGGTGCAACGCGGGGAGCAAGAAAAATTGACGGACACCGCGAGATCGCTGCCCGTCGTCTCATTATCGGCACATATGGGCGTATAACTATGAATATTTATGAGCCGCGCGCTATATGTAATGGCATAGTGTTTTTTGCGATTATCAGTTGGGTAATATCGCCGATCGAGTAATGCGTGCGTGCTGCCGTTTATTTGTGCGATTGGGGTAAAAATTATACTCCGCGGTGTTTTTGTATAGATCGACAGCTCGGGTTCTATATATACCACGGCTACCAGTTTTCTAATGCAGCTTTGATTTACGGCGAGCGCTCGATATTTCGAAGTAATTAAGCGCGCGCCTCGTAAAAATCATATTACAGCGCCGTATAATCATATAATTACGTAACTCCCTATCGAACGTCGCCTGACATCTTTTGACATAACGACAACGATTTTTCTCCTACACACACGCCAACGGAAATCCTCGAGCTGTGCGGCCACATTGGAGGAGCATTATAAACACGCGTATAGAATACAGCGCCAGGAAAGGACATGAAATTCAGAGGCAGCGCAGCATGTATACATATATCGATATAATAAAGTCGGCTACCGGAGCGCGGCCGGAACAAATCGCCCGGCGCATTGTGCGCTCGTACATTGCGTGTGTTATAGCGGGCGATCGTGTTGTGGGAGGGCGAGTGTCTTTGTGAACGAAAAATCTGGTTCCCCAGCGTTGTTACACATCACGTATACACTTACGCGCGCGCCTATATCCATGACTCACGGCATTCGTTGACCTTCGGACGAGATTTTGAGATCTCACTCGGGCAATGGACTGGCGACAGACGTACACTACACTCTCCTCTGAATTATGCATGCGCGTTATGAATAATCCTATCTCCTCTCGTCTCCGCCCAACCCTTTTGTCCTTCCTCGCGAGCTCCTGCTCTCTCTCTCTCTCTCTACCTCTCTTTCTCTTCTGCGTTCACCATTTGCTCTTATGGTTGTAATATACGCGGGGCGAAGAATGCTGCCACCCGATGAAAAGCGACCACACCCGTGTGGGTGTGCGGAGTGCCGGTTTATCGCTCGCTACTCGAGCTTTTCCGATACGTGTTGCAGTCGAAGAAAAATGTCTGAGCAAGGTCTGCAGTTTTTTTTATACGTCTCGCCGATGAGGCAATCGCGCAGACGTAATTTTTTTCGTGCAATTTCCTGAACCTTATCCACACCTCGCGTTATTATACATATCAAAGCAAAGAAAATTTAGCAGAGATGTCGAAGGAACTCAACAGCCAGCCGCACTTTTCAAGCCATATATAATATATAGAAAGATTCCATATACTCTCGAAGCATTTTGTTGCTTGGCAATATCGCGCGCAGCTCGTAAAAACCACAACTGGTTCGCGCATATACCCGCAGGCGCTCGACTCTCGCCTTATATACATATATACACCCAAATGTTCTACCATTCTCATATCGCTCGCGGATTCGAAAGAAGAAACCATTTTCGTCACGGGTCAACACACACATTCGCGCGTGGGTGTGCGCGAGCACGCAGGGGAACAGCCGCGCTGAGATCCCATCTTTGCGTTTTTAAATATTAGTATATAACAGAGGACGCGGAGTGCGCGAGGCGTGAATGATATCTTTGCATCTCGTTTTCCTAGCGCGTCTGAATGGAGAACCAGAAGCAATAACACACACACACACACGCAGAGTGTGAACGAACTCTCCGGCGTTGCTTCTATATGCTGCTGCAGTAGCACTGCGAGTGGTAATTTACGCTTTGGCCGTACTGTTTGCACTTTCGAACAAAACACACACGCACTTGACCGATGACGAGGCTCGGTGTTCTGCCTTCGATTCACGCTGTGGGTATAAACAGACATCCTTGCGGTGTATTCCAGGTTATCGAATATCCATCATAATGCCTATAATATGAATCAGCTTAATTAAACGGCTCTTAATAGCCGAACGCGCACAAGCTACACTTCCGCCTCGCGGCGCGACGGCTTTCTCGCGTATAATACATATATAAGCATATACGCGAGTGATTTCAATGCCTCCGATGTTTACCGAGCCGTAAGAAGCAGTTGTTAAATGGGATTTTAAAATTCCGCACACGCGCGCGCTGCAGTTCATGCGCGCGCGCGAAAACCTTTTTCTTTGCAGCTACGATTACGTCGTTTATCTGGTCGCACACGCGACCGCGGTTATATATTCGTTTTAAATATCAAACCATATATAACGTATCGGTGAAAATAATTATAACCACGTTTCTTGCGTTATATTTAAGCATCGTCGACGACACCTGATCATTCCATCCGTATAACCCACTTCCTCCGCTTGCGCGCGCGATCGGCACTTGCCAGTTTTGTCGGTGCAGCAGCTAAGCAAACAATTTTTCGCTCGCTCACTCAGTCTCAGGACGTCGTCGTCGCTTCCTCCGAGCTCGGAAAAGACTCGATATTCTGGAGCGTGAAATCGGTTCGGAGCTATACCACCGGCGGAAATTAATAGCGGAGGTATATAAGCGAAGCCCGAGCGTACATATACGTAACTATTGTTTTCGACATGCGTAATATGGTCGCATGATTGATGATTCGGGGTTTTTTTTTTGTTCCTACGAAATGCTAATCCGGCTTTAGATGGTAATGAGGCAGTAGTTCGCCGCGCGGAAAAATCGCTGACGTGTCGGTTCTCGTCTTGTACAAAAAGCACGATTATCTTATCCCGCGACCTTTCAGCTCTATCGCCAAAATTACGCAATCAGCGGGGCTTGCATGCGTACGCATATTACCACTGACCGATTTTCCTCGCATGCGCATTCCGCTAAAACGACGGCGACCGTGAACTCGGTCACCGCGCGCGCGCGCCGATCTCCCGCGCGAAAAAACGTTACGCGCGTATAGGTATACCATACACACACACACACACACATACATGCGTGCGTAAACCCGTGTATACCTATATATATATGCGTGATGCTTACCATGGCTGCGGCACTGCGGGACCTCCTCTCTCTCTCTCTCTCCTCTCGTTCTCTCGTTCTCTCTTCTTTCCTCCTCTGTTCCTCTCTCCCGCTCTCTTACTCGAGCTCTCAGTAGCGTGGTAGGTCGATCGGCGCGCTGGTCCTCGCCGTCACCGGCATATCCCCTTATGGCTCTTCTGCTCTCTCTCTTTCCCTCTTTCAGCACTTGAACCTCATGTCGCACACAATATCACACTCCCCGCAGCTGTCAGAGCCGCTGGCCACGATCCTTATTATTATTATTATTTGCACTTCCCTGTCTCACGCCATATAACATATATATATAAATATATGTATTATATCACACAGGATCTCTCTCTCGCTCTCGGTTATCTCATAAATATATACATATATGTACGAGTGAGCGAGGAAACACAGTCGGGCCGCGCGCGATTTCTATATATACTTTAACGCACCTCTCTTTCTATACAAAAGCCACGAACGCCGGAGACGCGAACCTGGCGAACGCACGCCGAGCGACTGCCGGGCGAACGGCCGCGGCAGGTAGCCGTAGCCTGCCTCCGCGACTCTCCCTCACTCCTGCGAGAGGAGCCGCGGGAGACAGAGAGGGAGAGAGAGAGAGAGAGAGGACAGCGAACGCGCTGCAGCGAGCTATATGGCTATGCGGTGTATAATGCAAGCGAGACCGGCAAGTGCGCGTCCACCAGGTGCGCGCCCGAGAGAGCTGTGTATAGAGCAGCCCTATGCGCCGCAATGCGATATATGTGATGGCTGTCGGTGTATTTTGTGCGGCAGCGGTGCCGATTTTTATGTACTCAGACGGGACTTTGAAGGTGGTCCAAGTGTATTATATTGTACCGATTCTATAGTGGGACTGTGGAGATGGAGGATGTTCAGGTGCGGAATTACCATCATATAAGATAAGCCGCAACTGTGTTGTGTACTATTGCAGTTTCAATTACTGATGCACTGATAAAGTTATATCTAGAGGCATTGTTGCCGCGCGCGATTTAATTCTGTACTTTTAGTTTCTAGGCTTTTTAACGTAACGTTTAGAATTGAAATTGCGTTGAAAATTAGTATAATAAAATGTAGTTATATAATAATTGGGCAGTGTAAATTGACACAACGCAGTGACTATATATTTTTCAGCTGAATGTATTCGTTATTCAAAGTAAAATTGAATATTTTTTGAGAAATTGAAATTCTGGTTAAAGATTTTTTTTCTAGTATAAATTAATTAATGAAATATTCAAAGTTACGTCAATATTAATTATACTTAAATATAATTTTTGTAATGATTTTTGTAATGAAAAAAAGATTATTTTGACCAATCCTCTAAAAACTGTAGCCTATTTCACGTTAGGTATTTGTTTATAAATTGGTGTGAGGTTAAAGTTTAAATTACGCAGGGCCACGTGCGCGCATCGGACGCATAAAAATCCGCTAGTATTTATGAAATCTGTATATCATTTAATAGAGAAATACTTACCGAACAAATACATATTGAGTTTGTAAGGTGTGTTTAATTTGAAAGCCTTATACAGAGCGGCCAAGAACTAATGGAAAATATCTTACTCCTTCTTGTAAATGTAAACGTTAGTTTTTGGGATTTGACATCATAAAGCTAACCAAGATGGCGCAGGTTAGCCCTGTGTATTTAAATGGGGCTGCTGCCAAACTCGCGCCATGTAGATATATTTTAGATATAATTTAGTATGTATTTTAGTTAGTTATATATACGAATGTCAAATTTCATTATTATGGAGTATATTATACGATAATCCACATTAGAAAATGGAATGCAATTACGAATCGTACGGTTGCGAAGTAACCTGACTAACTATATACGGAAGGCGGCTCCTTATTCGCTTCTTTACACCCCCGAAAGGCGCTCGGAATTGGCGAATCAGAGACGTTGAATATGATTTGCGCCTGGAACCTGCCGCGCTTAGGCTCACGCGAGGTAGGTAACTTATATAGGTATAGCGACAATCGGGTTGGCTGCTCGGTACGGTGGAGAGAAGTTGGTATCTCTCCAATAGAGTAAAAGTTTTTCTGCCATACGTGTGTCCCTGTGATGTCATCCCGGTTGAAAATACCCAGTTGAAATTCCAGCTGTACCTCCTGTTTTTGGACAAATTACAGGAGATACAGCTGGAGCCTGGAATTCCAGCTGGGTATTTTCAACCGGGTGGATCTTCCAAGATCTGACGTCGATTACCAAGAGCATTTTCAAAGCACTACAAAATCAGGTTCGCTCTTTTCTCTTACCTACAAGTTATAAAGTATACCTATATTTATTCCAGATAAATATTATTAGTTTTCTGAGTTCAGATTTTACCGAAATTTCTTTTATGTACTTCTATTTCATCATAGTTACTTTAAAGCGGAACGTAAACTTAAAAAGTAAAAACACATTACACTTGCTGAAAGACAATGCATTAGATAAGTGAACAAACGGGTACTTATAGCATTTTTGCGCGCCACGACAATACATTTACACTTGACAAACAACTGCGTCTGGAAAAGTGGAATAACTTCTTGGTTATCTCAGTGAAAAAATCTTACACACAAAAAGAAAATTAAAGAATGCGTTTGGCTTTCGAGGCGTGCTCTTTACTTAATAATGAAAACAAAAAAAATACCTGTGTATATTAAAGAAATTTTTTAACAATGACAAATACTGTCAAGTAAGCATGATAAAATAAAACAATTTTTAACAGTATCAACAAAATTTTATTACAAGCACTGTATATAATCTTATTATAAAATGCATCCACAGCTAATTTATATATAACAAATTACTTCAATTCGCCACTGCTTCAGCAACCTCTTCCCCATCAGACTCATCACCTTTCTTCGCCTCTGGTTCTTCTTCTTCTTCTTTGATATATGGACTTAGATCAAGTTTCAACCTTTCATGTGACTGTGGACATTCTAGTCGAACCCTAATTTTAAATAAATGAGATTTTACTCATAATACAATGACTATTTGATTGTGTAAAAGTTAAGTTACATACCTTGTGATAAAGCTACCAGGTCTTTTTGGTTTTGCTGACATAATAGAGTCTATTACATTTTGCAAATTTTCCTCTAATTTTTTTACACCCATGTCCAACTGAACAAAAAAGAGGTATTATTTTACATTGTTGTTATTAACAATTGAAAAAAGAAATATTAAATTCTGTATTACTTTTCCAATTGGAACAGTTGTATGTCCATATTCTGGAAAATGATCATAGGGTTTTGCTTGATATTTGATACCACGAAGTTGTGTGTAAACCATATGTTTTATATTATTTCCCAATGTTCCTGGAAGTATTTTTTAAAATTTGAATAACTAGAAAAGCATTTAATACACTTGCAATGCATCTTGATTAAATTTTTCATTTCTTACAATTAATTTTCTAATGCTAACCTGCTTTAATATTTGGATGCTTTTTTTTTAATAACCCTCGAAGAGTTAATACCTCTGGCATGATATTTGGGTGAGCAATAACTGTATCATAGTTATGTAACGATATTTCTCCATCCTAAAAATATAATTTTTTTTTTATGTATTATGTAATTAAGGGCTCCGGCCCGTTTAATATTTAAAATAAAAAAATAAATATTTTTCGTGCAAATTGAAGTTACTTATGCATATTTAACCCTTCTGCTCCCAAGGATGACATATGACAACATGAGAAGTATGTGCCATCAACAAAATTTTTAAATATTCTGTGCTAGTACATAGTTTTTCATGACATTTCTTTAAAGTCAAAAAAACAAATCTTATTGGATATCATGCAAATTTAAGTTCAACATTTTATTTTATAATAGATGTTATGAATAAAAAATGAATTTTTATGTGTTGCTACATCTCATCCCTGGAAGTAAAATGGTTAAAAAAGATATTTTCATTTGCCAAATATCCATTACCAGAATTAATTTTATTATATCAGATCCACCAGCAAGGGCAGCACCTTCATCTAAAGCATCTTTTACTTGTTCTTCTGTTTTACAAAAGACTAGAATTTTTCTGTCTTCTCCATGGTCAAAACTGTTTGTAATAGAGACTATATTACGAAAACTGTCAAGGGGTTTAGTTTTTTTCACTCCCTGAAAAAGATGAAAATTTTGATTTATTTTTTTTTATAATAAATATGATACTCTAGTACAATAAAAGCCTACCGTCATATTTAATTCCACAAAAATCTTTAGTAATGGATTTGGTACATCATACATGGTAGGATGGAAGATTTCTCTATGACATTCAATAGCTTCAGCGAATGGGTAAGCCTTCCATTTGTAATATTTTCCAATAAATACATCATCTGTTGGTTCAGACTTTAATTGATCATTGTAGAGTATAGCATCTGGTTTTGTAATAGTGCTAAAATCATATACGTTCATCAGAGGTAGTTTTTATTAGTTTTAAATAACATTTATGATTAACTTACATATTTCGAGACCGTTTGATTTTATCAGCCAAAGTTAATTTTTTAACTTCTACTTTAACCTTCTTCTTTCTCATCTTCTCTCTTGTACCTTTTCTGGCAGCATAGTGTCGAACCTGAGATAATACTCCGGGAAATACACCAGAACAAATGCCAATCCTATGGATGGCATTTAGGCTGTTAATGATGATACCTGAAACAGACCATATAATAAATTATTAAATTAACAAAAAAAACTTCTAAACATTAGCGATAAAAATATTATTTCATTATGCATTCTTATATACTAATTTAGGTAAAAATCTTTGTTTATTATTAGACAAAAATTATTAATGATATTTAATTCACGTATTATTTCAATTTATTTATAACATTGCATTAAATAAAAGCTTTCATTTTTAATAAATTATTAATTTTCATAGAATATGTATTATTTATCAGACAAAACATTCATTTTATATTTAATATATTGTCTATAGAGGTTAGAATGTACAAATCCACTTTAAGTTGCTAAACCGATACTCCACATGTACTGGCGTGATAAATTTTATAAATATCAAAAAAAGTAATTTCGTAATCCACAAATTAACTACGATCAATGCATACATGTCAAATGTTTTGTACAAATAATTTTTTCAATAATACTTGCCTCCTGAAGCAGCCATCTCCTCGGAGTATGTTTTGAAAGTAATCTTGTGAAGGTTGGCAAAACCGCGATCAATTGAGAAAAACCGGGAAATTCAAATTTTACTTTTTCTTAAAATCTATCACAAATAAAAAAAAAACAATCAAATAAATACTTTTGTATATGTAATGAATTATTTTATCTTATTGAGAGGTAAATTTAATATTTTCACCAACTATACTTATTAATAATCGAAAGATACGCGGATGTGTATCCCTGCTAGAAATAACGGATTAAAAACGATAAAAGTGGAAATAAATTTAATCAGCTTCAATGTTATTTAAAACCTTTAATCCACAACGCCTTTACTACAGGATTCAAATTTTATCACATTTAATCCATTTTTATTTTAATCAATTTAAATTTATAATTTTGGTATATTCATTTTTATCCTGTTTTATCTATTTTAGTCACAAAATTTATGAATCATTTTCAATACCTAAAATTGGTATCCGAAATAAATTCACTTTTATTCATTTTAATATAGACAGGCTAAATAACAAAATTCATACCCCATCATTTATTAAAACAAAATTAAAATAAACATCTTTCAAAAATATTTTTTTTTTCACTATCTTTTTTTTCTGCAGTCTTTATTCAACAATAAGAGATACAAAACTTTTCACCTCGTATAATAGAGACATATTGCCTTTTTTTCATATACAACATACATTTATTATTATGCAACTTTAGCTTTAAATAAAAAGTTCACAAACACACAAGTACTATTGCTTTTTTGATTTATTTAAAAAATAAAAGATGTACTTTCTTTTATTGAAAAAAAAAAAACGAAATTAGTAATTCAAAGCATTAATAATTCAAATGTACCCAAATTTATTACGAAACATCTTGGATTTTTTTAACTATTTAGAAATATACCTTTTCAAATTAAAAAACAATGGACGATTACAAGGACTGACCTATAAAGTACATCCAGGTGACATTGATTCGCGTGGAACGTGCCCCCTCACACGGAGAGACCTTTGGTGCAAATCATGCTTTAGCCGTAGTGCGACGGCAGCGCTGTGAGTTTGGGGCAGCAGCTATTCCAAATAGGCGTAACTGCTGTTCCAAGCGGCTGCGTCGTCTGCTCCTTGGTCGAGCCGCTGCGCACCGACCCCACTCCAGCCCGCAGAATTTTTCGATTCTTTTTATTTTGTGACTAAAGAAATAATATTCTTGTTTGTAAATCAATTCCTCCAACTAAAATTTAATTTCCTCCATTTTCCTCCACCATTAGTTTTTTTCTATATGTTCACAATTTTTTACAAGATTTAATAAATGACTATAATGTGTTTACTTTAAAAGAAAAAAAAATATAACATTAAAATCTTAAACAAAATGTAGAGGAAAATGGAGGAAATTAAATTATAGTTGAAGGAATTGATTTACAAACAAGAATATTATTTCTTTAGTTACAAAATACAAAGAATCGAAAAATTCTGCGGGCTGGAGTGGGGTCGGTCCGTTGCGCGTTTTTGGTGTAGCAGTTGTTCCAAACTGAAAGTACAAACGAGAGGGCGCGCTTGACGCAACGGTCGCACTACGGAGTGCACCAGTTGTACCAAAAGTAGTTTCAAAATCCTACAATCCCATTAGCCAATTCGGGTGTAACCATCAACCTTACATTGGAATTGTCCAATGGGATTCTAGCATTTTAAAACTGAGGAGGCACGTTCCACGCGAATCAATGTCCACTGGGTGTACATACACAAATATGAGGCGTTTCACGTAAACTGCCCCAGCGCTGCGCGCGAGCACCAAATCGTGCTATTTCTAACTCATGTTTATGATATTAAAATATAACTAAAAAAATTGTTTCATAAGCGTTTCCGATGTATTTTTTCTTCAGCTTTTCAATGGTCTAGGCAGTTTTTCCGAAATTTTCCATTTTCACCTTCAAAAAGTACAAAACGTCTTATATCTCAAAAAGTGTATTTTTAATATTTTTTTTTACCATTTAGATCGAAACCTGAACATTTTTTACATAGGAAACGATTTTTTTCATAATTGCTCAGATGTTTTCTTCGAGAAATAGAACGGGAAAGAGTAGCGCAACGGCTCTCCTGCGCGCGGGACGTCGCGCGAGACGTCGCGTAAACTAGGCCTGCCTCGCTACCTAATAACCTTTCATAATCTTTACCTGTTCTTTCGAATTCTTTGTAATGTAAGAATAATATTTTATTGGCTTTTTTATAAAAAAAAAAACAGAGTTTCATAGCTAACAACAATATAGTAACTATACGAACGCTTTTTTCTCAGTGCAGATAATTTTTCTTTGTTTTTTCTAACAGTTTTTCTCAGGAAGATTTGATATTCAGAACTTAAAGAGGTTTTTTTGAGCTACAATGTACTTCGTCAATTGGAATAATAGCATGGTATTGTAATGTGCCTGGTATGAATTTAGCCTTATCCAGTCTTGATTTTAGTTTCAAGACAGTATCTTCATATGATTATTTACTGCTATAAAAAACTTTGGTTTCTTTGCAATAATCTTTATAAAGCTTTTCTGGCGTTAAAATATGATTATTAGAAGAAACTTGTAGACTCGCTCGTTTTGCACCTCCTTTTAGGTTGGCGCCTATACCATCGCATGCACCTTTACCATGTTCCGTGGCATAAAAATGCCACTCAGCTGGAACACCAAAATCTTTCTCATGAAAAAGAAGATTTAGAAAATTAGATTTATTTTTAAAATGCTGACCTGCTCCATCAGTCAAATAATAGACTTTTTTTACTATGAATTTAGTTTTGAGGTAAGATATTATAACTTTTTGATATTCATAAACGGCACCAGTGCCATAATTATGGAAAGGTAGATGATCTTCCAATGAATGAATTTTTATATATTGCAACTAAATACATTTTGTAATACGTATTAATATTTACTATATACAATAAATTGTGAGAATTTTCCATTAAATTCCCATTGTTTTTTGCAATCATTATTTACTAACCATAATGATACGCTTCCCTATATTTTAATTTGAAATACGTGAATTCACATTCAATCCAGTTTGATCGACTTCATCATTATGAACGTTAATCATTTTTAATGCTTCAAATCAGTATTCAGAATTAATCCCCTTTTGTACCAAAAATTATTAATCCCTTTTAATTTGAAATCCATGCATTCACATTTAATCCACTTCATCATTATAAACGTTTATCACTTTTAATGCCTCAAATTAGTATTCAGAATTAATTCACTTTTATATATTTTAACACCAATGAGTATTACGGGAGCCTAGTTCATGTGCCGCCGCTAAGCGGCGCGGCGCCGAAATTTCCGCAGCCAAGTAGTTGGATGGGCCACGGGCACATAGCCAGCCAACGCGACTACCCGGCAGCCTTCGTTCGCTCGGAAGGACTCATTTTTATTTTGTTAAATAATTGTTGTTATTTAATTCCCACGGGGCTTGCCTCGTTTTTAAGAGGGAACAATCATTAGGTGAACCAGTGTGCCTTGTGCATCGAGTTTGAAACCCTCCCTTGCAAAGCTTTTATCCTCTTGAATCACATTAAACTCAGCTGTACATCGTAATATGTGATTAGAAATGTATTACACTTTATCTCTTTTAATCAAGTTTCATCCCATTTTAAAAGCATAGTAGATAAAATATGTATAAAAACGGATTCGATTATATCTATTTGAATTTAATTTGATCCGATATTTTGAATTCCACTTTAATCAAATTTAAGCCACTTTCAATGCAAATATCCATGGACATTTTTAATCACGTTTAATACCATAAAATGGAATTAAGAATCAATAATAAGTCATTAAGGTTTCTTCAATACTTTTTAATCCGTTATTTCTAACAGGGATATCAGGAGCCAGTGTTCTGTACCATTTGAAGAATTATGATTGCAGCTGGTCATCTATAAAAACAAGCCTTTTCTCTCTAAGCCATAATTTTAGAGCTTTCTTTAATAGCTTAAAAATTAGAGGAAATTTGGGGTAATAAAATGAATAAACCAGATCTCACGTATCAGTAGCCCTGTCGTAAATATTTATTTACAATGTATCAATATCCAATTCGATCACCAACAGCAATGTAAGCCCGGGCAGAGTCTCCCAATTACACTATAATTCTTAAAGAAAGATTAATCGTAGACAACAAATCGATCAAATCGAGCACACGCAGAACGTACATTAGTTTAATCTCAAAAAAAAAGAAAAAATGGACAAAAGAACAATGTGAATTTTGGTAACCATTGATAATCGACAAGACGTATGTAAAGTACGAAACGAAGGTAAGTAAGTACAATAATATCATTTGTAAAACGCATATAACTCTTGCACGACGCTTGCTTTGTGCTTTGTATATAATAAGTATTGTTCTCGACAACGTCGTCTTCTCTCGAAAAAAAGATTCTCGATTCGCCGGCTCTAACTCCTCTCTAAAAAGCCTATCGTATATATACGTAATATATACCTCTTCTCGCGGGCAAGCGCACACACTCTTTCCCTAAAATACCACGCACTCTCAGCTACTTTTACAAAGATGGAAAAATACACGGTTTATATATGATTATATATTTTTGCAATATCCGGAGCGCGCGCGCACGAACAGCCGGGCGGGGATCGTCGCGTAACATATTATCAATTATTGATTCTTGTGACTCTCCCCGGTTATTGCCGAGTACGCTGGGAAAATTCGCGTATGTGTAAAGACTTTCTCATTTTTTTATAATATACAAAATGTTTAGACTAGAAGTAGAAGGTAATTATTATTGTGTACGCGCTCGATATCGGTCGGACGCACAACTTCCGCGCGGAAAATTGAAAAATATATATATAATACAAAAAGAATTGTGTCGCGTATCTCTTTGATTTCTTTCTTTTGATTATTATTTCTTCTTGGCCTCGTCCTCGACGGCCTCATTCTGCTTTCGGAAGCAGTCGCCCACCGGGAAGAAGTCCCAACACCTTTGCTGGTACATCTTCCACACGTACGTCTCCTGACCTGTGTGCTCTGTGTCCGGTTTGTTGATGAGATGCATTAAGAAGAACCTAGAAAAAAACATCGTTTGTAAGTGTACGATATTTTATACATTTCTTCTTGATACAAATAACCAAAAAGAACCCTGGTAGAAATCGAAAATGTATATAAATGTAAAAAAGTGTATGTCAAGGTCGTAATTGGAACATGATATTACATTTATTTACATTTATATATATATGTTTTATTACAGAAACTTATGTTTATTTATAAAAATATATATTTTATTTTGATGTCATAAATGATGGAATTTAATAAATGTAAATACATTTTTTATATTTTTGAAACTCCGTGCGAGAAGTTCGATTTCTCGCACGCTGCGTTAAACGATGCGTGCAAAAATCTCACTTCTCGCACGTCGTGTCAAAAAATACGGTTCGACACTTGTGTGAAAAGTTGATTTTCTCCTCGTGTGACCTTTTCACACAGACGCAAACAGTCACACGAGGGGAAAATCAAATCCTCGCACTAGTATCGAAATGTACTATTATATTTCGTAAAACTTGTAAATTATAAGTATTATATAGCGCAAATTTAAGAAAATGTAAAAAGATGTATTTAAGTGTATATAAATGTATATAAATGTAAAAAATTTCTTCCTAAACTTCTCACTAAACTATATTATCATGAAAATGTATATAAATATATATAAATGTAAAAGATGTTCCAATAGCGACCTTTAGCTACATTTATTTACATTTATATACAGTTTTTTATATTTATATAAATTTTCCATTTCCATCGAGGAAACTTACATGTAGTTTGCAAGATTATGTTCTTGCTGAACATGTGTATCGAACCCGTGTGGTACCGCGTCGAAATAATCTTTCCCTAGTCCGCATATGAAGCAGTTGCTCTCCATATTCGTTTTCACGCTTTCGAGTTGATCACGAAGCTCACCAAAAGCATCAATGATCAAACCTGAGAGTGTAAAACATTTTTGGAATTATAATAAGTATATATAGTTAAGTTTGTGCTTTTTTCGTACTGCTAAAAAACGAACTTACCCTGAATAATAGCTAACAGAATAACAATAACAAAGAAGAAGAAGGTGATATCGAACATGATACGATACACTTCGTAGTCGTCTCCATCGGGTTCGCCTATCTCGTCACCGATACCTCCACCCGCTCTCACACCTTTGTACAAATGGAACACGAAACACTAAAACGAGAAAGTGCATTTTAATTATCTCACATGGCTCTTAATTTAAACAAAATTGTTTAGCAAAGCTATAGAAATTAACTGACCGTCAACATATGGTGACACTTCTTGTCCACTTCCTCGTCCTCCTCCTGTATGTAGAACTTCCGGAAGAAGTTGAAGGCTATCACGGTGTAGATGTATACGACAATCGTCAGCAGCATGACCGTCAGTACCAGCTGCTTGCCGTTGTGCGTTACGGACTGCAAGATCGTGCGTAGGGTTTTGAAACCAACAGCCACGTCCAGCAGATGGGCAGCGAAGAAGAAGTTGTTGTAGTTGCCCAGAATCGAGAATGTGAAGTAACATAAACTGTAGAGGAAGGACTGAAAGAAATTTCATCGGTTAGTTGGGGACAATTTTTGGCTTTTACTGAGGAAGTTGTGTTGGTACTCACGTGGTCCGTTATTGTCACGCCGGCTTTCCATAACTGATATCTCCAATCGATGCTCATAATGCTGTTAAAATATAATTTTATAATAATAAGAAACATTTTTTGTATTTTTTCACGTTTTTATGTACTTACAAGTGCATCAGTCCAGAGCCTTCCTCTTCCTGAATAAACGTCGTCTTCTCCATTCCCACGAGTGCGCTGATCATCTCGTAATCATAAGTATCACTATACTTCTGTCTGACCTTCTTCTTGATGAATTTATCCCAGTAGTTGACGGGGAAAGTTTTCGCCGATATCGCAAGTTTATCCCAGTTCGCCTTGAAGTCGTAGTCACTCGGTTGTTCTACAATGTATAGACCATCGAATTCCACTGTTCGGGCGATCTCCTTCTCCCTTTTGAAGATAGCCAGAGGTATCTACACCAATATAAAAGTTGATAACTCATACTAATATTTACATGAATAACTAAATACAAAAATCCGATTAATCGATTACCTTCAAATGATAGTAAGCGACCAACATAGCCAGCGATATAACGGAGTGAACAAAGGCCCCTATCCTAAGGATGTACCCGATAAAATAGTAATCGTTGGACACCTCGACGAATTCGAGCGGATCTTCCTCGTCGCTGTCTTCGTCCTCTCCGCTGCCAAACTCCTTGCCTAATCCACTGCCCGATCCAGCGGACGATCCCTCGCCTGACATCTCGCTTAGCAGGTCGCCGATTATCTCGCTGCTGTCACCATCAACGTTATCCATTACTGTTACAGTGACCTGAAACAGGAGTATTATTAGTTAGTAAGTATTCTTCAAAGAAGAATAAAAGTTGAGCCAAGTGAAGGAAGTGGAACGTACTTGGTAGAACAGAAGAAGAAAGTTGATGCAGAATGCAAGGACGAGCGCGGCATACTTGAGGGTATAGAAGTTACGAGCCAGGAAGGATACCAAACGATGGCCATACTCGGAGAAGTTGATAGATGAGGCGGCGGACGGTTCGGTGATCGGCTCTTGCTTCGCCTCTGCCTCGACGGCTGCCATGGCTGCTTGCTGAGCTGCCACGGCCTCCGCTGCAGCCACAGCCTGAGCTCGGGCTTGCTCCCCTCTGCAAATCATTTAAGTGTTAGACACGTGTTATTCTTAAAGAACAGTAAAGTTTACTTACCCTAAGAGATCGGCTAAGGTTATGGGCAGCTCCGATTCGCCTCCAGCTCCTTCCGCTGCTCTTGCACCTTCCTCGCCAGTTCTTTCTTCTGGAGTACTTTCACCGGTCTCCTCGATGCTGGATTGCGGCGTAGATGCTATAGATTCGTGCGGAGCCAACTTGATCTGTCCTTCTTCCTTCGTTATGTCCATACCAAATGCTTGTACCTATTGATCAAAGAAGAAAATGAAGTTGAAGAAAGATATTTTTATTTCAAATAATGATAATGTTGCTTACCTGCAGATTTGATTCGTCCGGAGTCGGTGGCAAAGCTGGCAGATGTCTCGACATCCTGATATCATCCTCCTTTACCTCGACGATCGGCTCCTCTACCGTTGGCCCTCGCATTAATGTCAGCAACAACTTCATAAAATAGCTGATGACGCAGCTGAAGCCGAAGGCGGAATAATAGAACGCATAGAAAATGATCTTGAAGAAGCCGACGAAGAGTTCGGGTATAGACATCTGTTGCATCTCCGTTATCTTGTTCTTGATGTTCGTCGGCGAGAACATAGAGAAGAAGAAATAGATGCCATCCTTGAATGCTTGGATCTTTCGACGGATCGGATCCTTGCGCTCCTCGTCTTCGTCCGTCATGTATGTGTAGGATGACTCCTTGGCTTTGCCGCCACCACCGCTGTCTTCCACCGCCATTAAGGCACTCGCGTGCTGCATCTCAAAAATCGCATCCTCACAGAAGTTGATAAACGTCTCCAGCTTCTCTTTCTCATCCGAGTCCACCACTGTGTTGTAGAAGTAGGCTCGCTTGGATTCTTTGATCTAAAAAATAGAGCATAATTAAAAGAAATTCAAATACCAAATCACCGGAAGTTAGAATTTGTTTTACCTGAGGTTTCTCCCACTGTTCGATGTTCGACTCCTTAATTTCAAAGTAGACTCTCTCAATGCGCTTATTGCTGCCGAGAATCTCAATCCTACCCAGGAACTGCTCGAAGTAATTGAGAACGGAACCGGCCGTCTCCAGGAAACGAGCGAGTCGCGGCTCGCTGGGCATGTGCTCGGACAAGTTGGTCAGTAGGACGGCCAGATTGAAGCCGATCTCCTTGGCGGGCTCGTGGAAGCGTTCCATAAAGTTGATGTAGTTGATCTTGCCGTCGTGATTGACCTCGCAGCAGGCGATCAGGAACTCCATTTCCTCTCTGAAAGTAGAGGATTGATAATTGACAAATAAACTGGAGCTATGCTATATAATCGTAGATGAAATGCGATATGTACTCGCTGTAATTCTTGGTTTGCTCCATCTTTTCCTTGAAATCTTTCGGATATATCCAACCATCGTCCGCTTCTGCGAATGCAGACGACACCAAACTCTTGAGTTTTAAGAACATATCAAAGTACTTCAGAATCAACTCAACATTGCCTGCCGACTCTACCAGTGTGTCAACCATCTGCTTTCCGATGGTGCCGTTTACAACGTTGCCTGAAAAATATTCATAAATCAACAAAATTTATCACAACATTTTCTTAAGGAATTTCTTTGTTCAATGGCCAACCTTCAAGCATAGACAACATCATCGTGATCATGTCCTTCTGCAGGTTCAGTAGCTCCTTTAGTAGATCCACCTGGCTTGAGTGCCTTGACAGTTTGTCTTGCATATGCGAGAAGAGAAAGAGGAAACCGCCAACAGCGTCCCACAATCTGGAGTGAGCCAATGCCTGCTGATTCTGGGCGCAAGGACCCTGGATGACCTCCGTGAGGGTATTAAAAACCTGACTGGCGACACCGATAGCCTTGAAGAAATTGGCCTTGCCAGCTGGGTCAATGAGCTCCTTACTCGAGTAGTGCCAATAGAAATCCATAATGGATTCTTGGAGGCGAAGCAAGTAATCGACCGTGCAAATGACCACATTAACAGTCGTTGTATTACCGGCTTGTGTTCTCAGATAGTTCTGCCAATCTGTCAGATTATGTCCATTAATGTAAACATCGTACATCTTTAATAAACATTTAAGACATTATTTATAACTCACCCAAGTTGTGACCCTCGCAGGTCAGCTGTATGAACCTAAAGAGAGCACATGTGAACTCAGCGTCGTGCATGTTCTTCTCGCCAGCCGCGCCATCAGCGCCAACACCCAATCCCTCGGCTTTCGTGTTTCTCTCGAAGGCATCTAGATCCAAGACGCTGCAACTATTCATCAATCCGGCGATCGAGGTAAAGAAGCCCACGTCCTTCTTTTCCTTCAGGTGGTTCAGCATGCCACGCTGGATTTCGATGTTACCACCTCGGAGAATCGAAATACCCAGCTGCAAGGTCTTCATTACCATCTCGCTGGGTATGCCCTTGCACGCGGATATGTGAAGTAGCACCATTTCGGCTACTCCGCGATCTGCTAGACGGGCTTGATTAAAGAGTAGCTTTTGCTTTTCGATCTCTTGCTCCTGTGGATATAACGGAATGTATAGAGTTAAATTTCATTTTACAAGAGATTTTAAAATAAGTACAATTAAGGATATGAAAGAGAGTGCGAGGATTTTCAAAAATACATTGTGTCGAAACATAACAATTTTTATAAAATATATGTACAGAATATGAAAAAGTTCAGAAGGTGGATCGAACTAAATATCTAGTTGTGCTTATTTAAAACCTAGTAAATTTAAATAGAACAAAAAAAGTAAAATACTATCCAAGTAACTACATTCAAAGATAAAGGAACGAAAATGTACATATAGTATATGTATTCCATTTATATTCAACAATATTTTCTTACCATGAGTTTTTGCATTGGCTTCTGCGTATACGGTAAGCATACAAATAAAGAGTTGATCAATAATCATTTATCGATCTATTTTTTACAATATCATTTGCAAAACTAGCAATAAAATCTAATATAAGAACACTCAAGTACCTGTTTTCTAATAAATTTATGCACATTCTTAGATGCATGATTATCAATAACTACGAAAACGAATATGATACAATTCTAACAATTTTGTACTGTCTAAAATCTAAAATTGAATTCTTTATAAATATTATTAAATCATAATATTATAAAATAATATTATGATTAATATTAATATTAATAATATTAATCATAATATTATATAATATCATGATTTTATGATATCATAATATTATAAAATCATAATATTTGTAAATATTATGATTTTATTAATTATATAAATTTGTATAAAATTTCTATTAATCAATCTCAAACATGTGCAGCTCAAAGCAATACTTTATTTTTAGCGAGTTCTAATCCCTTCTTTCTCGATATTACTTCATAAAACTTAGAATCGTAAATATTGCTTACCATAGCTAACTTATGTTGCGGTTCTAAACTAAACTATCGAAGTAAAGATAAAAATTAATTCAATATTTGGTTTTTGAAAATGATTGTATATTTATATTACGGCTTGAATGTTTCGATATGCACTGAATAAACTAATGAAACTTATATTCAATTAAAAAAATCTGCAAGATTCAACTTATTCAATGATAATTTTGTCATGTTTTCCAATAAAATTTTAAAACTATGATATTGATTCAAAATAAACAGTAACATTTTTTCAACATGAAAAATTGAAAAATGAAAGTGTTCTTGGAACTTACGTGAATGGATGCGCTGCCCTCCTCCTCACCACCGCCTCCCTCGTCTTCGCCCTCCTCTTCTTCTTCGCCACAGGACTTGGAGATGATCTCGGCGTAGCTCATGTAGAGCGGATCTTCCTGGAGGGCACCCGAGCGTTCGGTCATTGCGCCCCGACAGAACGTTGTCACGAGCTGGGTCAGTGGGTCAGGCTTACCCTCTTCCTCGACCTTGTCCATCTTCTTCGACTCGGCGTCTTCGAATGTTTGCTAGAATTTGGAAGAGCCCGTTAATAATGAATGTCTCAAAGATAGAAACAGCGGTGTGATTTATTTCGGATTTTACCGTCAGATCTTCTATCATTATTTCTTGTCCTACGTTCTCGTCTTGTAGCCACAGCTCGTAATACGTCCGTGCAAAAATATTAATTGCCCGATGCCTATTACAAAAAATAAATATAAATGGTGTCGCTCAATAAACCACATTTTCCAGAAAGGGTTTCATCCAATGCAAAAATTGTAATTAATTAATCAAACATTTTTTGTTAGTATTACCTTCTAAGTTTGTAGAAGGGTTCGCTACGCAGGCATGCAATTGCCGCTCGCTTTCTAGCGGCACACAGCACACGATTCCATCCCCTGCGAAATGGAGGCGGTTTTGTCGCCTTTTGGATGCGCATAGATAAATTTGTTAGTGCTAATCATATTAGTACAATGAGTCATCATTTTTCTAAATTGCAGTACATAATATTAACAGATATTATGCAAATACTTCCAATGTTATATTTTTTAAAATTAACTTTAAATACAGTGCAATTTTAACACTGTTAACGTAAGTTTGTTTTATTGGTCGCAAGTGTTTATGTTAAACGAAAACAAATACATTTTTTTTTAATTAACGAATATGTGACAAATCATAAAAAAGCGCAAAATTAAAATTGCTCGATCAAGGATTAGTGTAAACTAAAAATAATGCAATGCCATAGTTTACAAGCGAATCACACAATTTGGTGCAAACCAAAAACAAAACGTAAAAAATACCTGGGCAAGGAATGTAGGGAAGTTTGACGGAAGCAAGCAATGACGGCTCGCTTCCGTTGTATAGAAACCACCGAGCGATAGCTACTCTTGCTTTGCTGTTGAGGATGATCTATCTACTCAACGATGATAACATAAATAAGCGAACAAATATACAATTACGGTAAAAATAAAATGTACGTATAATGAATTTAAAGTGGCTCTGTAAATGACCATTTTGTACATGAATATAGAAAAATTCGAACCATGAATATGTATATGTATACACAAAAAATATTTAAATCAAACTTGTAAATATTTATTTGACAAAAGTAAATTCGATCTTAATTACGAATAAAAATTGTTCTCTATCGAAATTAATAAACAATGCAACTTACCATATGAAGACCGTACAGTACTTTTGCCATATCCGTGATTCTCGCGACCACTTCATCCACTTGCTGCGTCTTCACGGGCTCTATTACGTCCTTTTGTTGACCCAGTTTCGAGTAGAGATAGTGCTGCCAGGACATTTCGTCGGCGGGATCAATCTTGTCAGGCAGAGTTAGTTGTATCTTAGCGAACTCCGCAATCTCTTGCTCAGGCATTTTCTTCAGGAAACGATCCTTGCAGTGTTGCACTAACTCCTGTTCGCGACCGGCGAAGAGATTCAAGCCAACCGGTAGCAACCTCTTCAGGCAGGCGACCATGAGCGAGGCCTGTACCTCTTTATCCTTGTCTCTCTTTTTGTCTCTGTTCTTTTTCTTTTTCTGTTAAAGAGAAGTAATGTTATTAGTTACAACTTTTTTAAATTCTTTCAAAACTACTCAAATGTATGTACCTTTCCTCCACCGACAGGTGCAGCGCCTTCGGAAATAGCGGCTGGTCTTCTCGTGGCCGTTGGCATGATCAACACCATGTTGTCGATCTCATTTGCGGAAATGAAGTTCTGCTCCTCTTTTAAGAAGTACTGGGACTTGGACCAGATGTTGAAGATTGCCGCAACGTGATTGTATAGATCCTCTGCTTCCGATATGTTGTTCCTTAACCAGTGATTCCTCTGCAAATCCACGTACTTCACAAGCAGTGGATAGAAAGAGTAAATATCGCGCACGAGTAGCTGCCAATCTTCTTGTATCTGAGCCTCAACCTGCGACGTATCGTCGGTCGAGGATTTGATAAAGCCCCTCATGGATTCCTCCTTATGGAACATGTTGTCCGTGCGCTTTCTCACTCGCTCCGCCAGCGGCAGGAAAGGATCTTTCAGCAACTCCTCCGAGGAGTTGATAATAATTTGTTGCGTGTACGCGGCTATCCTTGTCATCCAAGGTGCGTTTTCGTTACCGATATTCTTCTTGATTAGCTTCAGGACGTTCTTTAACAACTGATTCATGTGATCACTCGTTACCATACTAAGATATGTACCTAGAAATACAAGCAGCTGACTTTAGTACCAATTATTTTAAACCTTTGAAAAATTATACAATGCATTATACTCACCTTCAGTCGGATTAACATTATCTGGTCCCTGCGCCCACCAGAAAGGTAGATACGAACACAAAAGCGGCAGAATGACATCGACTATATGAGGTGCATCGGTGTATGTCTTTTCGGACTCGACAAACTGATCGACCTCCGTTAGTATCGTCTCGAGGGTCGGCATGCTCGACTCCATGCGTGTCATGATGTCCTGGGCCTCGAGCGAGTGGTCGGCGATACGATTTAGCAGTGAGAACGGATTGTGCTTATTCAGATGGGGCTCAAGGAAGGCCACCGGGAAGCAGCTGGAAAATGCGCCGAGGCACGAGCCAAGGTTTGGCTTGTTGCGCTCGATCTCAGTCTTTAGGTACTTGCGGTCGCGCGTGAGCGTTGAATCAACGCCCAATGTGTATACAGATGCCAGCATCTTATACGCTGCCACCTGGATCTCGTCCACTAAAATGAATATTTTACGATAGAACGGATCATAGAAAGTGTTAGATGTTATTGTGTATTACTTACGTAATAGATCGCTTCCATATTCACACGCAGCTAAATGATCAAACATAGCCGTCAAAACGGGTAGTACCACACTGTTGATATAAGATAGTGATGTAGAAGTCTTCAAATGAGTTCCTCGCAGATGACTGTATTTTCCCTCTGAGAGATTAAGGATTGTATGTCCAAGATCATCTGCAGTGTTATTAAAGAAGGTCAACATCGACGTTCTAATAAACTCTGGACAGTTCTTCACCAGTGATTTGGCATCAATACCCTTAACCAGTACTTGTAAACACCTTACAGTTATTCTCACATCGGCACCGAACGCCGTCATTCTGGAGCGCAGCAAACTTGCCAGTTTACAAAATAGCGAAGCAACCATCTCTTTCTCCTTCAGAGAAGCAGCTCCTACGTTATTGGTCGCAGTTGCCACGGCTATAAAGTAATTACGATGCGTGCTGAAGTACTTCTCCATCAGAGGTAGAACCACCTTGCTGAAGAACTTGATGTCTCTTGTAGACGTCTTAAAGCTGTTTCTGCGGCTAAACGTATCGGAAGGTCTCAGGAGCTTCATGTTGATAGTGGCTTTGTCGAGATAAGCGATGAGCTTCTCCAGGAGGGAGTACGCGAAGCGAAGCTCCACGGCAGAGCTTGCACCAGCCACTTCGGTTTCGCCACCGCCTCGATTAGGTTTATGCAATTTGTAGCCTTGGTACTGCAAGTATTTTAGAAATTCCTGAGATCGCTCGCGATCTTTCCTCTTCTCTTTATCTGTTAGAAGATCGTAAGGCACCAACTGCGGGTGAATGCCACCTCCTGCAAAAATCAAGAAATATGACGTAAAGTACTCTGAATATAATTCGCAAATACTTGGTACATAATAGGAATCGTTTCGGATACTTGCCTACTGTTACCAGTTCTTCCTTCTTCTTCTTGGCCCATATATCATGAGCATTGTCAGCTAATCTTTCTGCCATGTTTTGCATCTCCCTGCTCAGAGTCAAGTTGGTCATATCGACTGGATGTGGATTATAATTAAATGCATTTCCAGAATCAACCTGTGAAATTAATATAAAAGTTTATAGAAAATAATAAAATTTATATATATTGGTTTACACAAAATTTATAAATCTTACTTGACTTTTGGAAGACCTTCTAAGGGAATTACGACTTGTAGAAGCAACATCGACTTCTGCATGCTCGACACTCCAGCCAATCGCGAGCAATGCTTTTAAGCTCTCTCGAACTGGCTCTTTGTATCTTTCTCTCTCGTAGTCATTCAGTATATTATATGGCTTCAAGCGTGGATGAGTTTTATTCATGTCGGACCACTGTTCACCATATGTCCAGCCATTCTCTAGCTTTCTACTAGCCCACGCATCATGATAATGTTCCGAGAACTTTTGAACTATTTGATTCAGATCATTATTGAGGACAACACTGAAAGTAAGATGATTGTTTAAGATCAGATTAATAAAATATATTGAGGATTTGATATTTTTATTAATTAAACTTACTTGGATGTATTAATTGGTTGAGGATTGTAGGGTCCATCGGGTGACTGAGTAGATGCCGATTTACTACCATACCATTCATCATCATAGTTCTTCGATAACGAGTAGTCTGGAGGCAGAGCGCAACCAATGGCCGTCAAGCAAGGAAGTGCTTTTCCGAATAGCTCAGGATCGTAATCCATTTTGGATAGAGAATCGAATATATTACTGAACAACACCATCGTAAGGCGTTTCTCCTCGTCACTCGATGCTCCGTAAAGACTTTGACTACTAGTTGAGCCATAATATTTTCCGCAACGTTCATAATGCAAGGTCAATAGCTGTTCGAAAAAATTAATTTTTCAGTAATTATGGTTAATACATGTTTGTAAATATTTTCGAATTACCCTTAAAGCAACAGTTGTGTATTCCGATAGATTAGATACATCAACAGTGAGTTTTCGCAAAAGCTTCAATAGCATACCGGGTTGCATTTGGCTAAAATTGACACACATAAATGATATAAGTAATATTAAACTATAAATATCAGTTAATATTTTAATTATTTGATAACTTGCCTAGTAAGGGCTACGAGGAAATCAGAAACGGCTTCTCGCTGACCTTTGGTAAGCATTCTGTTTTTGCTAAGGCGATAAACAGTATGTAATGTCGCATCCAACAAACTCGCGTAGTTATCTGCCTCGCTGTAGAACCTGGCGTGTTTTATAAGAAGCGGTAAAATGCTTACTCCAATATAACGATTCATAGCGAGTGCCATATCAGATTCGTAACCATCGTTCTGTAAATTAAAGTAATTATTTATAATAATAGAATTATAAAGCTTTCTTCGTATTAATATTATCAAAATTTTGTTTTACTCGGTCTAACATCGTAGCAGCCCTCAAATCCGGCAAGAAGGCTTCTTCCAATATTTTGAAGAACAAATCTTGTGCTTCAATGCCATATACACGTTCCAAGAACAGCACGATACTCTGTTTATGGCCAGGAATCAAACCAGAAGGCGTATCGCTCTTTGGTCTTGGCTCACCTGCAGCTGGATTGAACAGAGTGAATCGAAGGGACAAAACACCTTGAAGATCATCCAATGGTACTAGTGATCTCAGAATAGCTCTTGCTCGAAGAGATTCGTTCTTTCCTGTAATATTAAATAAAATATTTTATTTATATGATTCATAAATTTAAATTATAAAAATTATAACATTTGTTTTCACCTTGTTCAATAACCGAAGAATCAGGAGCACATCGACCAAGCAGATCAACAAGTGTGCAATAGAAACTGAGAATGGCCGCACCAGTATCTATGTAATCTTCATCTTCGTCCGATTCTGGAAGCGGATGTTCAAACGGCATAACTCCGTTATCGTCACCTTCATCGTGTAACTGTTTAAAGTGCTTAAAGTTGAGAACTGATTAATGTAAAAATTCAAAACACCCATGCGTGGACTGACAGTTCTTTTACGAATATTACGGGAGTCAATATGCAAAAATTATAAAAAACCAGTCACTAAAAAAATAGGTTACATAGAAATTCAAAATAGATGATACTTGTATAGAGTATTAATTTGTACTGGTGACATTATAGAGTTGTTACGGTATTTATTATATTATGTGAATATTAATAATTTATGATATACATCGTTTAAAAATAAGAACTAAACACTTAGACGTGCTATAAATGTAGGTCTAAAAAATTAGTGAAAATGATAAAAATTATTTTGTGCAACATTAGTCATCTAAACGTTAATTATAATATGAATATCCATGTGATTAGCATACTATATGCAAACTGTTGTTTAGTTATTTTTCTAAAAAAATTTTCTTATCTAATGGAAAAAATAGTCTTTCAATCTCTTCAAACCGAAAGTTAAAAAACATACAGATGCATTTACTTACAACCCTTTATAAACCTCTAGAAATTGAATCTTTTCTCATCAGTATATAATAACTTTCGTAAGAGATAAAACTTACCTTTCGTCTATCAGCTATTCTTTCAGACATTTTATTAGCATCCATAATAGCTCTAAGCAGACCTTCTCCTTCACCCCTTAATGCAGGGCCAAGACACTCCGGCCGTCGAATCAGCAACCGGATCACCAAGTTAGCATTTTCTTCAACACTTTCGCCTAGAAAATGAAATATATACTTATAACTTTATTAATATTCATGATTTTTCTGCGTTAAGATCTTTGTTTATGTAGAAGCCTACCGTTCACCCAAACGCAGAACCTCAAGAAATCAAGATAGCGCTCTCCTTCCACTGGGTCCCATCCCAAGTCAGGATAGCCTTTTTCCACTAATTCAGAATTAGATTGTAACCCACACCTGGATAGATAAATAGCGATCTTCTCTAGATAATGTTCTCTAAGCGCAAGTGCAAGTTCGGTGTTCTCCATAAGCGATGAATAGGCAACATCCAGAGGAGTGGAGCCTCTCAGCGATGGTCTGGACAGCAAGATGTTACTGTTCTCCAGCAGGAAGTCAAAGTGATCAAACATGGCTTTCTGGTTCTGCCTTGAAGTTCTGCAGAAATAGCATAGGAATCGACAGCATGCGACAACCATTTCGTGAGATGTGTCCTTTTCCTTAGCCGGAGTCTCACCGCCCTCGACTGTCTGGGCCTGGGCCTGCGCATCCGACTGGGCTTGGGCTCGTCTACCCAGCGTATTGATCATGATAGCCATGACATTTTCATGGATGCGGAGGACACGAATGAGATCTGGATGCTGGAAGAATGTGTGATTGTTAACGAGCTTCCACAATCGCTCTCGAACTAGCTCTTCCTCTTCTTGAGACATCTGCACAGGTAGCAGGGCTCGGATCTGACTCAAACCTATCCACATCTCCGCAACATCTTCCTTTGTCTTATTATTAGTGACATATGTTTTTTCCAGGGCTCTAATGAGTTCACCGACGGTGTCGTATTGACGTACCAAAAGGCTAAACATCTCTCGTACGAGCTTTGCTGTTTCTATCTGTGATTCTTCTGCCCAGCTGACTATTGTTGATATCAAAACTTTTCTGAAGATTTCTAAAAAAGAAATAACAAATAAATGCTGTTTCTCAAAACTTAATGAGAAAATTTGGGGATTTCAAATATTTTACACCAGTTTACCTTCTGGAGTTTTTCTCTCTGGTTCTGGTTCAGGTTTAGGTTCTTCTTCTAATTCCTTAACATGATGAATAAAATTTAACAGCTTTTTTATTGCTCCTGGTTTCTCACCATCGCCGTCAGCGTCGCCTCCAGTACCTTCGGCTTCTTGAAGAGCGAGCAAACTAACATAGGACATAAGATTGCTATGAAAATCATTCATTTTCACAATCAAATCTTCGCCACAAGGACAATTGTCAGGATCTTCTTCTTCCATATTTTTAAAACTAAGTATAGCGTTCATTTGTTCGCGTGGAGGGCAACGGAATTCTCGAGTTTTCTTTGCAGCGACTGCTGACGGCAAGTCCGATTGTTTAATTTCAATGTAACGTCGTAACTGATCGGATTGAAGATCGCCAACGAAGTCGTGGCTGAAGGCAATGATGGATTCGACTCTGTGACGCAATTGGATATCATTTAAATGGTGTAAAAGATAACACATCTGTAACTTAGCGCCTTCTGCCATTTTCATATGCAGTAAACCTTTCCTATGTTCATCTTTGCCCTCTATAATTCAAAAAGTAAATATTATCTTGACGAGAATACTTTCACTTTATATTTATTTATAAAGTTTGTTTAACAAACCTTTGTCGAATGTATGATCCCACGTTTCTGGATGGACCATTATTAATAATTTTTCAATATCTTCATTCCTAAGCATTCCAACCAAAAGTAACCTATCTACCAACTTAATGAGAGGTCTGAAAAATTAATTTATTTATAACTTAACAATAAAAGTCAACGACTTTCTACAGTTACTAAAATATCAAACATACAAGAATAGATTTTCATTACTGCCACCAATAGGATCTCTGTTGTGCACCTGGTTGATCTCAACAGCCTCTTTCAAGGCCTGCATCACGTAGTCCCTGACGACGCTGAGCGGGAAGAATGGACTGTACAGGCTGCGTATGTTTTCGATGCTCTGGGTCTCGCTAGAAGGAATGATCCTTGATGGCAACTGATTAGTGAAAGGGGTTCTGAACTACTTCGGGAAAAGTTAGCTTACCTTATGTCCGTCATTTTCATTTGCGGTCTTACGGATTCCGTTTCGAGATACCTTAAACTGTGGCGCATTTCCTCATTCTCGTACAAGTCTTTCAGCTCCTGACCTAAATACAAAAATGTCGAAGAGTCGCATAAAGGCTGTCGATTGTGTTGACGGATTCAGAAGAGAGGTGATTAGAAGATTGAGAGTTCCAGTTAAAATTTGTAAAAATTATTCGCCAGCTTTAGATTTTTTCTGCAGAACCGCTTGTAAATGAAAATGTAAAAATGATCATGCAAGTTGTAATTTTAATTTTCAGCGCCAGGCAGCCTTTACCTATAAAAGCAGTTTATTTTTCGAAATAAATAATAATAATAGGCAATATTTTAAATAGCGAAAAGAAATAGTTTTACATGCGCAGAGTAGCTTCTGTAAACAAGATAAGAATAAAAGATTAATATTTTTATAATAGTTATGTGTAAATGCAGAAATATTGCTGTTAAATAGTTTGATGAAAGTGCCGATGAAAAACTTGTGTATATTCTGACAATTTGATTCAGCTGATTATAAACGTTTTAGTTTTTCACCGGTTATATTTCGCAAATGCATTGCATAAATTACACTAATTAAGTAAATGCTTTCAATATAAGAGTTACAATAAATTTATTTGTTGATAAAAAATCAAGTTACCTAATGGAATGATAAATTCATTTTTACAGACTTCCATCGTGGTGGCATGTGATTCAAGGTGAAGGGATATGAGTACATCGTAAAATCCTTGTCGCAGCGGTCCTGACATGTACTCTGCGCGTATCGCATACAGTAGCTGCTTCTGATCTACGTGGAGACAGAGTGCGTGGGCAGCTCTATAATTGGATTGGTAGCACAAAGCTGCGTACAGCGTTAACGTGTGCGCATGGAAGCTGTAAGTAAAAGATAGGAAATTAAGATAAGTAAGAATATCGTCATGTATAATTATTAGATTGAGATATAAGTAAAAGAATTACCTAAGAAGCTTGTCCATCTCGATGAGCTCGAGAATGTCGATACACCTATCTTCCTCAGGTATGTGTAAAGCCAGCATCGAGACGGCATCTTCACATAACATGGACCATCCCCTAATATCTGAGAGTTTGAGCGCGTGCACCTGCAGCGATTGATTGGGCACCCTGGCCCATTGATGCGGTTTCAGACACTGAACCTTCAACCTAGGCGGGAACTGAGGAATCACGTGGCGCTCGCTACTCTGCAGCACAGCAGCTGACAAAGGCAATGTCGTCGACGTCCTGCCAAGTTCGATCTGCAGGATCTCCTTACTCGTGGCCTCGACAAAGATGGCCGGGAAGAGCTTGGTGTCGGGCTCCATCTTGAACTTGTGGCTGGTCTCTTTGCCCTCGCAGGTGAAGGAGATCCAGCCAGTAGACGTATCGACGAAGCAGCCGACGAACATGCCCTGCGATGCACCCTTACCCGAGGCGTCCTGCGTTACTTCATTGTACAGCTCGTCTGTGCGAACCATGTAACAACTCTGGCGTTCGAGCCTAAAAGATTATGAGTACATTGGTCCAGAATGGTTTGGTAATATAACTAGATGAAAAAATATAATATTTTTATCTACAATACGAATACAACCTTTCGTGTTTCTAGCTAATTAACAGTCTGATTAACTCAAAATCACTAAATAATTATTCAGTTATTCAGATATAAATCATCTACTTCTCTCTCCTAGATAAGAAAATGACAACTTTCAATTTACTCACTGGTCAACAGGTCGATCATAATCATCAACAATCACAATCGACGCTTTGCGCACTTTCGAAAGGTTGAAGTCCTTCGTATGTAGATGGTACTGAGAGGTCACCCAGCCGACGTAGACATGGGTAGGGTCCTGACCAGGAAAGATACGCACTCCGTAGAAGTATTCGTTCATCAGCTTAAGACAACCGGAGTCGAAGATTTCGTTACCGATCGACTCGACGCCAGTGCCTGACAGCACCGACATGGCTTTAGGTGCGTTACGCTCAGGGATTTGTGGTGGCACAACCTTCAGATCGGTCTGCAACACAATACGTTAAAAAGAAATTATATTAAGCAACAAAAATTATTAATTTATTTTATTTATTAAACTTTACGTAGTAAACTGAGAGCACCAAACTTACAGTAGAAACTCGTACGGTTGTCGATCTTCCAGGACCTGCTTTGCTGATTGGGGCAGGTCTGGCAACTCTTTCGGTTTCGCTTGATCTTCCTTGCGGCTCTGGAGTTTTTGCTTTAGCTTCCGGCGATTTAACTTTACGAGAGAAGAACCTAGAATTCATAGAATAATAATTGCATGAATCATGATTCGTAGATATTGGGCTAAATTAAAAATTACAAAATTTCGTGCATATTCTGCACATAGGTTACCGAATGATAAGACATAGTTCAGTGTATTTTATAATAATACGACTTATCACAGACAAAATTTGCATAAAAAATAAAATAGCAGAGATATATAAATCTTTTTACAAAGACGAAATCTTTTCGAATGGCAAGAAAATTACATGTGATAAAATCTACAAGATTTTAATGTAAATATAACGGTGCTTAAAAAATATTTTTTTTACTTAAAAAATGTGCTTTATTGTGCAAAAATGTGAAAAATTTAATTATCAAAATATAAAAATATTAAGCGAAACAAAAACTAGTTGAAATATTTAATATAAAACAGTACACTATCTTTCATTATTTGAACTATTTATACTATAAAAAAAACTTCTTCATAAAATGTCTGATAAAACATTTAATATGAAACATTGCGTGTTTTTGTACACGAATTTCTTGGTAGAAACTCCCAATCGAATGCAAATCTCAAGCTGATACATTTTTACAACAAAACATAAAGGTGCTTATGAAATTGACAATAAATGAATCAGACGGTAAAGCGATCGCGTCGAAAGTTTATCAAAATGTACTTTATATTAAAAATGACACAGATATATTTATAAATGTGAGGAGCGTGAGACGATGACGCATAGAATACACTGTACAAAACAGAGGGGGCCAACGAAGGGGATGCGGCTTTCACTTACTCAGTGATGATGTCTTCCATTTCTTTGCTACGTTGTCTAGGGGGAAAAATTTATCATCGTTACTCTTTAATGCAAGTAATAAGCGAAATTTCGAGCGCTACCGGCTCGGTAACGTTTAACCTAACTTATCACTAAATTAACTACTTTCTACACTACCCATGAATCCATAGCAGGGATAAAATATACATTTAAAAAAAAATATAAGATGATTTGTTTGATTATATGAAAATAATGTTATTGATCTGTATAATAAACAAATTATTAAAATTATCTTCACATTGTCACCTAAGCACAAAAATGTTGTACGTCCAATTTTTGAATCTTTTAAGTTAATGCAAAAAATTGTTAATTGAGAATATATAGTCTTCAATATAACAGTGTTATATTAACCCGTCAAATGGTGTTATAATGTATATTTTTTGCTTTATACAGTTTTATTTAATGTAGTTAATATTGCTTACGGAATTTTTTTTTTGTTTATATCCCGAAATGAGAAAAAGTGGGCATACAACATTATTGCGCTTAAGCGGCGATATAATTCAACGGCCATCTCGCTTACTACAAGACTTTCGCAAGATAACTCACCTGAATGGCGATCGTCCACGCTTTTTCTTGTCGTCCTTAGTGTCGCCATTCATGTCTCCGTAGCCGTTGACCTCGCCGTCGCTGTGGGCGTTCTCCAGGGTGCGCGAGTCAGAGATGGAACCGCGCCGTGGCGGACGCGAGGGCTTGCTGCGCTGCATTGGCAGCGGTGACTCGCGCATCATCTCGTCGATCTCCGCTGCGTCCTCCGAGTAGTTGCGTTGCAAATCTATTGTCAGGAAAGTAGTGCAATGTAGATAGTAATTGGTTAGAATGTGGTAGGAAAATCCAAATTTCTTGGGTTTTATTTGAAGATTGCACACAAGCGAGATACTATTGTTCGATAATAATACTTTTTGGCAAAAAAAGTCAACCTTTAATACTGAGGATTTTTCGAGGAAAATCAATCACAAAGCTAGGGGAGAAACAGAAGAGCTATATCTTACCCCATTAGTTTAGTGTTTACTTCATCGTACATATTTGAATGAAATTGAAATCATTACTTTCTGTATACTTTTATGTATTGAAAGGTTTTTCTGATTGTTTTATTTAATTCTGTTGTGTAAGAATTTAAGTTGTTGACTGTGCTATTTTTATGAGTATGAGTAGGAAATAAAAAGTTATGTGTATCTATCATGGGTCTGAAGTTTGCAACGTTGGAGTGCAACGAAAAAAAAAAAATAATTCATTTTACTTCACATTTATGCTAATAATATTAATTTCGCGTGTAGATTTAGTATTTTATAGTATAACATTTCCATTGTTTAAAAACTTTAATCAATCGTGAAAAATTATTTCATTGCATTCCAACGATGCAAACTTCAGATCCATTATCTATCACCAAATTGAATATTGTTGTTTTGCAATAAATAAAAATATAAGATTGTAATATGTAAGTGTACTCGTTTCCAGTCGCCGTCTCAACAACCAGCTCAACACTCGTAACAATGAAACAGAACCACAAAGACAGTAAATTGATGGAAAGGCACATCGGCCACGTACCCGTCATACCTTTGATGTCGCTCATACTGAAGCCTGATCTCATGATCTGCTCGATGTGCGCCGAGGGCTGGGCGTGAGTCTCGACCTGGTCATGAAACAGCCGATTCTGGCGCATCTTGATCTCTTGCCAGCGGCGTACCTTCTCGCCCTCGGTGATGAACTCCGACTGGCAGATGATGGGTAAGGAAAGACGTAGAAATTCCCAGTTGGCTTTTTCCATGGTCTCGAAGGTATTGTGCGAGATCTTCAGGCAGGGTGGCGTATCCGAGCCTGCTGGTATGCGCGCCACGTCGATTCGCGTATCCGCCATGTCGTCCGTGTTCTCGAAGATGGGCTGGTCCTTTGTATACCAAAAAGTTACCGGCCGGTTCATGTTCCTAAAAAAATTTTATTAATGGTCCATATAATAAATATACTCTTCGGATAATCAAATGTGTTAATTGATATGATACTTACACGCAGAAAGGCTCGTAGCCCTCTTGCAGACCGCAGGTAGTAAAGAACTTCAGGGTGTTGACATCCTGACCAAAGGTGAGCTTGGCCTTTTGACCGACTCCAAGCGTGAAAGCGGGTACGAAGCAGTCGCCCGAAACGTCGGCGAAAGAAGTTTCGCCACCCAGAGCGTCCATCAAAAGTTCTCCGTTCAAAGAGAAGCCTGAATGAATCGAATAGTTAGTAGGTCGATTTGCTTTCGCGATATACTTGCTTGGAATGCGAGAATGTAAAAGACCGACTAAGCCTTTAGTTATCATTTGTTTATTGAGTAATTTCTAGTCGGACTTTCTATTATGTAAAACAGTTAGGAAAAAAAGAACAAAATCGATATTAAATTTTTAAGCGTAATATTTTAGCTAACTTTAATGTTTTAAAGAGTGGAAGAATTCATTTAGGTCAGTGCCATAATACGTAATCCATTAATTCGTAGACATAATTGGATCCACTCTTTAATTAAAATAATTTTAAGGCTATTATACATAGACTTTTGCGTAAATAAATGAAGGATGTGTCGATCTTACATGAGTCTGTGAGTTATATACGATGAATTAAGGAATGATGAGTAACAAAGTATCTTTGATTCATGCGTTTATTAACACAAAAATTAGTGATTTTGATTAATTAAAAAAATACAGAAATACGTATGAAATATCCAGAAAATTATTCGACAAATAAGTGTTAGCCATGTAAATTCATTTTTGGTGGTAATGATTATTCTTGAAATGCACGTTAACTGTACGTTATATAATGTATTTACATCTGCTTTGGCAATTGTAACAAATAAGCTTCTTCAAAATCATGATTATCTCAAAGTATTAATGGGCGGTGATCGTTCGTAATGATAATTGCCACATCGATCAGAATACTGAACACTAAACCTCTATTCACCCGCTCAAGATATCATTTCAAATTTCAAAATGTCATTACGTTATTGTAGTCTCTCTTGTTAATGTTCAGTATCCATTGTAATTTATAAAAAATTTAGCGTAATAAAATGACGGCAGAAGCTATCGCTTAAAGATTGCCTCTTACTAATCGTTCGGTCAATTAGGTCCAGAAAAACGCCGACAACGTCTCCGACCTGCCACTGTTTGCCAAAGGCCTCGGACGTGCCCGAGTACACTTTTTCCTCCTTGAAATAAAAGGATTCACAATTTCAACAACCTAAATCTAAATAACCACGTTCGACCCAATTTACATAATGTATGATTCATATTAAAAAAAAAAACATTCTTTTTCGTACATTTTTTTAAATCAACATCGAATTTTACGATTGCTCTTCTTTCAATGTTTTGCCTCCTAGTTATCCTGATTAAACCTAAACGTTATTACTGACAGTGTATTTATATTTATAAGAATCACAGTATACATGTCAGTTACATAAAAAATCATAAAATTTAGCAAGTTAAATAGTCAGTCAGGGAACAATGATGTCAAACATAAACGGACAAATGATTGATATAAACAAAAAGAATGGAAGGTAAGAACTAACAAGAGAAAAATAATTTGTATGTATTGTGACTGTCGATACGTTAATGTTATAACGCATGGGGTTGGTGTTTCGTTTTTAATTTTATTCTTACTGATGGTTCTGTCCGTGACATCAATGAAACAGCCGACAACGTCTCCCACCTGCAATCTTTGACCGAAAGACTCGCTGGAGCCGCAATGTACTTTTGTTACCTGGCGTTCACGTAGTACAAGGGATTAATATTACATAAAAAATAAACATTTCAAGAATTTCTTTGCTCTAGTCTACAATGCGAATTCCAGAAAGAGATACAAGACGTACCACTGCATTCACTAGTACAAATTTATCATTGAATTCCGAATTTATCCCATAATTTTTAAATTCCATTACTCTCCTTTCCTTTAAAAACTTACATTATAACCATCGAAAGCCCAGGTGTTTTCATCGCTACCCAGCATGCTACCAGGCATACAGTCTGCCTTGGCCCAGCCGACGCGCATCGGTCCGGCAGTCATCACTTCGAACTCAAAGTACCACTTTCCACTGCTCACAGCGTAGTGCTTCTCCACGCGATAGGTGCGGAAGAGCAACTGTCGCTGACGACTAGCCTCCAGCAGCAGAGCTGTTACAGAACAAAAGATTTTTTCAATTATAATCCGGTGAAGTTAAAATTTGGGCTGTGAAGTTGTTCTAGAACTTTTGTAGCGAATATTCTTTGAACGAATTGGTCGTATGTTGCAATTGCTTGCTTGAAAGTTAGTGCCAATGAAACAGTATGACAAGCGAAGCGTATTATTTCGTGTTACGTGACCTGACTGTGAAAACATGATGCCCCTACTACTCATTTATTATATCTACTATGAATGAATGGCATATGAAAGAAATTGTTCGAAAGTCTCTCGAAATTGTGACTTTTATTTTTTTATTTGATCGTTGTAGAATTATTATTACTTCAAAGTACCTGCTAAAGCTGGATCACTACTATTTAAGCGCCTATTCAAACGCATCATAAGCTCTAAAAGGAAAAAAATTTAATTTAATTTGAGTCAAATGCAGTCAATTCAACCTGCTTTTGAAGTTAATTCAACTAAGAAAACCATTTGAATTAATTAATATTGAGTGTTCATTGGATACCTGGCAGGGAATTCAAAGGACAAGCTATTTTTGTTTGCAGTTTCAAGCCAAAGCGCATTAAAAAAAGTGAATGATCATAAATCTTACCTTCATGTTGTTCACCGGTCGGCGGATCCAGCATGTACCCGTAAACCAGCAATGTTCTAACGGTCTCACTAGCCGTATCTCTGTTCGCCTTCTTGATGGCCTCGTCGACCTTGGGGTAGGGTACAAGATGGGGACTGCGCCTCATCTCCGAGTCCTCGTTAAGGCCGTAGGTCCAACCCTGGCTGATTCTCTCTTTGGCCCAGAGGTTGTGCGTATTCTCTGCTAGTTGGTCTACCAGTTCCTCCATTTTCGGTGTTAAAGTGATAGCACTGAGGTCAAGTGGAGCTGGTCGGTAGCCCGTGCTCTGAGTAAACTTGTCCTGAGGCAGTCGAAGAGTTTTAATCCTGGATGGTGGTTTGTCCATCGAGATGTAGTATCCCAACGCTAGAATCGTCTTGAGTGTCTGCACAGCCAATTGGGTGTCATAGCGTTTCTCAGCTGCAGGTAATTTCTCGAAAGGCACGATGCACGGATGGATCTTGTGCAGGTCATCGCGGATCTCACCATAGGTCCAGCCGGCGTCAATCTTGTTCATCGCCCACATCTCATGAATGTTCTCCGCCAATTTGTCGCGAATCTGCTCGACGTATGGTGGTAAATTAACCATGGATGTATCTACAGGTTGAGGCACGAACGCGGTGTCATCTTCCATTAACCATGGACCGGCTAATACGACCTTGTTCATGTTGCCAAAGTAGAAGCAGGGATCGAGTGAAAGGATCTGCTGTGGCAGAAGACTCTCCACTAGCGGCGAGAATTCATCAGGCGGTTGATACTTCAGCCTGCCGTGATCACCGCCCAGCAGGAAGCGACAGGATAGTTTTGAAGAACAGCTGATAGCCGGGAAGAACATGCCATCGAGGTTGAACTCGCGAAAACAGCCTGTCACCGGCATACCATTGAAAGCAAAATTGATGACGGGTACGGTGAGGTCGAGCGAGCAACCAATGACGTCACCTTTACGAATATACGGCTCGGTCATGTCCTGCATCACCTGGGTTTTACGACCTCCCGTCCACAGGTAGGCGCCATCATAGCCAAACGAGTACAGGTCGTCGCCCACTCCGTTGCCGCCCCACTTCTCGCCTCCGCCTGGATATGGTATGTACCTGATTTTGCAAATTAACAATGATGATTATTAGGTACTAGTGAATACTATTGAGATAATGAGGTTTGTGGAAGACTTACCCAACTGTATTCGCCCAACCGATTCGCAGATGCGGCATCATGTGCGTAGTTTGTTCGATGTGATCGACAGTAACCTCGAAGTACCACTTCTGATATAACGATGAACCTTCTACTCTTCCTACGAATATGTTTGGTCTAATACTCGCCACATGATCTACTAATTGGGTTTGTAGTAACAAATTCTTGCCGGGTAATAAAAAATCGCATATGTTATTTTGGGACGAGCGCACGGCTACTCCGTTACCAACGCAAAGCGAACAGAGTACGTCCAGTACTTTTGGATCCCTACCGTGCTTCTCTAACAATGATATAATGACCTTAATGTGCTCGTCCTGGAAAACAAAACACCCACAGTAATAAATCAACCTATTATGATCTATACCTAGATACCAACAAAATCAACTAAACCGATATACTCTACGGACTCACCCTCATCATATTCAAAGCTTCTGGTGAGTCAATAAGCACGCAGTGTAACACATCCAGCATACCGGTACCCTCACCGGATGCCTGCGATCCTAGTCTGCTGAATAGCCAGTTGAGCCGGTTGCTGTTAGCGAACTGAGCGCAGTTAGTGTGGTTGCCTTTGATGATGGCAGCAAGCAACTGGTAAAGGTAGCCAGAGATCTGATCCCATGCTTGGCCACTCTCATCACCCGATAGAGCCACGAGAAAGCCCTGAGACGTAATGACGTTGATCTTGTCAATGGCCTCGAGGATAAGGTTTAGAATACCCTCTTCCTGGAATAGATCCTGACGGTTGCGTAGTGCGCGAAATCTGTTTTGTTTCTCCTCGTGTTCTAGAATTGATGAATATATTTGTAAGGAAATTGTAAATACAAGTTTTTGAATGATCGTGAATAGCTTACCCATGTCATCTTCTGGCTGGGCAAAATAGTTTATCAAATCCTCGAGGCACATAACCATTTCGTTAAGGTTGACATTCTGGAAGAACATGGACGCCCGTCTATCGACTTGCAAGTTCTCCAATCCGCTAAAACACATGATCACGCGGTCGTATTTTTTTTACTGAACGCTCCGATCGAATGGCAATCGATTCCCGAGAGTCTCTAGGATAAGTTTAGAACTGCTCAGAAACAACGCTCACCTCAATAGCTCTCAGATACGCTCGCAACATGCACTTGTCGAGCGAGTAAAGTGCTAGCTACGAGGAGTATGGCAATTGTGCCAAGATCACTTATGGTATTGTACTCACGTAATGAATTGCGAGAAAAGGCTACTACACTTTCGAATGACCCGAGCAGTACGCGACTCCTCCTCCTGTGACCTGGAAAAGTCCAAGCCGTCGTCCATTTTTCCTTCCTCATGGAGAACAGCCTGTTTCTCTTCCACTTTTCCCACGCCTTTCTTTTTTGTCTCGTATGACTATGAACAATGGAATTTATTTATCAGATGGTTTTTACTAAAAGTGGATTTAACAGATACTACTAGGCATTTGGTATATGTCAAATGTGATCGAAGTAAAATTATTATAACTAAATAATATATATTAATTTAACATCTAGGTATACATAACCACCAAATAATATTTTACTTCCATTAGATTCAAATGTCTCAACTAAAATAAATCATTATACAAAGCGATGGTACATTTTCTATCTTCGTTTTACTGCAGCCTTTCGAGCTACTCTACAAATTGTACACACCGATTTAACAACATTTAATATAGACATTACAGATGTGTTTTATAGGAGTGTACCTGTGTAGTAACCTCAAACTTTTTACGTTTGGGTTTCTTTAATAGTCGACAGAATTACACAGAAGCATGCAAAAGTGGTAGAATATCATTGAATTAAAGTGAATATATAAAATTGAATATTGAAATTAATGTATAAATAAGTTTAGAAAAAATACACTTTTATCTCATATCTCACCTTATACGAGACCCAAAGACACGTTGTTGCGTGCTGCATGATGACCGTGGAGTCGCCATACTTGATATAGGGTACACCAATAACTTCCAAATCCTTGTCCTCGAGGACGATCTTTTGATCGTCCTTCTCTTGCCGGAACCAGAAGGTCGACGTCTCGATGGTTGCTTCGTTTCTGCAAACACAGAAATAAATTAAAAAACGAACTTTCAAAATAATACATCAAACGAGCTGAGGTATGACTTGTGGTGCTCACTTATCGACGAGATAGAGTTCGTTGTTCTCCTTGACGGCGAGATAACGGCCGGTCGTGAGGTGCCGGATCCTCATCGGGTGCAGCCAGTTGATGAAGCCACCGGCCCACTTGGTGCGAGCAAGCTCCAATCTCCAAAGTGAGCGCGCCTGGCTCATCACGCTCCCACCTTCGTAGATGACTAGGCTGCAATGATCAGCCAACATGTAAACGAAAGATTTTTACAGTTGGTGCAAGTACTTGGAAGCATAATTACTTTTGTCCGGGCGTGGAGCTCCAGGTCGACGGTATCGTCAGGCACTCATCGCCGCCGTGGAAGAAGCGCAGCACGTCACCGCCGAACACATAACCGACGTATTTCATGCGGCTGATGCCGGTACCGTAAGGCTGGACCGACCAGTGCGTCACGTGGAACGAGGCGTTGACTACTGATAAGTCGTTTTCTTTCGTTGTATGCTACCGTGGTGAAAGTAAGTATTAGTATAATTTTAGCGATTGATTTAGGTATAGAAGGCGTTTAGGGACTCACCAAATATCTTTCGGTAGCTACCGATACCAAGATCAAATCGTCACCGACGCGAACTTTCTCACCCTCGGATCGCTGCTTCGATGCTGGATGCACGGTCCACCAACAAGCTTCTCCTGGTAAGGGTATAAAAAGCATTCAATGAACGTCCTTATAAAATGAATGACTCAACGAAGTAATTTAATTACCTTGAGAATGCTCCTGTAGACCAACGTCAAACGCCAGTTTGTCGTTCGATGAGCTCGTCGAGAGGCACGCCAGGTACTGAAAATTATCAGTCCCATCATGTTACTCTGGAAATTATTTCGAAATATCGTCTAGATGTTTCTTATTGAACGTACCATGTCGCTGTTGAGATGTCGAAGAAGAATGGCGTTGCCGTAGAGCAAGGTTCTGTGCCCCGAGCCCGTGCCCTTTCCCTGGGAAGAAATTATTAGTTTTCATTTTGTATACATTTTTCCAGCTTTCATGGCAAATATCCAACGTTTAAAATATAAGCTGTAAGAATATTGTTATTTGTAATTCTAGGTGGGGTATCGTGATAATAAAAGTTTATACGATGCTCCTCGCTCTTCAAATGGAATTCGAAAACGCATCAATCAATATTACCAAATTAATTAGTCTACTGTCAAATTGTGGCATTGGATTCTCAATAATATCGCACTCTTTCACACTAATTAACGTCTTTATGTTTGTAATTGGTATTTTCTTAGGTATATATTTAATTTATAGTTATCAGGTTTCTTCACAAAAAAAAAATTGGAAATCCAAAAGTTTATTATTTCGTTAATGCAAGATTGCAAGATCTGACTTGCATGTGAAATAATACAGCAATAACACCGTTGATAGTGTAAATATATTCATCTTATTATCTTGCATCGTCATGAAATTAATAATTGATAAAAAAACCATTTACAAATAATATAAAATTTTCGTATAAAGCAAAGATATGTGGTGAGATGATGCAACAGAATGATCTGCTGAAATTATAGAAATAAGTTTGTTAATAATATAAAATTAAAAGAATAGATAAGCGGTGCGAATATAGTATATAAGTACAGCTTAGTCACAACTCTCTTACGAAACACAAGTTAACATGATAATCATCATTAACAATAAAATACTCCACAACAGCAATGACCGACGTACATGAATCGAAATAAGCTCACGAATCGAATTATGTAAAAAAAAATTGGAAGTAAATTTAAATATCTACAAAATTTTGAAGAAGTGCGAAGCCAATGAGTCCTTGATTCGTATACGTAGAGAAATACTTACTAAGGTTTCTTGCTGCTGCAAACAAAAACACATATGGATAAACATATTTACTAAGACGTCGCCAAAAAAAGTTTATTATTTTTTCTATTAGTGGCTTTCATTACTAATCTTTGGAAACGAGCTATTGCTGTTATGAGAAAATACGATGAAATTATTAAGAACCTGCTCACACGTTACAGAATGATTTTGTTAAATGGTCGACATTTACATTCAGGTTACGTGTTTATGAGAAGAGTTTAAATTAATCGTTGTAAACATAAAATATTATACATTACATTTTTCGTCCATAAAAGCAATATCGTTGAATTTATTATACAAGGAAAAAGAAACAAAGTAAACTTGCAAGTATAATAAATAAAACAGTTAGAAGTACCATTCACTAAAAACCGATCCTTGTGCATATTTTCTAGGATATATAAGTGTTCGATTCGCTATTATGTATTATATTATACCACAGGTTATATCGACACATGCCATAGACTGGACGACAGGAAGTCATGCAGATGCAGTCGGACTTTTATCAAAAGGAATTTGAGTACATGAAATCCAGGTGAATATACCCTCCTGCTAGTTGGGATCGTTTGATCCCCGACTGGCTCGCGGCCAGTCGCACGCGGCGTCTTCGGAAAGTTTCATTCACGAGCCCGCCGGAGCCAACGGTCCGACTGCATCATCGGCAAGTTTAGTAGAGATTGTCTCAGAGATATAGAAATAGAGAGAGAGAGGGAGAGAGAGAGAGAGAGAGAGAGAGAGAGAGAGAGTGTGTGTATGTATGTATGCATGTGTGTGAGAAGAAAAAAAAATGACGATGGTATATATAATACATAGATATTATGGTGTGTATCTATACTCTCTAAAGCTGAATTAGTGAAAAAACCACTAAACATTCTTGTTCTCAGAATATTCACTAATTCTATGGTGGAGCAATTTTCAGTAATGTTTAGTGGTTTTTTTCACTAATTCAACTTTAGAAAGTATAGGAATTCCAGTATAGTAGCGCAGAACTCTCAAATAGTATTCTGCGTGCGGAAGCACAAGATGAGCCACTCGTATATTACACGAGTCAGTTTGGTTGTTCTCAAGAGTGTAAGATAGAAGTATAATGACACGGGACTCGAGTCGAGTAGTTATGATATTGCAGATTTTACGTTTTCCATTTGCCAACATACCTAATCTTTGTCGCATATTATATACAGCTGGCGTGTTAAATATAAAAATAAGTAGTCGAAGAGAAAAAACAGAGTATACGAAAATAAAGAAAAAAAAAAAAAAGATGGAAAGCTGTTCCTCTATATCGCACTCGTCGACAGTGTTACGTTACCGTTTCGGAGCCGGCGGCGGTGACGAGCTCCTGGAGCGCGCGCACGGACAGCGCCTGCTCGATCACGAAGACGCATTGCGACAGGTCCGGCGGTATGTTCTGAAACGCAAACATAAAGTTTTAAATTCAGGAGTTTGCGTAGTATGGTTGGATTGATGGGGGAGATGCGTACCTTGTCGGCGATGTTCTCCAGAAAGCAGTGCCGGTTGCCGAAGCCCTCCGCGGCCAGGCAGACTCGTTCCCCGGTGGCGGTGCACGAAAGACATACCATGTCTTCCTGTTGTCGAATATAGGAAAATTTTTTAATAATGTATAGGCATATCGTATTGTATGGAGAAGCTTAGCTCGTTTTTACTATTTCTTGTAAGATATGTTATATTCTACCTCAAATTAAGAGAACTGGGATGTCTTCTTTTTATCATCGTCGAATTTATTATATGCATCTTGCGTATTCAATTCTCAGTGCTTTTAATATCGATTATATCTCTCGAGTACAGAAATGACAAAAATCTTATGGAATAATAGGAAAATGGTGCAAATACTTGAGGTAATCCCGACGTTACTATATATATTTATCACATATTCGTAACACCCTGAAAAACCATCAATTCCTAATAGATGAAAACAAAATTTCAATTGAAAACGAATACATAAAAATTGTCGACCCAGCATTCCACTACTACCCCTTCACCAGCGCAGTTGTTTCATTTCATTCTTCATTACGACAAGAATTTTTTCAGTATCGCCACCTGCCATAAACAAGCCCATCTTTTTTCCACCTCGCCACCTTTTTCAATCAACAAAGTTCCTCATTCTCATCGACAAAAGCGCAGCAGCCGCCGCAGCCGCTAGCGCCTGCCTCCCCCGTCCATTGCGCAACCCTTTGTTCTCTCGCGTGTCTCGCCGCACATCTCTCACAATGATTTACACGCCCGCTCTCGCGGTATAGCTCGCTCGCTCGCTCGGCCGCGCAAACATAGATCCCCCGCGCGACCTCTCGAATCGAATTCATCGCGATTATAAATAATTTCAAAACGGCCGATCTCCTCTACAATGCAACGGCATTTGCGAAATGCGACTCTCTCGCCGTGTGTGATGGGTATCTGGGCCAAGTGTTTTCTCGCGCGCGCGCGGGCCCGCGGTATAGTGCCAGAAAAAAAGCTTGGCTGGCCTTAGCAGCACCCGCACAAGTACAATAGGAAGAGAGGAGAGACAGAGAGAGAGAAACAATGTTTACGCTCTTGTCCGTCGCGCGAGCGAGCGCGCTGCGCTCTTTTTTCGTCTACCCTGCGCGCGTGTGTGTAGCGCCTGTTGACGGACAGGTAGCGAGTGCTAAGGTGTCGTGTGTATAGCCGCTAGGTATAAGGATTACAAGATCGGCGCGGATGTATAACGGGAATGCCAGAGTAAATGGCAATTTAGTTTTCTACAGATAAGCTTTTGAAATTGAATTCTTTCGCGAATTGCATTGTAATACATTTCAACTGCCTAACTGGATATGACGTCAAGGGAAATAATGCTGCGCGTCTTACGGGATTTCCTGGAAGCTCGGGCTTCGCTGGTAATCTGCTCATAATTATTAAACGTGGAAACTTGTCAGGGACAGAACGCAGCGGAGAAGATAAGTTATTGTTGAATTCATTTCTTGAGTTATTCAATAATTTAAATGCGCATAGCAGGTGCACGGTATATTTATATACGTTCAACGATGCCGTGCAATGATTCGACGCCGCCCGCATACCTGAGAGAGTCCGCGATCCGCAATTTTGGCTCCTTAGGCGCTCTAATGGACAGTAAAAACTATTAATTTTAATTCGCAATTTATGTATAAAGGGCACTGGCCCATGAAAAAGCGTCGCCGCGGCTGGCCCGGGGCCAGATGTAAAACGTCGATCGTTACAGCAGCGCCGTTATACAAAATATAAAGAAAAAAATCGTACACGTCGTTTACACGCATCTCTATCAATTCGCCAGCTATTATTACATGCGCACTTAAAGTCACAGCCGCCCGTCGCGCGGCTAAGGTCGCATTACCATATACAGCCTGCGCGGGACACGCGTTAAAACGATCGTAAATCCACGCCCTTCCGGCACACTCCCACGCGACCCTATAGCACAAAAGCGCATCACCCCGCGTGGAAAACACCAGCAACGACGATAAAAGCTGCAATTACTATTCCGAAGGAAGCGTCGCGTATAGAGAGATACAGACGCACACATACGGCTATACCTGCGCGCATTCATTCATGCAGCGGGTGCCAAGGTCGCGGCTGACGAGCGTTGCGATAAGCGCTTAGATCTGGGTCATCCCAGCGTATAGTTGTTATAACTTACGCGCATTCTGCGCCATGTACGCTCGGATCTCTCTCTCGCGTGCGGATTAATCTGGAAATGCGATTGCAAGAGTAACGCGGCGCGAGATTGCGCTGGCAATATGTAAAGCTGTGTGGCGCGCGCGGTGATTCGGATGTATGTGGTATTCAGCTCGATTAATATTTGCTAATTTGAGCGCCGATTGGAATGCATATACGGAGATACGTGTAGAAAATGAGAGCTCTTTATATCAGTGGCCTACATTTGGCTCGGCGAGGTTTAATTTTCTCTTTCGTTACATAGGTATGTATAACAACTACACTGTTCTTATATATTTTCAATCAGCCGAAATTGAAAAGAAAAGTCCTTCCCAAAAAGCGAGCCGCATGAGCAAAAAGCCATCCTCGCTCATTACCATGCCCGCAGGAACAGCGAAAGCTACTTACTCCCCCACCGCTCGCGCCCCTATAAATCACTCTCGCGGACGTTGACGACGAGCCGATAAATCAGCCGGGGCCGAAAATAATTTAACGCCGCGCGCGCCGAGGCTCACTTACACGCGGCCGGCTTACGATGTAACCGCCCGCGCGACGCGTTATACACGTTTGCGAAAGGCGACCTTGACCGGTGGCAGCGCCGACGACGCGATGCCACGCTTCCCCGTTCGATCCGAGCTTCGGGCTCGGTGTATGAGGTTCTTGTTGTTTCTTTGAGATGCGGGGCGTGAGGATGGGTAGGGACGGTGCAGTGCGGCGAAGATGAAATGCGGAGTGGGGGGTCGAGAATATATGGGAAAATTTTTCTTATTAGAAATAGTAGTTTTTGGTCATTTTTTTATGTATATATGCAAATCCGCGGACTACAGACAACAACTGAGGTACAAAAACGGAAAAAATTTTTTTGAGGGCACACCTACTACATAAAGTTTTTTCGGTTCTTTGGGGATCCCCCAACATGAAAATAATCATGAACACTCATTATCCGTTGCCAAGCTTTTTTGCCGACGAAATCAATTTTTCTTATGGAAATTTAACATGGGAAAAATGGACGAAAAGTAGTCATTGATGATTAACTAATAGCAAACTATTGAAGAGGCCAAATCAAATTCCACAAAAAAGCGATTAAAGTTGAAGAATAGAGCTTTAATTTGAAATAAGAATCGTTAAAATCGGTCGATTCTGTGCAAACCTACGTGAATTTGAAAATGGCGAAAAATGACAAAAATTTGAAAAATTACGCGGGTTTGAAAAAAATCGCTCATTTTCGTCATTATTTATCATCTTCAAATTCAGGTAGGTATGCACAGAATCAACCGATTTTAACGATTCTCATCTCAAATTAAAGCTCTATTCTTCAACTTTAATCGCTTTTTGGTGGAATTTGGTTTGGCCTCTTCAATAGTTTGCTATTATTTAATCATCAATGACTACTTTTCGTCCATTTTTCCCATGTTAAATTTCCATAAGAAAAATTGATTTCGTCGGCAAAAAAACTTGGCAACGGATAATGAGTATTCACGAGTATTTTCATGTTGGGGGACCCCCAAAGAACCGAAAAAAGCTTATGTGGTAGGTGTGCCCTCAAAAAAATTTTTTTTCGTTTTTGTACCCCAGTTGTTATCTGTAGTCCGCGGATTTGCCCATATACGTTTCGTATCGTAATTATTATGTAATTTATCGTATTGATATTTCACGATGATATTGAAAGTTCATCATTCATAATTAATAAAACGTATATCGATGAATTGGTGAAAAAAAAATCATCGTTATTTGTTGTTAAAATCTTGTTATTAATTATCCGCTACATTATTTCATTTCGTTATAAATTTTAATGTTTTTATAACTTAATGCCGCATTTACTACTCCCAAGAAAACTACCAAGATAATTTTATCAAAGAATATTACCATGATATACTATAAGATCAAGTGAATATAAAGGCGACGAGTTTTAGTGTATTATCGTCTCGCTTTTCCCCCAGAAAAAAGAGGACTTTAGCAGGGGAAAAAATGAAAAATTATGCACCTGTTGCTAAGAGCACACTTCAATTACAAAGATTCATCTCCATGGCACTTCATTACCCAGCGCCCACGCGCACGACACTAGCGTTCGCGCGCAACCCTCTCCCAGCGCTGTAGGCTGTGAAACTCTGGTCTCTTTTATTTTCATAATCTCGTTTAAATTGCGCTGCTATTACAGAAATAAACCCTGACAGCGAATAAATTACAAAGTTTTTTAATCATCATCATCCTCGTCAAGCAACAAAAAAGCTCTTAAAAATTATATACCTTCCCCGCCCTGCCCCGCCAACAACAGAATCCAATTAATTCAAATTGCCGGGCATAAAAAAAAAGCGAGCAACACAGCGTACACAAACACGCATCCATCTTCGCCTACAATGACCAACCCGTCCCGTGTGTGTAAAGTAAGCTACTCTCCACACGTGTGTGGGGGGTATAAAAGCATCAAAGGAGCAGTTAGCGCGGCGCCCGACACGAGGTCGCGCTGCTCCGCTGGCCAAGGTGAGCTGCTCTCGCTTTAATATCGATACCGTTGTGCGTGTGTATCAGGGAGGCTCTCGGCTTTTCGAAAAAAAAAAAAAAAATCGACGCGGTTTCGTTACCGTCGTCGGAGAAACGTTTTTCTATTCTTTTTTATCATGAAGGGGCTCGAGTGCTCTTTGGAGACGATGAAAGCGAGCGATATAGCCTTAAGCTTGCGAAGAGCGCTCCCTTTCTTCGCGAGACGGCTTCGTCTGCGAATGGATTCCCGCTCGCTCTTGCTGCATTGTGCCGAGAAGTTTTCCAATAACCAGCCCGGATAATTGAGCTATAATGCAATCGCATAACTTTCGACCCGGATTCCCTCATACTGCAGATATATGACAATAATACTTATAGTAATATTAAAATCGTGAAGGAAAGAATACAACGTCGACGTCGACCAAGTCATCGTACGGCCGATGAGGAAAGAAGGCATACACATCACGAGAGGGTGCGACCTTGACCGTCGACGACGCGAGCGAGAGCGTCGAGTGACGGCGGTCACCCAACCGCGCGTGTAGGTATATACCCGCCGCGCGCCCGCCTGTTACTTCTCGTCGCCGTGTTTCTCTGCACCTGCTGCATGCGTACTACAGCCGATGCCGCCGTGTGATTGATATAGGAGGGGAGGTGAAAAAGGGCTAGAGGTTGTCTGTTTTTTCCCTTTTTCCTCTCTTTTTTTCGCTGAAGGAGAGGGTTGTGGAAGTGACCTGATTATTTAGCAGGGCCGCGCTGAATTCTAAATTTAGACGGTATAATTCGTGGTGACTTGTTGACCGTAAAAGCTTCGTTGTATAAAGCGGGAGGCGACGTGTAGCTTTTGGAGAGGCCACGAACGAAGGGTTTTCAAATAATAGTGCAGGCGAGAAGAAGAGGCACTTGATTTTCTCAACGCTATCGGTATAGATGTGATCTCGAAAGGGGGAATATAAAATATAGACACGATTGCATGCTCGCGTCACTTGTTTTTTTCTTTTTTTATACACAAATAATATTTTCGTCGTAGAGGTTCGGATATACTAAATTTCCAAGTATTTAACATATAGTTCTTCCATCAATCGATAATGGACGATTACGAGAATAGAATTTCTAATCCAGAAATGTATCACAGGTGTCTATTCGTGATTGATTAACCTTCGCAAAAACAGCGAACCTTCGTTTTATATACACGTATAAAATTCCAGAAACGAGGATGACAATCAAAGCCAAAACTCGTCCCACTTTTCATCACCGGACCCACATCAGCCCACCGATGTCAGTGTCCACTCCTTCGACAACGAGCTCCTCGACGAGATGTACTTCGACGCGGAGGATAACCTTCAGCAAAGCTCCCCCTCGCAACCTAATCAACACCCCTCTCCTCTCGCATTCGCGCGCAACCAAAAACCCGCGAAGCAGAGACGCAAACGCACGTGCAACCCCTTCATCGCCTTCTTCCTGAGCATGTACTCGCGGAGACCCAGGGCCCGGGCCGCCGACGTCGCGCGGCAGGCCGGCAGGCAGTGGTACCGCATGAGCGACCGGCAACGCCAGCGATGCGCCGCGCGGGTGCTCAGTGATCGGCGGGAGAAACGCTGTGCCGATCTCCAGAACTGAACGCGTGTGATGGGGATTTCGACTGTGCTGAAATCTGATGGATTTTTTAGAAGTAGGTTTGGGCGCTTTATTGTTTTGATATTGTGGAGCAAAGTTATTGGATACGTCAGTGTACAAAGGTCTTGTACATAGTGGCAGATGAAAATGGTGTTATCAAAGCTATTGGGTAAACAAATTTCCGAGAAAACGAAAGTTTTCCAAGTCGGCATTTTTTAAATGTAGTAAAATGTAATTTTGCTTGCTCAAATAAAATTACGCGTCTTCTAAAGTTTTATTTAAATGATATACGAAAACCAAAAGTTTCTTAAAAATTTCAACTTCACATTTCCAGCCCGCTATACCCGACCAGTGTACCACCACTATAACCCAGTACCGCCTACGTGCTATGACGAACGGAACCATCATCATCGTCATCATCCACGCCCGAAAATTTTTCGCATCTTACGTAAAACAAAGCGAGAGAGAGAGAGAGAGGGAGAGAGTGAGTTGAGACTCTCGGTCGTCGAGCTACGTTCCCTCTCGGCCACGCGGCGAGAAAGCACCGCACCGCGAGCGCGCGCTTTATAAATAAACCAGCAAACGGGGCTGCACTCGCTGAGCGCTATACTACTCTCTCCCTCCCTCCCTCTCGGCCGACGGGAAATCGTCTCTCCGTGTGAATTTTGAATTATCGCTGCGCGCGCCAGCGCAAGGGTTATGTAATGTCTCCGCGAGAGAGGAGAGAGAGAGAGAGAGAGAGAGAGGGAGGGAGGGAGAATGATTCTACAGGGGGAATGGAATTCGATTAACTTTCGAGTATAAGTATAACGTTTTTTCTGTTATTTGGGTAAATGGGTTTAGGTGTGTGATGGAGTGGGCTAAATTTCTAGCTGATCTAGTTTCTTAGGTAAGGATTAGTGTGTTAAAGAGGCAGTCGGTGGAGTCCCGAAAATAAACAAACCACTCGGATATTTCATAACAAATTTCAAAATATTGGTACGTTACTATTTAAGTAAATAGGAAGGAATAAACTACTTTACGTCTCTACAAGTCAATAAATAATTATGTAAAATGAAACGTGGAACGTTAACAGAACATCGAAATGTATAAATAGATTAAAAGGTGTTTATTTTTAATGTTTAAAAGTTTTCTGTCAAAAAACTATGCAAATAAATATAAATAGATCCGGAAGACTAATAGTTGCCCGCAACAAAAGCCGCATGACATAACTCGAATATACAACTTGTTCTGAAAATGTATTTGTCTGTACACATAATCCTGTAGAGCGCAAAATTCTAAGAAAAAAGTTTCTTTACCATTTTTTCATATCACTAGTACTTTTTTAGTAACTGATGTGTTTAAATTGTTTGTTTTTAATAGAAAATGTATACCTATGTTTATAAGATGATATCTATAGATATACAATTCCTATTAAAAACAAACAATTTAAACACATCAGTTACTAAAAAAGTACCAGTCATATGAAAAAATGGTAAAGGAACTTTTTTCTTAGAATTTTGCGCTCTACACGATTATGTTTACAGACGCATACAATTTCAGAACAGGTTATATACATAAACAAGCATCGCAAATTTAATATCGATTATAATCCGGGCTTTAAAGCTCTCCCCGATAAATTCAACGCTGAAATCAGCAATTTCCAGTTCGGACACGCGCGAAAATTGAAAACAAAAATTCCACAGTCACTCGGTGTCACACTCGGCCGCATTTCCACGGGGCGAAAGTTAATTCAGTAGCGCCAACAAGTACGATTGCTCTTTTCCTTTATCTCTCGCTCTGTCTGTCTCTCCGTACCGAGCCGGCGGGCGAAAGCGCAATCTTGTTCGTTCCGCTTCTGCCTTTCTCTCTCGGGCGATAGGGTCGAGGTCGGACGGGTCGGCGCGTGGGAGGGGACGCAACTTGAGGTGCTTCGCGCGCGTCTGGCCCTGTCGTCACCTACTCCGGCAAACTTTCCTGCACTCAACCGCGCGGGGGGTTGAATCACCGTGCGCGCTTTTATAATTTCACGCTATTTCTCATTTCTATTGAATTATAAATCGCTGGCTGGCGGCCAGTGCGCCGCACATCCGCATCGTACGGACCGTCAACGTGTGCGTACGCATATTATATACGCGGAGCGCGCGATTCATAACACAAATGCACGCGGACGTGTACGCTCGCTCCATTCAGTCGACGCTGAGAGCTTTCGAATGCCCGCGATAATCGTTCCACCCCAAAACGCGATTAACAGAGCCATTCTGCGGTCACTCTCTATGCGAATTCATCGCGCAACAATTTGCTCGCACCGTTAGTCTCGCCACCTTCTGAGAATTTCATCATCGCTTTGTGATGCGCGAATGCTGCCGACTTTCGGCGCTCGAATTAGCGTGAAAATAGGAAATTCTCTTTGCGGAACGAGCGCCTCTGTAATATAAAAATATTTTATTTATGAGTTAATTGAGTTTGTAGAGCAGCTATTATATAGATAATAATTACGCTGAGCTTTTTATCCGAGAAACTCGATTACCCATTTTATCGCAAATTCCACGTCCAATAAGTAGCCGTTTACTTTTAATCCTCAAAGAGGAAATCGGCTCGTACCCCTCAACTTTTTACCATCCATGTGCACGGAATCCAATATAAAGCCAGCGATTGACGTTTCGCACGCTAGAGTACAATATCAGCGTTAAAATCAGTAGCGAATCCCCTTTAATAATCAATTCCATATCATAACGAGATTCCGCTCGGCTGCCCCGGAAAGTTGCGCGTGAATCGAGGCAATTAGCCCGCGTTATCTGTCGCGAGCTTTAGCAACTTTTTTTTATAGAGCAATTCCTTGTCTGTACATACCGCAAGTTGAAAAAAAGTTTAATAGCCTCTGTGGTTGTCTCCTCGATATTCCACTTCGATTATTCAATTTTAATTAAAGCGTTCGAAGGGTTTACGCTTTGCACCATTTTCCATTTTCCATAAATTGCTATCACGCAATCGATACTTTTGTACTTTAACATTATTAAATTTTATCAATTAATTGAGTTTATATAAAACGCCTACAAATTTCCTATACAAACCTTTATTTTTACTCGCAAATTGATTAAAAAGTCAGTTCGATATTTATAAATTCCACCTGTCAGTATAAACAACGTGCATCCACTTCATCCACATATCTACACTGACAGAAAAACCCGGGGAAAAATTCCTATGTTGCTCTTGGAAGTTGCCCACAACTGCTTAAAATCGAAATATTTACTATCTTTTATATGAAAAAGTCCAATGTCACAAGTAAAACTTCCTATGCCAGCATAGTAAAAATTAACACGTGACTAATGGAACTTTATCTTTTGTACATTTTCCCAGGCTAGCATGGTAAAAATTGAGAGAGTTTTAGAGTAAGAATTCACACGTTCAATCGTAAACACCCCGCGAGTGCACGAAAAGTTGACCTCTTCAATGTCAAAATAGGAAAGATTCAGACAGATACATGTCAACAAACTCAATCCACCTTGGCAACATCGAGACAAAACACAAACGCTAAACGCAACAACTGAATGTGCGTTCTAATCCAACATACTTGTTTTTATTTTTTTTTTTATTTTTTATGATAAGACAATTTTTAAAATCATTGTTTATTTGTAATATTTTTAAGGAAGGTTGTGAAAAACCATTATATCGAAAATACAAATTCATTAATAAATAAATGAGCTTGTTTAATTTAAGGTATTGGTAATAGTTATAAAATGTTAAACAATATTCTTAATATATAACATTTGTAATAAATTACGTTAAAATAGAGAATAATATTATTCGAGTTAAAGCATAATTTGTTATAAAATTAGCGCGCATAACTTACGTTTGGGGATATACAAGTTCCAAAATTTTGTAGGACATATGTCTTTTAGGTAAGTGGTTAGCGCTCCCGACTACCGTGCCAAGGGTTCCAGGTTCGAGTCTCGATGCCGTCAAAAATTTTTAATTTATTTAATAAATTTTCTTTAATCATGTTTAATTCAAAAATAACTTCTGTATTGTCTAAATATAATAATTATGTGTCTGATACTCGCTCCCCCACTCTTAAAAAAAAAAAGATGTAATAATTTTTTTCGCTCTTTAAAATCAGTTATAAAAAAATTCCCATGTTAGACTTGGAATTTTTCCTACGTGTATTGCAATTTCTGCTAAAAATCCGACATATGGTCGAGTTACGATTCCAACATGGTAATTTTTACATGACAACATAAGAATTTTTACCAGATTTTTTCTGTCAGTGTACCAATAACGCGTCCCAATTAAAATTCGCAATTAAATTTAACAACCCCAAAAAACAAAGAGAACGAGCCACTATACTTTCTCTGATAGACTTTTCCAACCCACCCTCCCCAAAAAAAGGCCAAAAAAATTTCACCGCAGTCCCAATGGGACAAGCCGGCTGCGGCATCCTCCCGGCCGAGTTTACTACTACAGCGACGCACACATGCATAAATAATGCGGGCACAGAGGCCACTCACCGTGCGCAGGAACGAGACGTCATCCTGCTCGGATCCTCCCTCGCTGTCGGCCATCCTGCTCTATCCTCCTCGCCCTTCTCAAACCTCCTCCACCACCTCCGCCTCCACCTCCTCCAATTCTTCTCACGCTGTCTCCTGCTCCTTCTCACTTAACAATCCGCACGCGCGGCGGCTTCTCTGCTGTCCTGCACTAGTCACACACTGGCGGAGGGTCACGCGCGACGACCGGCATCGCGGCCGCGCGCTCAGCGGCCACGCGAGCGACGACGTTGTGTGTGTGTGTATCTGTGTATGTATATTTGTGTACGTCGCTCTCGGCTGCGTTGCGTACTCGATTGTGTACCTCGCGCACACCGCGACGGCCACTCACTGCTCACTGGATCTCTCTGCAAGTTGCTGCTGCTGCTGATGCTACGCGCGCATGCGCCAACCCTTTTCCGACACCGCCAACGCCGTCGCTGCACTTGCTGAAGCTGCCTTTTTGCTCCCGTTCCCGCTTTTTCGATCAGCGCGGAGTATCATGCACACACGCACGCGCGTAGCTACTGCTGTGTGTGTACACGAGTCAGTTTTTGCGGCGAGGCTCTACCTGTTGGAAAGAAGAGAGATAGACAGAGTGACAGTGGGGAAGGCCATTAGTTCGAAAGTTACGTGAGAGCGTAATATAAGGGAGGGCTGCTGGCTGCTTTTTTTCATGCGTACATACCGACACGCGCGCGTGTATCGTGCAAGCGCTCTATTTATACGCGTCGTTATTCCCGGTGAGAGCGCGCGCGCGCGCGTGGGGAGGAGATTTTTCATTGAAAAGCGATTAGCTGCAAGGTTTCGCAGCTTTTACCGAGGATTAACAATATATTGCGATGTGATTACGGGCGTTACGCTGTTCATCCCGATATATAATGATTGAAATATCATTCAGAGAATTGTATACTTGAAATTTTCTTATAATTTCATACGCACGTTTTTGCCATGCATTCTTTCATTTTAAGACATTTTTACACTCTCACATATTCAATTTCCTGCATTGTTATGTTGCCAAACAATTTTATCTTCTACTTTACGTAAAAAAAAGAACGTAGAAAAATATACTACACTTACTAAAAGCAAACACCTTTTCTAATCAAACGTCACGCAACGCGTTTTTTCCACGTAGTCGGAGAGACAGAAAGAGCCACGGCTACCGAAAATAATCGACACTGTTGCGAAACTATAATATACCATCGGCCCGCGGTATATATTTAACGAGGGAGAACAAGAGATCGGCCACCTGTCAAAGGGTCGGAGGGGGAGCTTTCAAAAACGCGCGCGCACGTACAAGTCGGATTATTTTCGACCGTCAAGTTCAATTCGCAAAGGTGAGAGAGGAGTGTAAACAGATGTCTATATATATATATGTGCATATATGTGCGCTGACGGATGCGCTCTCATAGATTGACGAGCGAACGGTGCGTGCGTTTTGCCGCGAATGCTGTTTAATCAGCGACGCAGTTTTATTTCAATTTTTCGCAAATTATGAAATAGCAGGATAAAAAAAGTGGAAAACATTGATAATTCAGAAAAAGTTGGGTCTTTAGGGACGTAAATAAAAATGTAACATTGTTTCAAAATCGATATTGCTTTACGAGCGACATTTTTTACTTTACTTGTAGCAGCGATTACGCCGACTCATTATTTATAAGCGTTGCTACCCATAACTTGTCAAAAACTCAAATAAAACCAATAATATAGTCTTTCTACTCCGACTACAGCATATATTTAATTTAAAATACCTGAAATTCTCGATTTTTTTAATTCAACATCACACGGATGGATTTTTACGATTCAGAATAAGCTCGAATCTTTTCCTTCGAAAGAAAGAAAAATAAACCTGTGCACACGTCTACCTTCGAGCGTTGCACTATGGAAGCTCCCTCCTTCCACTCCCCCTTCGCGCACCCGAAAAGCCTACGACCGTTTTTAAATAGATCGCGCGTGCGGCTTCTCGCGCTCGCGCAACCCGGCCAAAAGCTCCGCGCACAGCTGCTGCTGCTGCTACTGCTGCTTCCTCGTGCGCTTACGCACGCGTCTGTATTTTCCCGTCGCGGGGTCGCTTGTCGAAGGGAAATTTCACCCGGAAGTACAGGGATGTAGTTTGGAAAAAGCGCGGGTTAAGTAGATTGGACGAGCGATGGGTACGGTTTTTCGGGTTGGTCAAGTGGTACATTCAGCGCGTGACGAAAGGAGTGTGCACGCGACGTGTCAAGGATACAGCGTTGCTCATATTTTTTTTTTCTTTACCAATCGTGTCTATAAGTGAAGACGAGTGTGTCTGTCATCGTTTTACGAATGATTATTGTTTCGCAGTGCGAAGAATTTCGAAAAATGATATATGATTTCGCGTGTGCGAATCTTCGTTTAAATTAGCAGTAAATACCTCGTCTTCACGCTCGGTTTCACAACTATAATTTAGTATTGTTGTCTTGGCAATGGGGAAAAATATTTCCGAAATGCATTCTAATGGGCTAAAAATAAGCGAAATATTTTATTTTTACTCGCTACTAGCGCGTCTTCTCGAGCAATGCTGTACAATTGCTTTTTCGAAAACGCAGGTGGGAGGGAGGAAGCGAACATTTCCAAAATTAAATCGATACTCTTACGTATTACATGTGCCCCCTGTCAAATGAAGAAAAGCAACAAGGCATCTCGCATATTACTCGTCCTCTTCGTCAGCGTACTGACGCACACTGTAACAACAGCAGCAGCAGTATCGGCAGCGTAACGTCAACGGCACTCAATTTATTGCAAGGAAAAACGCATCTGCCGTGGGAATTCACTGGAAATATATACAGCCGCTTGACGAGTTTATTAATAAATACCAATCGGCGGAAGGTGCGGTCTCGCGGCTAGTGAGCTGCGGTGGGCCGGACGATTTTTACCTAATATTATATAGGTGCGCGTTCGCAGCATTCACGTCGAATCTTCTTGCTCCGGTCTCGAGCGCGCCGCACTTCCGGCTCGTGCACTAAATTTACAACGCGCGCAATGCAACGCGTGTCAATCAGCCTATGCTACAGCGCGACAGAACGATTGAGAGCTCTATATTTATAAATGATTATAGGAGAATTTTCGAAAAGCCCCGACCGACAGTGAGAAGACACGCGGCCGTAGTGAGATTGAGAGAGACAGCGCGCCGTCTATTTCTGCTCCACAGTCGAGCAGCTCGCCCGAAGAATCACATACTCTCCATCTCCTCCACTTGACGAAAAGAAACCAGAAGCACAACCTTATAACTGTGTACGGGCGCAGCCACTTCCTTTTCAACCATAGATATACATCACACAGACACTTTGTACATATCACTTTTGAGAAATAAAGAAATCGGTGTTCGAGTTCTCTTCACCTTTCGCACACCACAATCGGCAGCAGCACCGCAGACTAGACGTGGGATAGACGAGAGAAAGAGACAGGAAGAGAAAGAGAGAGAGAGCGAGAGAGAGTGCTCGTGTCGCACCGGCGCGCGGGTGGACACACACACACACACACGCACGGGGGGTTGGCCCGGTGTCGCTCGCGCGGCCGATCGGCGCCTTCTGCCTATCCGCCGCGAGAGCGAGAGTAAGCTCGCGAGAGAAGCTCGGCTCTATTTTCGGCGCGTCGTGCACGAGACACGAGCCGACACGAAAATAGAAAGGAAGCTAGAGAGAGAGAAGAGAGAGAGAGAGAGAGAGAGAGAGAGAGAGAGAGAGAGAGAGAGAGAGAGAGAGAGAGAGAGAGAGAGAGAGAGAGAGAGAAGACGGTGAGAGGAGGAGGCGAGGGCGGAAGGGAAGGGATGTGCTGCCGGCTATTTATTTGGGTGCGAGAAGGTCTGGTGGGATGTGTGATGATGATGATGATCGGTGATCGGTGCTGCGAGGCATGGAAAATCGTCGGCAGCGATTGGGGTATGTTTAATTGGGTGTAGGTATGTTAGGTAGGCAGGTAGGAAAAGGGTTCTCTGTAAAGAAGTTGATATATTCTTTTGCAGCCGAAGGACAGGCTGAAATACACTGAGAAAAAAATTGTGTAATTTTTATAATTTTTATAGGAAAATTTACTATACTGGAGGGGAATCCCACCACAAGATGTCAGTTTAATAGTTTTTATAAAACAGTATAGTAATTTTTAGACTGTATCGAAAAATTTCAGAAAAAATTTTTTCATCGATTTTATTCGTTTTATTAAGAACTTATTAAGAATAAACAGATATGATTAAATAATATTAAATTTAAACGATGAAAAAAACCGCTGCCAATTCATTGGCACGTAGCTTCCTCAAACTTAAATTATTGATCCCTTTAATTAATTTTTACTTCTAATATTTAAAATTTAATATTTTATCTTGTACGGTTAGACTAACTAGGAGAGGGTCATGGGTCCGGATTAAGCTTAAACTGTGCGTTTATCTTTTTTCGTAATGAACCGATTTTTTTAGGCAACGAACTTGATCTGAAGATATATAAAAGCTACATCTGTGCCAAATTTCAGGACGATTGGGTAATTTTTGCTCTTGTTATCGTGCGACAACGAAAACGCAAATTTTTTCTAAAATAATTCTTTTCTAAAAAACAAATGAAGATCATCTCTTGAAATTTTAACCAAATATAGTCTTCTATAAGTTTAATTAATAAGTGGTTAAAATTTTAAGTCGATAAATCACGTATTTTTTGAGAAAACGCGATTCGAAAATTTTTTAAAAAAATTTTTTACCTCAAATATCTTTTTTCGTAATGGACCGATTTTTTTGGGCAACGAACTCGATTTGAAGATATATAAAAGCTACATCTGTGCCAAATTTCAGGACGATTGGATAATTTTTGCTCTAGTTATCGTGCGACAACGAAAACGCAAATTTTTTCTAAAATAATTCTTTTCTAAAAAACAAATGAAGATAATTTCTTGAAATTTTAACCACATATAGTCTTCAATTAGTGTAATAACTGGTTAAAATTTCAAGTCGATAAATAAAATATTTTTTGAGAAATTAATTTATGAAATATAAAAAAGCTTTCCTTAATAACAAATGACAAAGTAAAGATATTTTAAATTTTAAAAAAGGAAAATATAGGTAATTTAAATACCTTTCAAGAAAATTTTATTATATTATGTAATAATGACTGTAAGATATGAAAAAATCAAACAAACTAAAAATTCAAAATCGTTTTTTAGTTAAAGTAATGGACCTCAACGAACGAGATATTAGGCAAAATACTTTATTTATGCATAAATGGACCTCAACGAACGAGATATTAGGCAAAATACTTTATTTATGCATACATAAAGTATTTTGCCTAATATCTCATTCGTTGAGGTCCATTACTTTAACTAATACATTACTACGAACGTCTCTCCAAATTAAAATCGTTTTTTGGTTATAAAACAAAAGAAAATCAATAAAAACTCAAATCCATCAGGGTACCTTTCTTTTCCCGCGAGACAAAGAGAATAAGCTTTACCCGACGAAAATCGGTCGATTCGTTTCGGAGATATGAAGAGTTCAAACACACACACACACACACACACACACACACACACACACACACACACACACACACACACACACACACACACACACACACACACACACACACACACACACACACACCAAACACACACACATACACACACACACACACACACACACACACACACCCACGAAAACAAATATGATCAAAATCAACTAATATACACATATATCGCCTTAAAACATCTTTTTGAACATTTTTTTTTTCGAAAATTTTTTTCACCGTTACAAAGCTTCCTCTGTGAGGAAGCAAAATCTTGCCGGAATGGGAAATCTAACCTGGGCCTGCGAATTGACAAGCGAACTTCTTACCATTTGGGCCGTTGACGAACACTTACATGATCTAATTCGAATCGTCTACATATGTTACAGTACAACAATACTTATAAAAGTGAATTATTCTTATCAAACTTTAAAAACAAATTGGATATTAATCTATGGATAATTATTTAAGTGTTGATCAAAGTAATTAATAAAAAAACTTATCTATACTATATCTAAAGCAAGTTTTCTTCAAAAAAATTGCAGGTTAGAACGAGTCGGCGCGATGTTATGTTGTTTTGATGGTAACGCGCATGCGCAGTGCAGTGTGTACTCCTAAATTACTATACTGTACAAGAAAATTTTTATCCAATATAATAAAATTTACTAGTTTTCTAGGTAAAATTTATATTAAAGTTTTGTAAAATTTATGAAATCTAATTTTTATCATGCTGTTTAGTAATTTTTTCTACTTTTGTATAATAACTTTTATTAATTTTTTAGTAATTATTTCATACTTTTAGTGTAAAAGTTATTAGAATTTTAGTAAATATCTCATTTGTGCGATCTTGTGGTAGGATTCTCCGCACAGTATAGTAATTTTTCCTATAAGTATTGTGTAAAAATTCTAAAACTTTTTTCTCAGTGTAGTGGTAAACAGACTGGTAAAAGTGAAAACTTGTTGTACTTAACAGAAAATTTCACAAACATTTTTTTAGTTCAAATTGATTAAAGTATCTCCCGTAGAAAATTATCGATATTTTATAGTATTTAATAAAAATTAATATGTAACAATAACACAATTAATGTACCCAAAATATTACTATTATTATACTTGTTATAATATCAAAATTGTCAAATGTAAATGCGAAAATTTACTGTGTCTCTCTGCGTAGCGTTTCAACAACAATGATCAATCGATAGAAGAGTCAAACTCTTATATACTCGACCATTCTTATTATGATGCATTGTAAAAGCTAATTGTGTATATAATATGATTCAGAGGTACAGTGTGTTTTACTTTCCTCAAACTGTTGAAATTCTACAATAATCTTATTTGACCTAACCAAGAAAACCATAATTGAATTTTAAGATTTATTAATATGATTTTTTCGCATACTGTAATATAAGTAAAGGTATAACTTGAATGAAGGGAGCTTCAAGTAACGAATAAAATTTTTTGTAACAAAATTTAACTTCTCTTAAAGTAAATACGCAGCCACCTAAACAAAAATTCAATAAAACACTGGGATCTTTTTCAATTATTATCCGATTATAATTTGTAAGGTCTCATTTTGTTCCTTGTTCAATTTTCAATATAAAAAATAACAAAAATTCAATAAAACACTGGGATCTTTTTCAATTATTATCCGATTTTAATTTGTAAAGTCTCATTTTGTTCCTTGTTCAATTTCAGGGTAGGTGCCAATATAAAAAATGACAAATAATCAAAACCTGCAAAGCTACGTCCAATTGTTTATAAGGATGTGCGTATTTTTTACAAACAAAAGGACGTAACTTTGCAGGTCTTGATAATTTTTAATTTTTTATATTGGTACATCGCCCTGAAATTGAACAAGGAACAAAATAAGACCTTACAAATTAAAATCGGATAATAATTGAAAAAGATTCCAGTGTTTTCTTGAATTTTTGTTTATTCGTTACTTGAAGTTCCCTTCATTGAACTTATACGTTTACTTTATATTTATAGTATGCGAAAAAATCATATTAATAAAACTTAAAATTCACTCGGAAAAACCGGGAAGGATTAAGCTTAAACACTTCACATTCAAGTATTTAACATGATCTTAATTTTCGCGCAGACTAGGGTAAGTGTGGGTACTACTGCGGATGTGGGTATTATTGTGTATATATTACTGCTGTATAATCTTATGGAAAATCGCAGTAATACTAGCGACGTACTTTTTGGGGTTCTGCGCATGCGCGAGCGCTCTCCCTATGCTTTAACATGGCACCGTAATACCAACGCAGTAGTTGCAGCAGCTTCGCAGTAACACCAGCAGAGAGATGTTGTTTTCAAAGTCATTTTATACATTTATTTATCTGTTTTTGTTCTAAAATTGTACTGTAATCAATAGATATGATACCTAAGTTCCGTTATTAAAAAGAATCAGCATAATTTTTTTGCATGGAGACGAAATATAATCGTTTGAAACTAACCTGAAAAAAATACCACCGTAGTACCCACATTTACCCTATATTTTATAGTAAACATTCCGAAAAATATAATTTAGCAGTAAATATTATCAGGGTTATATTGTTAAAACATAATTTGGAGGTGATGTCAAACTCAATAAGGAAAATTAATGCAATACTATGACTCACTTTATATAAACGTAAACAAGGGAAAAAGACATCACTCATTTGCTCGAATTTATGAAGTAACAAAGAACTTTTCTAACATTAAAATATTTATTGTTCCAATTAGAAATTGTGTAATTAAAAAGTACTTATGACATATATTCAAGTCGCAATTATTAATATAATTACTAACTCAAAAAATATAAAGATTAAGAATAACTTACGCACTAGTAATTACGAATATTAAATACACAAATATTTATAATGATATATTTGATGAGATTGCGTCAATAACACTTCAATTTTATTCCATTCTTTTATTAAAATCTTTTATTAAAATCTTAGAAAGATAAAAGCGTATCTGACTAATTTCATGTTTCTGCAGAGCTCCCTGTAAATTAACCTCAATAAAAAACAAAAGCAAGTAAACAACACGCGCGGGTATTGCGCGTCATTTCCATTTTCTAGTAACATGTACATAAAATCGTTCCCAAAAAAATACGATTTGAAAAGAGGGCTAAAACAGTTAACCTCAAATATCTCTAAAATTTATAAACTAATTCTTTTACCCTAACAATTCATGTAATAAATAAAATACAAACTCTACACATCCATCAAATCTACATCTCCATCAAATTTCAAAGTAATTAAATTTTACTCTAGTTATTGTGCGACAAGTTATTTCCAGAAATACCAAAATTTTAAATATCAAATATCTCAAAAACTAACCATATAATCTGGATGAAATTTTACACAGGTCTTGCCTATATTGCATACAAAATAGTCTATAAATTTCAAACTGATACATTAAGTCGTCATTGAGAAATTACGATTTTGAAAAATACGTAAAAAAATGTTAACCTTAAATATCTCTAAAAATTATGAGACAATTCTTTTACTTAAAAGGACTTATACGATAAACATATAAACTCTACATCTCCACAAAATTTCAACATGATTTAACCAATTTTTTTTTTCTCTAGTTATCATGCGACAAAGAAAATTACTTTGCAAAATACGAAAATTTCAAATATCTCAAAAAGTAATCGAACGATCTTGATGAAAATTCGCACACATATTATCTATATCACATACAAAATCTATAAATTTAGAGCTCATACATGGAGCCGTTCTCGAGAAATTACGATTTGAAAAAAAGGTTAAAAAAATTTTAACCTCAAATATTCCTGAAATTTCTGGACTAATCATTTTGCCCAAAGAACTCGACCGAGAGCTAACCAAAAGCTACCTCTTCAAGGAATTTCAAAGCGATTAAGTCAATTTTAGTCCCGTAATCGTTGGACATGCAAACTCATTTTTTTCACATTTCAATTTTTTTCTCAAAAACTATTCGACAAAATGAATTCAAATTTTTACAGACTATAACTATTTATATTCTGCATTATCATGATTTTTCTCAAGAAAATTGACCGTTTAGTTTAAGAGTTATAAGCTTAAAAAAAAAAAAACACGTTTTTGTTAATAACAAAAGAACCGTGATAGCTAGAGACATTTTTTTTAACATAGGTATTTTAATGCTCTTTCGAATGCTATCCATTTGACTCAAATATCTTGATCTTAACATTAAAAAAAAGCAAAAATCAATTTTGTAGTAGAGTAGAAGCTGAGATCCAGGCGTATACACACACGCACGCACGCACGCACGCACGCACGCACACACACACACACACACACACACACACACACACACACACACACACATCTATACAGAAATTTTTCAAAAATCATGTATTTTGATTCCTAACACCTCGAAAAACAATTATAACATGTTTTTACAATAACTCAAAAAATTACTATCGCAAAGCTTCCTCTAGGAGGAAGAAAAATTGATTGGAGAAATTCCGTTTCAAATTCAATAAAATAGAGAGATGAAAAGAATAACTTTGTTGTTATTGATCTTCATTATATTTATGTACGAAAAAAGAGTAATATAACTAAGACTTTTGTATTATTTATTTTTTTTATGGAAAATATGTTTGCATACCCATTAAAGAAAAAAGAAACCGAATTCTTCCGTTTCTATTCGAAGAAAAACAATAATATCTTTGTGAATTATTTGTATATAAACAAATAGTCAGTTCCAGACCTATAGTAAATGAGGCAATAGTTTAAGTGTAGATGCATCCATTGTCGAAGTATTTTAAGTTGATTAAGTAGCTGTTCCTTCTCTGGCTCATAATTTTGGGCGTTTTCGCCATTGCCTGTGCCATCACAGTGATAAGGGCAGAAGGAGGCAAAAGAGAAGATGGAAAAGATGGAGTAAGTCAAGAAGGTGGGAAAGGTATACAAGCCGCAAATCAATCTAAAGGCATGTGGAAGGAACCTGGTAGTTGCAAAGATAAGCCGTACACATTTCTACCACATTTTATTGTATAATATAATTTTTGCGCTACTGGCTAAAAAGGCATTCTATTTTTCTAAGGAAAACATTCTAGGAAATAAAAGTTATACTTCTGATAGAAAATACGTTTTATAATTATTTCTTCCTTATTCTATATAGATATAGCATAACTGAAATTAAATTTTTCAATTTGAAAAATATTAATTCCTATCCTGAACTTTTTATCCTATGTCATCTCCAATTTTTATCTCTTTTTACCGTTATTATACTGCCAACGTAGATTTCAAGGAAAAAAATTATGCTGTGCACCTAAAAGCGCACTGGTCTGAAATGCAGATAATAAGGAAAGCCTTTACATGAAATACAACGTGATGCATCATTCCTCAACTGCAACCGTGACGATAAAGCTTTTTTCCTTATTGACCTTCTTACTGGGTAACATCGCTTGAGTAAACTATTTTTCGCTGTCCCTCGCCGAAATCATGATAAAAAATTTCGTATAAATACTTGTAAGAGGATAGGCATCAGGTAGAAGCAACTCTCACTGAGAAGCAAAACAATCAGTCAATATGTTATCCCGCTACTTTTTTATGCTATGCGCATTCGCGCTTTTCGTCGGAGTGATTGTCAGCGCCGATGAGACTGAGGTTCAAGCTGAACAAGACGACAACGAAGTTGACGAGCGTAACCCCGTAAGTTCCGATGCATTATTTAATAATCTAATAACGTTATTTTATAAAATCAAAAATACAATAAATGCAGTTTTCAACCTTTATACTCTAAATAGAATTTCGTAAACATTAAGTATAAGTATCGCTATATTACAAATGAAGTTACAAAAACTGCTGTCAGCATCCCTTGACGATTCATAGAATAATTTTTTATGACTAAATGCGTTGCTCAATCGACACATTTCAGCTTCTGGCCCTAGCTATCCGTGCAATCGGCGCCGCCGTCAAGTGGGCCGCTAAGCACTGCGTCAAGGAGGCCGCCCATCACTGCAAGCAGTTCTGGAAGAAGCCTAAGGAACTCGTCAACTGCGGTGTACGTTTAACTTCAGTGCAATACATAACATCATAGCTTATTAAGTTATTCATACTTTTTATTAATTACGGTACTGTGTTTTTCAGAAACGATTCCTGCAAGCCAACAAGGGACGTTGCGTCACTGGTTAAGATGTTGAAGGCAAGATTAAGACATCCAAACAGCAGATTGCATGAGCATACCTTATTCGAATTTTGTTCATAAAAAATGATGTCATAAATGTTTTTCAATAAATTTTAATGTCATTTCAAATGAAAACTTTTGTTTATGAAAATCAATTCCATCCTATCCATTTTCTAATCTAATTAGTCTAAAAGTAGCAAAATAATTTTGTTACTGAAAAGAAAACTTTGATAGAGTTAAACTCAATTCGTGCTATTGAAAGTTTCTCTTCTAATTTAAAGAGAGCTCTTACTAACGCATTTTTTCAATTTGTTACCAATGCAACTCAGTTCATTATAAGGTAAAAGTATCCATTATGAAACATGGCTCAAATCGTGACCCCATTATGGAACAGTTTGAAATATAGTAAAATAAAGTCTATTAATGATACAGATAAACAATATCAAAATTTTATCTGAATAGTGAAGGTTTATTATGTAATATGCAAAGAGATTCACATTTCTACATGATAATTATAATTTAAAAAAAATATATGTCTGCGTGTATTCTGAGATCGACTCAAATCTGTGGCTGTTGAAGTCAATGGTGCTGGTTTCATACGTTTTATTTTATTAACTGTAACTATGCACTCCAACACTTTTCAAATATCAATTTTTTATAATATGCAGTTTTTTACTCATAGATTAAAGTTTATCAGTAGTTTTTCTGCAACAGTAAAGATTTTCAATAAATATTTTAGTTTTTCATAATTGCCGCATACAAACGAGCATAGTCCGAGTTTATGGAACAGCCAAAGGTGGCGTTCCAAGTTCGGGGACCTCTGCCTCTAAGCATGGCCTCTTTATGGAGCGCGTTTTCACTCAACAGTTCAAAGTTATTTATTATTTAACATTATCTTGAGACGTACATGAATAATCATTTGAGTTTCCTGCATCATTTTACTAATAAGTAAGTATATATCTGTTTGTGAAATTCTGATTGTGAAACACAAATAACAAACCTAACCTATAAATTTGATAAAACATCAGTTTGTAAGTTATATTCCTTTAGAAATTTGTTTTTTATTTTTTACAGATTTTGAAACTCAAGAAAAATGATAGCGAAGAAAAAAATAAAAGCACAACATAAGACAAATAAAATGAGACTACGGAAGATATTAAAGAGATGTTAAAAAAGAATGCTTAGCACAACAAAGTTATTCGCAAGAAAGTTCAATCAGACAAAAGGAAACTAAAAATCAAAGGGAGACTGTATTCTGCATTACAATTGCAAAAAAGCTTTCAATGCAGTTAATGCTGCACTGCAAATTGCAGCTAAATTGAATGTCCCAGCCACATCTCTCCACAGAGCTGTAAAGATCCACAAGAATCTCCTTCAAGACCTGGCTCATCTAAAGTTTTAAAACCTCATATAGAAAAGTAGTATAGAACTAAGCAACAGTTTAAATAAGGATAATTGCATACTAAATGAAGAATGGTTACTCGATAACTGTGAAGATTTTACAACAGAAAATTTGATTGAGAAACTAATTCAATGGGGTTCGTACAATCTAATAGAAAATTATTCATGTAACTAATTAACATTTTTCTTATTTTAATCATGTTGAATTTTTTTAGGAGTTTTTTCTCCATCTGCAATATAGTATACAATCATCAAACACAAGAATCTATCAGTCGAATAGTCAATAATGAGATTTGTCAAGAAAGTGTAATAACTTCTGAAAAAATAAATCTTCACTCAAGTAATCCTGAAAATAACTTAAAAAATAACACGATGGAAGAAGAGACTATGCTCAAAATGAAAATAGTGTAGCAAATAGTAAATCCAAACCAAAAAATAAATTAATTGTAATTTCAGATATTTAAAAATAAGTATTAAGTATTCTAAGTTGTATGCAATTATTGTGTTAATTTGATACGTTTAAAATTGTATTTTGTATTCATGTTTTTTAATAAAAAAATTATAAAGATTTAAAATCATCATTTGTAAATCATAAGTCACTTATTGTAAGTAAAATAGTACATAAATTATTAAATTAAAACTGATTTCTATCCTGTTACAAAATGGGGACATTGATTATGGAACGGGGGGACAATCTGTAAAAATGTTGTTCCATAATACGTACTTGGTGTCGGTTTGGTTTTTTAATTGTAATAATTACAATTCGTATTCAATTTGCTTTTTTAAGGTCTGATTTTAATCTTTGATCTTTACCCCATCGATTGATATCCAAAAATTGGAAATATTACTCCTTTACAATAGTTTTAATCTCAATCCAAACTCTAAACTAGCGAAAACTGTTCCATAAAGGGTACTTTTACCTTATATACTTAACTGTCTGATTATAACAAATGAACGCTGTTGTTCTTTTATCGCTTCGATCAACTTAGTTATCACATACTGGATTAAGTCATAGCTTGCCAAGGCAAGATTTATCTAGCCTTTAGTCATTAGAATAAGAAGAAGATGAAGATGTCATCGCATATTTAAACAGTTGCGCCTCGCAAGCGAATCACGTTCGAGTAATAAATTCATGACAATTAAAGCGGGAAAACTGCGCACTCGATCAATCGCATACAGCTCAATGTCGATCAGGGACTTCTCTAAATTGCAGCATTACAGGGTAGACCATTAGAAATAGGTATTCGCGACATCTATCAACAGAACGGATTATCATCAATATAAAAATATATAATAATTTTTACACTACGCCTACGCGTATTGCAATCGATGAAGCAATTCGGTATAATTATTATTGCTTTGATATTGTGACATGATAGATGAGCTCGAGCCTCATTGCGTGCTACACGGAAAAACATTTTCAGGACTAGTTCCCTTTTTCGACGTTACACGAGCCGCGGGCGCCCGCGGGCCCGGCGGCTTCGTCTTCTTCTCCATCTGCCTCATTCGCGCGCCGCGTGGCGCGCTATCACTCATGAGACGTACAAGCGCGCGAAATTCGAATCTCGCAACGCAGTATACGTGATTCTCATAACTTATATCGGCGCCCGTTACAGTGAACACTTCTATGTCTTGTATTAATTGTTTTTCTCTGATATTTAGTTTCTCATAATGATAGAAAACCTATTCAAAACAAAATAATTATTTAATATTTGAAGGGCATTCTTTAAACACAAAATTATTTTTGTATTTAATTTTAAAGATTCTATTTTGTAGATTATTTAATGGTCTTAGACTAAGATTAATTTAGGTATAAAGCATCCCAAGCTATTATCCCATAATTTTTAATACTCTTAAAAAGAGCATAATGAAATATCAATAATGTTTTAGTTTACATAATATTTGTCGTTTTGTAGAAAACAGGGAAATAAATATTTTGTTTCTTTAATTATTCTTCCAATGTTTTTATCCCATTTAATATTGTAATCAAATGTAATTTTGTATTTTATTATTATGTTTTTGTAATTATATTATCTTTGAAATGTTATATCGATTTTTCCAATCTTATTTATAACTATTGTATAGAATATTTCTGTGTCAAATCGAATTCTGTTAAATGATAAGCGAAAATTCACTATACGGGATGTATTGAGGCATTAAAAATTGTGTTTATACGTTTAGATGATCTAGAAATGATTGTACATAAAAATGTTAACTGGGAATAAGTATTGTTTAAACGTTATGTATATGCTTTGTAGTTAACAGTTTTATTGAAAGTCAAATCCTTGTATGATAAGCGAAAATCGACTATTTCAGGTGCATTTAGGTATTAAAAATCCGTTTTATAGGTCTAAAAGGTCAGGAATCCATTTTATATGAAAATGTTAAATGGGAAAAAGTTTTATTTTATTATAATCTACAACTTTTACATTTAACATTTCTGTGTAAAATGAAATCCTGTCAAGTTGTAGCAAAAAATCGTTTCCATTTTATGCATATTTTGACGTTTAAAATCATTTTTATAAGTCTAACTAGTCAGGAGTTGATTTTAGATGAAAATGTTAAATGGGAAAAAGTTATATTTAAAAATTATCTACAACTTTTGTATTTAACATTTTTGTGTAAAATCAAATCCTGTCACGTTATAGTAAAAAATCGTCCATTTTTTACCTTTTTTTGCTGTTTTTCTCAGTTATCTTGGCAAATATTGCTCGTAGAAAAAAGTGCCCAACAGAAAAAAGGTGTATTTTAATTAGTTTTAGCAGATAGACCTGTAGATATTAGCTTAAAATTAATTTTTCTAGACATTAGGCTTAAAAATCGATTTTTTGAGATATTTCTTTGTGCTCGCATTTTGAAAGTTTTTCATCGATCTTTTTCAATAAAGAACCAGCACTTAGGTATAATTAGAGGAGTCTTTTCCCGGAATTCCGATGAAATCAATCGAAAATTCATTGAGATAATCTGGAAACTTGATTACATACGGACGTACAGACATACATACATCATAGAAAACGCTCAAAACGCACTCATTCTGGGTGGAAAATGATTTTTACACATTAAATTTTCGGTATTTGAATTCTTACAATTTTCACTAGGTGAAATTATAAGGCTTTCTCGAGTAGCGGTCGTGCCTAATGATTTCTCAATAGATTGGCCCATTTGTTTAAAACACTTCATTAATGATAGGAATGTTTAAGCCCTATTAATATTTATTTTTTGTTATTTATAATAATTATTATATAATAAAAGTAAAGTAGGTTGAACTATGCAAGTGTCGTAATCAGAACTGTGTATACCAATATCCATCTTAGAGTAATGGTTAAGGCGTTGGACTAGCAGCTGAAAGGACCAAGGTTCAAATCCCGCTGACGTCAAAATTTTTTTAATTTCTTTATTTACAATTTCAGACTTTCTATAATTTAATATGCATATAAATAATGTTGTAAATTAAAAATAATTAATTTCAATAACAATATTCAATTTAATAAACATTTAAATAAACATTAACTTGTGCATAACGTAAATATATTAACCTTTAGACTGCCGGGATTTGAAGGGCTTTAATCCCCTTAGAAAATGCCCAAACTATGTCACTATATCTTAGATATAACTTATACAATGTTCCGATCACAGGTAGAGCCTATATTTAGGCTTTCCGACAGCCTAGAGATTAAATAATTAATAATAAGCGCGAAAATGAGGATAAAAGTTTTTTTTTTTTGTTTATATCCGTATTATTATTTATATTTTATTTATTAACAATCGCTTTTATTTACTATTTTTTATTAATAAATGATCGTTATTAATATAAATTAATGTAAATTTAATTTAAACAAATAACGATTTTTTTGTTTGATAAGAAATTAATTATACAATATTAAATAAATGTTCGTTAATTAATAATATATGTGTAAATCCGCGAACTACAGCAAACAACTGGGGTACAAAACCGGAAAAAATTTTTTTTGAGGGCACACAAGGTTTTTTCGGTTCTTTGGGGGTCCCCCAACATGAAAATACTCGTGAACACTCATTGTCCGTTGCCAAGCTCTAATGCTTTTAATTCCAATAGTACATAGATATTTCATCGTAGAATAATTAAAATCACGATCGAATTTTACCCTAAAAGTAGTCCCCATTCTTATCGGATTTCCCCATCCGAATCCCAGAAAAAAGTGGGACACCACCGGGTCGGGATCCAAATAGAATTTCGTACAGGATTCCTACTAGTTGCAGGGAATCCCTGCAGATTTCTGCCTGAATTCTTTTTGAATTTCTACACGGGTACGGGAAGGATAATCTATGAGTTTCCATTTTGACAGATGCAATGATGCCGATGCTGACAACGGCACAGGTCCGTGTATAGTCATCGGGACAGGGTACTTGCATGTAGCCGTTTTCGCACTTCTGCGTTTTGGCTTGCGAACAGCTTTGTCCCTGGGCTTTAGCTTCTGTATCAAGTATATAAATATACTCTATGCATTTTTACATTATAGAAGAAAAGAAAAACTGTGTTATTATGTTTTGTGACAAAAATATTTCCTAGATAAACTTTCTTTCGGGATGTTATCGGTATACGGTCCCTGATAAAAGATATTTTTTAGCGTTTGTTATACATAGCGATATATTCGATTCAAATATTATATTATGATACTCTCGCTGCGCTTGGGCACTAATTTCACGTCGAGCGATATGGGCCACGTACGGCACTAGTGTATCGTAATATACTATTATCGTATAGTTATAACGTTAAAAACATGTATGAAAAATATATTTATGTAGATCTAATCACGCATATTTTCGTTATTTTCGTTGAAAAATATAAGAAACAATTTGTTTTTGAAACAGTATGCGAGAAGTTCGACTTTTTACACCGGGTTTCCGTACGAAAAGTACTACTTTTTTACACTAGTGCGTAAACCAAGTGCTCCGAGGGTAAAGCATTACTTTTACACCACTCTAACCTCAAAATCATAACTTTAATATGATTATTCGGCTCTCGTGGTGTAAAATACGGTACGACACTGGTGCGTAAGGTGATTTTTACCGCATTCGACTTTTCGCACTCGCTTCGCTCGTGCGAAAAATGTCTTCTGCGGTAAATAATCACCTTCCACACCCGTATCGTAATGTACTATTTCTTGATGCCCTGGTGGAAAGTACGTGGTTTCGCCATTGTTTTCGATGGCGAAAGAAGGACATTTAACCATTGATTCTGAGTTGGTAACTAGGCAACTGTAGACTTTATTAATAGATTGTTTTAGAGGTTTTGTCAACATATTCAAAGTCATTAACCTATATTTACAACAAAAACTATCACTTCTGATCATCAAGGTACACCCGATGGACATTGATTCTAGCAATGCATGTCCCGTTAGTGGCACTCACACATAACCTTTTGAATGTTCATATCATTTTCGAGGTATGTTAACGATTTAAATATTATGTGTGACAGTCACTAACGGGATATGCATTGTCAGAATCAATGCGGCCCATCGGGTATACAAGTGATTTATATTGCTTTAATTTGTGAAATGGATAAAAGATTGTTCGTTAATAATGTCGCACTTTTTATGAGAATTTCTTCTTGAGTGATCACTTATTTTTTTAGATACAAATAAAGTAGTTGACTTTGTTGCTGCAAATGGAGCAAAAGTGCCGCATGTTTAATAATTGTACGTGTAACAATTGTAACAATTGCACGTAAAATAAAAATATTTTACATGATCTTCAGTAAAATTCACTTATTAAAATTATGCACGTGATGTTTTCGATGCCCGCCCCCCCGACCAGCAGCACTCGCTGCGCTCGTGCCGCAAATGTCGGGGGCGGGCATCGAACTCAATGCTCTCGAGCCCGTCGGGTGCGTTATCATTGTCAGTGGCAAACGTACTTTCCACCGGACATCAAGAAAAATAGTATACGGTACACGAGATGAAACTTCAAGGCCCGCCACTGCGTGATATGGTGCCCTCGGCTTCGCCTCGGGCGCCAACTTCACGCAGAGGGGGAACTTCAACTTTCGTCACTTATACCGTAATGTACTATTTCACACTATAGTGCGAAAAAGTCTTCCTTTACACACGAAAAACCATTGCGAGCAGTCGATCTTCTTGGCACCCCGTTTAAAAAAATTGTAGTTGCCCGAATGAAAAAAAGAAATGTACGAAAATGTAGAAAACCGTAAGAAATTGTACAAAACTGTAAGAAACTGTATAAAACCGTATAAAACCATTGGTTTTCGGAGATTTTATGGGAAACGATTTATACGGTTCTATACACTTTTATACATTTTTACACATTTTTATACATTTAAAAAAATTAAAATTTTTTCCAGAAAATTTTCTTATATATGTACCAATTTTAATGAAATGTAAGAAAACGTATAAAAATATACAAAACTGTTTAAAAGTTTATAAAAGTGTATATAAATGTAAGAATATGTAATATTTTACATTTTTATACATTTTCTTACGTTTTCATATATTTTCTTACATTTTTTTACATTTCCTTCCATTTTTTTACAATTTGTTTTTCCAGACTAATTTGACAAAATTAGTCATATTTGTAAGAAAATGTATAAAAATGTAAGAAAATGTAATAAAGTGTATAAAACCGTAAAAAAAATGTCCGAAAACCAATGATTTTATACGATTTTATACGGTTTATTACGGTTTCTCACGATTTCTTACGTTTTCTTACATTTGTTATTTCCATACGGGTGCAAATGTATAAAACAACTTGTTGCATAATGTACTATATTTCTTTTGGAGAATTAAAATTTATTGTGCTGCTGTCAACCGCGGAGCAGCTCCAAAAGTGCATGACTATCTTCTATACATTGTGTGTTAATATTTATAAAGTAAAACCCCAAAAAAGATTTTTATTATTTTGTATAGTAACATTTTTAAAGAAGCACAAAGGGAATACATTTACTTGGTATCTTTCAGATATATAGATGTAACTTCTTAATAAATGAAAAGTTTTTTCCAAAACCCGATATAATTCTAATATTTCAGTTTTAGTACTGGTCGTGTCTGCTTTGCACGGTTTTATGTTGCACTTAGCAATGTCACATAGTTATTGCTTCAATAATCACATTTTCAGTTACGATAATACACACCATTAAAATTCAAAATAAATTAGCTACCCTTAACCAAAGCATACGAAAATAGTAAATTGTACGACCAAGGGAAAACATGAAAAAAATGCACATCGTATTTTTTGCTTTTTTTAAATAATGCAGAAATAGACTCTTTTTATGCCAAGAAAGTGGATGGAGATTTGGGATTTTCGATTAGTCCGTCATATTAATAAAAAAACCGCTGCCAATTCATTGGCACGTAGCTTCCTCCAAATTAATGTATCGTTCCAATATTTATAGTGTATATTTTAAATATAAAATACGTTTATTCATTATACTTTTTTTCGATGATTTAAGAATTCATTAATATTTAAAAAAATGAATATTTTATTTTTATTACTGAAATTATTTGTCATTTGACACTTATTTTATTTAACAAAAAATAAATGTTTTAAAATATAAAATTAAAAAATTGCTATCTACCCTGAGATCAACTTACTCACATTTTCAAAATCATATATAATAACTCCATCTTTTACATTTTAAATATATTATTATTCAATAATTGTGTATCTTTATTATAAATAAGTGTGTACATATTATAAAAATTGAAATTATTTTGATTTTTTTAATGGTCTGTTATAATTGTCGTCATCCTCTTCTTTTATTTTCAATAAAATATCGTTGATTGTTGATTTTATCATTTCTTACACCATCTTAATAAAAAAAAGCAAATAAAATATTATGTAAACACAAATATCAGTGGCAGCTAATAAAAATATTTACATAACTTTGTGAAGGCAAAATGAGTGTATATATAATTACATGCCCGTGAATCATAAACGTTTAAACTTTAAAATATTTATCTTAAAATTTGGTGAGGGTAATTCTTACTATATTCACTTCTTAAATCGCGATTATTGGAAAAATTAGTTCAAACTCAAATATAATTTAAGGTAGTTCACCAGGAAATTGATTTTCTTTAAATTTTCTTAAAAATTAGTGTACACCCGACAGAAGTTGATTCTTTCCGAACGTGCCTAGTTAATTTTAAAATCCTGCAATCTCATTGGACGATTCCAATTTACTTTTTCAATGATTTAATAATTTATTAATATTTGTAAATTCCATATTTTTTTCTTATTATTTAAATTTTTTGTTATTTCACACTTATTTTATTGAATTTGTTTAAGACTCAAATAATTATTTTTAATATTAATGATTTTGACGTGTTCAGCCGATAACACAGGATTAAGATAAAGTATGCGTATTACACCATCTTCATAAAAAACAAAAGCAAATAAAATATTATGTAAACACAAATATCAGTAGCAGCTAATAAAAACATTTACATAAATTTCTAAAGGCAAAATGAGTGTATATAAAATTATACGCCCATGAACCATAACCCTTTAAAATTTTTATCTCAAAATTGAGAGAGAGTAATTCTTAATATATTCACTTCAAATCGCGATTATTCAAAAAATTAGTAACTCAAAATAATTGGTCAGCGTATCTGACTAATTTCATGTTTCTGCAGAGCTCGCTGTAAATTAACTTCAATAAAAAACAAAAGCAAGTAAACAACACGCGCGCGTATTGTGCGTCATTTTCATTTTCTAGTAACGTATACATAAAACCGTTCCCGAAAAATTACCATTTGAAAAGATGGCTAAAACAATATTAACAGCTTTAACCTCGAATATCTCTGAAATTTATAAACTAATTTTGTTTACCCTAACAATTTATGTAATAAATAATATACAAACTCTGCACCTCCATCAAATCTAGATCCTCATCAAATGTCAAAGTAATTAAATTTTACTCTAGTTATTGTGCGACATAGAAAGTCATTTTCAGAAGTAGCAACATTTTAAATATCAAATATCTCAAAAACTAACCATATAATCTGGATGAAATTTTGCACAGGTATTGTCTATATTGCATAGAAAATAGTCTATAAATTTCAAACTGACACATCAAGTCGTCATTGAGAAATTACGATTTTGAAAAATACATAAAAAAATTTTAACCTTAAATATCTCTAAAAATTAGAACGGAACAGATCCTATCTGTCTTTGTCGGGAACACACGGAACACACAGAACACACATACTTATGTAGAAAGGCCCCCGACACGAGCTGACGGACAAGGCCGCAAGGCCAAAAGTGTCGCCGCAATTGAGTCTCTGAGTCAATGCTATAAGTATTAGAAAATATTAATATTTTAATTCTCTTTCAAATGCTACCCATCACATTCAGATACATAGAGCCATCCTCAATACATTTAAAAAAAATTGGGAAAATTTTATGGAAAATATTAACTTGAAATTTTTTTAAATATCTTTGAAATTTAAGGACCAATCATTTTGCCCGAATAACTCGACCGAAAACTATCCAAAATCCACCTCTACGAGGAATTTTGAAGCGCTTAAGTCAATTTTTACTCCCGCAATAGTTGGACATACCAAACTCATTTTTTTCATTTTTCAATGTTTACGTTTTTATTAATAACAAAAGAACCGTAATAGCTAGACAAATAATTTTTTTAGAAAATATAGGTCTTGAAATTCTCTTTCGAATGCCGCCCACCCGATTCAAATACATAAAGCCGTTCTCGAGAAATTACGATTTAAAAAAAAAGTGAAAAAAATTTTAACCTCAAATATCTCCGAAATTTATGGATCAATCCTTTTGCCCAAAGAACTCAATCGATTGTGATACAAAATGTACCACTAAAAAAAATTTCAAACTGATTAAGCCAATTTTACTCTAGTTATTGAACGACAAAAAAAAACACTTTTTTTATAAATTATTTTTTTTCTCCAAAAATAATGAATAAAAAAACCTAAAAATTTAGTAAGTTATAGTACTCAGTATTCTTTATAACCAAAAAAATATTCATGTTAATATCTTTTTTTAATTTTGAAATATAACCTATTTACTAAAAATGACGTTTTCATGAATAACTTATGACGAAATATAGTTAACGGCTTTTTTTTTTTTTTTAAATTGTAGAAAATTTTATTCTGCATACAGAGAATTTATCGTATATAAATAATATTTGTTCTAAATATAAAAAAAAATTGAAAATAAAAATTTTGAAAATTTAAAAATGGCGATAAAAAACAAAAAAATCGATTTTGACAAAAATAAAATATTGACCCCAATTGTTGAAGCAAAATCTGAAAAAATGATCACTCTCTCGTTAAAATCGGTTGAGTAGATCATGAGATATCAGAGTATACGGACATACATACACACACACACACACACACACACACACACACACACACACACACACACATCCATACGGACATTTTCTAAAAATGGTGTATTTCGATTCCAAATTTTCTATACAACATTCCTAAGACATTATCTCACAAACTTTTTTTTTTACTATCACAAAGCTTCCTCTAGGAGGAAGCAATAAACAGAATAAATTTTTCTTCTTTCTCCCGCTACGAGTTTTTTTCCTCCTGCTGGATGGAAAAAATTTCTCCCTTGCGGGAGGAAAAGTCTTTTCCTGTCGCTAATCACTAACGATCGAAAAACTAAATTTTCGATCCACTTTACAGGCATGAAAAAGGGCATTTTTCTTTAAAACGTCAATTGTATACTTATCCTCTATTAAATACAAAAAGATATACTGAACCATAAAAAGGTACTGCAAAGAGACCTAGGATCAGAAATAATAGTCTCATTTTTGGTTCAACATTTGGTAACTTCTTCCAAAAAAGTTTTAAAAAATATTCATTTTTTGTTTTTTTTTTCCTGTGCTATATATACGAGCAGCTATTATAATAAACAGTAATTACTACTTATCAATGACGTCAAGTGAACGTTTCTTTATCATAAAAAGAAAAAATTTCGGAGTATTAAATGATTATAATCTATAGTTTTCTGTTTTCATTTATCACGAAAGTAATTTAGTTTTTAATAATTGACTTGCTCTTGAAAAAAGCAATTTTAGCATAAAGATCATTATAAAAAGTAATCCACTGTTCTGCTACACTTCGGCTACATTGTTTTATCATTACCCTAATTCTTAAAAAACATTTTATAAAATCTCTATAACAAAGAAAAAACTTCCGCCAATTCATTGGCCCGTGGTTTCCTCAAACTTAATTTGCTTATTCCTTTAATGAATTTTAATAATAAAATTTATAATTTTTGCAACAATTTATGACATAATTATAATTAAATTCATTTATGAAGATTAAAAACTATTAATTTTTAAATTATAAAATATGAATAAAATATGAAAAAAATAATAGGTATGATTTTTTTGCTTCCTCCTATTTTAAATTATGTGTGAAAAATAAATAAAATAATTGATTGTAATATTATCGTCATAACCTTTTAACATTACTAAATAACCTTTACTTCAAATTATATTTTCTTTGTGAAATTTCACACATATAGGGTACTTGTCTCTAGTAGTATGCCTGTCCGTATTTGTGTGCTCTTTCTGGAATTTCCGATGTAAGAAAGAGGTTCTAACCTTAAAAATAATAAATGGCTATTACGAGAAACAGTAAAAAGACAATTTATCCCATGAATTACTCGGTTGGATGTATTATTTCCATTTTCTAGTATACATAAATGCGTTCCCGAATAATTACGATTTTAAAAGAGGGCTAAAATAGTTTTAACCTCAAATATCTCTGAAATTCATAAACGAATTCGACGCCTCCTGTTCATATAATTCTAACTCACGAAAGAGTGCAACATAATTCTAACTCAAAATTCTATGCAAGATAATTCCAACTCGAAATTTCGTGCAATATAATTCTAACTCGCAACTGCGTGCATTAAAATTCCAATTCGGGCCAATACAATATGATTCCTATTCAAACACACAGTGCAATATGATGCTAACTCATGCGGCAAAACAATATAAATCTAATTCAAATAATCCTGGACATTATTTCTTATGACAAACAATTCTGTACTCAAGCACTTCTAATAACACGGGAGAGAAATAGTAGTACCTTGTTTATCGATTAATCTGATGTTTTACATATACTGACATCCATACATAATCATGAAACGGAGGTATAAACGCAAAAAAAACAAGATTTTTCACAGAAAATAGGGGTTACTAATTAAATAAGCTTTACTCGAACATAAAGAAACCACCTTTAAAAGTTGAAATAGATTGGGTGCACGAGGAAACGGGCTCTCAAAAACAAGCTTCTTACGCGTGCTTATATTCAAAACGAAATTACTGGTCAAATTAAAAGTAGCTTAAGCCTACCAAATTTTTTTGTCAAATGACTAGTAAATTTTTATATATAGTAGTACAATATCATGTACTATATATGAACCTATTATATGTTATGATACATAAAAATAACCACAATACATGCGATATATATGCGTGTAAAAAAGCACGATTTGCGGTTTTTATGAAATTAAATTTTAATTTTTCTGGTGACTTGATATTTTCTTTACAGAAAAAGATTTCACAGCTCAAATGCTATACTCTCTAGGTGGTTTTATGAACAAATTATCGATTTTCATTAAATGACGAGGAAAAATGCTTTTCTCTCCATAACAGCCTATCGAGGGAGCAGTACAAAGAGTACATGCGAGAGTACAAAGGGTACCAAGAGTATATACGATAGTGCAAAGAGTACAGAGAGTACGTCCTAGATACACAATATAATATTTAAACCTAAATAGCCGGGGGATACGAGGTCCACGCGTGTTAGGAAATTGCGTACACGGAAAAAAAAGTAAATCTTGCTGTTTTGCAGAAGTTAAATCAACTAGGTAAGGAAAAAGTAGAAACTGCTTTAAAAAAAGTAGAATTCACTTTTTTTAAATTTTAAAAGTAAAAACTACTTTTTATTTGAAATGCATATCAAAGCATAATGCCAATCTTACCTTACTAAAAAGTGAATTGTACGTTTTTTAAAAGCAGTTTCTACTGATACTTATAAAAGTAAAATAAACTTGCTTTTATAAGTTAAATCAACTGTGTAAAAAGTACGATTTACTTTTTTTCCGTGTAGACGTACAACAGTAAGCAAGAAAATAATTTAAATAATTTTTAAGCCCAAGCAGCCGGGGGATACGAGGTCCACGCGTATATGAGAATTACGTAGACGTGCAATACGATTATTTAAATAATTTTTAAACCCAAGTAGCCGGGGGATTCGAAGTCCACGCATATATGGAAATTATGTAGACATTTATTTAAATAATTTTTAAACCCAAGTAGGCAGGGGATAAGAGGCTCACGCATATTAGGGAATTACGTCGAATTACAACAATCAGTAATACGATTATTTAAATAATTTTTAAACCTACGTCGCTGGGAGATAAGAGTTCCATGCATATTAGGGAATAGCGTAGAAGTAAAACAATAAGCAAAACAATTATTCAAATAATTTTTAAACCAAAGTAGACGGGGGATATGAGATCCACGCATGAAAGAGAATTACGTACAAAAACGATCTCCTATCCCCCGGCTACTTGCGTTTAAAAATTATTTAAATAATCGTATTGCACGTCTAAGTAATTCTCATATACGCGTGAACCTCGTATCCCTCGCCTACTTGGGTTTAAAAATTATTTAAATAATCGTATTGCTGATTGTTGCACTACTATGTAATTCCCTAATATCCGTGGACCTCTTATCCACCGTCTACTTGGGTTTAAAAATTACTTAAATAATAGTTTAGCTTATTGTTGCATTTCTACGCTATTCCCTAATATGTGTGGACCTCTTATCGCCCGGCTACTTCGGTTTAAAACTTATTTAAATGATCGTATTGCTGATTGTTGTAATTCGACGTAATTTCCTAAAATGCGTGGACCTCGTATCCCCCGCCTACTTGAGTTTAAAAATTATTTAAATAATTGTTCTGCTTATATTGTTCCACTTCTACGTCATTCCATAATATGCGTGGACCTCGTATCCCCCGGCTAGTTGGGTTTAAAAATTCTTTAAATAATCGTATTGCACGTCTACGTAATTCTCATATACGCGAGGACCCCGTATCCCCGAGCTACTTAGATTTAAATAGTATATTATGTACATAGAGCACAAAAAAAAAAACAATGTACTACATGAGTTACGAATCGAACGATAGCGTAATAAACCCTATAAATCGAACGTACCCATCGTCATTTATGTTCAGATACTCTTTACACATATCCCGGGAAAGCCGTTCTCTCTTCTCTGCGAGTTTCTGGTACTCAGTCCCGAGTTACGAGAGAACTGCTGCTAAAATGTACAGTGGCGCCACAGCTATGAAATATAGCATTGGCAGTCAAACATTTTTTTCCGTGTACGCGTTTCCGGTTACAATAACATGTATCTATATAAGAATCCTTACTATTATTAGATTAAATTTCTTTAGAAAATTATACTGAGATCTTTTTTAGAAAAATATAATTCAAAATTGAATACATAATAATAGAATGTTGAAAAATGAGAATGCATATCAATGGATTGATGAGTAGATAAATATGGAATCAGATGAATAAAAAGTTTTCTCTTATATTGAAATATCATTTAATAATTTATTTAAATAAATTCAACATTCTGTACATCGCCATTAAATAAGTAAATAATTGAACTATCAACAACCACATTCGCTCGAGTTTATTCTTCCATACGCTCCTTGATGAAGTCCAGGTAGGAGTAAACCATGGTGTAAGTTGTATAAGAATTTATGCTATCATAACAAGTACGTGTGTCTCGCACCAGCGAAGAACACACGGATACACACATGCGCACGCGCACTTTAGTCAGCTGATCCATCATTTGATTGGACCTAATCAAAACAGATATTACGCGTAAAGACTAATTAATCGAGAAGGCTATAGAAGCTTCTCCAACATTCAAGGGTTTTTTTGAATCTTCTATAAACTTCTATAGCCTCTCTGTTCGGAATTGTAGTATCCGAGCGAGCCGCTAGATGGCGAGCGCACGGCGAGCGCCAATGAGCTACTTAAAACATCACTAAGAGGATACATATACAGGCCTGTGGCGTCCATTCGCCTATGCTTCATGCCAGTGCGCCGATATTAGAGCTCTTCGATGATTGGGCGCTCGGTAGACGGCCGAAAAGTACGAGTGGTACTACTGTAGCGCGCGCGTTCAAACAGCGAGCGGAGGACTTGGCGCGTGACACCAGGTCCACACATATAACGGAGTTACGTAGATGCACGGTACTAAACAAGACGAGAATTAAAATCATTTCTAAACCCAAGTAGGCGGGGGACACAAGGTCCACGCATATTAGGAAATTACATAAAAGTGCTACAGTAAGCAAAACAATTATTTAAATAATTTTTACACCAAAGTTGACGGGGGAACCGATGTCCACGCATATTAGAAAATTACATAAAAGTGCTAAAATAAGCAAAACAATTATTTAAATAAATTTTAAACCAAAGTAGCCGGGGACAACAAGGTCCACACATATTAGGGAATTAAATAAAACTGCGACAATAAGCAAAACAATTTTTTAAATAATTTTCAAACCAAAGTAGCCGGGGGCAACAAGGTCCACACATATTAGAGAATTAAATAAAACTGCTACAATAAACAAAACAATTATTTAAATAATTTTTAAACCAAAGTAGCCGGGGGAATCAAGGTCCGCGCATATTAGGAAATTACATAAAAGTGCTACAATAAGCAAAACAAGTATTTAAATAATTTTTAAACCAAAGTTGGCGGGGGAATCGATGTCCACGCATATTAGAAAATTACATAAAAGTGCTACAATAAGCAAAACAATTATTTAAATAATTTTTAAGCCAATGTAGCCGGGGAAACAAGGTCCACGCATATTAGGGAATAACATAGAAGTGCTACGATAAGCAAAACAATGATTTAAATAATTTCTAAACTCAAGTAGCCGGGGGAAACGAGGTCCACGCATATTAAGGAATAACATAGAAGTGATATGATAAGCAAAACAATGATTTAAATAATTTCTAAACTCAAGTAGCCGGGGGAAACGAGGTCCACGCATATTAGGAAATAACATAAAAGTGCGACAATAAGGCAAATTATTTAAATAATTCTTAAACCAAAGTAGCCGGGGGAAACAAGGTCCACGCATATTAGAAAATTACATCAAACTGCGACAATAAGCAAAACAATTATGAAAATAATTTTTTGTACCACACGCACGATTTTCGCGTTTTTTGAACATATTAATAGAGCCGAAAGCGACCGCTTGCCGACCAGCGGGCGGTAAAAACTGAAAAGTGCCCGCTGCTCGCCGTAGCAGGCGGTAAAAAATGAAAATCGTCCGCTGCTGGCCGTAGCGGGTAGTAAAAAATGAAAAGCGCCCGCTGTCGATTTTAGTACATTAGAACAAAAAAAAGCGAAAATCCATACTTGCGTTACAAAAAATATGGTGTGCACCAAGGGCTAAGTGGGTTTTTTGACCTCGCGTGATTGCAGTACTCGTCTTTGGTTCGCAATCGTACTCGCCTTCGGCTCGTGCTAGCTGACCTTCGACTCGTACTGCAATCCCACACTCGATATAGAAAGACCCACTTTACGTCCTTGGCACACAATATACTATTTAAACCAAAGTAGCCGGGGGAAACCAGATCCACGCATATTAGGAAATTACATAAACCTGGACCTTTTTCCCTCGGTTACTTTCGTTTAAAAATTATTTAAATAATTGGTTTTGCTTATTGTCGCACTTTTATGTAATTTTCTAATATGCGTGGACATTGTTTCCCCCAGCTACTTGGGTTTAGAAATTATTTAAATCATTGTTTTGATTATTGTAGCATCTCCATGTTATTCCCTAATATGCGTGAACCTAGTTACCCCCGGCTACTTTGGTTTCAAAATTATTTAAATAGTTGTTTTGCTTATTGTTACACTTCTATGTAATTCCCTCACATACGTGGACCTCGTATCCCCCGGCTATTTTGGTTTAAAAATTATTTAAATCATTGTTATGCTTATCGTAGCACTTCTATATTATTAACATGCGTGGACCTTGTTTCCCCCAGCTACTTTGGTTTAAAAATTATTTAAATAATTGTTTTGCTTATTGTAGCACTTTTATGTAATTTCCTAATATGCGTGGACCTTGTTTCCCCCAGCTACTTTGGTTTAAAAATTATTTAAATTATTGTTTTGCTTATCGTAGCACTGCTATGTTATACCCTAATATGCGTGGACCTTGTTTCTCCCGGCTACTTTGGTTTAAAAATTATTTAAATTATTGTTTTGCTTATTGTAGCACTTTTATGTAATTTCCTAATATGTGTGGACCTTGTTTCCCCCGGCTACTTTGGTTTAAAAATTATTTAAATAATTGTTTTGCTTATTGTTGCACTTTTATGTAATTTCCTAATATGTGTGGACCTTGTTTCCCCGGCTACTTTGGTTTAAAAATTATTTAAATAATTGTTTTGCTTATTTTGTACCACTTTTATGTAATTTTCTAATATGCGGGGACATCGTTTCCCTAGACTACTTGAGTTTAGAAATTATTTAAATCATTGTTTTGCTGACGTGTTCTTGTTTATGCACATACTGATTGTGCACATATTAATTATGCACACTCTAACATTGGTATATATCTATATATATAGATCTGTACCAATGCTATCTGTGCACAATAAATATGTGCACAATCCTTATGTGCACAAACAAGAACATGCCGTTTTGTTTATCTTAGCACTCCTATGTTATTCCCTAATATGCGTGGACCTTGTTTCCCCCGGCTACTTTGGTTTAAAAATTATTTAAATAATTGTTTTGCTTATTGTAGCACTTTTATGTAATTTTCTAATATGCGTGGACATCGGTTCCCCCGCCAACTTTGGTTTAAAAATTATTTAAATAATTGTTTTGCTTATTGTAGCACTTTTATATAATTTCCTAATATGCGTGGACCTTGCGTCCCCCGCCTACTTGGGTTTAGAAATGATTTTAATTCTCGTCTTACTTAGTAGCGCGCATCTACGTAACTACGTTATATGTGTGGACCTCGTGTCACGCGCCAAGTCGTCCGCTCGCTGTTTGAACGCGCGCGCTACAGTCGTACCACTCGTACTTTTCGGCCGCCTACCGAGCGCCCAATCAGCGAAGAGCTCTAGTGCGCAGGCGCCAGACGACAGTAGCATATCGACGCACTGCTTCATGCACATTACTTTGCCGAGTTTTTTTTTTTAACTTGTCTATCATATTTGCCTATACATTGCCTATAGTTGCTTGGTCTTATTTGAGAATAAGATACCTTATTGCTGAAAACTTTGCCTATTTACTCGATCGAACGCATTTTGCGTTCATATTTTCTGGAATCAACTTTCACTTTCGAGTAGAGTTGGTTGCACAGACTCTTGAAGTCTTAATTTCCATTTTATTTCTTCTTTCTGACAAACCCTGACAATATAAATTCTCGTAAACGTTCAATCGTATACACTCTCACTCATTTAATTTTAAGTTTTTGTTTTCAGTTTTTTTTTATAATAATTTTAGGAATCACTATGAGAAATTTGTATGTAAAGCCAGGACAAAGGAAAGCTTGGACAAGGCTATTTTTGAATAAACTTTTGCTTATGCTTTTTTATAAGTGGTCAAACGCACTGAGTCCGACTTTGGTATCGGCTAATCTGTCACCACGCATAATGTAAAAAAATAAAATAATAAATTTTAATAATATAAACGCAAAGAAGATGCGAAATTTATAAGGAAAGATTGGGGTAGGCGTACGTAATAAGTTGGGCGATCGCCCAATTGGCAAAATCTTTCTCAATCAATTTTACTCTCTCTTCCCTCTGTACACAACATATAGGAATTAAATAAAGAGAGAAAATATGTGAATTGAAAATCTCTTGCAATGAATCATTACCTTACCAATAACTTATCATTATTTTCCCTTGCATGTAACCATATCACTTGCGTATAATTTTGTATTTATAGAAATTTTAAAATTAGTTAAATTAAAATGTTTTTTAATCATGCGATATTGAATAATAATCCAAATTCTAAAAACAACCTAAAAATACTAACAATTGCATTTTAATGCAATTTTTTATTTAATAATTTAACTTCAAAATAGAGTCAACACTAACCATTTTTATACAAATTACTAACTTGAGTCCTTACTCGTCGCTCTGCATCTGGTTTCAGAAAATGTTCTAATATATTATATATTGTACTTTTGGTCTCTTTTATTTAGATATATTTGATTTCATAATAATAAAAAAATTGATTGGAGAAATTCCGTTTCAAATTCAATAAAATAGAGAGATACAAAGAATAACTTTGTTGTTATGGATCTTCATTATATTTATGTACAAAAAAACAGTAATATAACTAAGACTTTTGAATTATTTATTTTTTTATGGAAAATATGTTTGCATACCCATTAAAGAAAAAAGAAACAGAATTCTTTATTTTCCATTCGAAGAATAACAATAATATTTTTGTGAGTTATTTATATATAAACAAATAGTCAGTTCCAGACCTATAATAAATGAGGCAGTAGTTCAGGTGTAGATGAATCCATTGTCGAAGTATTTTAAGTTGATTAAGTAGCTGCTCCTTCTCTGGTTCATAATTTTGGGCGTTTTCGCTATTGTCTGTGCCATCACAGTGATAAGGGCAGAAGGTGGTAAAAGACAAGATTGTAAAAAGATGGAGTAGGTGAAGAAGGTGGAAAAAGTATAAAAGCCGCAAATCAATCTAAAGACATGTGAAAGGAGCCTCTGGTAGTTGCAAAGATAAGCCGTACGCATTTCTATCACATTTTATTGTATATTATAATTTTTGGATTTGTTTATTTTGGTTTTAGTGTGAGTTTTTGAGAAGCAGCAAGGATGACGTTGCGCTACTGGCTAAAAAAGCATTCTATTTTTCTAAGGAAAAAATTTTAGGACATGAAAGTTATACCTCTGATAGAAAATACGTCTTATAATAATTTCTTTCTTTTTCTTTATGCATGTACCATAACTGAAATTAAATTTTTCAATTTGAAAAATATTCATTCCTTAGAATGTTATAAGCAATAAAAAATGACATAAGAAAATGATGGAAAATATTCCTTTTTTATCCTATGTCATCTCCAATTTTTAATATATCAGAATATTTCTCTCAAGGAAACTTGGTATCTTCAAATCCTGTCAGCAATTAAACTATACTAAAGCATTTTTGTTAATCAAAACCCATCTCTTTTTACCGTTATTATACTGCCGTATATTTCAACGTAGATTTCAAGGAAAAAATGATGTTGTGCACCTAAAAGTGCACTAATCTGAAATGCAAAGATAATAAGGAAAGCCTTTACATGAAATACAACGTGATGCATCATTCCTCAACTGCAACCGTAACGATAAAGCTTTTTTCCTTATTGATCTTCTTACTGGGTAACATCGCTTGAGTAAACTATTTTTCGCTGTCCCTCGCCGAAATCATGATAAAAAATTTCGTATAAATACTTGTAAGAGGATAGGCATCAGGTAGAAGCAACTCTCACCGAGAAGCGAAACAATCAGTCAATATGTTATCCCGCTACTTTTTTATGCTATGCGCATTCGCACTTTTCGTCGGAGTGATCGTCAGCGCCGATGAGACTGAGGTTCAAGCTGAACAAGACGACAACGAAGTTGACGAGCGTAACCCCGTAAGTTCCGATGCATTATTTAATAATCTAATAACGTTATTTTATAAAATCAAAAATACCATAAATGCAGTTTTTAACCTTTATACTCTAAATAGAATTTCGTAAACATTAAGTATAAGTATCGCCATATTACAAATGAAGTTACAAAAACTGCTGTCAGGATCCCTTGACGATTCATAGAATAATTTTTTATGACTAAATGCGTTGCTCAATCGACACATTTCAGCTTCTGGCCCTAGCCATCCGTGCCATCGGCGCCGCCGTCAAGTGGGCCGCTAAGCACTGCGTCAAGGAGGCCGCCCACCACTGCAAGCAGTTCTGGAGGAAGCCTAAGGAACTCGTCAACTGCGGTGTACGTTTAACTTCAATGCAATACATATCATCATTATTAGGTTATTCATACTTTTTATTAATTACGGTACTGTGTTTTTCAGAAACGATTCCTGCAAGCCAACAAGGGACGTTGCGTCACTGGCTAAGATGTTGAAGGCAAGATGAAGACATCCAAACAGCAGATTGAATGAGCATACCTCATTCGAATTTTGTTCATAAAAAATGATGTCATAAATGTTTTTCAATAAATTTTAATGTCTTTTCAAATGAAAACTTTTGTTTATGAAAACCAATGCCATCCTATCCATTTTTTAAGCTAATTAGTCTAAAAGTAGCAAAATAGTTTCGTTACTGAAAAGAAAACTTGATAGAGTTAAACTTAATTCGTGCCATTGAAAGTTTCTCTTCTTATTTAAAGAGAGCTCTTACTAACGCGTTTTTTCAATTTGTTACCAATGCAACTCAGTTCATTATATAAACTTAACTGTCTCATTATAACAAATGAATGCTGTTGTTCTTTTATCGCTTCGATTAACTTAATCATCACATACTGGATTAAGTCATAGCTTACCGAAGTAAGATTTGCCTTGCCTTTAGTCATTAAAATAAGAAGAAGAAGATAAAGAAGTCATCGCATATTTAAACAGTTGCGCCTCGCAAGCGAATCACATTCGAATAATAAATTCATAACAAAGCGGGAAAACTGCCCTACCAAAAAAATCAGCTGATAAGTCAGATAATTTGTCAGATGATTTATCAGCTGATTTCTCATCTCAAAAAGTCACCTGAGATTCTGCCTGGATGCTGCCAAAAGCTTACGTAAATAAAGTATCAGCTTATTCAGTATTGGAAATTGCCTTTTTGGATGTTTTACCCCCCAGATGAGTTCAAAAATGCACATTTGGAAGCATTTTGCAAATTTTTTCTATTTTTAAAAATTTTGTACATGAGATATCAGCTGAGAAATCAGATGAAAAATCACCTGAGATCTTACCAAGGAATCACCTGATTTTTCAGTTGATTTCTCAGCTGATATCTCATGTACAAAACGTCTAAAATTTAAAAAAATATGCAAAATGCTTCCAAACGTGCATTTTTGAACTCATCTGGGAGGTAAAACATCTTAATAGGTAATTTCCAATACTGAATAAGCTGATATTTTATTTACGTGAGCTTTTGGCAGCATCCAGGCCGAATTTCAGGTGATTTTTTAAGATGAGAAATCAGCTGATAAATAATCTGACAAATTATCTGATTTATCAGCTAATTCTTTTTTGGTAGGGTGCCCACTCGATCAATCGCATAAAGCTCAATGTCGATCAGGGACTTCTCTAAATTGCAGTATTACAGGGTAGACCATTAGAAATTGGTATTCGCGACATCTATCAGCAGAACCGATTATCATCAATATAAAAATATATAATAATTTTTACACTACGCCTACGCGTATTGCAATCGGTGAAGCAATTCGGTATAATTATTACTGCTTTGATATTGTGACATGATAGATAAGCTCGAACCTCATTGCGTACTACGCGTTTTCGGTTACAATAACATGTGTTTATATTATAAGAATCCTTAGTATTATTAGATTGAAATTCTTTACAAAATTATACTGAGATCTTTTTTAGAAAAATATAATTTAAAATTGAGTACATAATAATAGAATGTTGAAAAATGAGAATGCACATCAATGGATTGCTGAGTAGATAAATATGGAATCAGATGAACAAAAAGTTTTCTCTTATATTGAAATATCATTTAATAATTTATTTGAATAAATTCAACATTCTATACATCGCCATTAAATAAGTAAATAATTGAACTATCAACAACCACATTCGCTCGGGTTTATTCTTCCATAGCCTCCTTGATGAAGTCCAGGTAGGAGTAGACCATGGTATAAGTTGTATAAGAATTTATGCTATTATAACAAGTACGTGAGTCTCGCACGAGCGAAGAACACGCGGATACACACATGCGCACGCGCACTTCAGTCAGCGGATCTATCATTTGATTGGACCTATAATCAAAACAGATATTACGCGTAAAGACTAATTAATCGAGAAGGATATAGAAGCTTCTCCAACATTCAAGGGTTTTCTTGAATGTTCTATAAGCTTCTATACCCTCTCTGTTCGGAATTGTAGTATCCGAGCGAGCCGCTAGATGGCGAGCGCCAATGAGCTACTTAAAACATCACTAAGAGGATACATATACAGGCCTGTGGCATCCATTCGCCTATTCTTCATGCACATTACTTTGCCTCGTTTTTTGTCTATACCTTGTCTATCATATTTGCCTATACATTGCCTATAGTTGTTTGGTCTTATTTGCGAATAAGATACCTTATTGCCGAAAACTTTGCCTATTTACTCGAACGCATTTTGCGTTCATATTTTCTGGAATCAACTTTCACTTTCGAGTACAGTTCGTTGCACAGACTCTTGAAGTCTTAATTTCCATTTCATTTCTTCTCTCTGACAAACCCTGACAATATAAATTCTCGTATACGTTCAATCGTATGCACTCTCACTCTTTTAATTTTAAGTTTTTGTTTTCAGTTTTTTTTTTATAATAATTTTAGGAATTACTATGAGAAATTTGTATGTAAAGCCAGGACAAAGGAAAGCTTGGGCAAGGCTATTTTTGAATAAACTTTTGCTTATGCTTTTTTATAAGTGGTCAAACGCACTGAGTCCGACTTTGGTATCGGCTAATCTGTCACCACGCATAATGTAAAAAAATAAAATAATAAATTTTAATAATATAAACGCAAAGAAGATGCGAAATTTATAAGGAAAGATTGGGGTAGGCGTACGTAATAAGTTGGGCGATCGCCCAATTGGCAAAATCTTTCTCAATCAATTTTACTCTCTCTTCCCTCTGTACACAACATATAGGAATTAAATAAAGAGAGAAAATATGTGAATTGAAAATCTCTTGCAATGAATCATTACCTTACCAATAACTTATCATTATTTTCCCTTGCATGTAACCATATCACTTGCGTATAATTTTGTATTTATAGAAATTTTAAAATTAGTTAAATTAAAATGTTTTTAATCATGCGATATTGAATAATAATCCAAATTCTAAAAACAACCTAAAAATACTAACAATTGCATTTTAATGCAATTTTTGATTTAATAATTTAACTTCAAAATAGAGTCAACACTAACCATTTTTATACAAATTACTAACTTGAGTTCTTATTACTCATCGCTCTGTATCTGGTTTCAGAAAATGTTCTAGTATATTATATATTGTACTTTTTGTCTCTTTTATTTATATATATTTGATTTCACAATAATAAAAAAGTTGATTGGAGAAATTCCGTTTCAAATTCAATAAAATAGAGAGATAAAAACAATAACTTTGTTGTTATAGATCTTCATTATATTTATGTACAAAAAAGAGTAATATAACTAAGACTTTTGTATTATTTATTTTTTTTATGGAAAATATGTTTGCATACCCATTAAAGAAAAAAGAAACAGAATTCTTCTTTTTGCATTCGAAGAAAAACAATAATATCTTTGTGAATTATTTGTATATAAACAAATAGTCAGTTCTAGACCTATAATAAATGAGGCAGTAGTTCAGGTGTAGATGCATCCATTGTCGAAGTATTTTAAGTTGATTAAGTAGCTACTCCTTCTCTGGTTCATAATTTTGGGCGTTTTCCCTATTGTCTATGCCATCACAGTGATAAGGGCAGAAGGTGGTAAAAGACAAGATTGTAAAAAGATGGAGTAGGTGAAGAAGGTGGAAAAAGTATAAAAGCCGCAAATCAATCTAAAGACATGTGAAAGGAGCCTCTGGTAGTTGCAAAGATAAGCCGTACGTATTTCTACCACATTTTATTGTATATTATAATTTTTAGATTTGTTTATTTTGGTTTTAGTGTGAATTTTTGAGAAGCAGCAAGGATGACGTTGCGCTACTGGCTAAAAAAGCATTCTATTTTTCTAAGGAAAAAATTTTAGGATATAAAAGTTATACCTTTGATAGAAAATACGTCTTATAATAATTTCTTCCTTATTCTATATAGATGTACCATAACCGAAATTAAATTTTTCAGCTTGAAAAATATTCATTCCTTAGAATGTTATAAGCAATAAAAAGTTGCGTAAGAAAATGATGGAAAATATTCCATTTTTATCCTATGTCATCTCCAATTTTTAATATATCAGAAGTTTTCTCTCAAGAAAACTTGGTATCTTCAAATCCTGTCAGCAATTAAACTATACTAAAACTTTTTTGTTAATCAAAACCCATCTCTTTTTACCGTTATTATACTGCCAACGTAGATTTCAAGGAAAAAAATGATGTTGTGCACCTAAAAGTGCACTAATCTGAAATGCAAAGATAATAAGGAAAGCCTTTACATGAAATACAACGTGATGCATCATTCCTCAACTGCAACCGTGACGATAAAGCTTCTTTCCTTATTGACCTTCTTACTGGGTAACATCGCTTGAGTAAACTATTTTTCGCTGTCCCTCGCCGAAATCATGATAAAAAATTTCGTATAAATACTTGTAAGAGGATAGGCATCAGGTAGAAGCAACTCTCATCGAGAAGCAAAACAATCAGTCAATATGTTATCCCGCTACTTTTTTATGCTATGCGCATTCGCGCTTTTCGTCGGAGTGATCGTCAGCGCCGATGAGACTGAGGTTCAAGCTGAACAAGACGACAACGAAGTTGACGAGCGTAACCCCGTAAGTTCCAATGCATTATTTAATAATCTAATAACGTTATTTTATAAAATCAAAAATACCATAAATGCAGTTTTTAACCTTTATACTCTAAATAGAATTTCGTAAACATTAAGTATAAGTATCGCTATATTACAAATGATGTTACAAAAACTGCTGTCAGGATCCCTTGACGAATCATAGAATAATTTTTTATGACTAAATGGGTTGCTCAATCGACACATTTCAGCTTCTGGCCCTAGCCATCCGTGCCATCGGCGCCGCCGTCAAGTGGGCCGCTAAGCACTGCGTCAAGGAGGCCGCCCATCACTGCAAGCAGTTCTGGAGGAAGCCTAAGGAACTCGTCAACTGCGGTGTACGTTTAACTTCAATGCAATACATAACATCATAGCTTATTAGGTTATTCATACTTTTTATTAATTACGGTACTGTGTTTTTCAGAAACGATTCCTGCAAGCCAACAAGGGACGTTGCGTCACTGGTTAAGATGTTGAAGGCAAGATTAAGACATCCAAACAGCAGATTGCATGAGCATACCTCATTCGAATTTTGTTCATAAAAAATGATGTCATAAATGTTTTTCAATAAATTTTAATGCCTTTTCAAATGAAAACTTTTGTTTATGAAAACCAATGCCATCCTATCCATTTTCTAAGCTAATAATTAGTCTAAACGTAGCAAAATATTTTCGTTACTGAAAAGAAAACTTTGATAGAGTTAAACTTAATTCGTGCTATTGAAAGTTTCTCCTCTAATTTAAAGAGAGCTCTTACTAACGCGTTTTTTCAATTTGTTATCAATGCAGCTCAGTTCATTACACGGAGAGAAATTTTAGAGTAAAAATTACCAAGGTGCCTTGGTAGCGCATGGACAGACTGTCAAAAGCCGTGTTATTCCCAGGTTTCTAATACAATTTATAAGTTTCCCAAGAAAAACTACCATAACCACTTTAAAAAAATACGAAATTATCTGAATAAAAATTACCAGAAACACTGGTAAAAATTGAGATTTAGTCATTTTTACAAGGTAACCTAAGAATTTTTACTACACGGAGAGAAATTTTAGAGTAAAAATTACCAAGGTGCCTTGGTAGCGCATGGATAGACTGTCAAAAGCCGTGATATTCCCAGGTTTCTAATACAATTTATAAGTTTCCCAGGAAAAACTACCATAACCACTTAAAAAAAATACCAAATTATCTGAATAAAAATTACCAGACACACTGGTAAAAATTGAGGTCTAGTCCTTTTTACAAGGTAACCTAAGAATTTTTACTAAGAAAACTGATAAATTTTACCAAATAACCTGGTATTTGTGTACTCGCGCATGCGCACTGCGCATTATTGTGTTTCAGAAGATTGATACTAGAGGCGTGCGCGACGTTAAAATGAAAACAATACACATATTTTCAGTACGTAATAACGGCGATTCAAATGAGTGTTGATAACAGCTTCCATGGCGCAGTCGGTAGAACGTCGGACTCTCAACCCAAAGATCGTCGGATCGAATCCCGCTTCCGTAAAAATTTTTTTTCAGTTTAATGTTTTTTCATCCTTGTTTCTGTTTCTATTTCTATATTAAAATACTATATATCCATCAATATGGATAAAAAAAGTTAATTTATTTAATTTAAATTAACTAAAAAAATTTTACCAAGGCACTTTGGTAAAAAGTTTGAAATTGTCAGTCTGTCCATCCATTACCATAGAAACTGGTAATTTTGTCTCGAATATTTGTAATTTTCACTACAAAATTTCTCTCCGTGTAAGAAAACTGATAAATTTTACCAAATAACCTAGTATTTGTGTACTCGCGCATGCGCACTGCCCATTATTGTGTTTCAGAAGATTGATACTAGAGGCGTGCGCGACGTTAAAATGAAAACAATACACATATTTTCAGTAAGTAATAACGGCGATTCAAATAACTGTTGGTAACAGCTGCTGTGGCGCAGTCGGTAGAACGTCGGACTCTCAACCCAAAGATCGTCGGATCGAATCCCGCTTCCGTAAAAATTTTTTTTCAGTTTAATGTTTTTTCATTATTGTTTCTGTTTCTATTTCTATATTAAAATACTATATATCCATCAATATGGATAAAAAAAGTTAATTTTTTTAATTTAAATTAACTAAAAAAAAATTTTACCAAGGCACTTTGGTAAAAAGTTTGAAATTGTCAGTCTGTCCATCCATTACCATAGAAACTGGTAATTTTGTCTCGAATATTTGTAATTTTCACTACAAAATTTCTCTCCGTGTATATATACTTAACTGTCTCATTATAACAAATGAATGCTGTTGTTCTTTTATCGCTTCGATTAACTTAGTCATCACATACTGGATTAAGTCATAGCTTACCAAGGCAAAATTTGCCTTGCCTTTAGTCATTAAAATAAGAAGAAGAAGAAGAAGAAGTCATCGCATATTTAAACCTCAAATATCTTTTTTCGTAATGGACCGATTTTTTTGGGTAATAAACTCGATCTGAAGATACATAAATGCTACATCTGTACCAAATTTCAGGACGATTGGATAATTTTTACTCTTGTTATCATGCGACAACGAAAACGCAAATTTTTTCTAAAGTAATTTTTTTTGTTTTTTTCAAAAAACAAATAAAGATAATCTCTTAAAATTTTAACCAAATATAGTCTTCAATGAGTGTAATAAGTGGTTAAAATTTCAAGTCGATAAATAAAATATTTTTTGAAGAATTAATTTATGAAATATAAAAGCGTTTTCCTTAATAACAATTATGACAGAGTAAAGATAATTAAAATATTAAAAAAGGAAAATTTAGGTAATTTAAATGCCTTTCAAGAAAAGTTCATTATTCATTATATTATGTAATAATGGCTGTAAGATATAAAAAAAACCGCTGCCAATATATTGGCACGTAGATTCCTCCAAATGAATTTATCACTTCTATATGTATAGTATATAGTTCAAATATAAAATTTGTATATTCATGTTTTTTCAATAATTTACAACTTCATTAGTATTTACAAAAATAATACTATTTCTTATTCTTCAAATCCTTTATAAGCTGATAATATGTCAACACAAAAGTACTATGTTAAGATATTAATAATAGAAAATAACCTACCTACCAGTAGCGCAACTAACACACATGCACTGCACCATCTATAAGAACCCCTTTTCTACATTTCTATTACCTCCAAATTATTGTACTTCAATATTCTGTATAATAGATAATGTTTCTTGATGAAATTTGACAAATATATTGCCTATACCACACACAAAATTGTCTATAAATTTCATGTTTCCATTTATAAAAAAGAGAACGCGATTAACATCGAAGTGCAACCAAAAGTATTGTTAAACGTATTTCTCGGCCTCTAATTCGTCAGCGTATCTATCTAATTTCATGCATGTATTGATGAAACGCGCTGTAAATTAACCTCAATAAAAAACAAAAGCAAGTAAGCAACACGCATGCGTAGCACGCTTCAGTTCCATTTTCTAGTATACATAAAGCCGTTCCCGAAAAATTACAATTTGAAAAGAGGGATAAAACAGTTTTAACCTCAAATATCTCTGTAATTCATAAACGAATTTTTTACCTTAAGAGAACACATAATAAATAATATACAATCTCTGCATCTCCACCAAATTTCAAAGAAATTATAACCATTTTTCTCTAGTTATCATGCAACAACGAAAATAACTTTGTAAAATACGAAAATTTTGAATATCAAATATCTCAAAAAGTAATCGTACGATCTTGATAAAAATTCACATACATAATATCTATATCACACACAAAATTGTCTATAAATCTGTAGCTGATTCATCAAGCCGTTCTCGAGAAATTACGATTTGGAAAAAAATTTTTTTAAATCTTAACCTCAAATATCTCTGAAATTTATGGACCCAATCATTTTGCCCAAAGAACTCAGCCGAAAGCTATCCAAAATCTACCTCTACAAGGAATTTTGAAGCAATTAAGTCAATTTTACTCGAGTAATCGTTGGACATACAAAACTCATTTTTTTCATTTTTCAATGTTTACGTTTTTGTTAATAACAAAAGAACCGTGATAACTAGAAAAATTATTTTTTTGGAGAATATAGGTATTTTAATTCTCTTTCGAATGCTTCCCATTCGACTCAGATACATAGAGCCGTTCTCGAGAAATTACGATTTGAAAGAAAGGTTAAAAAAATTTTAATCTCAAATATCTCTGAAATTTATGGATCAATCATTTTGCCCAACGAACTCGACCGAGAATTATCCAAAATCTACCTCTACAAGGAATTTTGAAGCGATTAAGCCAATTTTACTCCCGTAATCATTGGATACACAAAACTCCTTTTTTTCATTTTTCAAATTTTTTCTCAAAAACTAACTAACAGAATGAATTCAAATTTTCACTGATTATAGCTGTTTATATTCTGCATTTTCATGATTATTCTCGAAAAAATTGACCGTTTAGTTTGGAAGTTAAAAGCTTTAAAAAAAAAACACATTTTTGTTAATAACAAAAGAACCGTGATAGCTGGAGAAATTATTTTTTTTAAATATAGATTTTTTATGCTCTTTCGAATGTTTCCCATTTGATTTCAAAATTTAAATCCGATCATTAAAAAAATTTAAAAATAAATTTTTCAAAAATCAAAAATTCGACATAAAACAAAAACGCATCAGTGAATCATAAAAAATTATTTTCTCCCCGAATTTGGAATAAAAAACAAAAAAATAAGATCCACCCGGTTAAAATCGACCGCGTAGATCCGGAGATAAAGCATTATACGTACACACACACACACACATATACACACATACACACACACACACACACACACATCCATACAGACATTTTTTAAAATCATGTGATTCAAACTTCTCTAATCATCTCTAATCATGTTTCTAGAGAGATTAAACGAAACTTAAAATTTTATTATTACAAAGCTTCCTTTAGCAGGAAGCAAAATAAAAAAAAACTAAAAATTCAAAATCATTTTTTGGTTATAAAAAAAAAGAAAATCAATAAAAACTCAAACCCAGCAGGGTATTGAGTTTTGTTAGCGAGATGAAGAGAATAGTTTTTGTCCGACGAAAATCGGTCAATTCTTTTCAAAAAGAGTTTACACACACACACACACATCCACGAAAAAAAATTTTCTGAAAATCAACAAATATATTATACTTAAAAGTTTATTAATTTAGCCTGTATTAATGTTTTGTATTTTAATATTTTAATAAACAAAGAATCTTCATAAATTGAATAAATATTTTCCTTTTTAGGTTAGGTTTTCTTACTTAATAATACGACATAAATATTTTTCTGACTGAAGGGGGGGCCCTCCCCCAACCTCCCCGTCCTCCGCCAAAAACACGCACCCACGCATTCACGCATTCATGATAAAAAATAGTATGAGCAACTCGTGTGTAAAAGTTGCCAATAGCGCTACTCAGGCGACTTGCTCACACTCGCTTCGCTCGTGCTCCCAAACGCCGCCCTCGTACGCTATTGGCAACTTATCCACACTCGTTGCACAATATAATAGTATATACTATTCACCGTTACAAAGCTTCCTCTAAGAGAAAGCAAAAAGTTTAAAAAAAACAAATAAAGTCGCTCCTCGCGAACGAATTACGTGCGAGTAATAAATTCATGACAAAGCGGGAAAACTGCGGATTCGATCAATCGCATAAAGCTCAATGTCGATCAGGGACTTCTCTAAATTGCAGTATTCCATGGTAGACCATTAGAAATTGGTATTCGCGACATCTATCAGCAAAACCGATTATTATCAATATAAAAATACATAATAATTTGATAGCTCAAGGTCGTGGGTTTTTTTATCTAACGCAAAAGCGGAGGATTAGGAATAGGAAAAATATAATATGAGGGTTACAAAGGAAGTATACCAAAGAATTTATGCTTAAATATTATGTGCAACAGAGTACTTGACGGATTAAAATAACTAAGTAACAGGCAAACTACACCTTCCCAACAACGGACTTTACTGCATGATAGCGAGCTTGACGTCCGCCCCCTTTCTGCATGAGCTAACGTTCGTTGCTCTGAGTGAAGGGTAAAGTGGAGTCTCCTTCTGCCAGAGCGAAAAAGAGTCACACTCGGCGGGAGATTTGGGCAAGTTTCCTTAATGCGCACATGCGGCGTGACCTGACCGCTGGTCGGAGAGCGAGAGAGTTCGAGCGTCGGCGAAACGCAGCTTATATAGCCAAGGTAGGACCCGAAACGCGGCACTCTGATTGGCTGCCTGGCTCGTCACCATACGAGGTGGAGTGTGGAGGTGAAAAGGTAACCGCCGCTCGTGTTCCGAAGAATTTCGGAGTCGCGCGAATTCTCGGACCTGTTTGCGGATGAGAAAAAGTTGGAGTTTCGCGTATTGCGCGCGGACGTCAAATTTTCACACTACGCCTACGCGTATTACAATCGATGAAGCAATTTGGTATAATTATTACTGCTTTGATATTGTTACATGGTAGACGAGCTCGAACCTCATTGCGTGCTACGCGTTTCCGGTTACAATAACATGTGTCTATATTATAAGAATCCTTAGTATTATTAGATTGAAATTCTTTACAAAATTATACTGAGATGTTTTTTAGAAAAATATAATTCAAAATTGAATACATAATAATAGAATGTTGAAAAATGAGAATGCATATCAATGGATTGCTGAGTAGATAAATGTGGAATCAGATGAATAAAATGTTTTCTCTTATATTGAAATATCATTTAATAATTTATTTGAATAAATTCAACATTCTGTACATCGCCATTAAATAAGTAAATAATTGAACTATCAACAACCACATTCGCTCGGGTTTATTCTTCCATAGCCTCCTTGATGAAGTCCAGGTAGGAGTAGACCCTGGTATAGACATCGGGCATGCCCTTGCCGCAGGGGACAACGAAGGAAGCAATACCGACAACCTTTCCGTCGACAGCCAGGGGGCCACCGCTGTCACCCTGTAATAATTTCAACAATCCATACCAGTTAATAAAACTCCTCGAAAGAGAGTGATTTTTTTGAAAAGAAAACTTACAGAGCAGGCACCGACGCCCTTCTTTTGCAGAGCGCAGATCTGCTCCTTGTGGAGCTCGCCATCGTAGAAGATGTTGCACTTCATCGGGCTGAAGATCCTCTGATGGGCCTTTTTCAGTTGCACTGAGGCGACGTCGGACGGGAACTTGAGGATACCCCAGCCGCTCACGATCGCGTTGTCACCGTCCTCCACGTCGCTTGTCGGCAAATCGATCTTCTGCTGCTTGTCGTCAAACTTGATGGATTCGGCGAGCTGCGAAGAATGAAGGTTTACGTACGTTATATATGTGTAAAACGGTTAAATGTATTTTGAATATTTTGTTGGGAACGAAGGAGATGCTACCATTGTACTTTAAATGGGTGTTCTAGAGAAAACAGGTGTGCACCAATGAGGTATGATATTGTTGAGTAAAGCGATTAGAGATGGTGAAAATTCGAAAAATTAGAATATCTCTGCGAGTCTTTAAAAAAAGTTTATAAAAACGATAAACATTGCTATTTTTGTGATAATTTTTACTTGTTGCATAAAAACTTTTTACTATAATTTATGACAGTTTTTCCAAAACTTGAAATCTGAGAACTTACCGTGATAACCCCGATGTCGTGATGGTAGGCGGACTCCTCGGTACCGGTGTATTTTGGATGAACGGCGACGCTCTTGATCTTGTAAGAAGGTCCGGTTTTGGTGCGCGAGTTGCTTACACCGGTGTAGACTCGGAAGTTGCGGTACGGCGCCTCCATGACGCCGTCGATGCAGTGCGCCGCGGTGAGGATGTGGCGCTCGCTGATAATGCTACCGCCGCAGTAATGCTTGTTTATGGTGGTGAGGCGGAGAGAGACCTGGTAAGGAACCTCATCGATATCGGCGCCCTCGCCGCCGACGATCCTCGTGTTTTTGGCCAGGGCCACTGAAAGGTGACGGGACAATGATCTAATGGTAATATAGTAAAACAATATAATGAAGCAGCAAAGAAATACTGCAACTATACTGACTTACCAACACTAAGTGCCAGGCACGAACAGAGCACAACTCGCAGACTCATTTTCGATCAGACGATGGTCGACGTGAGGCCAGGGCGCACCGGGGGCTTATATATACTTGCCAAGATTTTTCGGCTTCGATAATAGGATGCGCGGCTTCTACTATCTTGAATTCAAATCATTGACGTCGGATGTTCATGCCGAGTATTAATAAATCGATAATTAACTTTCGACGAATATACACGCTCTTGTTTGTGAATCCGCGATAATCTATATCGTATACGCATACTAGTGCAGGTGGCGAACATTTTTTTCCATTAATTATCTTGTTAATCAGCGCAATAAAGCTTGACAAATCGTAATTGAATTCATAATTAGATATTTTTGTCTTATTGCATTTGGAACATAAATAATATGCACCATTTTATTTATATCTAAATATTACTTAAAGCTCAACTTTAGTTTACACTTTTTACTAAATACGACCTTGTAGAACTATCTTTTTTAGATTAACTGTATTATTACCTAAGAACTATTGAACTATCCATTTTAAAAAGGGGCATTGCACTTTTTAAAATAAAAATTTGTTCATTCTTTAGCAGTACCGATTATTTGACCTGATTCGAAAACCTGCTTTTTTAATTAAATTATTTTATGTATAACCCTTTCGGATATTAATAACAGAGTAATAACATTTATGACAATAAGTTTGGTACACGTGTTTGTTACAGTTAGGTTTGTTTTGGTCTACGATCTCGATTCCTCCCATCAAAAAATTCCGTAAACACTTTTCGTAAAATGACTCCGAAAATTTCGAATGACAAGGTTCGAACTAAAGTTCTTTAGCAGCCTTGTCTCAGGAGGTGACTTAATACCCTTACCGTCTGGGTCAAAGTCTGTTCTTAGAAAATTCTTTATCAGAAACTATTTAATAATAAATTGAAATTATTGGGTAAAATACAAAACTGATAAACACTTTTTTGCAATATGATGGAAAATAATTATTTTTGGCTTTAAAAATTGTTATATTAAAAAAAGATTGAAAATATTATATGTTTAGTCATTCATGGGTGCAGTGAATCTATTAAATTTAATAATTAATATTCAAGAATTGATAAATTATTTTATTTTTTTTTTTAAACTACTAAGGTATTGGAAAATTTCATAAATTTAGAATATTTAAAATCGTAAGTTTTTTCGTATAATTATAATGTAAATTATGCTAGTCGCGGTTCCAGTAATCAAAATTTAAAATTCAGTTTCGTCTTTAAATCATATTAATCGCGTCAATAAAGAAGCGTTTAAGCGCGATAAAAACCATCTGTATCTGTTTGTAAAAGCGCTTACTTACGCGCGCACATCAGCCCGTATCACTAATCATAAATAAATAGATCTTTTAATAAATTAATTCAAATTCATTTCGAAATTTTCCTCGGGTAGTTCACCATTTTAGTAAAAGCTATGGAGAAAAAGGATTTTCGAAATTAGATTATTGTTGAAAGGTGTTCTCAGATGGTTGGTGATGTAACAATTTTTACTTGCGTATATCCTATGTGTGCATAAGTACATGATGTAAATAGATTTTACGAAATTATCTATATCTATCACAGATTTTAATTTTTGGAATATCAATAAATAACCAGTAAATTATTACTCAAATATTAAGTACCTATAAACAGTAAATATTTGCAATGGATTGTTTAAAGTCGGGCCTAAGATATTTCAGTGAAATAATAACAAACTTAGATGCCACAGTTCTCCTTGATCCATCCGACATAGTTAGAGATTCTGGTAAAAACATCGGGTACTCCGGTACCCCAAGGCCATCCGTAGGAGACTAGACCAACTTGGGTGTTACCCATAGCCAAGGGACCACCAGAATTACCCTAATAAAGGAAAGAAATACACTCATATAATATGTGTTGTTACTTTCACGAAGCTATCTAAGGTTTACTCACGTGGCATGCTCCCTTCGCAACTTTCGAAGTCGTGCAAATTTTGCTACTTATGATGGCCTCCTCTCTAAAGGCCATCCAAGTTTCATTGCATTCACGTTGGCTGATAACTTTTAGAGGTATTTGTTGCAGCCTGATTGGTATTTTGCCTCCAATCTAAAATAATACGCCGAATTCAGACATTATACTACTATATTATTCATTTGTTTACGTTTGATATTAAAAAGAACCCGTAATTTTATAAATAGTATGGCTATTCACATAGAAGTTTTGATAAAGCAGAAATTTTTGGTTTCAAGCTTTTTTCTACTAACTAAACTTACTCTGAGAACACCCCAACCAGTCAGTGTCACCATTGTGTCATCGAACATGTTAACGTCATCTTCTGGTAAATTTATTTTCTCAACTTTTTTTCCAAATACGATATCCTTACTTAATCGAAGTATAGCAATATCGTTATCAGGACCAGCCTCTCTAGGAGTCTAGAAACAAGTCATGATAACAAAAGTGAAATGAGAATTACTTGTAAAAATAAGAATTAACTTTTGCATTCATTTTATATGGATGTGATATAAAAAAAACATACGGCAGTGTAGTTCTCGTGCATTGTGATAGCTTCGACTGTATAAGTAGTTCCATTGCTACGAATTCGCTTGATATCTCCCGCGATGATGGTCATATCTTTCAACTAAACCCTTTAAACAAGATTCTTATTTAGTATCTTGAACTTGTATTATTCATTCTTATTGTATTATAATATAAGTAATTGAACAAGCAAATGCTTCTTACCTCCAGAGGCAGTGAGCAGCTGTAAGGATACAGCGATCGGAGATAATAGAGCCACCGCAGGTAAAAATTCCCCGACGATTCAACATTACTTGATAGGAATATTCTCCTTCGGCTGCATAACTGCCGCCTACGATTCGTGGTGAAGGTTTCGCTAAAAAGAATAAGTAATAATAAAAATAAAACATTTGTATTTTAATTTAAAATAAAAAAAATGAACATCATGTTTTGGAAGAACATTTTAAAGAATTTTTGAAAATTATTTTTACGTGTTATTCTTAAATAAGTGATTGTAACCCTAGCAAAAATCAAAAGTGTAACAAATTGTTTAGTAAGTGAAGAAAAGTGTAAAAAAGTGTAAGAAAGTGTAATAAAGTGTAGTTTAATGCTGGATTTTGGACATATTTTACATTTTTTTTACACTTATTTACACTTTCTTTACATTTTCGTACACTTTTGTACATTTTATAAAGTGTAAAATAATGTAAAAAACCATAATAATTTATAAATATAAAAAAATGTAAAAAAAGTGTTAAAAAATGTTAAAAAAGTGTACAAAAGTGTTAAAAACAGTAAAAAAGAGTAAAAAACATATTAAAATGTGAAAAAAATATAAGCAACTGTAAGAAAGTATAAAAAAACTGCAAGAATGTGTTAAAAACTATAAAAAGAAGTAAGACAGTGTAAAAAAGGTATAATAAAGTGTTAATAAATGTAAAGAAATGTAAAAACACTATATCAAATATTAATAAGTGTAAAAAACTACAATAAAATGGTAATAAACGTAAAAAAGTCTAAAAAACTGTAAAAGAATTTTTGAATAATGAGTATCAAAGAAAGTATAACAAAATGTAAAAAAACGTAAGATAGTATAAAAAAAATGTAAAAAAGTGTAAAGAAAGTTTAGAAAAGGGTAAAAAAATGCAAAAAACGTCCGAAATCCAGCATTAGTCTAGACTTTTTGACACTTATTTACATTTTAAAATTTTTGCTAGGGAACTTACCATAGATAGCAACTACTAATTGCAAGAGAACAATTACTGTATTATAGTAACTCATCATGCGCTGAATCGAACATTCAACAAATTGTTGATTGAATACAAAACTTGCTGCTATCCAATTGTTTATATACCCGATCATTAAATTTCACTTCAATCACGAGGTAAATGTAATTAAGATACTATAGAATTTACCAATTTCCGCAATATGATCACCTACAGAGCTTTTATCAACGAAATTGTATCATAACTTTAGAACTTCAGATAAACAGGGTCAAGTACGGAAGATTAAGTAGGTAAAATTTTGTCTCTTATAAGGTCTTTTTTTTATTATAAAGTCTCTTATAAGGTCAAACACGCTCATTGGTTATGTTTACATGCAGTAATGTCAAAAATTCATTGTTAAACGTATTAACAATAAATAAGAGTTTTATCATGTCTACTAATTAAATGCATAAAAAGACAAGGATATTTTGTAAATTAAAGCGAGATAAGGTACAGTCTAATCATGTGGAGGTCAATGACAATTGTTAACATTGACTTTCATCGTGGCTATGACAACTACACAGTTGGATTAATAGAAAAACTACAAAAATATCTTTAAAATTAACAAAATTCATATATAGGGGTATTTTGCGCTGCTCTTTCGATTGGCGCTATGATTTTTGCAATATCTCAAACTTTTTGAAAATTATTATTTTCCTATTGGCTCTACGGCCCTAAAACCTTTTCCATTCGATAGAGCGGAAAAAATAGTCGCGTATAGTGATTGATGGGATTAAAAAATGGATATTTTGGGTTTTCAAGCGATTTGAAGTCGACTTGGCCCAAATAAACGGTGAAATGTAGAACATTTTTCAAAATTGCTCATCTCCGCTAGGTCCTTCGACCCCAAAGGATACTCCATCCACTAGAGCAGGATGATATAGTCTGGTATTGTGACTAGTAGGCTGAGAAATTTGAAATTTGGTATTTTTGAGCGATTTTCAACGCATTATATCCCAATAAACGAAGAAAAATTTTTTCCTCCAAATTTAGCCAAAATTCATATATAGGGGTATTTTGCGCTGCTCTTTCGATTGGCGCTATGATTTTTGCAATATCACAAAATTTTTGAAAATTATTATTTTCCTATTGGCTCTACGGCCCTAAAACCTTTTCCATTCGATAGAGCGGAAAAAATAGTCGCGTATAGTGATTGATGGGATTAAAAAATGGATATTTTGGGTTTTCAAGCGATTTGAAGTCGACTTGGCCCAAATAAACGGTGAAATGTAGAACATTTTTCAAAATTGCTCATCTCCGCTAGGTCCTTCGACCCCAAAGGATACTCCATCCACTAGAGCAGGATGATATAGTCTGGTATTGTGACTAGTAGGCTGAGAAAATTGAAATTTGGTATTTTTGAGCGATTTTCAACGCATTATATCCCAATAAACGAAGAAAAATTTTTTCCTCCAAATTTAGCCAAAATTCATATATAGGGGTATTTTGCGCTGCTCTTTCGGTTGGCGCTATGATTTTTGCAATATCTCAAAATTTTTGAAAATTATTATTATCCTATTGGCTCTACGGCCCTAAAACCTTTTCCATTCGATAGAGCGGAAAAAAATAGTCGCCTATAGTGATTGGTGGGATTAAAAAATGGATATTTTGGGTTTTCAAGCGATTTGAAGTCGATTTGGCCCAAATAAACGATGAAATGTAGAACTTTTTTCAAAATTGCTCACCTCCGCTAGGTCCTTCGACCCCAAAGGATATTCCATCCACTAGAGCAGGAAAATATAGTCGGGTATTGTGACTAGTAGCCTGAGAAAATTGAAATTTGGTATTTTTGAGCGATTTTCAACGCATTATATCACAATAAACGAAGAAAAATTTTTTTCCTCCAAATTTAGCCAAAATTCATATATAGGGGTATTTTGCGCTGCTCTTTCGATTGGCGCTATGATTTTTGCAATATCTCAAAATTTTTGAAAATTATTATTTTCCTATTGGCTCTACGGCCCTAAAACCTTTTCCATTCGATAGAGCGGAAAAAATAGTCGCGTATAGTGATTGGTGGGATTAAAAAATGAATATTTTGGGTTTTCAAGCGATTTGAAGTCGACTTGGCCCAAATAAACGATGAAATGTAGAACATTTTTCAAAATTGCTCATATCCGCTAGGTCCTTCGACCCCAAAGGGTACTCCATCCACTAGAGCAGGATGATATAGTCTGGTATTGTGACTAGTAGGCTGAGAAATTTGAAATTTGATATTTTTGAGCGATTTTCAACGCATTATATCCCAATAAACGAAGAAAAATTTTTTTCTCCAAATTGAGCCAAAATTCATATATAGGGGTATTTTGCGCTGCTCTTTCGATTGGCGCTATGATTTTTGCAATATCTCAAAATTTTTGAAAATTATTATTTTCCTATTGGCTCTACGGCCCTAAAACCTTTTCCATTCGATAGAGCGGAAAAAAATAGTCGCGTATAGTGATTGGTGGGATTAAAAAATGGATATTTTGGGTTTTCAAGCGATTTGAAGTCGATTTGGCCCAAATAAACGATGAAATGTAGACCATTTTTCAAAATTGCTCATCTCCGCTAGGTCCTTCGACCCCAATGGATACTCCTTCCACTAGAGCAGGATGATATAGTCGGGTATTGTGACTAGTAGGCTGAGAAAATTGAAATTTGGTATTTTTGAGCGATTTTCAACGCATTATATCCCAATAAACGAAGAAAAATTTTTTTCTCCAAATTGAGCCAAAAGTCATATATAGGGGTATTTTGCGCTGCTCTTTCGATTGGCGCTATGATTTTTGCAATATCTCAAAATTTTTGAAAATTATTATTTTCCTATTGGCTCTACGGCGCTAAAACCTTTTCCATTCGATAGAGCGGAAAAAAATAGTCGCGTATAGTGATTGGTGGGATTAAAAAATGGATATTTTGGGTTTTCAAGAGATTTGAAGTCGATTTGGCCCAAATAAACGATGAAATGTAGACCATTCTTCAAAATTGCTCATCTCCGCTAGGTCCTTCGACCCCAAAGGATACTCCTTCCACTAGAGCACGATGATATAGTCGGGTATTGTGACTAGTAGGCTGAGAAAATTGACATTTGGTATTTTTGAGCGATTTTCAACGCATTGTATCCCAATAAACGAAGAAAAATTTTTTTCTCCAAATTGAGCCAAAATTCATATATAGGGGTATTTTGCGCTGCTCTTTCGATTGGCGCTATGATTTTTGCAATATCTCAAAATTTTTGAAAATTATTATTTTCCTATTGGCTCTACGGCCCTAAAACCTTTTCCATTCGATAGAGCGGAAAAAAATAGTCGCGTATAGTGATTGGTGGGATTAAAAAATGGATATTTTGGGTTTCCGCTAGGTCCTTCGGCCCCAAAGGATATTCCATCCACTAGAGCAGGAAGATATAGTCGGATATTGTGACTAGTAGGCTGAGAAAATTGAAATTTGGTATTTTTGAGCGATTTTCAACGCATTATATCCCAATAAACGAAGAAAAATTTTTTTCTCCAAATTGAGCCAAAATTCATATATAGGGGTATTTTGCGCTGCTCTTTCGATTGGCTCTATGATTTTTGCAATATCTCAAAATTTTTGAAAATTATTATTTTCCTATTGGCTCTACGGCCCTAAAACCTTTTGCATTCGATAGAGCGGAAAAAAATAGTCGCGTATAGTGATTGGTGGGATTAAAAAATGGATATTTGTGGTTTTCAAGCGATTTGAAGTCGATTTGGCCAAAATAAACGATGAAATGTAGAACATTTTTGAAAATTGCACAACTCCGCTAGGTCCTTCGACCCCAAAGGATACTCCATCCACTAGAGCAGGATGATATAGTCGGGTATTGTGACTAGTAGGCTGAGAAAATTGAAATTTGGTATTTTTGAGCGATTTTCAACGCATTATATCCCAATAAACGAAGAAAAATTTTTTTCTCCAAATTGAGCCAAAATTCATATATAGGGGTATTTTGCGCTGCTCTTTCGATTGGCGCTATGATTTTTGCAATATCTCAAAATTTTTGAAAATTATTTTTTTCCTATTGGCTCTACGGCCCTAAAACCTTTTCCATTCGATAGAGCAGAAAAGATAGTCGCGTATAGTGATTGGTGGGATTTAAAAATGGATATTTTGGGGTTTCAAGCGATTTGAAGTCGATTTGGCCCAAATAAACGATGAAATGTAGACCATTTTTCAAAATTGCTCATCTCCGCTAGGTCCTTCGACCCCAAAGGATACTCCTTCCACTAGAGCACGATGATATAGTCGGGTATTGTGACTAGTAGGCTGAGAAAATTGAAATTTGGTATTTTTGAGCGATTTTCAACGCATTATATCCCAATAAACGAAGAAAAATTTTTTTCTCCAAATTGAGCCAAAATTCATATATAGGGGTATTTTGCGCTGCTCTTTCGATTGGCGCTATGATTTTTGCAATATCTCAAAATTTTTGAAAATTATTATTTTCCTATTGGCTCTACGGCCCTAAAACCTTTTCCATTCGATAGAGCGGAAAAAAATAGTCGCGTATAGTGATTGGTGGGATTAAAAAATGGATATTTTGGGTTTCCGCTAGGTCCTTCGGCCCCAAAGGATATTCCATCCACTAGAGCAGGAAGATATAGTCGGATATTGTGACTAGTAGGCTGAGAAAATTGAAATTTGGTATTTTTGAGCGATTTTCAACGCATTATATCCCAATAAACGAAGAAAAATTTTTTTCTCCAAATTGAGCCAAAATTCATATATAGGGGTATTTTGCGCTGCTCTTTCGATTGGCTCTATGATTTTTGCAATATCTCAAAATTTTTGAAAATTATTATTTTCCTATTGGCTGTACGGCCCTAAAACCTTTTCCATTCGATAGAGCGGAAAAAAATAGTCGCGTATAGTGATTGGTGGGATTAAAAAATGGATATTTTGGGTTTTCAAGAGATTTGAAGTCGACTTGGCCCAAATAAACGATGAAATGTAGACCATTTTTCAAAATTGCTCATCTCCGCTAGGTCCTTCGACCCCAAAGGATACTCCTTCCACTAGAGCACGATGATATAGTCGGGTATTGTGACTAGTAGGCTGAGAAAATTGAAATTTGGTATTTTTGAGCGATTTTCAACGCATTATATCCCAATAAACGAAGAAAAATTTTTTTCTCCAAATTGAGCCAAAATTCATATATAGGGGTATTTTGCGCTGCTCTTTCGATTGGCGCTATGATTTTTGCAATATCTCAAAATTTTTGAAAATTATTATATTCCTATTGGCTCTACGGCCCTGAAACCTTTTCCATTCGATAGAGCGGAAAAAAATAGTCGCGTATAGTGATAGGTGGGATTAAAAAATGGGTATTTTGGGTTTACAAGCGATTTGAAGTCGATTTGGCCCAAATAAACGATGGAATGTAGACCATTTTTCAAAATTGCTCATCTCCGCTAGGTCATTCGACCCCAAAGGATACTCCTTCCACTAGAGCAGGATGATATAGTCGGGTATTGTGACTAGTAGGCTGAGAAAATTGACATTTGGTATTTTTGAGCGATTTTCAACGCATTATATCCCAATAAACGATGAAAAATTTTTTTCTCCAAATTGAGCAAAATTCATATATAGGGGTATTTTGCGCTGCTCTTTTGATTGGCGCTATGATTTTTGCAATATCTCAAAATTTTTGAAAATTATTATTTTCCTATTGGCTCTACGGCCCTAAAACCTTTTCCATTCGATAGAGCGGAAAAAAATAGTCGCGTATAGTGATTGGTGGGATTAAAAAATGGATATTTTGGGTTTCCGCTAGGTCCTTCGGCCCCAAAGGATATTCCATCCACTAGAGCAGGAAGATATAGTCGGGTATTGTGACTAGTAGGCTGAGAAAATTTAAATTTGGTATTTTTGAGCGATTTTCAACTCATTATATCCCAATAAACGAAGAAAAATTTTTTTCTCCAAATTGAGCCAAAATTCATATATAGGGGTATTTTGCGCTGCTCTTTCGATTGGCGCTATGATTTTTGCAATATCTCAAAATTTTTGAAAATTATTATTTTCCTATTGGCTCTACGGCCCTGAAACCTTTTCCATTCGATAGAGCGGAAAAAAATAGTCGCGTATAGAGATTGGTGGGATTTAAAAATGGATATTTTGTGGTTTCAAGCGATTTGAAGTCGATTTGGCCCAAATAAACGATGAAATGTGGAACATTTTTCAAAATTGCTCATCTCCGCTAGGTCCTTCGACCCCAAAGGATACTCCATCCACTAAAGCAGGATGATATAGTCGGGTATTGTGACTAGTAGGCTGAGAAAATTTAAATTTGGTATTTTTGAGCGATTTTCAACTCATTATATCCCAATAAACGAAGAAAAATTTTTTTCTCCAAATTGAGCCAAAATTCATATATAGGGGTATTTTGCGCTGCTCTTTCGATTGGCGCTATGATGTTTGCAATATGTCAAAATTTTTGAAAATTATTTTTTTCCTATTTGCTCTACGGCCCTAAAACCTTTTCCATTCGATAGAGCGGAAAAAAATAGTCGCGTATAGTGATTGGTGGGATTTAAAAATGGATATTTTGTGGTTTCAAGCGATTTGAAGTCGATTTGGCCCAAATAAACGATGAAATGTAGAACATTTTTCAAAATTGCTCATCTCCGCTAGGTCCTTCGACCCCAAAGGATACTCCATCCACCAGAGCAGGATGATATAGTCGGGTATTGTGACTAGTAGGCTGAGAAAATTGAAATTTGGTATTTTTGAGCGATTTTCAACGCATTATATCCCAATAAACGAAGAAAAATTTTTTTCTCCAAATTGCGCCAAAATTCATATATAGGGGTATTTTGCGCTGCTCTTTCGATTGGCGCTATGATTTTTGCAATATCTCAAAATTTTTTAAAATTATTTTTTTCCTATTGGCTCTACGGTCCTAAAACCTTTTCCATTCGATAGAGCGGAAAAAAATAGTCGCGTATAGTGATTGGTGGGATTAAAAAATGGATATTTTGGGTTTCCGCTAGGTCCTTCGGCCCCAAAGGATATTCCATCCACTAGAGCAGGAAGATATAGTCGGATATTGTGACTAGTAGGCTGAGAAAATTGAAATTTGGTATTTTTGAGCGATTTTCAACGCATTATATCCCAATAAACGAAGAAAAATTTTTTTCTCCAAATTGAGCCAAAATTCATATATAGGGGTATTTTGCGCTGCTCTTTCGATTGGCGCTATGATTTTTGCAATATCTCAAAATTCTTGAAAATTATTTTTTTCCTATTGGCTCTACGGCCCTAAAACCTTTTCCATTCGATAGAGCGGAAAAAAATAGTCACGTATAGTGATTGGTGGGATTTAAAAATGGATATTTTGTGGTTTCAAGCGATTTGAAGCCGATTTGGCCCAAATAAACGATGAAATGTAGAACATTTTTCAAAATTGCTCATCTCCGCTAGGTCCTTCGACCCCAAAGGTTACTCCATCCACTAGAGCAGGATGATATAGTCGGGTATTGTGACTAGTAGGCTGAGAAAATTGAAATTTGGTATTTTTGAGCGATTTTCAACGCATTATATCCCAATAAACTAAGAAAAATTTTTTTCTCCAAATTGAGCCAAAATTCATATATAGGGGTATTTTGCGCTGCTCTTTCGATTGGCGCTATGATTTTTGCAATATCTCAAAATTCTTGAAAATTATTTTTTTCCTATTGGCTCTACGGCCCTAAAACCTTTTCCATTCGATAGAGCGAAAAAAAATAGTCACGTATAGTGATTGGTGGGATTTAAAAATGGATATTTTGTGGTTTCAAGCGATTTGAAGTCGATTTGGCCCAAATAAACGATGAAATGTAGAACATTTTTCAAAATTGCTCATCTCCGCTAGGTCCTTCGACCCCAAAGGATACTCCATCCACTAGAGCAGGATGATATAGTCGGGTATTGTGACTAGTAGGCTGAGAAAATTTAAATTTGGTATTTTTGAGCGATTTTCAACGCATTATATCCCAATAAACGAAGAAAAATTTTTTTCTCCAAATTGAGCCAAAATTCATATATAGGGGTATTTTGCGCTGCTCTTTCGATTGGCGCTATGATTTTTGCAATATCTCAAAATTTTTGAAAATTATTTTTTTCCTATTGGCTCTATGGCCCTAAAACCTTTTCCATTCGATAGAGCGTAAAAAAATAGTCGCATATAGTCATTGGTGGCATTTAAAAATGGATATTTTGGGGTTTCAAGCGATTTGAAGTCGATTTGGCCCAAATAAACGATGTAATGTAGAACATTTTTCAAAATTGCTCATCTCCGCTAGGTCCTTCGACCCCAAAGGATACTCCATCCACTAGAGCAGGATGTTATAGTCGGGTATTGTGACTAGTAGGCTGAGAAAATAGAAATTTGGTATTTTTGAGCGATTTTCAACGCATTATATCCCAATAAACGAAGAAAAATTTTTTTCTCCAAATTGAGCCAAAATTCATATATAGGGGTATTTTTCGCCGCTCTTTCGATTGGCGCTATGATTTTTGCAATATCTCAAAATTTTTGAAAATTATTTTTTTCCTATTGGCTCTACGGTCCTAAAACATTTTCCATTCGATAGAGCGGAAAAAAATAGTCTCGTATAGTGATTGGTGGGATTTAAAAATGGATATTTTGGGGTTTCAAGCGATTTGAAGTCGATTTGGCCCAAATAAACGATGAAATGTAGAACATTTTTCAAAATTGCTCATCTCCGCTAGGTCCTTCGACCCCAAAGGATACTCCATCCACTAGAGCAGGATGATATAGTCGGGTATTGTGACTAGTAGGCTTAGAAAATTGAAATTTGGTATTTTTGAGCGATTTTCAACGCATTATATCCCAATAAACGAAGAAAAATTTTTTTATCCAAATTGAGCCAAAATTCATATATAGGGGTATTTTGCGCTGCTCTTTCGATTGGCGCTATGATTTTTGCAATATCTCAAAATTTTTGAAAATTATTTTTTTCCTATTGGCTCTACGGCCCTAAAACCTTTTCCATTCGATAGAGCGGAAAAAAATAGTCGCATATAGTGATTGGTGGGATTTAAAAATGGATATTTTGGGGTTTCAAGCGATTTGAAGTCGATTTGGCCCAAATAAACGATGTAATGTAGAACATTTTTCAAAATTGCTCATCTCCGCTAGGTCCTTCGACCCCAAAGGATACTCCATCCACTAGAGCAGGATGATATAGTCGGGTATTGTGACTAGTAGGCTGAGAACATTGAAATTTGGTATTTTTGAGCGATTTTCAACGCATTATATCCCAATAAACGAAGAAAAATTTTTTTCTCCAAATTGAGCCAAAATTCATATATAGGGGTATTTTGCGCCGCTCTTTCGATTGCCGCTATGATTTTTGCAATATCTCAAAATTTTTGAAAATTATTTTTTTCCTATTGGCTCTACGGTCCTAAAACCTTTTCCATTCGATAGAGCGGAAAAAAATAGTCGCGTATAGTGATTGGTGGGATTAAAAAATGGATATTTTGGGGTTTCAAGCGGTTTGAAGTCGATTTGGCCCAAATAAACGATGAAATGTAGAACATTTTTCAAAATTGCTCATCTCCGCTAGGTCCTTCGACCCCAAAGGATACTCCATCCACTAGAGCAGGATGATATAGTCGGGTATTGTGACTAGTAGGCTGAGAAAATTGAAATTTGGTATTTTTGAGCGATTTTCAACGCATTATATCCCAATAAACGAAGAAAAATTTTTTTCTCCAAATTGAACCAAAATTCATATATAGGGGTATTTTGCGCTGCTCTTTCGATTGGCGCTATGATTTTTGCAATATCTCAAAATTTTTGAAAATTATTTTTTTCCTATTGGCTCTACGGTCCTAAAACCTTTTCCATTCGATAGAGCGGAAAAAAATAGTCGCGTATAGTGATTGGTGGGATTTAAAAATGGATATTTTGGGGTTTCAAGCGATTTGAAGTCGATTTGGCCCAAATAAACGATGTAATGTAGAACATTTTTCAAAATTGCTCATCTCCGCTAGGTCCTTCGACCCCAAAGGATACTCCATCCACTAGAGCAGGATGATATAGTCGGGTATTGTGACTAGTAGTATGAGAAAATTGAAATTTGGTATTTTTGAGCGATTTTCAACGCATTATATCCCAATAAACGAAGAAAAATTTTTTTCTCCAAATTGAGCCAAAATTCATATATAGGGGTATTTTGCGCTGCTATTTCGATTGGCGCTATGATTTTTGCAATATCTCAAAATTTTTGAAAATTATTTTTTTCCTATTGGCTCTACGGTCCTAAAACCTTTTCCATTCGATAGAGCGGAAAAAAATAGTCGCGTATAGTGATTGGTGGGATTTAAAAATGGATATTTTGGGGTTTCAAGCGATTTGAAGTCGATTTGGCCCAAATAAGCGATGTAATGTAGAACATTTTTCAAAATTGCTCATCTCCGCTAGGTCCTTCGACCCCAAAGGATACTCCATCCACTAGAGCAGGATGATATAGTCGGGTATTGTGACTAGTAGGATGAGAAAATTGAAATTTGGTATTTTTGAGCGATTTTCAACGCATTATATCCCAATAAACGAAGAAAAATTTTTTTCTCCAAATTGAGCCAAAATTCATATATAGGGGTATTTTGCGCTGCTCTTTCGATTGGCGCTATGATTTTTGCAATATCTCAAAATTTTTGAAAATTATTTTTTTCCTATTGGCTCTACGGCCCTAAAACCTTTTCCATTCGATAGAGCGGAAAAAAATAGTCGCGTATAGTGATTGGTGGGATTTAAAAATGGATATTTTGGGGTTTCAAGCGATTTGAAGTCGATTTGGCCCAAATAAACGATGAAATGTAGAACATTTTCAAAATTGCTCATCTCCGCTAGGTCCTTCGACCCCAAAGGATACTCCATCCACTAGAGCAGGATGATATAGTCGGGTATTGTGACTAGTAGGCTGAGAACATTGAAATTTGGTATTTTTGAGCGATTTTCAACGCATTATATCCCAATAAACGAAGAAAAATTTTTTTCTCCAAATTGAGCCAAAAATCATATATAGGGGTATTTTGCGCTGCTCTTTCGATTGGCGCTATGATTTTTGCAATATCTCAAAATTTTTGAAAATTATTTTTTTCCTATTGGCTCTACGGTCCTAAAACCTTTTCCATTCGATAGAGCGGAAAAAAATAGTCGCGTATAGTGATTGGTGGGATTTAAAAATGGATATTTTGGTGTTTCAAGCGATTTGGAGTCGATTTGGCCCAAATAAACGATGAAATGTAGAACATTTTTCAAAATTGCTCATCTCCGCTAGGTCCTTCGACCCCAAAGGATACTCCATCCACTAGAGCAGGATGATATAGTCGGGTATTGTGACTAGTAGGCTGAGAAAATTGAAATTTGGTATTTTTGAGCGATTTTCAACGCATTATATCCCAATAAACGAAGAAAAATTTTTTTATCCAAATTGAGCCAAAATTCATATATAGGGGTATTTTGCGCTGCTCTTTCGATTGGCGCTATGATTTTTGCAATATCTCAAAATTTTTGAAAATTATTTTTTTCCTATTGGCTCTACGGCCCTAAAACCTTTTCCATTCGATAGAGCGGAAAAAAATAGTCGCGTATAGTGATTGGTGGGATTTAAAAATGGATAGTTTGGGGTATCAAGCGATTTGAAGTCGATTTGGCCCAAATAAACGATGAAATGTAGAACATTTTTCAAAATTGCTCATCTCCGCTAGGTCCTTCGACCCCAAAGGATACTCCATCCACTAGAGCAGGATGATATAGTCGGGTATTGTGACTAGTAGGCTGAGAAAATTGAAATTTGGTATTTTTGAGCGATTTTCAACGCATTATATCCCAATAAACGAAGAAAAATTTTTTTCTCCAAATTGAGCCAAAATTCATATATAGGGATATTTTGCGCTGCTCTTTCGATTGGCGCTATGATTTTTGCAATATCTCAAAATTTTTGAAAATTATTTTTTTCCTATTGGCTCTACGGTCCTAAAACCTTTTCCATTCGATAGAGCGGAAAAAAATAGTCGCGCATAGTGATTGGTGGGATTTAAAAATGGATATTTTGGGGTTTCAAGCGATTTGAAGTCGATTTGGCCCAAATAAACGATGTAATGTAGAACATTATTCAAAATTGCTCATCTCCGCTAGGTCCTTCGACCCCAAAGGATACTCCATCCACTAGAGCAGGATGATATAGTCGGGTCTTGTGACTAGTAGGCTGAGATAATTGAAATTTGGTATTTTTGAGCGATTTTCAACGCATAATATCCCAATAAACGAAGAAAAATTTTTTTCTCCAAATTGAGCCAAAATTCATATATAGGGGTATTTTGCCCTGCTCTTTCGATTGGCGCTATGATTTTTGCAATATCTCAAAATTTTTGAAAATTATTTTTTTCCTATTGGCTCTACGGCCCTAAAACCTTTTCCATTCGATAGAGCGGAAAAATATAGTCGCGTATAGTGATTGGTGGGATTTAAAAATGGATATTTTGTGGTTTCAAGCGATTTGAAGTCGATTTGGCCCAAATAAACGATGAAATGTAGAACATTTTTCAAAATTGCTCATCTCCGCTAGGTCCTTCGACCCCAAAGGATACTCCATCCACTAGAGCAGGATGATATAGTCGGGTATTGTGACTAGTAGGCTGAGAAAATTTAAATTTGGTATTTTTGAGCGATTTTCAACGCATTATATCCCAATAAACGAAGAAAAATTTTTTTCTCCAAATTGAGCCAAAATTCATATATAGGGGTATTTTGCGCTGCTCTTTCGATTGGCGCTATGATTTTTGCAATATCTCAAAATTTTTGAAAATTATTTTTTTCCTATTGGCTCTACGGTCCTAAAACCTTTTCCATTCGATAGAGCGGAAAAAAATAGTCGCGTATAGTGATTGGGGCGATTTAAAAATTGATATTTTGGGGTTTCAAGCGATTTGAAGTCGCGATTTGGCCGAAATAAACGATGAAATGTAGAACATTTTTCAAAATTGCTCATCTCCGCTAGGTCCTTCGACCCCAAAGGATACTCCATCCACTAGAGCAGGATGATATAGTCGGGTCGTGTGACTAGTAGGCTGAGAAAATTGAAATTTGGTATTTTTGAGCGATTTTCAACGCATTATATCCCGATAAACGAAGAAAAATTTTTTTCTCCAAATTGAGCCAAAATTCATATATAGGGGTATTTTGCGCTGCTCTTTCGATTGGCGCTATGATTTTTGCAATATCGCAAAATTTTTGAAAATTATTTTTTTCCTATTGGCTCTACTGCCCTAAAACCTTTTCCATTCGATAGAGCGGAAAAAAATAGTCGCGTATAGTGATTGGTGGGATTTAAAAATGGATATTTTGTGGTTTCAAGCGATTTGAAGTCGATTTGGCCCAAATAAACGATGAAATGTAGAACGTTTTTCAAAATTGCTCATCTCCGCTAGGTCCTTCGACCCCAAAGGATACTCCATCCACTAGAGCAGGATGATATAGTCGGGTATTGTGACTAGTAGGCTGAGAAAATTTAAATTTGGTATTTTTGAGCGATTTTCAACGCATTATATCCCAATAAACGAAGAAAAATTTTTTTCTCCAAATTGAGCCAAAATTCATATATAGGGGTATTTTGCGCTGCTCTTTCGATTGGCGCTATGATTTTTGCGATATCTCAAAATTTTTGAAAATTATTTTTTTCCTATTGGCTCTACGGCCCTAAAACCTTTTCCATTCGATAGAGTGGAAAAAAATAGTCGCGTATAGTAATTGGTGGGATGTAAAAATGGATATTTTGTGGTTTCAAGCGATTTGAAGTCGATTTGGCCCAAATAAACGATGAAATTTAGAACATTTTTCAAAATTGCTCATCTCCACTAGGTCCTTCGACCCCAAAGGATACTCCATCCACTAGAGCAGGATGATATAGTCGAGTATTGTGACTAGTAGGCTGAGAAAATTGAAATTTGGTATTTTTGAGCGATTTTCAACGCATTATATCCCAATAAACGAAGAAAAATTTTTTTCTCCAAATTGAGCCAAAATTCATATATAGGGGTATTTTGCGCTGCTCTTTCGATTGGCGGTATGATTTTTGCAATATCTCAAAATTCTTGAAAATTATTTTTTTCCTATTGGCTCTACGGCCCTAAAACCTTTTCCATTCGATAGAGCGAAAAAAAATAGTCACGTATAGTGATTGGTGGGATTTAAAAATGGATATTTTGTGGTTTCAAGCGATTTGAAGTCGATTTGGCCCAAATAAACGATGAAATGTAGAACATTTTTCAAAATTGCTCATCTCCGCTAGGTCCTTCGACCCCAAATGATACTCCATCCACTAGAGCAGTATGATATAGTCGGGTATTGTGACTAGTAGGCTGAGAAAATTTAAATTTGGTATTTTTGAGCGATTTTCAACGCATTATATCCCAATAAACGAAGAAAAATTTTTTTCTCCAAATTGAGCCAAAATTCATATATAGGGGTATTTTGCGCTGCTCTTTCGATTGGCGCTATGATTTTTGCAATATCTCAAAATTTTTGAAAATTATTTTTTTCCTATTGGCTCTACGGTCCTAAAACCTTTTCCATTCGATAGAGCGGAAAAAAATAGTCGCGTATAGTGATTGCTGGGATTTAAAAATGGATATTTTGGGGTTTCAAGCGATTTGAAGTCGATTTGGCCCAAATAAACGATGTAATGTAGAACATTTTTCAAAATTGCTCATCTCCGCTAGGTCCTTCGACCCCAAAGGATACTCCATCCACTAGAGCAGGATGATATAGTCGGGTCTTGTGACTAGTAGGCTGAGATAATTGAAATTTGGTATTTTTGAGTGATTTTCAACGCATTATATCCCAATAAACGAAGAAAAATTTTTTTCTCCTAATTGAGCCAAAATTCATATATAGGGGTATTTTGCGCTGCTCTTTCGATTGGCGCTATGATTTTTGCAATATCTCAAAATTTTTGAAAATTATTTTTTTCCTATTGGCTCTACGGTCCTAAAACCTTTTCCATTCGATAGAGCGGAAAAAAATAGTCGCGTATAGTGATTGGTGGGATTTAAAAATGGATATTTTGGGGTTTCAAGCGATTTGAAGTCGATTTGGCCCAAATAAACGATGTAATGTAGAACATTTTTCAAAATTGCTCATCTCCGCTAGGTCCTTCGACCCCAAAGGATACTCCATCCACTAGAGCAGGATGATATAGTCGGGTCTTGTGACTAGTAGGCTGAGATAATTGAAATTTGGTATTTTTGAGCGATTTTCAACGCATTATATCCCAATAAACGAAGAAAAATTTTTTTCTCCAAATTGAGCCAAAATTCATATATAGGGGTATTTTGCGCTGCTCTTTCGATTGGCGCTATGATTTTTGCAATATTTCAAAATTTTTGAAAATTATTTTTTTCCTATTGGCTCTACGGTCCTAAAACCTTTTCCATTCGATAGAGCGGAAAAAAATAGTCGCGTATAGTGATTGGTGGGAATAAAAAATGGATATTTTGGGTTTTCAAGCGATTTGAAGTCGATTTGGCCCAAATAAACGATGTAATGTAGAACATTTTTCAAAATTGCTCATCTCCGCGAGGTCCTTCGACCCCAAAGGATACTCCATCCACTACAGCAGGATGATATAGTCGGGTCTTGTTACTAGTAGGCTGAGAAATTTGAAATTTGGTATTTTTGAGCGATTTTCAACGCATTATATCCCAATAAACGAAGAAAAATTTTTTTATCCAAATTGAGCCAAAATTCATATATAGGGGTATTTTGCGCTGCTCTTTCGATTGGCGCTATGATTTTTGCAATATCTCAAAATTTTTGAAAATTATTTTTTTCCTATTGGCTCTACGGCCCTAAAACCTTTTCCATTCGATAGAGCGGAAAAAAATAGTCGCATATAGTGATTGGTGGGATTTAAAAATGGATATTTTGGGGTTTCAAGCGATTTGAAGTCGATTTGGCCCAAATAAACGATGTAATGTAGAACATTTTTCAAAATTGCTCATCTCCGCTAGGTCCTTCGACCCCAAAGGATACTCCGTCCACTAGAGCAGGATGATATAGTCGGGTATTGTGACTAGTAGGCTGAGAACATTGAAATTTGGTATTTTTGAGCGATTTTCAACGCATTATATCCCAATAAACGATGAAAAATTTTTTTCTCCAAATTGAGCCAAAATCCATATATAGGGGTATTTTACGCTGCTCTTTCGATTGGCGCTATGATTTTTGCAATATCTCAAAATTTTTGAAATTTATTTTTTTCCTATTGGCTCTACGGTCCTAACACCTTTTCCATTCGATAGAGCGGAAAAAAATAGTCGCGTATAGTGATTGGTGGGATTTAAAAATGGATATTTTGGGGTTTCAAGCGATTTGAAATCGATTTGGCGCAAATAAACGATGAAATGTAGAACATTTTTCAAAATTGCTCATCGCCGCTAGGTCCTTCGACCCCAAAGGATACTCCATCCACTAGAGCAGGATGATATAGTCGGGTATTGTGACTAGTAGGCTGAGAAAATTGAAATTTGGTATTTTTGAGCGATTTTCAACGCATTATATCCCAATAAACGAAGAAAAATTTTTTTCTCCAAATTGAGCCAAAATTCATATATAGGGGTATTTTGCGCTGCTCTTTCGATTGGCGCTATGATTTTTGCAATATCTCAAAATTCTTGAAAATTATTTTTTTCCTATTGGCTCTACGGCCCTAAAACCTTTTCCATTCGATAGAGCGAAAAAAAATAGTCACGTATAGTGATTGGTGGGATTTAAAAATGGATATTTTGTGGTTTCAAGCGATTTGAAGTCGATTTGGCCCAAATAAACGATGAAATGTAGAACATTTTTCAAAATTGCTCATCTCCGCTAGGTCCTTCGACCCCAAAGGATACTCCATCCACTAGAGCAGGATGATATAGTCGGGTATTGTGACTAGTAGGCTGAGAAAATTTAAATTTGGTATTTTTGAGCGATTTTCAACGCATTATATCCCAATAAACGAAGAAAAATTTTTTTCTCCAAATTGAGCCAAAATTCATATATAGGGGTATTTTGCGCTGCTCTTTCGATTGGCGCTATGATTTTTGCAATATCTCAAAATTTTTGAAAATTATTTTTTTCCTATTGGCTCTACGGTCCTAAAACCTTTTCCATTCGATAGAGCGGAAAAAAATAGTCGCGTATAGTGACTGGTGGGATTTAAAAATGGATATTTTGTGGTTTCAAGCGATTTGAAGTCGATTTGGCCCAAATAAACGATGAAATGTAGAACATTTTTCAAAATTGCTCATCCCCGCTAGGTCCTTCGACCCCAAAGGATACTCCATCCACTAGAGCAGGATGATATAGTCGGGTATTGTGACTAGTAGGCTGAGAAAATTTAAATTTGGTATTTTTGAGCGATTTTCAACGCATTATATCCCAATAAACGATGAAAAATTTTTTTATCCAAATTGAGCCAAAATTCATATATAGGGGTATTTTGCGCTGCTCTTTCGATTGGCGCTATGATTTTTGCAATATCTCAAAATTTTTGAAAATTATTTTTTTCCTATTGGCTCTACGGCCCTAAAACCTTTTCCATTCGATAGAGCGGAAAAAAATAGTCGCGTATAGTGATTGGTGGGATTTAAAAATGGATAGTTTGGGGTTTCAAGCGATTTGAAGTCGATTTGGCCCAAATAAACGATGAAATGTAGAACATTTTTCAAAATTGCTCATATCCGCTAGGTCCTTCGACCCCAAAGGATACTCCATCCACTAGAGGAGGATGATATAGTCGGGTATTGTGACTAGTAGGCTGAGAAAATTGAAATTTGGTATTTTTGAGCGATTTTCAACGCATTATATCCCAATAAACGAAGAAAAATTTTTTTCTCCAAATTGAGCCAAAATTCATATATAGGGGTATTTTGCGCTGCTCTTTCGATTGGCGCTATGATTTTTGCAATATCTCAAAATTATTGAAAATTATTTTTTTCCTATTGGCTCTACGGTCCTAAAACCTTTTCCATTCGATAGAGCGGAAAGAAATAGTCGCGTATAGTGATTGGTGGGATTTAAAAATGGATATTTTGGGGTTTCAAGCGATTTGAAGTCGATTTGGCCCAAATAAACGATGTAATGTAGAACATTTTTCAAAATTACTCATCTCCGCTAGGTCCTTCGACCCCAAAGGATACTCCATCCACTAGAGCAGGATGATATAGTCGGGTCTTGTGACTAGTAGGCTGAGATAATTGAAATTTGGTATTTTTGAGCGATTTTCAACGCATTATATCCCAATAAACGTAGAAAAATTTTGTTCTCCAAATTGAGCCAAAATTCATATATAGGGGTATTTTGCGCTGCTCTTTCGATTGGCGCTATGATTTTTGCAATATCACAAAATTTTTGAAAATTATTTTTTTCCTATTGGCTCTACGGTCCTAAAACCTTTTCCATTCGATAGAGCGGAAAAAAATAGTCGCGTATAGTGATTGGTGGGAATAAAAAATGGATATTTTGGGTTTTCAAGCGATTTGAAGTCGATTTGGCCCAAATAAACCATGTAATGTAGAACATTTTTCAAAATTGCTCATCTCCGCTAGGTCCTTCGACCCCAAAGGATACTCCATCCTCTAGAGCAGGATGATATAGTCGGGTCTTGTTACTAGTAGGCTGAGAAAATTGAAATTTGGTATTTTTGAGCGATTTTCAACGCATTATATCCCAATAAACGAAGAAAAATTTTTTTCTCCAAATTGAGCCAAAATTCATATATAGGGGTATTTTGCGCTGCTCTTTCGATTGGCGCTATGATTTTTGCAATATCTCAAAATTTTTGAAAATTATTTTTTTCCTATTGGCTCTACGGTCCTAAAACCTTTTCCATTCGATAGAGCGGAAAAAAATAGTCGCGTATAGTGATTGGTGGGATTTAAAAATGGATATTTTGGGGTTTCAAGCGATTTGAAGTCGATTTGGCCCAAATAAACGATGAAATGTAGAACATTTTTCAAAATTGCTCATCTTCGCTAGGTCCTTCGACCCCAAAGGATACTCCATCCACTAGAGCAGGATGATATAGTCGGGTATTGTGACTAGTAGGATGAGAAAATTGAAATTTGGTATTTTTGAGCGATTTTCAACGCATTATATCCCAATAAATGAAAAAAATTTTTTTCTCCAAATTGAGCCAAAATTCATATATAGGGGTATTTTGCGCTGCTCTTTCGATTGGCGCTATGATTTTTGCAATAACTCAAAATGTTTGAAAATTATTTTTTTCCTATTGGCTCTACGGCCCTAAAACCTTTTCCATTCGATAGAGCGGAAAAAAATAGTCGCGTATAGTGATTGGTGGGATTTAAAAATGGATATTTTGGGGTTTCAAGCGATTTGAAGTCGATTTGGCCCAAATAAACGATGAAATGTTGAACATTTTTCAAAATTGCTCATCTCCGCTAGGTCCTTCGACCCCAAAGGATACTCCATCCACTAGAGCAGGATGATATAGTCGGGTATTGTGACTAGTAGGCTGAGAAAATTGAAATTTGGTATTTTTGAGCGATTTTCAACGCATTATATCCCAATAAACGAAGAAAAATTTTTTTCTTCAAATTGAGCCAAAAATCATATATAGGGGTATTTTGCGCTGCTCTTTCGATTGGCGCTATGATTTTTGCAATATCTCAAAATTTTTGAAAATTATTTTTTTCCTATTGGCTCTACGGTCCTAAAACCTTTTCCATTCGATAGAGCGGAAAAAAATAGTCGCGTATAGTGATTGGTGGGATTTAAAAATGGATATTTTGGGGTTTCAAGCGATTTGAAGTCGATTTGGCCCAAATAAACGATGAAATGTAGAACATTTTTCAAAATTGCTCATGTCCGCTAGGTCCCTCGACCCCAAAGGATACTCCATCCACTAGAGCAGGATGATATAGTCGGGTATTGTGACTAGTAGGATGAGAAAATTGAAATTTGGTATTTTTGAGCGATTTTCAACGCATTATATCCAAATAAACGAAGAAAAATTTTTTTCTCCAAATTGAGCCAAAATTCATATATAGGGGTATTTTGCGCTGCTCTTTCGATTGGCGCTATGATTTTTGCAATATCTCAAAATTTTTGAAAATTATTTTTTTCCTATTGGCTCTACGGTCCTAAAACCTTTTCCATTCGATAGAGCGGAAAAAAATAGTCACATATAGTGATTGGTGGGATTAAAAAATGGATATTTTGGGTTTTCAAGCTATTTGAAGTCAATTTGGCCCAAATAAACGATGAAATCTAGAACATTTTTCAAAATTGCTCATCTCCGCTAGGTCCTTCGACCCCAAAGGATACTCCATCCACTAGAGCAGTATGATATAGTCGGGTATTGTGACTAGTAGGCTGAGAAAATTTAAATTTGGTATTTTTGAGCGATTTTCAACGCATTATATCCCAATAAACGAAGAAAAATTTTTTTCTCCAAATTGAGCCAAAATTCATATATAGGGGTATTTTGCGCTGCTCTTTCGATTCGCGCTATGATTTTTGCAATATCTCAAAATTTTTGAAAATTATTTTTTTCCTATTGGCTCTACGGCCCTAAAACCTTTTCCATTCGATAGAGCGAAAAAAAATAGTCGCATATAGTGATTGGTGGGATTTAAAAATGGAGATTTTGGGGTTTCAAGCGATTTGAAGTCGATTTGGCCCAAATAAACGATGTAATGTAGAACATTTTTCAAAATTGCTCATCTCCGCTAGGTCCTTCGACCCCAAAGGATACTCCATCCACTAGAGCAGGATGATATAGTCGGGTATTGTGACTAGTAGGCTGAGAAAATTTAAATTTGGTATTTTTGAGCGATTTTCAACGCATTATATCCCAATAAACGAAGAAAAATTTTTTTCTCCAAATTGAGCCAAAATTCATATATAGGGGTATTTTGCGCTGCTCTTTCGATTGGCGCTATGATTTTTGCAATATCTCAAAATTTTTGAAAATTATTTTTTTCCTATTGGCTCTACGGCCCTAAAACCTTTTCCATTCGATAGAGCGGAAAAAAATAGTCGCGTATAGTAATTGGTGGGATTTAAAAATGGATATTTTGTGGTTTCAAGCGATTTGAAGTCGATTTGGCCCAAATAAACGATGAAATCTAGAACATTTTTCAAAATTGCTCATCTCCGCTAGGTCCTTCGACCCCAAAGGATACTCCATCCACTAGAGCAGGATGATATAGTCGGGTATTATGACTAGTAGGCTGAGAAAATTGAAATTTGGTATATATGAGCGATTTTCAGCGCATTATATCCCAATAAACGAAGAAAAATTTTTTTCTCCAAATTGAGCCAAAATTCATATATAGGGGTATTTTGCGCTGCTCTTTCGATTGGCGCTATGATTTTTGCAATATCTCAAAATTTTTGAAAATTATTTTTTTCCTATTGGCTCTACGGCCCTAAAACCTTTTCCATTCGATAGAGCGGAAAAAAATAATCGCGTATAGTGATTGGTGGGATTTAAAAATGGATATTTTGTGGTTTCAAGCGATTTGAAGTCGATTTGGCCCAAATAAACGATGAAATGTAGAACATTTTTCAAAATTGCTCATCTCCGCTAGGTCCTTCGACCCCAAAGGATACTCCATCCACTAGAGCAGGATGATATAGTCGGGTATTGTGACTAGTAGGCTGAGAAAATTGAAATTTGGTATTTTTGAGCGATTTTCAACGCATTATATCCCAATAAACGAAGAAAAATTTTTTCCTCCAAATTGAGCCAAAATTCATATATAGGGGTATTTTGCGCTGCTCTTTCGATTGGCGCTATGATTTTTGCAATATCTCAAAATTTTTGAAAATTATTTTTTTCCTATTGGCTCTACGGCCCTAAAACCTTTTCCATTCGATAGAGCGAAAAAAAATAGTCGCATATAGTGATTGGTGGGATTTAAAAATGGAGATTTTGGGGTTTCAAGCGATTTGAAGTCGATTTGGCCCAAATAAACGATGTAATGTAGAACATTTTTCAAAATTGCTCATCTCCGCTAGGTCCTTCGACCCCAAAGGATACTCCATCCACTAGAGCAGGATGATATAGTCGGGTATTGTGACTAGTAGGCTGAGAAAATTGAAATTTGGTATTTTTGAGCGATTTTCAACGCATTATATCCCAATAAACGAAGAAAAATTTTTTTCTCCAAATTGAGCCAAAATTCATATATAGGGGTATTTTGCGCTGCTCTTTCGATTGGCGCTATGATTTTTGCAATATCTCAAAATTTTTGAAAATTATTTTTTTCCTATTGGCTCTACGGTCCTAAAACCTTTTCCATTCGATAGAGCGGAAAAAAATAGTCGCGTATAGTGATTGGTGGGATTTAAAAATAGATATTTTGGGGTTTCAAGCGATTTGAAGTCGATTTGGCCCAAATAAACGATCAAATGTAGAACATTTTTCAAAATTGCTCATCTCCGCTAGGTCCTTCGACCCCAAAGGATACTCCATCCACTAGAGCAGGATGATATAGTCGGGTATTCTCACTAGTAGGCTGAGAAAATTGAAATTTGGTATTTTTGAGCAATTTTCAACGCATTATATCCCAATAAACGAAGAAAAATTTTTTTATCCAAATTGAGCCAAAATTCATATATAGGGGTATTTTGCGCTGCTCTTTCGATTGGCGCTATGATTTTTGCAAAATCTCAAAATTTTTGAAAATTATTTTTTTCCTATTGGCTCTACGGCCCTAAAACCTTTTCCATTCGATAGAGCGGAAAAAAATAGTCGCGTATAGTGATTGGTGGGATTTAAAAATGGATAGTTTGGGGTTTCAAGCGATTTGAAGTCGATTTGGCCCAAATAAACGATGAAATGTAGAACATTTTTCAAAATTGCTCATATCCGCTAGGTCCTTCGACCCCAAAGGATACTCCATCCACTAGAGCAGGATGATATAGTCGGGTATTGTGACTAGTAGGCTGAGAAAATTGAAATTTGGTATTTTTGAGCGATTTTCAACGCATTATATCCCAATAAACGAAGAAAAATTTTTTTCTCCAAATTGAGCCAAAATTCATATATAGGGGTATTTTGCGCTGCTCTTTCGATTGGCGCTATGATTTTTGCAATATCTCAAAATTCTTGAAAATTATTTTTTTCCTATTGGCTCTACGGCCCTAAAACCTTTTCCATTCGATAGAGCGAAAAAAAATAGTCACGTATAGTGATTGGTGGGATTTAAAAATGGATATTTTGTGGTTTCAAGCGATTTGAAGTCGATTTGGCCCAAATAAACGATGAAATGTAGAACATTTTTCAAAATTGCTCATCTCCGCCAGGTCCTTCGACCCCAAAGGATACTCCATCCACTAGAGCAGTATGATATAGTCGGGTATTGTGACTAGTAGGCTGAGAAAATTTAAATTTGGTATTTTTGAGCGATTTTCAACGCATTATATCCCAATAAACGAAGAAAAATTTTTTTCTCCAAATTGAGCCAAAATTCATATATAGGGGTATTTTGCGCTGCTCTTTCGATTGGCGCTATGATTTTTGCAATATCTCAAAATTTTTGAAAATTATTTTTTTCCTATTGGCTCTACGGCCCTAAAACCTTTTCCATTCGATAGAGCGTAAAAAAATAGTCGCATATAGTGATTGGTGGGATTTAGAAATGGAGATTTTGGGGTTTCAAGCGATTTGAAGTCGATTTGGCCCAAATAAACGATGTAATGTAGAACATTTTTCAAAATTGCTCATCTCCGCTAGGTCCTTCGACCCCAAAGGATACTCCATCCACTAGAGCAGGATGATATAGTCGGGTATTGTGACTAGTAGGCTGAAAAAATTGAAATTTGGTATTTTTGAGCGATTTTCAACGCATTATATCCCAATAAACGAAGAAAAATTTTTTTCTCCAAATTGAGCCAAAATTCATATATAGGGGTATTTTGCGCTGCTCTTTCGATTGGCGCTATGATTTTTGCAATATCTCAAAATTTTTGAAAATTATTTTTTTCCTATTGGTTCTACGGTCCTAAAACCTTTTCCATTCGATAGAGCGGAAAAAAATAGTCGCGTATAGTGATTGGTGGGATTTAAAAATGGATATTTTGGGGTTTCAAGCGATTTGAAGTCGATTTGGCCCAAATAAACGATGAAATGTAGAACATTTTTCAAAATTGCTCATCTCCGCTAGGTCCTTCGACCCCAAAGGATACTCCATCCACTAGAGCAGGATGATATAGTCGGGTATTGTGACTAGTAGGATGAGAAAATTGAAATTTGGTATTTTTGAGCGATTTTCAACGCATTATATCCCAATAAATGAAGAAAAATTTTTTTCTCCAAATTGAGCCAAAATTCATATATAGGGGTATTTTGCGCTGCTCTTTCGATTGGCGCTATGATTTTGCAATAACTCAAAATGTTTGAAAATTATTTTTTTCCTATTGGCTCTACGGCCCTAAAACCTTTTCCATTCGATAGAGCAGAAAAAAATAGTCGCATATAGTGATTGGTGGGATTTAAAAATGGATATTTTGTGGTTTCAAGCGATTTGAAGTCGATTTGGCCCAAATAAACGATGAAATTTACAACATTTTTCAAAATTGCTCATCTCCACTAGGTCCTTCGACCCTAAGGATACTCCATCCACTAGAGCAGGATGATATAGTCGGGTATTGTGACTAGTAGGCTGAGAAAATTGAAATTTGGTATTTTTGAGCGATTTTCAACGCATTATATCCCAATAAACGAAGAAAAATTTTTTTCTCCAAATTGAGCCAAAATTCATATATAGGGGTATTTTGCGCTGATCTTTCGATTGGCGCTATGATTTTTGCAATATCTCAAAATTCTTGAAAATTATTTTTTTCCTATTGGCTCTACGGCCCTAAAACCTTTTCCATTCGATAGAGCGAAAAAAAATAGTCACGTATAGTGATTGGTGGGATTAAAAAATGGATATTTTGGGTTTCCGCTAGGTCTTTCTGCCCCAAAGGATATTCCATCCACTAGAGCAGGAAGATATAGTCGGGTATTGTGACTAGTAGGCTGAGAAAATTGAAATTTGGTATTTTTGAGCGATTTTCAACGCATTATATCCCAATAAACGAAGAAAAATTTTTTTCTCCAAATTGAGCCAAAATTCATATCTAGGGGTATTTTGCGCTGCTCTTTCGATTGGCTCTATGATTTTTGCAATATCTCAAAATTTTTGAAAATTGTTATTTTCCTATTGGCTCTACGGCCCTAAAACCTTTTCCATTCGATAGAGCGGAAAAAAATAGTCGCGTATAGTGATTGGTGGGATTAAAAAATGGATATTTTGGGTTTTCAAGCGATTTGAAGTCGATTTGGCCCAAATAAACGATGAAATGTAGACCATTTTTCAAAATTGCTCATCTCCGCTAGGTCCTTCGACCCCAAAGGATACTCCTTCCACTGGAGCAGGATGATATAGTCGGGTATTGTGACTAGTAGGCTGAGAAAATTGAAATTTGGTATTTTTGAGCGATTTTCAACGCATTATATCCCAATAAACGAAGAAAAATTTTTTTCTCCAAATTGAGCCAAAAGTCATATATAGGGGTATTTTGCGCTGCTCTTTCGATTGGCGCTATGATTTTTGCAATATCTCAAAATTTTTGAAAATTATTATTTTCCTATTGGCTCTACGGCCCTAAAACCTTTTCCATTCGATAGAGCGGAAAAAAATAGTCGCGTATAGTGATTGGTGGGATTAAAAAATGGATATTTTGGGTTTTCAAGAGATTTGAAGTCGATTTGGCCCAAATAAATGATCAAATGTAGACCATTTTTCAAAATTGCTCATCTCCGCTAGGTCCTTCGACCCCAAAGGATACTCCTTCCACTAGAGCACGATGATGTAGTCGGGTATTGTGACTACTAGGCTGAGAAAATTGAAATTTGGTATTTTTGAGCGATTTTCAACGCATTATATCCCAATAAACGAAGAAAAATTTTTTTCTCCAAATTGAGCCAAAATTCATATATAGGGGTATTTTGCGCTGCTCTTTCGATTGGCGCTATGATTTTTGCAATATTTCAAAATTTTTGAAAATTATTATTTTCCTATTGGCTCTACGGCCCTAAAACCTTTTCCATTCGATAGAGCGTAAAAAAATAGTCGCATATAGTGATTGGTTGGATTTAAAAATGGAGATTTTGGGTTTTCAAGCGATTTGAAGTCGATTTGGCCCAAATAAACGATGTAATGTAGAACATTTTTCAAAATTGCTCATCTCCGCTAGGTCCTTCGACCCCAAAGGATACTCCATCCACTAGAGCAGGATGATATAGTCGGGTCTTGTTACTAGTAGGCTGAGAAAATTGAAATTTGGTATTTTTGAGCGATTTTCAACGCATTATATCCCAATAAACGAAGAAAAATTTTTTTCTCCAAATTGAGCCAAAATTCATATATAGGGGTATTTTGCGATGCTCTTTCGATTGGCGCTATGATTTTTGCAATATCTCAAAATTTTTGAAAATTATTTTTTTCCTATTGGCTCTACGGCCCTAAAACCATTTCCATTCGATAGAGCGGAAAAAAATAGTCGCGTATAGTGATTGGTGGGATTTAAAAATGGATATTTTGTGGTTTCAAGCGATTTGAAGTCGATTTGGCCCAAATAAACGATGAAATGTAGAACATTTTTCAAAATTGCTCATCTCCGCTAGGTCCTTCGACCCCAAAGGATACTCCATCCACTAGAGCAGGATGATGTAGTCGGGTATTGTGACTAGTAGGCTGAGAAAATTTAAATTTGGTATTTTTGAGCGATTTTCAACGCATTATATCCCAATAAACGAAGAAAAATTTTTTTCTCCAAATTGAGCCAAAATTCATATATAGTGGTATTTTGCGCTGCTCTTTCGATTGGCGCTATGATTTTTGCAATATCTCAAAATTTTTGAAAATTATTTTTTTCCTATTGGCTCTACGGTCCTAAAACCTTTTCCATTCGATAGAGCGGAAAAAAATAGTCGCGTATAGTGATTGGTGCGATTTAAAAATGGATATTTTGGGGTTTCAAGCGATTTGAAGTCGCGATTTGGCCCAAATAAACGATGAAATGTAGAACATTTTTCAAAATTGCTCATCTCCGCTAGGTCCTTCGACCCCAAAGGATACTCCATCCACTAGAGCAGGATGATATAGTCGGGTCGTGTGACTAGTAGGCTGAGAAAATTGAAATTTGGTATTTTTGAGCGATTTTCAACGCATTATATCCCAATAAACGTAGAAAAATTTTTTTCTCTAAATTGAGCCAAAATTCATATATAGGGGTATTTTGCGCTGCTCTTTCGATTGGCGCTATGATTTTTGCAATATCTCAAATTTCTTGAAAATTATTTTTTTCCTATTGGCTCTACGGCCCTAAAACCTTTTCCATTCGATAGAGCGGAAAAAAATAGTCGCGTATAGTGATTGGTGGGATTTAAAAATGGATATTTTGTAGTTTCAAGCGATTTGAAGTCGATTTGGCCCAAATAAACGATGAAATGTAGAACGTTTTTCAAAATTGCTCATCTCCGCTAGGTCCTTCGACCCCAAAGGATACTCCATCCACTAGAGCAGGATGATATAGTCGGGTATTGTGACTAGTAGGCTGAGAAAATTTAAATTTAATATTTTTTTGCGATTTTCAACGCATTATATCCCAATAAACGAAGAAAAATTTTTTTCTCCAAATTGAGCCAAAATTCATATATAGGGGTATTTTGCGCTGCTCTTTCGATTGGCGCTATGATTTTTGCAATATCTCAAAATTTTTGAAAATTATTTTTTTCCTATTGGCTCTACGGCCCTAAAACCTTTTCCATTCGATAGAGCGGAAAAAAATAGTCGCGTATAGTGATTGGTGGGATTTAAAAATGGATATTTTGTGTTTTCAAGCGATTTGAAGTCGATTTGGCCCAAATAAACGATGAAATTTAGAACATTTTTCAAAATTGCTCATCTCCACTAGGTCCTTCGACCCCAAAGGATACTCCATCCACTAGAGCAGGATGATATAGTCGGGTATTGTGACTAGTAGGCTGAGAAAATTGAAATTTGGTATTTTTGAGCGATTTTCAACGCATTATATCCCAATAAACGAAGAAAAATTTTTTTCTCCAAATTGAGCCAAAATTCATATATAGGGGTATTTTGCGCTGCTCTTTCGATTGGCGCTATGATTTTTGCAATATCTCAAAATTTTTGAAAATTATTTTTTTCCTATTGGCTCTACGGTCCTAAAACCTTTTCCATTCGATAGAGCGGAAAAAAAATAGTCGCGTATAGTGATTGGTGGGATTTAAAAATGCATATTTTGGGGTTTCAAGCGATTTGAAGTCGATTTGGCCCAAATAAGCGATGAAATGTAGAACATTTTTCAAAATTGCTCATCTCCGCTAGGTCCTTCGACCCCAAAGGATACTCCATCCACTAGAGCAGGATGATATAGTCGGGTATTGTGACTAGTAGGCTGAGAAAATTGAAATTTGGTATTTTTGAGCGATTTTCAACGCATTATATCCCAATAAACGAAGAAAAATTTTTTCTCCAAATTGAGCCAAAATTCATATATAGGGGTATTTTGCGCTGCTCTTTCGATTGGCGCTATGATTTTTGCAATATCTCAAAATTTTTGAAAATTATTTTTTTCCTATTGGCTCTACGGTCCTAAAACCTTTTCCATTCGATAGAGCGGAAAAAAATAGTCGCGTATAGTGATTGGTGGGATTTAAAAATGCATATTTTGGGGTTTCAAGCGATTTGAAGTCGATTTGGCCCAAATAAGCGATGAAATGTAGAACATTTTTCAAAATTGCTCATCTCCGCTAGGTCCTTCGACCCCAAAGGATACTCCATCCACTAGAGCAGGATGATATAGTCGGGTATTGTGACTAGTAGGCTGAGAAAATTGAAATTTGGTATTTTTGAGCGATTTTCAACGCATTATATCCCAATAAACGAAGAATTTTTTCTCCAAATTGAGCCAAAATTCATATATAGGGGTATTTTGCGCTGCTCTTTCGATTGGCGCTATGATTTTTGCAATATCTCAAAATTTTTGAAAATTATTTTTTTCCTATTGGCTCTACGGTCCTAAAACCTTTTCCATTCGATAGAGCGGAAAAAAATAGTCGCGTATAGTGATTGGTGGGATTTAAAAATGCATATTTTGGGGTTTCAAGCGATTTGAAGTCGATTTGGCCCAAATAAGCGATGAAATGTAGAACATTTTTCAAAATTGCTCATCTCCGCTAGGTCCTTCGACCCCAAAGGATACTCCATCCACTAGAGCAGGATGATATAGTCGGGTATTGTGACTAGTAGGCTGAGAAAATTGAAATTTGGTATTTTTGAGCGATTTTCAACGCATTATATCCCAATAAACGAAGAAAATTTTTTTCTCCAAATTGAGCCAAAATTCATATATAGGGGTATTTTGCGCTGCTCTTTCGATTGGCGCTATGATTTTTGCAATATCTCAAAATTTTTGAAAATTATTTTTTTCCTATTGGCTCTACGGTCCTAAAACCTTTTCCATTCGATAGAGCGGAAAAAAATAGTCGCGTATAGTGATTGGTGGGATTTAAAAATGCATATTTTGGGGTTTCAAGCGATTTGAAGTCGATTTGGCCCAAATAAGCGATGAAATGTAGAACATTTTTCAAAATTGCTCATCTCCGCTAGGTCCTTCGACCCCAAAGGATACTCCATCCACTAGAGCAGGATGATATAGTCGGGTATTGTGACTAGTAGGCTGAGAAAATTGAAATTTGGTATTTTTGAGCGATTTTCAACGCATTATATCCCAATAAACGAAGAAAAATTTTTTCTCCAAATTGAGCCAAAATTCATATATAGGGGTATTTTGCGCTGCTCTTTCGATTGGCGCTATGATTTTTGCAATATCTCAAAATTTTTGAAAATTATTTTTTTCCTATTGGCTCTACGGTCCTAAAACCTTTTCCATTCGATAGAGCGGAAAAAAATAGTCGCGTATAGTGATTGGTGGGATTTAAAAATGCATATTTTGGGGTTTCAAGCGATTTGAAGTCGATTTGGCCCAAATAAGCGATGAAATGTAGAACATTTTTCAAAATTGCTCATCTCCGCTAGGTCCTTCGACCCCAAAGGATACTCCATCCACTAGAGCAGGATGATATAGTCGGGTATTGTGACTAGTAGGCTGAGAAAATTGAAATTTGGTATTTTTGAGCGATTTTCAACGCATTATATCCCAATAAACGAGGAAAAAATTTTTTTCTCCAAATTGAGCCAAAATTCATATATAGGGGTATTTTGCGCTGCTCTTTCGATTGGCGCTATGATTTTTGCAATATTTCAAAATTTTTGAAAATTATTTTTTTCCTATTGGCTCTACGGTCCTAAAACCTTTTCCATTCGATAGAGCGGAAAAAAATAGTCGCGTATAGTGATTGGTGGGATTTAAAAATTCATATTTTGGGGTTCAAGCGATTTGAAGTCGATTTGGCCCAAATAAGCGATGAAATGTAGAACATTTTTCAAAATTGCTCATCTCCGCTAGGTCCTTCGACCCCAAAGGATACTCCATCCACTAGAGCAGGATGATATAGTCGGGTATTGTGACTAGTAGGCTGAGAAAATTGAAATTTGGTATTTTTGAGCGATTTTCAACGCATTATATCCCAATAAACGAAGAAAAATTTTTTTCTCCAAATTGAGCCAAAATTCATATATAGGGGTATTTTGCGCTGCTCTTTCGATTGGCGCTATGATTTTTGCAATATCTCAAAATTTTTGAAAATTATTTTTTCCTATTGGCTCTACGGTCCTAAAACCTTTTCCATTCGATAGAGCGGAAAAAAATAGTCGCGTATAGTGATTGGTGGGATTTAAAAATGCATATTTTGGGGTTTCAAGCGATTTGAAGTCGATTTGGCCCAAATAAGCGATGAAATGTAGAACATTTTTCAAAATTGCTATCTCCGCTAGGTCCTTCGACCCCAAAGGATACTCCATCCACTAGAGCAGGATGATATAGTCGGGTATTGTGACTAGTAGGCTGAGAAAATTGAAATTTGGTATTTTTGAGCGATTTTCAACGCATTATATCCCAATAAACGAAGAAAAATTTTTTTCTCCAAATTGAGCCAAAATTCATATATAGGGGTATTTTGCGCTGCTCTTTCGATTGGCGCTATGATTTTTGCAATATCTCAAAATTTTTGAAAATTATTTTTTTCCTATTGGCTCTACGGTCCTAAAACCTTTTCCATTCGATAGAGCGGAAAAAAATAGTCGCGTATAGTGATTGGTGGGATTTAAAAATGCATATTTTGGGGTTTCAAGCGATTTGAAGTCGATTTGGCCCAAATAAGCGATGAAATGTAGAACATTTTTCAAAATTGCTCATCTCCGCTAGGTCCTTCGACCCCAAAGGATACTCCATCCACTAGAGCAGGATGATATAGTCGGGTATTGTGACTAGTAGGCTGAGAAAATTGAAATTTGGTATTTTTGAGCGATTTTCAACGCATTATATCCCAATAAACGAAGAAAAATTTTTTCTCCAAATTGAGCCAAAATTCATATATAGGGGTATTTTGCGCTGCTCTTTCGATTGGCGCTATGATTTTTGCAATATCTCAAAATTTTTGAAAATTATTTTTTCCTATTGGCTCTACGGTCCTAAAACCTTTTCCATTCGATAGAGCGGAAAAAAATAGTCGCGTATAGTGATTGGTGGGATTTAAAAATGCATATTTTGGGGTTTCAAGCGATTTGAAGTCGATTTGGCCCAAATAAGCGATGAAATGTAGAACATTTTTCAAAATTGCTCATCTCCGCTAGGTCCTTCGACCCCAAAGGATACTCCATCCACTAGAGCAGGATGATATAGTCGGGTATTGTGACTAGTAGGCTGAGAAAATTGAAATTTGGTATTTTTGAGCGATTTTCAACGCATTATATCCCAATAAACGAAGAAAAATTTTTTCTCCAAATTGAGCCAAAATTCATATATAGGGGTATTTTGCGCTGCTCTTTCGATTGGCGCTATGATTTTTGCAATATCTCAAAATTTTTGAAAATTATTTTTTCCTATTGGCTCTACGGTCCTAAAACCTTTTCCATTCGATAGAGCGGAAAAAAATAGTCGCGTATAGTGATTGGTGGGATTTAAAAATGCATATTTTGGGGTTTCAAGCGATTTGAAGTCGATTTGGCCCAAATAAGCGATGAAATGTAGAACATTTTTCAAAATTGCTCATCTCCGCTAGGTCCTTCGACCCCAAAGGATACTCCATCCACTAGAGCAGGATGATATAGTCGGGTATTGTGACTAGTAGGCTGAGAAAATTGAAATTTGGTATTTTTGAGCGATTTTCAACGCATTATATCCCAATAAACCATAAAAATTTTTTTCTCCAAATTTACCCAAAATTCATATATAGGCGTATTTTGCGCTGCTCTTTCGATTGGCGCTATGATTTTTGCAATATCTCAAAATTTTTGAAAAGTATTTCTTTCCTATTGGCTCTACGGTCCTAAAACCTTTTCCATTCGATAGAGCGGAAAAAAATAGTCGCGTATAGTGATTGGTGGGATTTAAAAATGCATATTTTGGGGTTTCAAGCGATTTGAAGTCGATTTGGCCCAAATAAGCGATGAAATGTAGAACATTTTTCAAAATTGCTCATCTCCGCTAGGTCCTTCGACCCCAAAGGATACTCCATCCACTAGAGCAGGATGATATAGTCGGGTATTGTGACTAGTAGGCTGAGAAAATTGAAATTTGGTATTTTTGAGCGATTTTCAACGCATTATATCCCAATAAACGAAGAACAATTTTTTTCTCCAAATTGAGCCAAAATTCATATATAGGGGTATTTTGCGCTGCTCTTTCGATTGGCGCTATGATTTTTGCAATATTTCAAATTTTTTGAAATTTATTTTTATCCTATTGGCTCTACGGTCCTAAAACTTTTTCCATTCGATAGAGCGGAAAAAAATAGTCGCGTATAGTGATTGGTGGGATTTAAAAATGCATATTTTGGGGTTTCAAGCGATTTGAAGTCGATTTGGCCCAAATAAGCGATGAAATGTAGAACATTTTTCAAAATTGCTCATCTCCGCTAGGTCCTTCGACCCCAAAGGATACTCCATCCACTAGAGCAGGATGATATAGTCGGGTATTGTGACTAGTAGGCTGAGAAAATTGAAATTTGGTATTTTTGAGCGATTTTCAACGCATTATATCCCAATAAACGAAGAAAAATTTTTTTCTCCAAATTGAGCCAAAATTCATATATAGGGGTATTTTGCGCTGCTCTTTCGATTGGCGCTATGATTTTTGCAATATCTCAAAATTTTTGAAAATTATTTTTTCCTATTGGCTCTACGGTCCTAAAACCTTTTCCATTCGATAGAGCGGAAAAAAATAGTCGCGTATAGTGATTGGTGGGATTTAAAAATGCATATTTTGGGGTTTCAAGCGATTTGAAGTCGATTTGGCCCAAATAAGCGATGAAATGTAGAACATTTTTCAAAATTGCTCATCTCCGCTAGGTCCTTCGACCCCAAAGGATACTCCATCCACTAGAGCAGGATGATATAGTCGGGTATTGTGACTAGTAGGCTGAGAAAATTGAAATTTGGTATTTTTGAGCGATTTTCAACGCATTATATCCCAATAAACGAAGAAAAATTTTTTTCTCCAAATTGAGCCAAAATTCATATATAGGGGTATTTTGCGCTGCTCTTTCGATTGGCGCTATGATTTTTGCAATATCTCAAAATTTTTGAAAATTATTTTTTCCTATTGGCTCTACGGTCCTAAAACCTTTTCCATTCGATAGAGCGGAAAAAAATAGTCGCGTATAGTGATTGGTGGGATTTAAAAATGCATATTTTGGGGTTTCAAGCGATTTGAAGTCGATTTGGCCCAAATAAGCGATGAAATGTAGAACATTTTTCAAAATTGCTCATCTCCGCTAGGTCCTTCGACCCCAAAGGATACTCCATCCACTAGAGCAGGATGATATAGTCGGGTATTGTGACTAGTAGGCTGAGAAAATTGAAATTTGGTATTTTTGAGCGATTTTCAACGCATTATATCCCAATAAACGAAGAAAAATTTTTTTCTCCAAATTGAGCCAAAATTCATATATAGGGTTATTTTGCGCTGCTCTTTCGATTGGCGCTATGATTTTTGCAATATCTCAAAATTTTTGAAAATTATTTTTTCCTATTGGCTCTACGGTCCTAAAACCTTTTCCATTCGATAGAGCGGAAAAAAATAGTCGCGTATAGTGATTGGTGGGATTTAAAAATGCATATTTTGGGGTTTCAAGCGATTTGAAGTCGATTTGGCCCAAATAAGCGATGAAATGTAGAACATTTTTCAAAATTGCTCATCTCCGCTAGGTCCTTCGACCCCAAAGGATACTCCATCCACTAGAGCAGGATGATATAGTCGGGTATTGTGACTAGTAGGCTGAGAAAATTGAAATTTGGTATTTTTGAGCGATTTTCAACGCATTATATCCCAATAAACGAAGAAAAATTTTTTTCTCCAAATTGAGCCAAAATTCATATATAGGGGTATTTTGCGCTGCTCTTTCGATTGGCGCTATGATTTTTGCAATATCTCAAAATTTTTGAAAATTATTTTTTCCTATTGGCTCTACGGTCCTAAAACCTTTTCCATTCGATAGAGCGGAAAAAAATAGTCGCGTATAGTGATTGGTGGGATTTAAAAATGCATATTTTGGGGTTTCAAGCGATTTGAAGTCGATTTGGCCCAAATAAGCGATGAAATGTAGAACATTTTTCAAAATTGCTCATCTCCGCTAGGTCCTTCGACCCCAAAGGATACTCCATCCACTAGAGCAGGATGATATAGTCGGGTATTGTGACTAGTAGGCTGAGAAAATTGAAATTTGGTATTTTTGAGCGATTTTCAACGCATTATATCCCAATAAACGAAGAAAATTTTTTTCTCCAAATTGAGCCAAAATTCATATATAGGGGTATTTTGCGCTGCTCTTTCGATTGGCGCTATGATTTTTGCAATATCTCAAAATTTTTGAAAATTATTTTTTCCTATTGGCTCTACGGTCCTAAAACCTTTTCCATTCGATAGAGCGGAAAAAAATAGTCGCGTATAGTGATTGGTGGGATTTAAAAATGCATATTTTGGGGTTTCAAGCGATTTGAAGTCGATTTGGCCCAAATAAGCGATGAAATGTAGAACATTTTTCAAAATTGCTCATCTCCGCTAGGTCCTTCGACCCCAAAGGATACTCCATCCACTAGAGCAGGATGATATAGTCGGGTATTGTGACTAGTAGGCTGAGAAAATTGAAATTTGGTATTTTTGAGCGATTTTCAACGCATTATATCCCAATAAACGAAGAAAAATTTTTTTCTCCAAATTGAGCCAAAATTCATATATAGGGGTATTTTGCGCTGCTCTTTCGATTGGCGCTATGATTTTTGCAATATCTCAAAATTTTTGAAAATTATTTTTTTCCTATTGGCTCTACGGTCCTAAAACCTTTTCCATTCGATAGAGCGGAAAAAAATAGTCGCGTATAGTGATTGGTGGGATTTAAAAATGCATATTTTGGGGTTTCAAGCGATTTGAAGTCGATTTGGCCCAAATAAGCGATGAAATGTAGAACATTTTTCAAAATTGCTCATCTCCGCTAGGTCCTTCGACCCCAAAGGATACTCCATCCACTAGAGCAGGATGATATAGTCGGGTATTGTGACTAGTAGGCTGAGAAAATTGAAATTTGGTATTTTTGAGCGATTTTCAACGCATTATATCCCAATAAACGAAGAAAAATTTTTTTCTCCAAATTGAGCCAAAATTCATATATAGGGGTATTTTGCGCTGCTCTTTCGATTGGCGCTATGATTTTTGCAATATCTCAAAATTTTTGAAAATTATTTTTTCCTATTGGCTCTACGGTCCTAAACCTTTTCCATTCGATAGAGCGGAAAAAAATAGTCGCGTATAGTGATTGGTGGGATTTAAAAATGCATATTTTGGGGTTTCAAGCGATTTGAAGTCGATTTGGCCCAAATAAGCGATGAAATGTAGAACATTTTTCAAAATTGCTCATCTCCGCTAGGTCCTTCGACCCCAAAGGATACTCCATCCACTAGAGCAGGATGATATAGTCGGGTATTGTGACTAGTAGGCTGAGAAAATTGAAATTTGGTATTTTTGAGCGATTTTCAACGCATTATATCCCAATAAACGAAGAAAAATTTTTTTCTCCAAATTGAGCCAAAATTCATATATAGGGGTATTTTGCGCTGCTCTTTCGATTGGCGCTATGATTTTTGCAATATCTCAAAATTTTTGAAAATTATTTTTTCCTATTGGCTCTACGGTCCTAAAACCTTTTCCATTCGATAGAGCGGAAAAAAATAGTCGCGTATAGTGATTGGTGGGATTTAAAAATGCATATTTTGGGGTTTCAAGCGATTTGAAGTCGATTTGGCCCAAATAAGCGATGAAATGTAGAACATTTTTCAAAATTGCTCATCTCCGCTAGGTCCTTCGACCCCAAAGGATACTCCATCCACTAGAGCAGGATGATATAGTCGGGTATTGTGACTAGTAGGCTGAGAAAATTGAAATTTGGTATTTTTGAGCGATTTTCAACGCATTATATCCCAATAAACGAAGAAAAATTTTTTTCTCCAAATTGAGCCAAAATTCATATATAGGGGTATTTTGCGCTGCTCTTTCGATTGGCGCTATGATTTTTGCAATATCTCAAAATTTTTGAAAATTATTTTTTTCCTATTGGCTCTACGGTCCTAAAACCTTTTCCATTCGATAGAGCGGAAAAAAATAGTCGCGTATAGTGATTGGTGGGATTTAAAAATGCATATTTTGGGGTTTCAAGCGATTTGAAGTCGATTTGGCCCAAATAAGCGATGAAATGTAGAACATTTTTCAAAATTGCTCATCTCCGCTAGGTCCTTCGACCCCAAAGGATACTCCATCCACTAGAGCAGGATGATATAGTCGGGTATTGTGACTAGTAGGCTGAGAAAATTGAAATTTGGTATTTTTGAGCGATTTTCAACGCATTATATCCCAATAAACGAAGAAAAATTTTTTTCTCCAAATTGAGCCAAAATTCATATATAGGGGTATTTTGCGCTGCTCTTTCGATTGGCGCTATGATTTTTGCAATATCTCAAAATTTTTGAAAATTATTTTTTTCCTATTGGCTCTACGGTCCTAAAACCTTTTCCATTCGATAGAGCGGAAAAAAATAGTCGCGTATAGTGATTGGTGGGATTTAAAAATGCATATTTTGGGGTTTCAAGCGATTTGAAGTCGATTTGGCCCAAATAAGCGATGAAATGTAGAACATTTTTCAAAATTGCTCATCTCCGCTAGGTCCTTCGACCCCAAAGGATACTCCATCCACTAGAGCAGGATGATATAGTCGGGTATTGTGATTAGTAGGCTGAGAAAATTGAAATTTGGTATTTTTGAGCGATTTTCAACGCATTATATCCCAATAAACGAAGAAAAATTTTTTTCTCCAAATTGAGCCAAAATTCATATATAGGGGTATTTTGCGCTGCTCTTTCGATTGGCGCTATGATTTTTGCAATATCTCAAAATTTTTGAAAATTATTTTTTTCTATTGGCTCTACGGTCCTAAAACCTTTTCCATTCGATAGAGCGGAAAAAAATAGTCGCGTATAGTGATTGGTGGGATTTAAAAATGCATATTTTGGGGTTTCAAGCGATTTGAAGTCGATTTGGCCCAAATAAGCGATGAAATGTAGAACATTTTTCAAAATTGCTCATCTCCGCTAGGTCCTTCGACCCCAAAGGATACTCCATCCACTAGAGCAGGATGATATAGTCGGGTATTGTGACTAGTAGGCTGAGAAAATTGAAATTTGGTATTTTTGAGCGATTTTCAACGCATTATATCCCAATAAACGAAGAAAAATTTTTTTCTCCAAATTGAGCCAAAATTCATATATAGGGGTATTTTGCGCTGCTCTTTCGATTGGCGCTATGATTTTTGCAATATCTCAAAATTTTTGAAAATTATTTTTTTCCTATTGGCTCTACGGTCCTAAAACCTTTTCCATTCGATAGAGCGGAAAAAAATAGTCGCGTATAGTGATTGGTGGGATTTAAAAATGGATATTTTGGGGTTTCAAGCGATTTGAAGTCGATTTGGCCCAAATAAACGATGAAATGTAGAACATTTTTCAAAATTGCTCATCTCCGCTAGGTCCTTCGACCCCAAAGGATACTCCATCCACTAGAGCAGGATGATATAGTCGGGTATTGCGACTAGTAGGCTGAGAAAATTGAAATTTGGTATTTTTGAGCGATTTTCAACGCATTATATCCCAATAAACGAAGAAAATTTTTTTCTCCAAATTGAGCCAAAATTCATATATAGGGATATTTTGCGCTGCTCTTTCGATTGGCGCTATGATTTTTGCAATATCTCAAAATTTTTGAAAATTATTTTTTTCCTATTGGCTCTACGGTCCTAAAACCTTTTCCATTCGATAGAGCGGAAAAAAATAGTCGCGTATAGTGATTGGTGGGATTTAAAAATGCATATTTTGGGGTTTCAAGCGATTTGAAGTCGATTTGGCCCAAATAAGCGATGAAATGTAGAACATTTTTCAAAATTGCTCATCTCCGCTAGGTCCTTCGACCCCAAAGGATACTCCATCCACTAGAGCAGGATGATATAGTCGGGTATTGTGACTAGTAGGCTGAGAAAATTGAAATTTGGTATTTTTGAGCGATTTTCAACGCATTATATCCCAATAAACGAAGAAAATTTTTTTCTCCAAATTGAGCCAAAATTCATATATAGGGGTATTTTGCGCTGCTCTTTCGATTGGCGCTATGATTTTTGCAATATCTCAAAATTTTTGAAAATTATTTTTTTCCTATTGGCTCTACGGTCCTAAAACCTTTTCCATTCGATAGAGCGGAAAAAAATAGTCGCGTATAGTGATTGGTGGGATTTAAAAATGCATATTTTGGGGTTTCAAGCGATTTGAAGTCGATTTGGCCCAAATAAGCGATGAAATGTAGAACATTTTTCAAAATTGCTCATCTCCGCTAGGTCCTTCGACCCCAAAGGATACTCCATCCACTAGAGCAGGATGATATAGTCGGGTATTGTGACTAGTAGGCTGAGAAAATTGAAATTTGGTATTTTTGAGCGATTTTCAACGCATTATATCCCAATAAACGAAGAAAAATTTTTTTCTCCAAATTGAGCCAAAATTCATATATAGGGGTATTTTGCGCTGCTCTTTCGATTGGCGCTATGATTTTTGCAATATCTCAAAATTTTTGAAAATTATTTTTTCATTGGCTCTACGGTCCTAAAACCTTTTCCATTCGATAGAGCGAAAAAAAATAGTCGCGTATAGTGATTGGTGGGATTTAAAAATGCATATTTCGGGGTTTCAAGCGATTTGAAGTCGATTTGGCCCAAATAAGCGATGAAATGTAGAACATTTTTCAAAATTGCTCATCTCCGCTAGGTCCTTCGACCCCAAAGGATACTCCATCCACTAGAGCAGGATGATATAGTCGGGTATTGTGACTAGTAGGCTGAGAAAATTGAAATTTGGTATTTTTGAGCGATTTTCAACGCATTATATCCCAATAAACGAAGAAAAATTTTTTTCTCCAAATTGAGCCAAAATTCATATATAAGGGTATTTTGCGCTGCTCTTTCGATTGGCGCTATGATTTTTGCAATATCTCAAAATTTTTGAAAATTATTTTTTCCTATTGGCTCTACGGTCCTAAAACCTTTTCCATTCGATAGAGCGGAAAAAAATAGTCGCGTATAGTGATTGGTGGGATTTAAAAATGGATATTTTGGGGTTTCAAGCGATTTGAAGTCGATTTGGCCCAAATAAACGATGAAATGTAGAACATTTTTCAAAATTGCTCATCTCCGCTAGGTCCTTCGACCCCAAAGGATACTCCATCCACTAGAGCAGGATGATATAGTCGGGTATTGCGACTAGTAGGCTGAGAAAATTGAAATTTGGTATTTTTGAGCGATTTTCAACGCATTATATCCCAATAAACGAAGAAAAATTTTTTCTCCAAATTGAGCCAAAATTCATATATAGGGGTATTTTGCGCTGCTCTTTCGATTGGCGCTATGATTTTTGCAATATCTCAAAATTTTTGAAAATTATTTTTTCCTATTGGCTCTACGGTCCTAAAACCTTTTCCATTCGATAGAGCGGAAAAAAATAGTCGCGTATAGTGATTGGTGGGATTTAAAAATGCATATTTTGGGGTTTCAAGCGATTTGAAGTCGATTTGGCCCAAATAAGCGATGAAATGTAGAACATTTTTCAAAATTGCTCATCTCCGCTAGGTCCTTCGACCCCAAAGGATACTCCATCCACTAGAGCAGGATGATATAGTCGGGTATTGTGACTAGTAGGCTGAGAAAATTGAAATTTGGTATTTTTGAGCGATTTTCAACGCATTATATCCCAATAAACGAAGAAAAATTTTTTCTCCAAATTGAGCCAAAATTCATATATAGGGGTATTTTGCGCTGCTCTTTCGATTGGCGCTATGATTTTTGCAATATCTCAAAATTTTTGAAAATTATTTTTTCCTATTGGCTCTACGGTCCTAAAACCTTTTCCATTCGATAGAGCGGAAAAAAATAGTCGCGTATAGTGATTGGTGGGATTTAAAAATGCATATTTTGGGGTTTCAAGCGATTTGAAGTCGATTTGGCCCAAATAAGCGATGAAATGTAGAACATTTTTCAAAATTGCTCATCTCCGCTAGGTCCTTCGACCCCAAAGGATACTCCATCCACTAGAGCAGGATGATATAGTCGGGTATTGTGACTAGTAGGCTGAGAAAATTGAAATTTGGTATTTTTGAGCGATTTTCAACGCATTATATCCCAATAAACGAAAAAAAATTTTTTTCTCCAAATTGAGCCAAAATTCATATATAGGGGTATTTTGCGCTGCTCTTTCGATTGGCGCTATGATTTTTGCAATATCTCAAAATTTTTGAAAATTATTTTTTTCCTATTGGCTCTACGGTCCTAAAACCTTTTCCATTCGATAGAGCGGAAAAAAATAGTCGCGTATAGTGATTGGTGGGATTTAAAAATGCATATTTTGGGGTTTCAAGCGATTTGAAGTCGATTTGGCCCAAATAAGCGATGAAATGTAGAACATTTTTCAAAATTGCTCATCTCCGCTAGGTCCTTCGACCCCAAAGGATACTCCATCCACTAGAGCAGGATGATATAGTCGGGTATTGTGACTAGTAGGCTGAGAAAATTGAAATTTGGTATTTTTGAGCGATTTTCAACGCATTATATCCCAATAAACGAAGAAAAATTTTTTTTCCAAATTGAGCCAAAATTCATATATAGGGGTATTTTGCGCTGCTCTTTCGATTGGCGATATGATTTTTGCAATATCTCAAAATTTTTGAAAATTATTTTTTTCCTATTGGCTCTACGGTCCTAAAACCTTTTCCATTCGATAGAGCGGAAAAAAATAGTCGCGTATAGTGATTGGTGGGATTTAAAAATGGATATTTTGGGGTTTCAAGCGATTTGAAGTCGATTTGGCCCAAATAAACGATGAAATGTAGAACATTTTTCAAAATTGCTCATCTCCGCTAGGTCCTTCGACCCCAAAGGATACTCCATCCACTAGAGCAGGATGATATAGTCGGGTATTGTGACTAGTAGGCTGAGAAAATTGAAATTTGGTATTTTTGAGCGATTTTCAACGCATTATATCCCAATAAACGAAGAAAAATTTTTTCTCCAAATTGAGCCAAAATTCATATATAGGGGTATTTTGCGCTGCTCTTTCGATTGGCGCTATGATTTTTGCAATATCTCAAAATTTTTGAAAATTATTTTTACCTATTGGCTCTACGGTCCTAAAACCTTTTCCATTCGATAGAGCGGAAAAAAATAGTCGCGTATAGTGATTGGTGGGATTTAAAAATGGATATTTTGGGGTTTCAAGCGATTTGAAGTCGATTTGGCCCAAATAAACGATGAAATGTAGAACATTTTTCAAAATTGCTCATCTCCGCTAGGTCCTTCGACCCCAAAGGATACTCCATCCACTAGAGCAGGATGATATAGTCGGGTATTGCGACTAGTAGGCTGAGAAAATTGAAATTTGGTATTTTTGAGCGATTTTCAACGCATTATATCCCAATAAACGAAGAAAAATTTATTTCTCCAAATTGAGCCAAAATTCATATATAGGGATATTTTGCGCTACTCTTTCGATTGGCGCTATGATTTTTGCAATATCTCAAAATTTTTGAAAATTATTTTTTTCCTATTGGCTCTACGGTCCTAAAACCTTTTCCATTCGATAGAGCGGAAAAAAATAGTCGCGTATAGTGATTGGTGGGATTAAAATGCATATTTTGGGGTTTCAAGCGATTTGAAGTCGATTTGGCCCAAATAAACGATGAAATGTAGAACATTTTTCAAAATTGCTCATCTCCGCTAGGTCCTTCGACCCCAAAGGATACTCCATCCACTAGAGCAGGATGATATAGTCGGGTATTGTGACTAGTAGGCTGAGAAAATTGAAATTTGGTATTTTTGAGCGATTTTCAACGCATTATATCCCAATAAACGAAGAAAAATTTTTTTTCCAAATTGAGCCAAAATTCATATATAGGGGTATTTTGCGCTGCTCTTTCGATTGGCGCTATGATTTTTGCAATATCTCAAAATTTTTGAAAATTATTTTTTCCTATTGGCTCTACGGTCCTAAAACCTTTTCCATTCGATAGAGCGGAAAAAAATAGTCGCGTATAGTGATTGGTGGGATTTAAAAATGCATATTTTGGGGTTTCAAGCGATTTGAAGTCGATTTGGCCCAAATAAGCGATGAAATGTAGAACATTTTTCAAAATTGCTCGTCTCCGCTAGGTCCTTCGACCCCAAAGGATACTCCATCCACTAGAGCAGGATGATATAGTCGGGTATTGTGACTAGTAGGCTGAGAAAATTGAAATTTGGTATTTTTGAGCGATTTTCAACGCATTATATCCCAATAAACGAAGAAAAATTTTTTTCTCCAAATTGAGCCAAAATTCATATATAGGGGTATTTTGCGCTGCTCTTTCGATTGGCGCTATGATTTTTGCAATATCTCAAAATTTTTGAAAATTATTTTTATCCTATTGGCTCTACGGTCCTAAAACCTTTTCCATTCGATAGAGCGGAAAAAAATAGTCGCGTATAGTGATTGGTGGGATTTAAAAATGCATATTTTGGGGTTTCAAGCGATTTGAAGTCGATTTGGCCCAAATAAGCGATGAAATGTAGAACATTTTTCAAAATTGCTCATCTCCGCTAGGTCCTTCGACCCCAAAGGATACTCCATCCACTAGAGCAGGATGATATAGTCGGGTATTGTGACTAGTAGGCTGAGAAAATTGAAATTTGGTATTTTTGAGCGATTTTCAACGCATTATATCCCAATAAACGAAGAAAATTTTTTTCCACCAAATTGAGCCAAAATTCATATATAGGGGTATTTTGCGCTGCTCTTTCGATTGGCGCTATGATTTTTGCAATATCTCAAAATTTTTGAAAATTATTTGTTCCTATTGGCTCTACGGTCCTAAAACCTTTTCCATTCGATAGAGCGGAAAAAAATAGTCGCGTATAGTGATTGGTGGGATTTAAAAATGCATATTTTGGGGTTTCAAGCGATTTGAAGTCGATTTGGCCCAAATAAGCGATGAAATGTAGAACATTTTTCAAAATTGCTCATCTCCGCTAGGTCCTTCGACCCCAAAGGATACTCCATCCACTAGAGCAGGATGATATAGTCGGGTATTGTGACTAGTAGGCTGAGAAAATTGAAATTTGGTATTTTTGAGCGATTTTCAACGCATTATATCCCAATAAACGAAGAAAAATTTTTTTTCCACATTGAGCCAAAATTCATATATAGGGGTATTTTTCGCTGCTCTTTCTATTGGCTCTATGATTTTTGCAATATCTCAAAATTTTTGAAAATTATTTTTTTCCTATTGGCTCTACGGTCCTAAAACCTTTTCCATTCGATAGAGCGGAAAAAAATAGTCGCGTATAGTGATTGGTGGGATTTAAAAATGGATATTTTGGGGTTTCAAGCGATTTGAAGTCGATTTGACCCAAATAAACGATGAAATGTAGAACATTTTTCAAAATTGCTCATCTCCGCTAGGTCCTTCGACCCCAAAGGATACTCCATCCACTAGAGCAGGATGATATAGTCGGGTATTGCGACTAGTAGGCTGAGAAAATTGAAATTTGGTATTTTTGAGCGATTTTCAACGCATTATATCCCAATAAACGAAGAAAAATTTTTTTCTCCAAATTGAGCCAAAATTCATATATAGGGGTATTTTGCGCTGCTCTTTCGATTGGCGCTATGATTTTTGCAATATCTCAAAATTTTTGAAAATTATTTTTTTCCTATTGGCTCTACGGCCCTAAAACCTTTTCCATTCGATAGAGCGGAAAAAAATAGTCGCGTATAGTGATTGGTGGGATTTAAAAATGGATATTTTGGGGTTTCAAGCGATTTGAAGTCGATTTGACCCAAATAAACGATGAAATGTAGAACATTTTTCAAAATTGCTCATCTCCGCTAGGTCCTTCGACCCCAAAGGATACTCCATCCACTAGAGCAGGATGATATAGTCGGGTATTGCGACTAGTAGGCTGAGAAAATTGAAATTTGGTATTTTTGAGCGATTTTCAACGCATTATATCCCAATAAACGAAGAAAAATTTTTTTTCCAAATTGAGCCAAAATTCATATATAGGGGTATTTTGCGCTGCTCTTTCGATTGGCGCTATGATTTTTGCAATATCTCAAAATTTTTGAAAATTATTTTTTTCCTATTGGCTCTACGGTCCTAAAACCTTTTCCATTCGATAGAGCGGAAAAAAATAGTCGCGTATAGTGATTGGTGGGATTTAAAAATGCATATTTTGGGGTTTCAAGCGATTTGAAGTCGATTTGGCCCAAATAAGCGATGAAATGTAGAACATTTTTCAAAATTGCTCATCTCCGCTAGGTCCTTCGACCCCAAAGGATACTCCATCCACTAGAGCAGGATGATATAGTCGGGTATTGTGACTAGTAGGCTGAGAAAATTGAAATTTGGTATTTTTGAGCGATTTTCAACGCATTATATCCCAATAAACGAAGAAAAATTTTTTTCTCCAAATTGAGCCAAAATTCATATATAGGGGTATTTTGCGCTGCTCTTTCGATTGGCGCTATGATTTTTGCAATATCTCAAAATTTTTGAAAATTATTTTTTCCTATTGGCTCTACGGTCCTAAAACCTTTTCCATTCGATAGAGCGGAAAAAAATAGTCGCGTATAGTGATTGGTGGGATTTAAAAATGCATATTTTGGGGTTTCAAGCGATTTGAAGTCGATTTGGCCCAAATAAGCGATGAAATGTAGAACATTTTTCAAAATTGCTCATCTCCGCTAGGTCCTTCGACCCCAAAGGATACTCCATCCACTAGAGCAGGATGATATAGTCGGGTATTGTGACTAGTAGGCTGAGAAAATTGAAATTTGGTATTTTTGAGCGATTTTCAACGCATTATATCCCAATAAACGAAGAAAAATTTTTTCTCCAAATTGAGCCAAAATTCATATATAGGGGTATTTTGCGCTGCTCTTTCGATTGGCGCTATGATTTTTGCAATATCTCAAAATTTTTGAAAATTATTTTTTTCCTATTGGCTCTACGGTCCTAAAACCTTTTCCATTCGATAGAGCGGAAAAAAATAGTCGCGTATAGTGATTGGTGGGATTTAAAAATGGATATTTTGGGGTTTCAAGCGATTTGAAGTCGATTTGACCCAAATAAACGATGAAATGTAGAACATTTTTCAAAATTGCTCATCTCCGCTAGGTCCTTCGACCCCAAAGGATACTCCATCCACTAGAGCAGGATGATATAGTCGGGTATTGCGACTAGTAGGCTGAGAAAATTGAAATTTGGTATTTTTGAGCGATTTTCAACGCATTATATCCCAATAAACGAAGAAAAATTTTTTTCTCCAAATTGAGCCAAAATTCATATATAGGGGTATTTTGCGCTGCTCTTTCGATTGGCGCTATGATTTTTGCAATATCTCAAAATTTTTGAAAATTATTTTTTTCCTATTGGCTCTACGGCCCTAAAACCTTTTCCATTCGATAGAGCGGAAAAAAATAGTCGCGTATAGTGATTGGTGGGATTTAAAAATGGATATTTTGGGGTTTCAAGCGATTTGAAGTCGATTTGACCCAAATAAACGATGAAATGTAGAACATTTTTCAAAATTGCTCATCTCCGCTAGGTCCTTCGACCCCAAAGGATACTCCATCCACTAGAGCAGGATGATATAGTCGGGTATTGCGACTAGTAGGCTGAGAAAATTGAAATTTGGTATTTTTGAGCGATTTTCAACGCATTATATCCCAATAAACGAAGAAAAATTTTTTTTCCAAATTGAGCCAAAATTCATATATAGGGGTATTTTGCGCTGCTCTTTCGATTGGCGCTATGATTTTTGCAATATCTCAAAATTTTTGAAAATTATTTTTTTCCTATTGGCTCTACGGTCCTAAAACCTTTTCCATTCGATAGAGCGGAAAAAAATAGTCGCGTATAGTGATTGGTGGGATTTAAAAATGCATATTTTGGGGTTTCAAGCGATTTGAAGTCGATTTGGCCCAAATAAGCGATGAAATGTAGAACATTTTTCAAAATTGCTCATCTCCGCTAGGTCCTTCGACCCCAAAGGATACTCCATCCACTAGAGCAGGATGATATAGTCGGGTATTGTGACTAGTAGGCTGAGAAAATTGAAATTTGGTATTTTTGAGCGATTTTCAACGCATTATATCCCTAAACGAAGAAAAATTTTTTTCTCCAAATTGAGCCAAAATTCATATATAGGGGTATTTTGCGCTGCTCTTTCGATTGGCGCTATGATTTTTGCAATATCTCAAAATTTTTGAAAATTATTTTTTTCCTATTGGCTCTACGGTCCTAAAACCTTTTCCATTCGATAGAGCGGAAAAAAATAGTCGCGTATAGTGATTGGTGGGATTTAAAAATGCATATTTTGGGGTTTCAAGCGATTTGAAGTCGATTTGGCCCAAATAAGCGATGAAATGTAGAACATTTTTCAAAATTGCTCGTCTCCGCTAGGTCCTTCGACCCCAAAGGATACTCCATCCACTAGAGCAGGATGATATAGTCGGGTATTGTGACTAGTAGGCTGAGAAAATTGAAATTTGGTATTTTTGAGCGATTTTCAACGCATTATATCCCAATAAACGAAGAAAAATTTTTTTCTCCAAATTGAGCCAAAATTCATATATAGGGGTATTTTGCGCTGCTCTTTCGATTGGCGCTATGATTTTTGCAATATCTCAAAATTTTTGAAAATTATTTTTTTCCTATTGGCTCTACGGCCCTAAAACCTTTTCCATTCGATAGAGCGGAAAAAAATAGTCGCGTATAGTGATTGGTGGGATTTAAAAATGCATATTTTGGGGTTTCAAGCGATTTGAAGTCGATTTGGCCCAAATAAACGATGAAATGTAGAACATTTTTCAAAATTGCTCATCTCCGCTAGGTCCTTCGACCCCAAAGGATACTCCATCCACTAGAGCAGGATGATATAGTCGGGTATTGTGACTAGTAGGCTGAGAAAATTGAAATTTGGTATTTTTCAGCGATTTTCAACGCATTATAACCCAATAACCTTTAGTCACTTGGGATACTGGGTTATTGAAAAATATAAAAAATTACCGACTGATGGTAAGGAAGATTCCTTCTTGACCGACTGATGGTAAGGTAGAAACTCTGTTTTACCTACTGATGGTAAGTTATCTACATTCTGTTTTACCGACTGATGGTAAGTTACCGACATTCTGTTTTGCCGACTGATGGTAACGTGGATACCTACCTTACCATCAGTCGGTAAAACAGGGTGTCGGTAAGTTGGGTTATTGGGTTATTGGCGTCTGATGCGTGGCCGCTCCCTCCCCCCGTCACCCCTACCCTACCCCCATCCCCCGTCACCCCTACCCTACCCCCATCCCCCGGATTGCGGGGATTAATTTTTATTAGAAAAAATAAAAGACGACACTAAATAAAGACGATAATTACTATATAGATTCTATAAAGACACTTATAAAGACGATAAAGACTATAAAGGCTATACATAAAGAGGAAAAGTCTAGACACTATACAGACTTATAAAGACAATAAAGACTAAAGACTATTATATAAAGACGAAAAGACTATAGAGACTATAAAGACAAAAACTGTAAAGACTATTTAGACATAAATACTTTCATGACTAAAGACAATAAAAAAGACCGAAGATAATAAAGAATACAGACACGATTATAAAAGATAAATAATTACACATTAGATAAAAGACATAAACGGTATGCACTTACAAAAAGTCAAACTTCAGAAACGAGTATCCATCAGACACGTCTGATATGTATCTAACTTCTTATGATCATAAATATCGGGGAGAAAGGTGAAGAGGTATTTAGCATTATTTTCTGGCAAATCATTTACCTTAATTATTTCAAATAATTCTCCACCTTCCATATCTTGCTGCTACAAGATGTGTCTATATGAATATACACACATGCTGTAACAACAAGATGTGGAAGGTGGAGAATTATTTGAAAGAATTTAGCTGAACAATTTGCCAGAAAATAATGCTAAATACCATTTCACCTTGCTTCCCTCCGACCTTTGACAAAAAAAAATTCAAAAAATTGTAAAATCCGATCTGATACTTCGTTGGGGATTATCGAGTAGAATGAAATCACCAAAATCACACAAAAAATCACCTAAAATCACTAAAAATCAAAAATCATATAATTCACCAATTGCATCATAGCAATGTATTATCGGAATTTCGGATGAAACGGACAGTTGCAGAGAAAAATTGTCAAAGTTCAAACAACCATTATGGGGAAAAGTTCCGTATCTCGAAAAATTACGAAGCAAATTACCCAGGTAAATTCCAGAGGGTAGTAGACATCGATAGCAATGTATCCTCGGAAGTGCAGGTCAAACGAACGGGCAGTTACAAAAAAAAAAGTCAAAGTTCAAGCAACCAATATCGGGAAAAGTTCCGTATCTCGGTAAATTTCGAAGCAAATTTCCCAGGTAAATTCGAGAGAGTAGGGGATATACATGGCAATGTATCCTCTGATTTTCGGGTCCAACGAACGGGCGGTTACCGAGAAAAAATATGTCAAAGTTCAAACAACCAATATCGGGAAAACTTCCGTATCTCGGTAAATTTCGAAGAAAATTTCCCAGGTAAATTCGACGGGGTAGGGGACATCCACGGCAATGTATCCTCTGAATTTCGGGTGCAACGAACGGGCGGTTACCGAGAAAAAATATGTCAAAGTTCAAACAGCCAATATCGGGAAAACTTCCGTATCTCGGTAAATTTCGAAGAAAATTTCCCAGGTAAATTCGACGGGGTAGGGGACATCCACGGCAATGTATCCTCGGAATTTCAAGTCGATCGGACGGGCCGTTACCGAGAAAAAAAATGTGAAACTTCGGAAACGAGTATCGGGAAAAGTTCCGTATCTCCGTAAATTTCGAATCAAATTTCCTAGGTAAATTCGAGAGAGTAGGGGATATCCATGGCAATGTATCCTCGGAACTTAAGGTCCAACGAACGGGCCGTTACCGAGAAAAAAAATATCAAACTTCGGAAACGAGTATTGGGGGGGAAAAGCTTCGTATTTCTGTAAATTTCGAAGCAAATTTCCCAGGTAAATTCGTGAGGGCGTAGATTAGATTAGATTATATAGCTTTATCTGTACATTATGTTGTACAAGTTAAATAAAGAGTAATATATATAAGTATCCAGAAGGCGTTGTTCTGGGATATTGACAGATTTTCTTAGGGTCAGTCTACAATGGAAAAGTGTCTTATAATGGAAAACATTGTAGAATATACTTGACTAAAGAAATAATGATCCTCAGGTTATTGTATTTTGCAGCAACGCCTGCGGCACCCGCTTTACTACCGAAAAAACGGAAAAAAGATACGTAAAACTTATTAAAGAAATAATATCTCTATAGCAAGAACGACCTTGGGTGAGCCCGGAAGCATGCGCTACGGATAGAATTCTTCTAGGACGTCCCAGAAAGATGCCGAAAGCCCAGAAGCATGCGTTACGTGTATGGATCCGACCCAGAAGGTTGCGATATGGATAAATATATATATATATATATATATATATATATATATATATATATATAAATTTACAAGTTTTAAGTTTAACGCAAGCAAAAATACGGAGTACATGGAGCAAACATTTTACAATATATAAATAAGTCTTACGCAAGGCAAAATATAGTTTTAAAGGAGCCAAGTATAAAGTTAAAGAAACATAAACAGTGTGAGAGAAGCTAAATACAGTTAATTGCTCAGACAGAATATAATTGCATAAATGGATTCATGGAGATGATGATGATGATGATGATGATGATGATGATAAAGTCGTGATTTGAAGCGAGTGATGGAGGTGATATCGCGAAGGTGAGGTGGTAAGGAGTTCCACAGATACGCCGAGCTGATGTGAAATGACCTTTTCAGTGTCTCTGTTTGACAGCTTAAGATGTCTAAGGCTGCTGCCGCCGCCTCATTACGGTAGGGTACATCCAAAGAGACACCGGTGGCAACGTATCCTCAAATTTCAGCTCGATCGGACGGATAGTTACAGAGAAAAAAAATATCAAATTTCGGAAAGAAACAACGAGTATCGGAAAACGTTCCGTATCGGAAAATAATAATTTTGAAGCAAATTTCCCTGGTAAATTCGAGAGGGTAGGGAACATCGATAGCAATATACTCTCAAAAGTTCAGCCCGATCGAGTGGGCAGTTACGAAGAAAAAAAATGTAAGATTTGACGACAATGGACGAGTATCCGAAAAAGGTCCGTATCTAAAAAAATTTCAAAGCAAATTTCGCAGGTAAATTCGAGCGGATAGCGGAAATCAGCGGCAATGTATCCTCCAAATTTCAGCTCAATCGAACGGATAGTTGACGAAAAAAAAATAAATGTCAAAGTTAACAACAACACAGCAACAACAACAACAACAACAATCACAACAACAACAACACCACGAACACCACCACCACCACCACCACCACCATCGATTACAAATTCTTCCAGTAAATTCAAGCGGGTATGGGACATCGGTAGCCATGTATCCTCACAATTTCATCTCGATCGAAAAAAAAATCTTCGGCAAAGTTTCAGCAACGTTTTCACTTTGATATATATATGTGTATATATTTTTTGTTTATTTTTTTATTTTTTTTTTTGATAGTTTTATCGTTATCTTTTTGTTTTGTTTCTATTATTTTTTTTATTTACTATATATATATATTTATTTATTTTCTAACATTATTTATTTCATTTTTTATGTTTTCATATGTAATTTTTTTTTTTTTTAATTAATCTTTTTTTTTCTGTGCGGGGGGCTCCGCCCCCCGAACCCCCCGGCGGGGGCTTCGCCCCCTGCGCCCCATCAGGGGCTTCGCCCTTGGACCCCTTCCTGCCCCCCTCACCGCCACCACCACCACCACCACCACCACTTGGATGAAAGTTACAATGAAGTATAAAATTATAGTACCACATCATCTCAATTTAGTATTATTTTCTGGCAAATCATTCACCTCAATGCTTTCAAATAATTCTCCACCTTCCACATCTTGCTGCTACAGCATTTGTGTATATTCATATAGACACATGCTGTAGCAACAAGATGTGGTTGGTGGAGAATTATTTGAAAGAATTTAGCTGAACGATTTGCCAGAAAATAATGCTAAATACCATTTCACCTTACTTTCCTCCGATGTTTATGATAAAAAAAAAAAAATCAAAAAATTGAAAAATCCGATCCGATATTTCGTTGGGGATTATCGAGTAGAATGAAATCACCAAAATCACAAAAAAAAAATCACCTAAAATCAAAATCACAAAAATGGCAAAATACCGAAAATCACTCGTAATCACAAGTCATAGTCAACCACCAATATCGAGATAAGTTCGGAAACAAGAATCGGGAAAAGTTCCGTATCTCGGAAAATTTCGAAGCAAATTTCCCAGGTAAATTCGACACCGTAGGTTACATCCATGGCAATGTATCCCTGGAATTGCAGGTCAAACGAACGGACAATTACCGAGAAAAAAAAATGTCAAAGTTCAAACAACCAATATCGGGAAAAGTTCCGTATCTCGGAAGATTTCGAAGCAAATTTCAGAGGTAAATTCGAGAGGGTAGGGAACATCGATAGCAATGTACCCTCGGAAAATCAGGTCAGACGAATGGACAATTACCGACAAAAAAAAATGTCAAATTTCGGAAACGAGTATCGGAAAAAACTCGGTATCTCGGAAGATTTCGAAGCAAATTTACCAGGTAAATTCGAGAAGGTTTGAAACATCGATAGCAATGTATCCTCGGAAGTTCAGGTCAAACGAACGGAGAATTACCGAGAAAAAAAAAATGTCAAAGTTCAAACTACCAATATCGGGAAAAGTTACATATCTCGGAAAATTTCGAAGCAAATTTCTCAGGTAAATTCCAGAGGGTAGTAGACATCGAAAGGAATGTATCCTCGGAAGTGCAGGTCAAACAAACGGGCAGTTACCGAGAAAAAAAAAGTCAAAATTCATAAAAAATCGCCAAAATCACCAAAATCACTTAAATAATAAAAAAAATCACTAAAAATCAACAAAATCACGAAAATACCAAATAACTAAACAATCACTAAAAATTCACAAAACAATCACCAAAATCATGAAAACACCAAAATAAATAAAAAATCACTCAAAAAAATAACAAATCACCAAAATCGCGAAAATACAAAAATCACGAAAAATCACCAATATCACCAAAATACCATAATCACTTAAAAAATCACCAAAATCACGAACAATCACAAAAAATCACCAAAATCCCAAAATCACTTGAAAAATCACTTAAAAATCACGAAAAATTAGGGAAAATCACGAAAAATCACTAAAAATCACCAAAAATCACTTAAAAATCACGATAAATCACCAAAATCACCAAAAACTTTAAAAATCTCCAAAATCACGAAAAATCACGAAATATCACGAAAAATCACCAAAATCACGAAAAATCATCAATATCACAAAAATACCAAAATCACTTAAAAATCAACAAAATCACCAAAAATCGCCAAAATCACTAAAAAACAAAAAATCACGAAAAATCACCAAAATACCAAAAAAACTTGAAAAATCACGAAAAATCACGACAAATCACCAAAATCCCAAAATCACTTGAAAAATCACTTAAAAATCACGAAAAATCAGGGAAAATCAGGGAAAATCACGAAAAACCACAAAAATCACCAAAATCACTTAAAATATCACTAAAAAACACCAAAATACCAAAAACAGTTACAAAATCACGAAAAATAAAAAAAAAAAAAAAATAAAAAAATATCCACCAAAATCACCAAAATCACGAAAAATCACGAAATATCACGAAAAATCACGAAAATAGCAAAACACTTTAAATATCATGAAAAATCACCAATATCACCAAAATCACGAAAATCTCGAAAAATCACGAAAAATCACCAAAAATCACCAAATCCAAAATCACTTAAAAATCACGAAAAATCACGAAAAATAAAAAAAAAACAAAAAAAAAACAAAAAAAATATTCTATATAATACTCGCGCGGGGGGGGGGTCGTCGCGCTCGCCCCGCGACCGCTCCGTCCGTCCCGCCAAAAAAAAATAAAAAAAAAATAAAAAAAGTCAAAAAAATCCCAAAAAAATCCAAAAAAATTAAAAAAACAAAAAAAAAACAAAAAAAATGTCCTATATAATACTCGCGCGGGAGGGGGAGGGGTGGTCGTCGCGATCTCTCCCGCTAGGCGGCGAGCTAGAGAAAACTCCCCTTACTAAGTAAGTGACGCCAAGGGTAGATAAGGAAGTTAAATGGCATCGTCATCACGACTTCCCCAATGTCATTGGTATGTCGAGCTACGAGGCGTTCCTCGTTTTTGGAACGTCTTTACATAATTACAAGGCTTGGTTTCTCTCGTTTAGACTTTGGATATAAAGTCTTACTATTTGAGAAAGTAATATAACTTAAATAAATATTAACAGAATTTAGTTAGATATTCACCTAAATATTTTCAATAGACCCACTGGAATTCCAGATTTACCTGGAATTCCAGCTGGATATCCATATAACATAACATAACGTAACATAACGTTATTATTATGTTTAATTTTTATTTTAATTGTTATTATTAAATAGAATTAAATAATATTTTTATTGTAATTATTATTTAGTTGGAATAAATAATATACGAAACAGTGTGATTAATAGTATGATTAATAGCGTGATTAATAGCATGATTGATAGCATGATTAATACCGTGATAAATAGCATGCCAAATCTGGTTGATAAAGTCATGGTATTTGTCACGCTATAAATCATGCTATTAATTATGCTATTAATCATGCTATTAATCATGCTATACATCACGCTATTAATCGTGCTATTAATCATGCTATTAATCATGCTATTAATCATCCTATTAATCATGCTATTAATTATGCTATTTATCGTGCTATTTATCATGTGACTTTTTTCAGTAGGGTAGCGCTGTAAGGGGCGGCTTCCCGACCATTTGTATTTACAATACGTTGATACAGTATTAGTGTCCATCTCTGTGATATAATTTAACATATACATCTACATTTTTAGATATATAAGCTCGATCGCAATGTAAAAACAAACTATTGACAAGCGGAATTGCTCCCCACGAAAATACTTTGATTATCACGACTACTTGTAAGTTTTAAGTTTTGTTATTGCCAAACAGAAATTGTTGCGTTTAATATTGGTGTGTAAAATTATTTGTTAATTTTTATTTAATTAGTTTCCTGAAGAGGGACAGAATAAAGTGTCCGAAACGTCGAACGAGAAAAATGTGTTCTTATTTATCTATAATAAATAAGAGCACTAATTTGGTATGGATGGTCAGTGGATTCTAAAATTATCATATCAAAATCTTATCTGACAGTCCCGAAACAGTTGATCCAAATTTAAGGAAAAACCTTTTGCCGATCTACCTCATTCTTGCTAAAGAGATCATGCAAATCATTGATAAGATATCGCAACCACAGAAAGCAGCTTCAGAAGAAATTCGAATAATGACTATTCTGAATATTTTGTGGAGATGTTTTCAAACTCACGAAAACAATAATGCAATAGCAGCCTTACAAAATTATAACAGGTTTAAAAAAAATAAATATCAAAAAATTTGACCCGAATATACAAATAAATGGAAAAATGTTGTATAAAGAATTAGTAACAGCAATTTTAAAACCCACAACATTGTACGGAATGGTGACATTATCATTGATTCGTCCAACAATTAATGACGAGTTAAAACAAGAACTAGGACAAATTATTAACGATTACGTTGAAGTATTTCCACTACGTCTATTGATAAAAAATAAGTGAAATAAAGTTTGGTATGTGATTAAAGTTGGTAAAATGTTACCACCAGCAAACCCTACAGATAGCAGAATCCTTCTAAATTTAAGAAATTTGCGACAGTTTCAAAGACGAAAGGTACTTTTTTTTATTTATTCCGCTTTCAAAAATTATATACTTGTTATGACTTCTTTTCAATGTACAGACGTCCATAATGAATCTTAAACAATATCAGATAAACAAAAATGTCGGGACGCAAACGTGTGAGTTACTATCACCTGATCATGATGATAACAATAGGGTAAGACATACTTATTTTATTATTTCATAAGCGCACGATTTCTAACATGTTTTGTTAACTTTTAGACCGATCTACAGCATGAAGAAGAGCGTTATGCAGCAGAAGAATCGAGTGAACAGGATGGTCATTACAGTATGGAGGCTGAGGAGAATAGCAAGGGCTCTGCAGGGCCACTACTTATGTAGTAAAAATAAAAGTATTATTGATTGGAAGGATTTCCATGCACAGGTCGGCATCGAAAAAAAGGACAGATATATCCATAAAAAAAGCAATATTAATGATAAGAAAATTTCCCCTAAATTATTTAGTTAACGATTTGGAAATGAACAAAACGGCGGCCAATTTTTATAAAAAGTTATGGAATAAATAATAATTTTACAATTATGTCATTTATTATTAGGTTACGTAGAACCTCCAATGTTATTATTTATTTGTGTGCGTGCGTGCGTCAGTGAGAGAGAGGGAGTGGCGAGCAAGCAAGCGAACCACATTGAGGGCTAGCACCATCGTACTTGTTTTTTCCGGGTAGGTATGATAGCGTGGTACATGTAGGGCTCCTGGTGAGAGGTCCACGTTAAAAAACCTCAACGCGCTGACAGCAGTACCCCTCGAGTGGTGTGGAAATCTGCTCTAATAACAAAATATAACAAAAATAGAAAATTCGAGAAAATCACTAGATATCACACGAAAATCGCCAGTAACTGGATATCACAAAAATCACTGAATAACACAAAAATCAACAAAAATCGCCCCAAGAAATCAACAAAATCACCAAAAAATCACCAGAATCACCAGTCACTTAATATCACGAAAGTACAAAATTCGAGAAAATCACTAAAATCACGAAAATCACCACAATCAGAAAATGTCACGAAAATCATCAAAATGACTAAAATCACCTGCACAATCACGAAAGTAGAAAATTCGCGAAAATCACTAAAATCACGAAATCGCAAAAATCACTAAATATCACGAAAATCACGAGAGTAAAAACTTCGCGAAAATCACTAATTATCGCCACAATCACTAATTATCACCAAAATCGCCAAAAATCACTAAAGTAGAAAATTCGCGAAAATCGATAAATCACGAAAATCGATAAAATCACGAAAATCCATAAAATCACGAAAATCGCCAAAATCACTAAATATCGCGAAAATCACGAAAATCGCTAATTATCACCAAAATCACGAAAGTAGAAAATTCGCAAAAATCGCCAAAATCGCGAAATATCACGAAAATCACGAAAATCAGATCCTGGCAAGTTATAGATAAAAATCGCCTATTTTTAAGCTTTAATATCGCTTTTATGAGTCTTACTAGTCAGTAGTTGATTTTAGAAATAATGTTTAAGAGACAAAAAGTTTTGTTTTAATATTATCTACAATTTCTGTATTTAAGATTTTTGAGTAAAATCAAATCCTGGCAAGTTATAGATGAAAATCGCCTATTTTTAGGCTTTATCAAGCATCCCGAACAGTGAGAGTCAAGGGGACTCATTTTAATTAAGCACCCCAAAGGAAACAATCCTTACTACGTCCACGTCATTGTTTCTGGGTAGCGCAAAAAGTAAGGTTAATGCATTTATAACAGAAGCTTCAACGATCTTAAAGTTTCCGTTAAAAAATCATTTTGCCCTTGAGAAAAATTTTTCAGTGTTCAGGATGTGTGGGTTTGGGGTGTATGGGATTAGCATGCGGGGGTAGGAATGTGTGGAACTGGGGGTGTGGGGTATGGTTGTGGGACCGGGGTGTAACAGTTCAGCATGTGAGGGCATGAAGTGTATGGGGTTAGGATGTGCGAGTTTGAGTTTTGTTTACTAGGATATGTAAGTTTTGGGTTCCTCTATTAAGCATACGATCAATTTGAACCAGCTTAGCCTGTGGTTCATGGAAAAAAACGATTTTAAACGGACTTTTCTGAGTTTGACCTAGATTTGACCTTGAAATGACATTGGTAAAAATTTCTCAATATGATTTTGAACGTAAAATTTCCCGCTCTTTCCGAATCCGAGGTCAAAACTAGGTGTTTCCATATGAAAAAAACTACTTTGACCTTGAAATAACCTGAAAGGTCAAGTTCAAGGTCAAAGACGTTAGCGCCATTATGTGGCCCCCTTTATCTCCTATAACTTTAATTGACACTGAATAGTGGCAATTAGATAATACATGTGTTTGCATGGGTGCGAGTATGACAGTGGAGCAAAGGCCACTATAAAAATACCCTATTTCTGATTGCCGCTGCACAGTGGCAATTAGATGATGTGCGTGTGAGTGCGAGAGTGACAGTGGAGCAAGGGCCACTATATAAATTCCCTACGTCTGATTGTCACAGAATAGTGGCAATTAGATGATATAGGTGTGTATGTGTCTATCTGTGTGCGAGAATGACAGTGCAGCAAGGACCGCTATAAAAATATCCTACGTCTGATTGCCGCTGAAAAGTGGTAATTGGATTATATGTATATGTGTGTTTGTATGTGCGCGCAAGTGAGAGAGTGGAGCAGGGGCCACTATAAAAATACCCTATTTCTGATTGCCGCTGAACAGTGGCAATCAGATGATGTGCGTGTGAGTGCGAGAGGCACAGTGGAGCAATGGCCACTATAAAAATACCCTATTTCTGATTGCCGCTGAACAGTGGCAATTAGATGTGCGTGTGAGTACGAGAGTGACAGTGGAGCAAGGGCCACTATATAAATTCCCTACGTCTGATTGCCACTGAATAGTGGCAATTAGATGATATAGGTGTGTATGTGTCTATCTGTGTGCGAGAATGACAGTGGGGCAAGGACCACTATAAAAATATCCTACGTCTGATTGCCGCTGAAAAGTGGTAATTGGATTATACATGTGTGTTTGTATGTGCGCGCGAGTGTGAGCGTGGAGCAAGGGCCACTATAAAAATACCCTATTTCTGATTGCCGCTGAACAGTGACAATCAGATGATGTGCGTGTGAGTGCGAGAGTGACAGTGGAGCAGGGGCCACTATATAAATTCCCTACGTCAGATTGCCACAGAATAGTGGCAACTAGATGATATAGGTGTGTATGTGTCTGTGTGTGAGAATGACAGTGGAGCAAGGATCATGGAGCGGGTAACGCTGAAGCCGTTGAACGGATTCGTTCATTTTTTCCTCCCTGAATCTTAGAGAAGGATGTTGATGTTGATGGCTACAAAATGATTCAACGATTACTCACAAATTCATAAGAAATACAATAATAATACAAGTCTTTTAGTATAAATAAAACAAAATAGCGATCATTGGACTCACATGATTTTTATAAACATCGTAATAATTTCCAGTAGGAAATTGGAGACTCTTCCTACTGTCAGAAGTAAGTACTTCTTTCATCTTATTAAATAAGACTCTCTTTCTCTCATGCAGCTGCTCCATCGATGTTTCTACTGCTATCAACTCTTGGAGAAGCTCCCCGCGAGGACCATATTCGTTGTATTCATTGTCATCTCCGTCCTCGCCGTAATAATCGGTTGTGCTCCAACTCTTGCCTCTACCCGTCATTACTATAACAGGCAGATAAATTACTATCTGAAATTGATCTGCAGAAAAAGAATAAATTTTTAAATGTATAAGTACAAATAAAAAAAAACTTATTCAATATATAAGTACTTTAAAAAAAAAATTAAATGTTAATATTCAATTAAAAAAAATTTTATAAAATTTATAACAACAGTTAAAAAAATAAAACGAAAAAAAACATATTACTTTCAAAATTACCTTTGTCGTAGAGGTGGATGACCAGGTAGCCGAAGTTATTGGGGAGCGTTACACGGTAACGTGCGAGCGAGCGAGGTACCGAGCAGACACAAAGACTATACAAGTTGCTCCGACGATGTGCACTCTGTGGCGGTCGGCGACTGAATGAGCCGTAACGCAGAGCGCCGCCGTATTTATAGCAGAGACGTAGGTTACCACGGTAAAATTGTAGGTTACCACGGTAAAATTGTAGGTTACCACGGTAAAGTTGTAGGTTACCACGGTAATTTTGACAAATACGATATGCCGCTTTAAAAAAACCCTCGTTTATGACGGTAATGATCGTTTTTCGCAAGGAAAACACTTGTCCAGGTGCTAAAGTTGTAGGTTACCACGGTAAAATTGTAGGTTACCACGGTAAAGTTGTAGGTTACCACGGTAATTTTGACAAATACGATATGCCGCTTTAAAAAAACCCTCGTTTATGACGGTAATGATCGTTTTTCGCAAGGAAAACACTTGTCCAGGTGCTAAAGTTGTAGGTTACCACGGTAAAATTGTAGGTTACCACGGTAAAGTTGTAGGTTACCACGGTAATTTTGACAAATACGATATGCCGCTTTAAAAAAACCCTCGTTTATGGCGGTAATGATCGTTTTTCGCAAGGAAAACGCTTGTCCAGGTGCTAAAGTTGTAGGTTACCACGGTAAAGTTGTAGGTTACCACGGTAATTTTGACAAATACGATATGCCGCTTTAAAAAACCCTCGGTTATGGCGGTAATGATCGTTTTTCGCAAGGAAAACACTTGTCCAGGTGCTAAAGTTGTAGGTTACCACGGTAAAGTTGTAGGTTACCACGGTAATTTTGACAAATACGATATGCCGCTTTAAAAAAAACCTCCTTTATGGCGGTAATGATCGTTTTTCGAAAGGTAACACTTGTCGACGTGCTAGAGTTGTAGGTTACCACGGTAAAGTTGTAGGTTACCACGGTAAAATAGCACATTATAGCGATAAGTTTGATAAATAAGGTATTTGGGTAGGTGAAAATATATTTAGATAGTTCAAAAGGTAGGTAGTGTAGTTGTAAAAATTTTTGCAACTTTACATATTGCATGTAGGTAGGTAAGAAAACACTATATTCATATTGACCGAGAGGTAGGTAGTGAAACTAGTAAAAATTTTTACAATTTTCCATCTTGTATATAGATAGGTGAGAATTTATTAGATTTAGATAGCTCGAATGGTAGGTAGTGTAGTTGTAAAAATTTTTAAAACTTCAGATATTGCATGTAGGTAGATGCGAAACCATTATATTTATATGATTCGCGAGGGTGCACAGTCGCGAGAGTTGGTAAAAGGGTAGGGGGGGGGGTTATGAGACTTTGTAGAATATCGCAAGTACTACTTGCAATATTGCACAAAGTCTGGAGGGTGGGTCAAGGGAGGTGTCGGGACTTTGTAGAATATCGCAAGTACTACTTGCGATATTGCACAAAGTCTCGAGGGTGGGTCAAGGGGGGTTTCGGGACTTCGTAGAATATCGCAAGTACTACTTGCGATATTGCACAGTCTCGAGGGTGGGTCAAGGGGGGTTTCGGGACTTTGTAGAATATCGCAAGTACTACTTGCGATACTGCACAGAGTCTCGTGGGTGGGTCAAGGGGGGTTTCGGGACTTTGTAGAATATCGGAAGTACTACTTGCGATATTGCACAAAGTCTCGTGGGTGGGTCAAGGGGAGTTTCGGGACTTTGTAGAATTTCGCAAGTACTACTTGCAATATTGCACAAAGTCTCGTAGGTTTATAGGGGAAATCGGTAAGACTTTGTGGAATATTTACAAGTTTCGACTTGCGATATCGCACAAAGTTCTTCCGATTTCAAAGCGATCGTGCGAACCGACACGGCTAGAGTCCCCCGGGGGATTCGCCGTGTTCAGGCTCGCAGGATCGTGAATTATATTTTTTCATCTCTTTCAGGAATAGTGCAACAGTGTGTGACAGTGTGCCGATAAACATCAGCATCAGCTTGAGCATCAGCAGTAGCAGCATCAGCTTCAGCGTCAGCAGTAGAGCAGCAGAACCAGCAGCAGCGGAAGCAGCAGAAGCAGAAGCAGCAGCAGTGGCAGCAGGATGTAAGTATCTAATGTTTTTTTTTCTTTTTCTTTCAGGAAATCAAAAAAGGGGGGGCGCGTTGCAAGGGAAACACCAGATAGGCCGGCCGGACCCGGATCCGCTTAGAGGCTTGTAGCCCGGGGCGATCAGGGCCGTTAGAGAATCTCCCGATTGGAGATTCGCACCCTATGACCGCTAGGACGAATGCCGCCGGATCGCCGTGTTGGCTACAATGCGGCGATGACGAAAGTCCCATTGCACATCTGGAGTCCTATTCAGGCCGTGGTACGTACGTACGAACGTTCGTACGTTGGAACGTTCGGACATACAAGCGGAGGCGCTGCGTGCGCCGCAAACGCATCAAGTTGCCAGCAGTGAGCATGTGCACAGGCGGCACAGGCCGTAGCATAGGGCGTAGAGCGCAGAGCACACACAAGGCTGTCTTTCCTTGTTGGCTACATCTAGCTGACGACTTTACAGTAACACTCAAATATGCCATACTTACCATACGATAAATACTATGCACAAAGAAGGTTAATAATAAATAAGCGTTGATGACACAATTAAATTAAAAAAATTCTTTAATGAAAAATGTGTGTGCGTGTATGTATATGTGTGTGTATGACCGTAATAGTAAAAAAGTTATGAAGAATTATTAGCTATTTTCCTTATATTATCGGCAATATCCGTGAGAGTGCTCATCAACTGAATTTGAAATTGTTCATTTCTCTCGTTAGCTTGAATAATATTTTCGTTTAATTTATCCGTCGATTCCTTTAACTTTTTGATTGCTATATTATGCTCTTCCATCGCATCAAGAGCCATAACCGTGTTTTCACTTAGAGAACCTTAGTTTCAAAAAGTTATAAATTGTTAACGTATAATATTTTAAACATAAATAAGAAAATAATTAAATATTAAGAAATATTATTTCTTTTCAATGCTCTTCTACTATTTTGAGGTACATGTGGACTTGAAGAGGCATCATGTTGTTGATTTTCTAAAATGCAATTGTAATTAAAACTTGAATGTTATTTTTATACTAAGAGTGTAATAGTGATGTACATTTAGATGTTTCATCAATTCGTGTATTTTTTATTTGATTGGTATTATTTATTAAATATCCAACGTACTGTACATCATCTACAGCAGTATCTATTTTTATGGTTGGAGGAACAAAAAGGTCTTTAGGCACTGGTGTCTGCGGTATTATTGGACTCACTGTGAATTTGTCACCTATAAGATTTACAAACATTATAAACATTCATCTTAAATATAAAACTTGATTTCTTTTTGGCATTAACAATAATTGTTGGTTAAAAATATGTAAAACGTATTATTGAAACCTTTTGTTAAACAATCTTGTTGAATTGACATATTGACATTGTGTACCAGTAACGTATTCCTGAGTACACCACCATCTTCTTGAATATGGGTTGATACTCCTGGAAAATCAAGTGTGCAGAATTATCTTAATAAGTAAAACAATCTTATTTAAGCTTTTTTTGTGCAAAATGTACAATTGCTTGATTCTATAAATAATAAAATGTTTTTACATAATTGAGAATATTAATAATTATTGTTAATTTATATTATTGATTATATAACAAATATATGTATATTATGATTTTTTGTTTGAATTTTCACAATTATAAAATTTTAAAGAATTTTGGTTGAATTGTATGATGTTATCAAAAACTATTGCGTGAATACTTTCTTAACTTTGCTTCAAATAAATAAGTTAACATAGAAATAAAGTTTGATACAAATATAGTGTATTAAGTGAATATTTGAAAGTCATTCACCGTACAGTGATTTTTTCTTACTGTACACATAGAACATTTATGTACTTATAAAGTGATTAAACCAGTGTTCGTACAAAGTTTTTTTGAGAGAAATGCTTATTGAAATACTTATGAACTTATATTCATGAAACCATGGTTCGTAGAAAATATTTTTAACAGAAATATAATATTGAAAGCAAATACTTAAAAGTTGTGTATTGAACAGTGATTTTGACTTATTGAAATACTTATGAACTTAAATTCATGAAACCATGGTTCGTAGAAAATATTTTTGAGAGAAATATAATATTCTAAGCAAATACTTAAAAGTTATGTATCGAACAGTGATTTTGACTTTATTTACTTATGAAATACTCATGAATTTGAACTGATTATATCAAGGTTTGTCGATTATATGTTGATAAATACTTTCACGTTTTAACTAACAAATGAATAAAATAAACAAACCAGTACTCGTAGATGGCATTGGCATCTGTGGCAAAGTACTAATTGAGATGTTATTGGCACCTGTTGCATCGCAGCTTGTAGTGACATTGTATTCATTGGTATAACAGATCCTGAAGAGTCTGATATCGTATGTGGTATAAAAACGTTCTTCTCCTGGTCTTTCCATGACTAAAAACAATAACAAACGATATATTAAATATTTATAACAATGGATTCAATATAAAATTAGACAACATTCACCTTTTTCCATTGCTCTAATGTTCTTATAACACCAAGTGCATCCAATTTCATTTTTAAATTCGTCCATCTTTTATCTAAAATAGGATTCGTAAGTCCCATATCTGGTTGTAAAATCATTTCCGTGCGAAGCATAGCTAACTGGGCAGTCGATGCCTTAACTTTAGTTTTATGCATCTGAAAGAATTCAAGTACAAATTTTTAGGTTATTTTATAAAACTTTAATAAGTATAAGTTATTTAAGTAATACTTCAACTTTAATTAACCTTTGGATCACTTACATTACTCAAATATTTCACTTTCGTCTACAACCAAAAACTTAACGTATCTTAAGACCTATCTATATATACACCCCGGTAGCTGCAACTTGTGACAGGCTCACTTTTGTTTTTAATTGGTCAATAGCATTACCGCGCTTTGTGTAACTGACTCGTGTTTTGTTTGTAGTTCTACCACAACAGTAGCGCGCTTTGAGATAATAATTGTAGGTTACTTTTTAAACAAATGTTTTTATGATAGAAAGTAGCTTATAAAATACTTGAACATTATTTTGTTGTTTATGAAGAAAATCTGTTTTACTTTAAAATAAGTGTTTTGTAGGTAAGTTTATACGTTTGACAATTAATATATTTTAATATTTGCAACAAGAATTAGTAATTGTATTACCTATTTGTCACATTTATAGAGACCTAAACTTTATTTCGTTACCATCAATGATGGGAGTACTAGCTGACCTTGTAATCAATCAAGAAATTGCAAATCGTCATCGGATGTTACAAACAATTAAAAAAAGAGTTTTACGTGACATAAGTAATCCGTTTGAAATAGGTGATGAAATTTTTTATCAACATTACAGGTAATATTTTTTATGAATTAATATTTTGTACGCGATATTAAGCTCTACTTCTATCTCTGTTCCATCTATCGGATTGAACTTATTGTATTTATCTAATCTTTAAGAATATTTTATAAGAAAAAACAAAAAATTAAAATAGAGAAAAATCCAATATATGGGTACGTTTTCAAGAAAATTTCGTGTAACCTATTTACTGTTGATTTTGTCGACATGCGAATACATCTACCGAATGTGTGACCGGTCACAATATTCGTTTGTACGGTTTTAATAATATAATCGTAACGTAATTGACCTGTGTCAGAATATAAATAGTATATTGTATCACATTAAAATTTTAAAGAATTTGTAAGAAGTATATAGATTTATTACATTTAAACAGAATGTATCCTGCGGTTGCACAAAATCTCATCAACCGTATTCAAGTATTTCTACCAAACCATCTGGCAGGTGTCCCTCCGCATCTTCAAGTACTAAGTACTATTAGATTTTTGGCTGAGGGACACTACCAAAAGGGATTAGGCACAGATTCTAATCATACAATGAGTCAAGCATCTGTTAGTCGATATTTGCATGTCGTTATTCCTGCCATTAACCAAATCGCTTTTCAATTTATACGTTTTCCGTCAACGGCTGAAGAAAGACTTGCTATTGCGCGAAGGTTTGTAAATAACAGTAGTTATTACACTTCATATCACACAATTTTATCTGATAAATGTTAAAATAAACAATATTAAATAATATTATTATTATATTATAGTATTATTTTATATTATGATTATATTATAATATTAATAATATTAAATAATAAATTATAAAATAATTATAAGATTATCTTTTTATTCTCATTTTATTTCCTTTTATATTAAATTTTATTATTTAACATTCATATTTGCAGATTTGAAGTGCGAACAGGAATCCCAGGAATTTTGGGTGTAGTCGATTTCACGTTGCCAAAAATTATTGCTCCTTCAGAGCATGAAGAAGCATACTTAAATTATAAAAGGCAGCACTCGCTGACGTTACAAATTGTATATTTTATCTTAATATATAAAAAACAATATCTCAAATCAAATTGGCTAAAGTTTCTTACCTTATTACATAGGTACTCGATATGGATTACCAGATTTTGGGAACGAGAATTTGTAGCGGAGCTACGAATGATCGTTTTGTTTGACGATGGAGAGAGTGCCGTCAGATAATGTACTATTTAAGAAATGAAAATATTGTGCAACAAGAAGGGCGTTTCTACATTATTGGTACCTTATACACTTATTTTCGATATAGTTTGTATAACATTAATATGTGATTATAACCGTCCATGACATAATCTTATCATATTAGTTGCATAACGTATTATTATGTAAAAATTACAAATTGATGTAAATATAATACGTTTGTTACAGTAGGCGATGGAGGTTATTCACCATCCCCAGTATTATTGACACCTGTACAATATGCAGTTCCTGGTACACCAGCACATAGATATACACATGCACTTAGATGTGCCAGATGTATAGTAGAAAATGTTTTTGGTATTATAAAAGGAAAATGGAGATGCTTAAACAAATTAAGAGGACTTCACTATGACCCCGTATTTTCCGCTGAAATTGTACAAGCTTGTACTGTATTGCATAATTTTTTACTAGAGAATGGGTAAATTTTTAATTATTAAAAAAATTAGTAAATATTAAATAATTTTTCATTTTTCATTCTTATTTATTGTTGTAATAAGTACAATTACAATAATATTAACGATGGTATAAATTATTCGATATTTTTATTATTAATCAATATCATTGTGAGAAAATTTAATCTTTCTTAAAATTCACAACGTTGTATAAAATACACACACACACACACAGACACATACACACACACACACACACACACACACACACACACACACACCAACCCACCCACACACACACACACACATATATATATAACTATATTAAATATATTTATTTTCGGAATTTGTTTATAATTTTATACATAATATTTAAATATCATTATTAATAGTTGCACAAATTTTTCTAGAATGCCAGTGGAAGTAGCGGAGAATCCTTATGAACCATTTGATCCAAACCAGAATTATGCTGATAATGTGAACGAATATATTGAAGGATTGCAAGAGCAGGAAATGGTGATTAATACCTTTTTCGCCGAACCGAGAGCATGAAGTACCCTCTGTAGTTCGTACTTGGAGTCGAAACTTGTGTTGCGTATCCAGTGTTGGCAGCGCATCACTCTTCTGTCCGTGCAGTTCGTATACTTGGAGTCGAAACTCATAATCACGCATCACGCTTAGAAAGAATTAGACTAAAAACGTTCGAAGAAATCTTCAAAAATGCAAGAAAAGTAAGTAACAGAACAGTAATTTTATAGACAGTTTTATTAAGTAAGTAATAATTTAGATTGATCAATGTTATTTGAAATAGAAAGATTTGTTTTTCTAACCTTAAAATATAAGTTTTAGAAACTGTATATTGTTTGTACTCACATCTTTAGTTACTTATTTTTATTTCCTTTAATTAAAATTCATACACGAAATCATAGAATAAAAATTCCTAAATAATTTTTATTTCTAGCCGTGAAAATCCATTGCTGCAACAGCAAGAAGCTTTAATAGATTACATGGAAAATCATAGTGGTTTTGCTAAAAAAAAATTCATGGGAGTCAATGGAACTAAGCAACGCCTAGATCAATGGATAAGATTGATGTTAATTTTAAATACGTTGGGTACCCCAAAAGATATTTCTGGATGGATGAGGGTATTTTACTACTTCGTATATTGTCTCACATCATTAAAGTAGATTATGTTTAGCAAAATGTTATTTTACAGTATTGGACCGAGTTAAAAGGAAAGGCAAGATTATATAATGCCCAAAATGCCCAATTATTGAGAACTGGCAACCCTACTGAAAAATTTCCGGATTATGATCCAATCTTAGAAAGGGTATTAAATGTCATGGGGCGAAATCACATGAATGGGTTACAACTTATTCCAGAAATTGCTTCTGGATCGATAGGGCAGCAACCAGAAAATAGTCAGCATATTTTGAATATTTAAAAAAAATATAACTCTCTACTATACTATTTTAATTATACCAATATCTATCTTTTTCAGGTAATCCTAACCATACTGTACAAGAAAACGATATAATTTCTATGTTAGAAAGCAGCATGAACACACTGACATCAAATATAGATGTGTTCTCCGAAGATGAGGAATTTAAAATTAAAATCTTAAGCATCGTCACAGATATTGCCGATAATATAAGGAAAATAGCTAATAATAATTCGTCATAACTTTTTTAGTTACTGTCTTATTTATATTTACTGTTGGTGCGTGCGTTCGTGCGTGTGTGTGTGTATTGAACATTTTTCATTAAAGAATTTTTAACTTAATTATGTCATCAACGTTTATTTATTATTAACCTCATTTGTATATTGGTATTATATATTATACGGTAAATATACAGTATATTAGAGTGTTACTTGAGTGTACTGTTCAGTCGTAGCTAGAGGTAGTCAACAAGGAAAGACAGCCTCGTGTGTGTTCTGCGCTCTACGCTCTATGGCCTGCGCACGTGCTCACTGCTGCCAACTTGATGCGCTTGGCGACGCGCGCGGCGCCTTCGCTTATACGTCCGAACGTTCCAACGTACGAACGTTCGTACGTACGTACCACGGCCTGAATAGGACTCCTGGTAGCTTGCCTTGCGACAGCGGCCTTGTAGTTAGGTCGCGGAGACAAGGCCGTGTTGCGCAATCGTTAATACTATAACCAACAATAGCTGGGCCGGAGTAATCGGGGTGATAAGGGGGTTGGGGAGAAGGGAAAAGGGGAGGGCGAGAAGAAAGTGGCGTAAGCCGCAGGGGAACCTATGCCTCATTTTCCCACGGATATATAAATATCCGTAGAAAAATTAGGTTCACCAGCGGCAAAGGCCATTTCTTCTCAGGAGCTAGGGGGATAGGGGTTGGGAATCATGGAAAGAGGAGGGGAAGAAGAAAGTGGCTTTAGCCGCAGGGGAACCTATGCGCGATTTTTCCACGGATATATAAATATCCGTAGAAAAATTAGGCTCAGGTTCTCCAGCGGCAAAGGCCATTCATTCTCAGGGGGATAGGATAAGGTCGGGGATCTGGGAAAGGGAAAGCAGTGAGGGAGGAATGGAGAGGGAGAAGAATGTGGCGTAAGCCGCAGGAGAACCTATGCCCGATTTTTCCACGGATATATAAATATCCGTCGAAAAATTGAGCTCAGGCTCCCCAGCGGGAAAGCAAGCCACTTCTTATCGAAGGATAGAGGGATAGGGATTGGAAATCGAGAAAGAGGGAGAGGAAAGTGGCGTAAACCGCAGGGGAACCTATGCCCGATTTTTCTGTGGATATTTAAATATCTGCAGGAAAATGAGGCCCAGGCTCTGCAGCGGAAAAGGCCATTTCTTCTCTGGGGAAAGGGATTGGGGAACGGAAAGGCGAGAAGAAAGTGGCGTAAGCCGCAGGGGAACTTATGCCCACTTTTTCTGCGGATATATAAATATGTGCAAAAAAATTAGGCTCAAGTTCCCCAGCGACAAAGGCCATTTCTTCTAAGGGGATAGGGAGACCGGGGAAAGGGGAGGGGGAGAAGAAAGTGGCGTAAGCCGCAGGGGAACCTATGCCCGATTTTTCTGCCAATATGTAAATATCTGCCGGAAAATCAATACAGGTTCTCCCGCCGCTTCAACACATTTTCTTCTTGAGAGGAAGGTATTGGGAAAGGGGAGAAGCGACGCAAAATAGAGTTTGCCCTAGGGGAACCTATGCCCGATTTTTTCGCGGATATGATTAATATCTAGAGAAAAATCAAGCATCGTTTCTCTCGCAGCTCTAACCCATTTTGGTCTTAAGAGTGTGTATATGTGTGTATGGCTGGGTGGGTTTGGGTGTGTGTGTGTGGGTGTGTGTGTGAGTGTGTGTGTGTGTGTGTGTGTGTGTGTGTGTGTGTGTGTGTGTGAATCATTCCCGTTAAATTTTTCAAAATTATCCTCACTTTGTTTTCATTTCCTTTCAGTAAATATTTCTAATCATCACGAGTAGGAAAACTACATCTAGATGTCTGCGATTTCCGTCAGATTCGGAATCAGAAGATGTTCGAGATATCTCCGCAGTCGAGATTATTGATCTTTGTTTATCCGAGGATGAACATGAGGTAAACAGTGACGTACAAATGTTGCACAACAAAACTTCTGATTCCCCTTATCAGAGATGAAGAATAAAATTTGCTCTTGTATATTGGTTTCAGCAGCAGCAGTAGCTGCAGCAGCACGAACCCGTCCACTACCAACAACAACAGCATGACATAAAAGTCCTTTCAGAGGATATGAAGAAGAAGGACGTGGATCGTTGGAGAGCTATATGCGACTCAGAGTCAGAAGATGTAAAAATAAATTAATATACTATTAGAAATCTTTAATACTAGTAAGTATTAAGTAAGCTTATTCACGTTTTATTTTCCAGGAAGTAGACGTATCTTCTTCAAAACGCTTAATTCAACGTGTGGAAAATGCTGACATATCTATTTCGTCGTGCATTGGCGCCATTTCTGGTGATGGTGATGGTGGTGGCGGTAATGATGGTGAGTTATGTGTCATAGAAGGAGTAGAAGATATTACACTTTGTGGCAGTTATTTTTTATAAAATGAAAATAAATAAGCTCTTTGATATCGTGATTTTAAAATATTTATTCCGCAGGAAAAATAAAACAGCCCAGCATTAGAATCGTCAACGAAGATGAATTTGCTTCGCATTCAGCCTCAGCTGACATCGATTCAGTAGCGATAGTAATGTCGTCGCTGGCACCCGTGAGCTTCAAAGGCTGCGTATCAATCCCGGTAAAAAAATTACGCTCCATTCCTGAACTTAATAAGAAGATTACTTCCGTTCTTGAGGCTCAACTCAAATTGCCAGAAAAACAGTATTGATACCAGTTTAGACTGTTTGGTACTGGTGCACAGAGCATATATTGCATGTACAATATTACCCAAGCAAACTCTCCTATTGGTGGCATACGGGAAGATATTTTTATTAATATTCTGAAGGCAGCTGCTTCTACCCTACCTATGAATTGTCGAAGCCGTCCTCACAATATAGCTTCGTTTACGTACGATGATCGACGGTCTACAGTAGCTATTCATGTGGATGATTGGCCGACTCTGATTCGAGAGATGGACCGCATACTGAGTACCAATGAGTTTGTCATAAAACATAAAATTGGCCATCTCTTATTTTATGGTGAGTTGATTTAACATTATTTTTTGTACCGCAAGCACGATTTTCGCGTTTTTTGAACCTATTAATAGAGCCGAAAGCGATCGCTTGCCAACCAGCGAACGGGTAAACCTGAAAAACGCCCGCTGTCGTTTGTTTTTGAATGGAGTTTTTAAGATTGCTTAAAAAAATCATCGATATTTTGAAAAAACGCAAAAATCTCGTCTTCGGTTCGCAAACGCACTCGCCTTCGGTTCGTACTAGCTCACCTTCGACTCGCACTGCAATCCCACACTCGGTCTAAAAAAATCCACTTTACGCCCTTGGCACACAATATACTATTACATCATCATCGTGGATTTCAGAATAATATCTAAATATATGAAATCAGCTTGCATTCACGGAGGCCAGTCGCCCTACAACGAGACTACTTTAGACGATATGCTGGGCCAAATGTGTATCAATCCGCACTCGCCAAGCATAGTATTATTACAAGTACACCATGGCATCAACGTAACAACTCCACAGGGTACTGCTCTTTTTATTGAAACAAAAAAATTAAAAAGTGCCTTAAACACTTACGAATTGGCGCAACCTCGTAAAGTGTCCAATTTCCATACGTGCTTCTTTGGAAATTTTGGACACGCAACGTAAGTAACCACAGTATCTATTTTTAATTATTCGTCAAATATAAATTACTTCACTTTTTGTTTTCGGAGCGGGGGTTGAGTTAAATTATATTACACATTCGTTTTTTAGAGATTTTCGTTTTTGAGTAAAAAAATATTACTAAATTTTTAAACTACTGGATTATTAGATGTAGCTAAGAACTTATAATTAATGTTATTCATTAATATTTCAGAGTTCAGTGTAAATGGTCTAATAACCAGTGCTTGACTTATTTCCAAACGTACAACCATGCCGACCACCTTATATCAGTACAAAGATGCGGTCTTTTGGTACAATCTATCCTCTTGGGCGCTAATCATTGCGAGTAAATACAATCAAATTTTATTGTTATAAATATATATGAGTCTGGAACGGTCCCTTCCGGGACGGGCTTAAAAAATCAAAGAATGAATGTAGAAACAACGTTATAAATATTGCACAATGATCCTTGACTAAAGAAATAATGACCCCCAGGTTATTGACTTTCGCAGCGACGGCTGCGGCGCCCGCTTTTAGTACCGAAATCACGGAAAAATTACTAAAGAAATAATATCTTTCTGTTGTGGCAAGCTCCTTAATCGACCCGGAAAGTACCGTTCCAGATATTTATGTATATGTATTAATATTGTTATATAAATGAAAAATGATGTGATTCTTTATAGCCAAAAAAAAACCTGGGGATACTTAAAAAAATGGCAACCGATGCAAGAGCCACTCTGAATTGTTTTACGGAATATTACCGGGTATTGCGCGAAGGTAACGTACTTCGGTTGAAGGCCGTGTACTCGACGAATTCTCTTGTCGAAATGCGAATATTTTTAAACGAAGTGAACAAACAGCCTTCATTAGCATCTGTCTTGGCGAAAGAAGGGTGCATATTGCAATTTTCGAATTGGACTGCGTACGTAGACGAATGCATTGGCAAAAGTATTCGTACCATACAAGAAGCTATGGTAGCTTCCGCGTCGACTGGAATTGAATAATTCAACCAAGAGCGAAAAACTGAGCCATTCACTAAACCATCAATGGAATATTTTTTCAAACGTCACCAAGGCAGTAAAGTAAACGTTACTTTTGGAGGAAAAGTCACATATACCAACATCAAAAAAGCGATAGTTTGCCCCAATACAACAATAGGCTATATTGTGAAAGCTCTGTTCTTCAAGGTCTTAGATGATTTGGCCCTAATAAAGGATGAAATCTAGAACATTTTTCAAAATTGCCCATCTCCGCTAGGTCCTTCGACCCCAAAGGATATTCCATCCACCAGAGCAGGAAGATATAGTCGGGTATTGTGACTAGTAGTAGACGGATTAGATCCCAATATACGAAGAAAAATTTTTTTCCTCCAAATTTAGCCAAAATTCATATATAGGGGTATTTTTCGCCGCTATTCGATTGGCGCTATGATTTTTGCAATATCTGAAAATTGATGAAAATTATTAATTTCTTATTGGGTCTACGGCCCTAAAACCTACTCCATTCGATAGAGCGGAAAAAAATAGTCGCGTATAGTGATTGGTGGCATTAGAAAATGGATATTTTGGCTTTTCAAGCGATTTGAAGTCGATTTGGCCCAAATAAACGAAGAAATCTAGAACATTTTTAAAAATTGCTGCTCTCCGCTAGGTCCTTCGATCCCAAAAGATGTTCTATCCGCTATAACGGGAAGATATAGTCGGGTATTGTGTCTAGTAGGCTGAGAAAATTGAAATTTTGCATTTTCGAGCGATTTTAAACGGATTAGATCCCAATATACGGAAAAAAATTTTTGACCACCAAATTTCGCCACAATTCATATATAGGGGTATTTTTCGCTGCTCTTTCGATTGGCGCTATGATTTTTGGAAGATCTCAAAATTTTTGAAAATTATTATTTTCCTATTGGCTCTACGGTCCTAAAACCTTTTCCATTCGATAGAGCGGAGAAAAATAGTCGCGTATAGTGATTGGTGGGATTAGAAAATGGATATTTTGGGTTTTCAAGCGATTTGAAGTCGATTTGGCCAAAATAAACGAAGAAATGTAGAACATTTTTCAAAATTGTTCATCTCCGCTAGGTCCTTCGACCCCAGAGGATATTCCATCCACTAGAGCAGGAAGATATAGTCGGGTATTGTGACTAGTAGGCTGAGAAAATTGAACTTTGGTTTTTTAGAGCGATTTTCAACGCGTTATATCCCAATGAACGAAGAAAAATTTTTTTCCTCCAAATTTAGCCAAAATTCATATATAGGGGCATTTTTCGCTGCTCTTTCGATTGGCACTACGATTTTTGCATTATCTCAAAATTTTTGAAAATTATTATTTTCCTATCGGCTCTACGGCCCTAAAACCTTTTCCATTCGATAGAGCGGAAAAAAATAGTCGCGTATAGTGATTGGTGGGATTAGAAAATGGATATTTTGGGTGTTCAAGCGATTTGAAATCGATTAGGCCCAAATAAACGAAGAATTCTAAAACATTTTTCAAAATTGCTCCTCTCCGCTAGGTCCTTCGATCCCAAATGATGTTCCATCCGCTAGAGTGGGAAGATATAGTCGAGTATTGTGTCTAGTAGGCTGAGAAAATTGAAATTTTGCATTTTCGAGCTATTTTAAACGGATTAGTTCCCAATAAACGAAGAAAAATTTTATACCTCCACATTTCGCCAAAGTTCATATATAGGGGTATTTTTCGATGCTCTTTCGATTGGTGCTATGATTTTTGTAATATTTCAAAATTTCTGAAAATTATTATTTTTCTATTGTCTCTACGGCCCTAAATCCTGCTCCATTCGATAGAGCGGAAAAAAATGGGTGCGTATAGTGATTCGTGGGATTAGAAAATGGATATTTTGGGTTTGAAAGCGATTTGAAATCGATTAGGCCCAAATAAACGAAGAATTCTAGAACATTTTTCAAAAATGCTCCTCTCCGCTAGGTCCTTCGACCCCAAAAGATGTTCCATCCGCTAGAGTGGGAAGATATAGTCGGGTATTGTGTTTAGTAGGCTGAGAAAATTGAAATTTTGCATTTTCGAGCGATTTTAAACGGATTAGATCCCAATAAACGAAGAAAAATTTTTTACCTCCAAATTTCGCCAAAATTCATATATAGTGGTATTTTTAGCTGCTCTTTCGATTGGTGCTATGATTTTTGCAATATCTCAACATTTCTGAAAATTATTATTTTCCTATTGTCTCTAGGGCCCTAAAACCTGCTCCATTCGATAGACCGGAAAAAATAGTCGCGTATAGTGATTGGTGGGATTAGAAAATGGATATTTTGGGTTTTCAAGCGATTTGAAATCGATTTGGCCCAGATAAACAAAGAAATCTGGAACATTTTTCAAAATTGCTGCTCTCCGCTAGGTCTTTCGTCCCCAAAAGATGTTCCATCCGCTAGAGCGGGAAGATATAGTCGGGTATTGTGTCTAGTAGGCTGAGAAAATTGAAATTTTGCATTTTCGAGCGATTTTAAGCGAATTAGATCCCGCCCACGCGAAAAACGTCGCAGCCAATCAGGCGGCAAGACAATATTACGCGAGCGCGCGATGCGAAACAATGGCGCATTGTGAGATTCGAGACGCGTAGTCCGTCCGATATGAGAGTAGTGTAGAGCTTACATCGCCGAAAATTTCTAATTGCCGGGTAGTGCGTCTGCAGGAATATATATACGTGTGTATGTGTGTATCGTGTGCGACGCGTAGCTGTTGGCGAGAGTGGTTTCTGGGTTTTCGAAGCGGTCAAGGTGTATGCTCGAAGGGTTTTGTTGTACCTAAATATCCCTTCTTAAAAAAGTGATGAGCGCCCTTGTTGAAGCATCTAAAGGCTTGATTTTGATTGGTTGATAAGAAGGCGCGAGAAATTTACTGTTTGGAATTTAATGTTTGAAATTTTTAATGGAATTTTTACAATTAGACTAGTATAAAAATTATTAAGTTCTGACTTTGAAAAAATACTTAAATAAGTTAAAAGTAAAACGTAATAAAGATAGCATACATAACCTCAAAAACAGAAAATTACGCGCGAAGCGCGTTTGAATATCGCTTGTATACAGTAAATAAAGTTTGTGGTGATTTATAGTTAATTGTTGTCATTGGGTGTGTACACGAGCTTTTAAAAGTAATACTTAACATATATGTTTAATACCCAAAAATGTTAAATAAAACTATTCATGCTGTACTTTGGTTGAACTGCAGATGATTTCGAATTTCGTTGCTTTACGATTTCTATTATAGATTTTTAATCTATTGTACGACAGCTTGAGTGACGTATGTTTTTGTTTCTGTAACAAGCTAATGACACGCGCAAAGCTTTTTATATTTTGCAAAACTGTTTAAATTCTTCAAAACAAATCCTTATAGCAAATCTCCATCACTAATTCTCACAGAACATATATCACTCAGTTCATTACCACTTGTATCAATGGATAACAACAACAACAACAACAACAACCTACACACATTCTCTCCCATTACGTATTTCCAATACGAAAGTCTTTACTGCGGCGCTGCAAATTGAAAAACCGAATACTCGCTGCGTGAGCGCATATATATATATATACCTCTCGGCATGCGCATTAATGGACGCTTTATCTCTCTCTGTCTCTCTCGTCTCGGCGATGAAGAGCAGCAGCATCTCAGTTACGCACACATACACACAATGGGCCGGACAATAGGCGCATTGTTTCTCGCTGCCGGACGGTCGGGTTGATTATGAATTTCGGCCAAGGCGGTGAGAGGGAGGGGAGGAGTAATGGTAATTTTTTCCCCGAATTTCCAATTGCGGAGCGTTAACGCGTGGCCTGGAATCGCTATACGCTCTCTGAAGTTTTTGCTCGTACTCGCGGGGTTATAGGAGCGTATTTTATACGATACAGACATACTTACATTAATTTTTTAAAAGATATGAATATCGTTGTTTGAAAAAGGATTAACTATGCAATTAAGGTGATGTGATACCCACACTATTACTCAATTCTGGGTTTCCGTTTTTCTCCTTCAATTTTAAACTTTTTGAAAAAAACTCTGACACGTTTTAAGTTTAATAACGAACTATAACGTATCAAAGAGTTTTTTCCTTAAAATTAAAAATTGAATGAGGAAAACGGGAACCCAATTCTGAGTAATAACGTGGATATCGCATCACCTTAAATCCAGTGAATATAAACATTAAATCTTAATTATATTATAGAGATGCCCATTTTCAGGGCAATCCTACAAACTCATGCACACATTCAACGCTAATATTATACGCACCTTTGAACCTTACATCGCAACGCACAGCCACGGAACCCTTTCTCTGCAACCGCGCATTGTGCACTTGCCTCTCTCTCTCTCTCTCTCTCTCTCTCTCTCTCTCTCTCTCTCTCTCTCTCTCTCTCTCTCTCTCTCTCTCTCTCTCTCTCTCTCTCCTCTCTCTCTCTCTCTCTATCTTCCGAATCCCGGCGAAATCATTACGACCGCAAAACCAGGGTCCGCGAAATTCCGAAGCAGAAGCAGTAGCGGTAACAGCAGCAACCTCCGCACCGTTCGATACCCCTATCTCTCTCCCTCTCTCTCTCTCTTTCATACGCGCGCGCATCTACTCACCGGCGTCGCCGTTATTTTCGCGAAAAGCAGCAGCGACGAGACAATGGCGGAGAGAGAAAGCCGCTCCACATATCCTCTCGCGGCAATTCGCTAAACAAACGCGCGCGCGCGCAGCCTCCGCTCGCGTTCTGCTTTCTTTCTCTTCCGCGCAAAAAGCGCGAGAGCGAGCGTACAAGCTTGCCGATACATATACACGCGCGCGTAATGAGCCTCCGCCTCCCGCGTGTGTAGTAAGCTCGTTTTTTCTCTCTCGCGAAGAAAGAGGGGGGAGAGTCATTGTGCGGAAGGGGGAGGATGAGGAGGGTTATTGTGTTTTCGAGAGGTGCTGGGCTAGCGGCTCGGTATTGGTTTTTTGGGGGACGAGAGCGGGGGTGAATTTTGGTTAGGGGTAGGTAGACGCAGCGTTTGTTTCCGTTAACGAATTGTTGGGAAGATTTTGAGAGTACGGTTTGTCGATTTTGCGAAATTTAACGGTAGGACTACGATTGTTACGTTTAAACGAGATAAGCGCGAATCATTATACTTAAATATTGTCAAAGGACGTATTGTAGCTAAATGGAAATCCTCCTCCTAAAAAGCTTCAAACGAGTGCTTTTTACCAGTACTTACAAAAAAAACCGTTACAACCATCTATATTCCGACACAGTTAAGCTTCTAAAAGCACAAGGCTCACGAAAGTTCCGTAATCTCAGCAAAAATGTTCGCCGACAATGTCATATATATCACTCATCATCGTCACAGACAGCAGCAGCAGCAGCAGCAAAGCCCATCATATCCATTACTCGCTCGCTCCGCGCTTATTAAAGAACCTTAACCAGACGCAAATCAAACGAAACATGAAAAGCTCGCGCGCAAAAAAGCTACCGCGCTACTGCGAGAAAAAAAAAACGGAGAGAGCGAGCGAGAGAAGAAAGCGAGGAGTTATAGGGATGGCGAAACAACCGAGTATATTATACACCGCTGCTATATACTACGCCGCAGCGCCGCCACAATTGCATACCCCTCTCTCATCCCTCGCATTGTCTCTGTTCCCTCGAAGATAGGGAGTGGCGTACACTCGCGCGCGCGTATCGCTGATTGGCTCATTGGCTCGCGGTTAAAAGGCGGCTTTCTTCCGCGGCCGGGTTTTGTACTCTCTCTTCCTCTCTATCTACCCCGGCAGCAGAAACGTCGATATATAGATACGTGCGCGATTACCGCGAGGCTCTTTGAGAGCTTGCACACGCTCACGATGGCAAAGACGAGGCGCGGGATTAGCTCGCATGTGTGTAACGACGTCACGTAGAGGAATTTGCGGTAGGTTCGTGACGTGCTGCGATACAGAGGGAGAGGGCCGGAGGGCTTATTATATATGCGCGCGCAGAAGGACGGACGGCCGTGATACGTGTGTGTGTCTCTCTATGTGAGTAGCAGCAGACGTGTCGCTCTATTCGGCGTATAGTGTCGCCTAGTTCGGCCTGACGCGCTTTTTTTATTCGCGGCGACAGGCAAGTGACACGCGGCGCTCTATAGCTCGAGCTTATTAAAATCGCGTATTGTGTGTGTGTGTGTGTGTGTGTATGCTGGATTTTTGGCATGACGACCGGAGTATGGGGGTTTCCATTATAGCCGAGTTTTCCTCGAAGTTAATATACACGCGCGCTAAGGAAGAATGGTTTGCAAAAAGAAATTGGCACGCAGGTAATTACCCTTGGTGGAAATCGATTCCATTATTAATAATATAATAATAATAATAATAATAGATTTATTTGGTCTCAAGTTCCAAAAAATATTACAATCTTTACAAAATAATTTTACATATATCTACATGATGTAGTTCAGTCATTATAATATTATCAAGTTCAAAAAGAAAAATATTACAATATTTACAAAATAAATAGCTAGTTTATTTAGCTAATAAATAGCTAGTTTCCCCAATAATAATCATTTAGACAATTTTCTTGGCTATTTCTACCCACCGATGAAACGATTTTTCCGATCATATTCACCATTTAATAAACAGAATAATAGAATAAGTTTTTTCACAGATTTACATTAGCTTATTTACGAGTATTTAAAAGATATTAAAGTTGGCCAGATTTTTTACTTAGAAAATGGCTAGTAAGAGGCTTATTATTATAGCGAGGAGTGAAAGAGACAGAATCAAACGAAAAAATCATTGTTTTCGGTTGTATCCCCTGAAACAGTACTATAAACGAATTAAATACCAATAATTCGTGTTTACGTTTTGGTTAGCTATCTTTTTTTAATATGTGTTTTTAAATACATGATCAAATTACAGAGAAAATTTAGTAAAAACATTTTAAGGTTTTGTTATCTCCATTAAATAAAAATCGTTTCATTACTATCCACAAATTAGCTATTTTTACCAGCTATTTATTATTTTCCTGGCCATTTGCGATAGAGAAATTTCTACCAGTATAATAATCAGAAAGTATCGAGTTACAGTGTATCCCATAAAAGCGCTGATAATGATTTACAAGTACGCGAATGCACACCTCTTTACACCTTGTGGTACCAATCGCCACAATTACACTTATCCCGGCAACCCTATTCCGATACCATTCTTACTCCCTCCTGCACACACACACTATATACGAACGACAAAAGCCGCGCAGAGTACAGCAGCTCTTCCGACCGCTTTACCACAGCCGACTAATCATCATCCTGGTACACAGCGGCTATAGCGCGCACACACACACACACACACACATCCACTCGCGCATAAAGCAACGAACCGAATAAAAGATGTCTCTCTTCCTAAAGAGGGAAAAAAAAATTATCCGGCACTGCGCGCGGGCGCGGCAAGTCGCTAAAACCTCCTCTGCATCAACCGCATCGCACAGCTTTGACGAGGGCTGCTGCTCCGAGCGCGCAGCACGCTAGACAGAGAGAGAGCGCGACAAAGGGGGACAGTATAGTATATAGTGCGTATATACGCGAATATAACGAGCTAATTGCAGCGTGCGAGAGCGCGATTACGCGCGCTCGCGTAAAGTAAATGCGCGCCGCGTGGCTGCGAGGGGTGTGGGATGAAAGAACGAGCGAAGAGGGGGGGGGGAGATATAAGAGGATTGTTTCTTTTTTTTCATGGTACTTGTGTTCTTTTTGTTTTTCTTTTCTGGAGCGGGAGGTGGGCGGAGGCGGATTGGAGGAGTGTTATGGTTCCTCGATCGTTTGAGATCATTTTGGGAGTACGGATGTGTGAGGCTTTCTTTTTCGCAAGAGTGTGCTCGACGGAGACTTTGTTTCGTTAATCAATCGAATAAATATACGTGACACAGATAGATAGATATATGTATTTCTATAGTTTACAAATATTCGTATTGTATAAGTACGTCAACATTGCGAGAATTGTAAATACTGAAAATCGAGCGACGACATGAGAAAGCGTACACATTAATTTCAGCAAATTTACCTTCTAAGCAGCCAAATCAACATTCATTCGCTCGCGCTTGCGATCCAGTCACGTGTAAAACGCGCGAACGAGCGAGCGAACGAGCGCATTATCCTTACGATTAACGCGGAAAAAAACATTTTATCCTCACTCTCAAAACGTTTTATTTAGAAGAAAATTTTTGGAATTTAGGGGACCGCGTGCACCGTTGAATGCGCGCGCCACGATGCCAAACAATGTTCCGGAAAATTAAGAAAATAGAACTCCCCGCGCGCGCATTGTCATCGTCGTCGTCGTCGTCGTCGAAATTTAAAACTATGAATTTCACGCTCCGCGAGATTTTACGTTTACGAAGTTTTGACAAAAGCCCGGGGGCTTTGTCTCCTCGGGATTCTAAAGCCCGGCACAAAGGGTTTGTCTATATCTTAAGGAAGGAGGTTTTTTTAGCCGTGTTCTGATATTTCGTATTTTGTTACGCGAAATCGGGATTCGGGAGAGAACGGGGTTGAATTTTAAAATTCGTCGTGCTCGATTGAAGTTATTTATAAGCAAAGTATAAAAATAGAAGAGAAAAAATTAAAAACGTATATACAGTAACGCTAAAATCTCGGCTTTATTATCAATGAATATACTCTTATATTCCTCTGGAAGGTTGAAACAAAAGCTATTTGTAGAAGTAATGACGTCAATAATAACGCGCATCCTACATCTTTACAAGAATAAATATAAACAGGAATTCGAAAGTTTGCTTCCCAAATACAGCACCTACCCATCTTACACCAAAAAAAAAAGCAACCCACCGTTCAATCACCAATTAATCAATCGCAAACCTGTGAGCCTCGCTCTCTCCACCCGCAGTATACATATAGTTTTTCTCTGCAAGCGCCGCAGACATAGCCGCGCATCATCGATCGCCATTGTTCGGGCGCAAGCATTTCCCTCGTATACATCTATACACATTACACAACCCTATATAGCACACGCCCACACAGTCCGTCGTCTCAGGAGGAGGGTAAAAGAAAAAAACTCGATCAATCCTCGCCGCGACCAACCCCATTGTCCAAACTAATCTCCGAAACAAAGCTGCAGCAGCCCCCCCGCCCCACCCCCCGCATAAAAATAAAAAACGAGAGAGAGAGAGAGAGAGAGTTCCGTTCGACAAAGAGAGAAAGCACGACTCGTCTGGCAAGAAGAATATTAAAAAATTGTGTCGGAGATGCGCGCGCGCGCTGAGAGAGAGAGAGAGAGAGGCGGGCATCCGCGAGGATCTCGTCCATTACTGGCGCGGCTAATTTTCGACAAAGCCAAAGAGAGAGAGAGTGGGATAGCCGCAGCTAACCGCGAGGGAAAAGAGATAGAGAGATAGGTAATTAGGATGATTTAATGAGGTGGTGGTGGTGGTGGTGGTGGCTGGGTCAGGGCTGGAGGGAAACTAGTTTACGCGATCGGAGCGTGTTGATATATTGGGTGGCCGTTGAGTTTTTGGAGCGCGGGAGGATAAATTCTCGTGCAAATGTTAATTATATATGTCGGGAAAAGCGTGACAGGTAGCGATGATGAGACCGTGAAAATCAAATAAAATCGAATAGAGATAGTCAAGCTCTTTCATCATACCTGCGCATCCTTTTGCGATTTGCAGGAACATACGCACGTGCACAAACATATACACGCATAAACATCATCATCGAAATCCTGCGCTGTATGACCTCGCGGAAAAATGAATTCCATAGCGACGATCGGTGCGGTGAGGAGAAGCGAGGAGAAGCGAGCGAGAGAGAATAACGACTCAATCTATTAAGTGATTCGACTTGGCGGGAAGCCTTCGCGCTCTCGCATAGAGAGGGTTGAGGGGGGGGGGGGGGGGTAAAAAGAAAAAAACAAGGAATATCCGAAAGAAAGTCGAATGATAATGAAGCCCGACGTCCGCGCGCTCGCTTCACTCGAGAAAATGAATTCTCCCCCTTCCACTGCCTCCTTCTGTACGCCCACGCGCTATTGTTATTCTTTATTATTTCCCCGCATTCGTGGGACGGAGGGTACAGGGGAGAAGGGGGAGAACGTTCGAATCGCGTTTAAAGGCTCGCTGCTGCCGGATTGTGCGCCGATGTTTTAACGGTTTTGCGGGTAGCGTAACGCCGCGCGGCGAGGGGGAGGATATATGTATAGAGAGGCTGTGCGCGGCAATGTTTTAATCTCGATTCGATGTGATTGTGCGATGTGTCACACGGAATATTTCGTTTTCTCGGTGTTGCGGTAGTTTGGAGGAGACTGACAGAGATGGGCTTGGAATTTCGAAATCTCATTGGTATATGAAATATATTCGTGTAAAAGATTAAAAATTTTTTTTCACGCCTGACTAAATTAATGTAATATATTATACTTGCCTTTGGAGCGCTCCCGCGCTCCTTGATACTTAACTAACCTCGTATAAATGGCCAAATGATCAAGCTTGTCCTCGCAGTATATACACTGAGAGAAATGTTGTAGTAAAATTTATTATAAACATAAGAAAAATTTCTATATTTTGTAGGAACGGAGGGACAAATCGAAATTATAAAAATTTTTGCTATGCAACATAGTAATTTTTATGAATGACCTTAAATTTCAAAAAATTAAATTTTTTCTCGTTCTTTCTGTTTTCAGAACTATTTTCAGACTCTAATCATACAATATTTAATGTGAAAATAAATTAAAATGAGAAATAAAAATATTTTTTTTACGAGCGTTGGGATCGAACCTACAACCTTCACCGCGGCAATCGGACGCGCTAACCACTTACCCAAATAGGATTCTTGAGTGTAAAATTTTGGAACTTGTACATGTCAAACCATCGATTTCAAGAAAATTTCAGATAATATTAAATAATGACAATAAATAACTTTGATAACACAAAGAAACTTATCATTAATGTGCATAATATAAAAATAAAATAATTGAAGTAAGGTTTTGAATGTTTTGTAAACTTAAAAGCAAGACAAAGTGAAATTCCCGTAGAAACATAACCTCAATCAGACACGTGGGCGCCTTGATCTGCGCAGAAAGTACTAATGTTGTAGCAATTTTTACTATGTTGGATAGCAAACTTTCTTATGGCCTGTAGCAATTTTTGAATGTGGCACTTTTTACTATGTTTATAGTAATTTTTAATACGCTACAAAATAAAATTTATACGCTACAAAATAAAATTTAAACGCTACAAAATAAAATTTATATTCTATTCTAATAAAAATTAAAAGCATATATTTTAAATTTTATTATATCACAGTTTTTGCTATGTGTATAGCAATTTTTCTTTTATTTCGTAATACTTTCTAATCAACAACTGTCATAAAAATTACAAGAAATTTTGTAATTATTCATACAATTATAATAAAAATGCAGCATAAAGTGTATTTATCTCACCCTTCCTATACTTTATAGTAATTTTTATTACAGTTATAATAAAATTTACTACAACATTTTTCTCAGTGTACAAGTATAAATGAAATCTCTTAGTAAAAATGTGTATAGATGATAAAAATTAAGAAATTGTATTTAGTAAACGATAGAAAATAATTATTGTAAATAATGATTGTTTGTTTTATGATAAAAGGCTTATAAAAACGTAATATTAAGAACTATTACATTATAATAAAGTTCTACGTGAATTAAATAATAAAATTTAGATTTTGAGGTTTTGATGAGTTACCGGCTGATGCTGATATTTGCTTCGGTTTCAGTATAGTTGACATTAAATATTTTTAATAAATTATAAAGCGAATAATTTAGCAGTAATATATAGTAAATTTCATAGCTTTGTATACTTTTAGTTAATAGAATTATATGAATTATTGCGCAAATCGAAAAATCGCTATAAAGCCAGTGAATATGCGAAAATGAAAAGGGTAATCCCTGTCCAGTAAAAATAGGCCCATATTATTTTGTTTTCTCACAAAGTAATATATTTTGTAGCAAAGATATATAAATCTACATATTCTGCTATATATATATATAGCTTTTACATTCATTTTTTACCCGGGAACTGCAATATATTTCAAGAAGTACATGAAAATTTATATGTTTATTCTTAATTTCAATAAACATGGGTAATTTTAATGTAGAACTAAATTTTCGTGTACACGTGTATGACATATAATAATTTGCAATGAATATTAGGTAAAGTTCAGAAAACTGTTTAATGTTAACTTTAATAATTATGTCCGTGCACTTAAACATCAATGAAAACGGACATTGAATTATTTGCACGATACCGAAAAAGTAATGAATGTCATGAAAATTAATCATTCATTGCCTGGTAAGGGATTTTCACGTAAAGGTATTAATTTTGTTTAGCTTTTATATTAATTTTTTACCCGGGAACTGGAATATATTTCAAGAAGTACATGAAAATTTATATATTTATTCTTAATTTCAATAAACGTGGATACTTTTAATGTAGAACTAAATTGTCGCGTGCACGTGTATGAAGTAAAAAAATTTGTAATGAATATTAGGTAAAGTCCAAAAAACTGTTTAATATTAACTTTAATAATTATGTTCGTGCACTTGAATATTAATGAAAAGGCAGATTAACTTCTTTGCCTGGTACCGAGAAAGTTATGTCCGTTATTAAAACTTTGTATTTTATATCTGGTATGAAATTTTAGTATATGTACCACGAGAGAAACGAAACGAACTCGCCTTCGGTTCGGGTGCCAAGGCTCCCGAGCCTTTTCATGGCAGGAGACGTGCTGAGACGAGGCGGTGTAGCGCACGGTGTGTACAGAGCGGGATAACAGACGTATACAATTGGCTTGGGGACATCTCACGTGCCAAATTTTTTTCGGTGTACCTATACCTGTTACCGGAGTGCGGCGCAGTGTTGCCGCGCCAGGTTATGCGGCGTTGCAGCGTGGGGACGCTTCAATAGCGCGGTGATGCTAGGTGCGTATCGTCGCAGTGCTGAGCTGCTCAGATTGTTTTCGAATCCGTTTAGTGGAGTGTCGGCCGCCGAGCGTTGCTGTCAGATTCGTCGATTCGCTGTCAATATAACTTATAATACTATTTCCAATCTTCATTTTACAGTGAATATTTGGCGCTTCTGTTGCGAGTACGAAGGTGACAGTTCAGACAAATAAAGCGCTGAAATCCTTTAATTCTGTCGGGATCAATCATTTCATCGTGAAATAGGAATCAAAATATATATTGTAGCAGTATAAGGTGATCCGGTGCCAAAGAAAATGAAGCAGATAACTTATGAACGACCCAGTCACGTAAAGTCTATGGGATATCAGTGGTGCGATGTAATAATACAGGTATGTGTAAATGTAGAAGAAAGTTTTATTCGTGTATTTATTTCGTAGAAATATTGTGTGGGTTTCATCGTAGGCACTGGCTAAATTCAAACGCATTCTAATGTAAACATTGGTATGGTTATATATTAAATCCAGTTAACAAAGATCTGCAATCGACGATTTAAAAAAAATTGGTTGCATTTTTGATATTTCATAAAAGACACCGTCTAAAAGCGATGATAAAAAATGCAGCTTCCAAAAACACCAAGCTTGCTGTAATTTGGCAAGTTCTTCGTGCTTTTCTGAAACTTAATTTTATCAGAAAAAAAGGTATACGTCACGTATAAAATTTCATGATCTACAACTTTTGCTTATGACTTTTAATCTCTTGTCGTTCACGAGTTACAAGCGAAAAACTGAAAATTAGAGGCGAACACGGTTTTTTTTGGAGGCTGCATTTTTGACCATCGTTTTCAGGCTCGATCGTTTCTCGGGAGAGCCTTATATTTTCGCCAGAGCGAAAATTGTAACACTTCAAGTTCTGAAAATTTACAATATAAAAACTATTTCCCTCTATAGAAAATGCATTCTTGGCATGGTCGACGCCATGTTGCGACGCCATGTTGAATTTTTCTCGAATATCTCGAATATCTCGAATATCTCGAAATCTCGAATTTTTTGGCGCATGCGCAAATGCCCTATAGGGACTTAGGGAGTCTCTACAATCGTGCAGCGCGCGTGTGTGCGCTCGCCGTGTATAAGGGAGAAGCCACAAATGCTCCGCGCTTTCCGAATCTGCCCGGCTTGCGCTGTTATATCTGGACAGATTCGGAGAGCGCGGTGCATTTGTGGCTTCTCCCTTTGGTATACCTATATATAGCGCTCTCCTATATATAGGTATACCTTATAGGAGAGCACTACATATAGGTATACCTTATACACGGGTGGGCATATGCACGCGCAAGGTTATAGAGACACCCTTAGAGTTATGTTGGAATGGTATAGAGATTAAGAGATAGCGCATGTGTTGTGAGCAGGAAAATATGATATATATTAATTGATAGAAATTGATAATCAATTGATAAATCGATGAAAAATTTTTATTTTAAAAAAATATTTATTCATTACTTGATCAAAAAAGTAATATTGGTAAATTTTGAATTAATTTTCTACGTTATATTTGTACATATATATTTTTTATATTGGGAATGTTTTTTTTTTAAATGGTTTTAGAGGGACTTTTATAGATAAATAGAGTTATGTTTATATTAACTTTTATTTTATTGTTTTTAGTAGAAATGTAAATTTATATCTATTTTGATTCCCCTTAGAGGAAGCTTTGCAACAAAAATTGACAAATTTTGTCGGTGACAAAAATTTTCGACAAAAAAATGTTCAAAAAGATAGTTTAAGGCGATAATGTTGAAATTTGTCAATTTTGAGAAAATTTTGTGTGTGTGTGTGTGTGTGCGTATGTGTGTGTGCGTTCTTCAGACAATATTTGATAGATAGAGAAACTTTTGTATAATACAATTAATTATTGTCATATAAAAAATTAAAAAGAGGAATAAATACATTAGTTTGAGGAAGCTAAGTGCCAATGTATATTGGGAGCGGTTTTTTATTAGTGATGATGGTCGGATTAGTGTAAGGATCCTTTTATTTAGTTAAAATTAAAAACATGGTTTTCTCAATATAAAAATATTCATCTTGAATTTTATACTTTCACTTTGCCTTTTTATATGTTTAACATTATTAAACACAGAAAACAGATATTTTCATAATTATCTTATTGTTTATCTATCTTAGTGGCAATTTTACTTATTGAACAAAATCACAACATGTAAAAAAGCTTATTTAAATGAAATTGAACTTGATTAATCTTTATCATTGTAGTGACATTCTGATACTATAGAATTGATTGAACCTTTAAATTTGTTAAAGCAGGAAACTATGGAATGGAATGAATCACTAGAACTAAATTCAAAAGATAAAGACAAATCATATATTAAAATAACAAATACTTCTTCATACATACATTTTTTAGTCAATAAAACTATAACATAGCTTGATGAAAAACATCATAATGTTTAAATGAATTCAAAATAAGTGCATTAAGGTTGTATTGGCCGTAAGGTCTCATTTAAAAATTTAAGACAAATATTTTGGTCGTATAATTCGTCGAAAACACTAATATTCTACAGTACTAAGAGTAATCAAATATGTAAAATGTTTTTTAGAACTATGAAGAAAATTTTACATCGGTTTTAGAACATTGTATTGCTCATTTCTTTCACTTTTTAATATGACTGTACGCCTTATTACCAGCTCGCAAAAGCAATTCATCTCAATTGCAATCGATTACAAAGGTTTTCTTTTATGTATACACAAATTTACAAGAACTAAACACTATTTTTTCAACTTAATTTTTTCAATAACTACGACGAGTCTAGCCATATTCAGAGAATCTCCATAAGAACCCACGTTAATTTTAAACTACAATATCTCGAAAACTATCTCGCAAATCATATTCAAATTTGGCAGAGACGTTTATAATGATATTATTGACCTACTGATGAAACTTTATTGATCTGACATTATTTTTTACATATAGCCCATACAACCTTAAATAATGAATTGAATAATAACATTTCTCTTGTAAATAAAAAAGAAACCATTCATTAATTATACAGCTTCTTTTGTAACTTAAAAAAAAAATCAGCGCGCGAAGCGCGCGTGTCGAACTCTAGTGCCACCAAAACGTGTACATTTTAAGGGTTTTCGAGGATGTATGTGTCTCTACGTACGTATGTATATTTAATTCCCTTACATGAGTGGACTTTGTATCCCCCGCCTACTTGGGTTTAAAAATTATTTAAATAATTGTATTTCACATCTACGTAATTCTTATATACGCGTGAACCTCGTATCCCCCGGCTGCTTAGTTTAAGAATAATTTAAATAATCGTATTGCTAATTATTTCACTTTTACGTTGTTCCCAGTGCCGGTCTTAGCTTTTCCAGCGCCCCTGGGCAAATTTGTTCATGGCGCCCGTTTAAGGAATTCAAAAGTTAGAATTTTCGAAACTTTTATTATCAAATAATGGCAAAAGTTAATCAAAATAATTTAATTTTAAATAACTCAAGTAATAATAAAAGTCTCGAGATGGTAATTTTTATTGTAGATATAATTAATGCACAAAATGTTGTAAAAAGGAGAATAATGGATTTATAATTATATGTATACTAATACTAACATTTTATTTTCTAAACAAAAATTAGATATTTACATTTTAACTGAAAAATTAAGCAACTAAAATCCATAATTAACTTTTCGAGCTTTTTGCTCGGCGAACTATTTAATTAGTGTGGTTAAATCTAGATCTTCAGCAATTTCGTCTTCTATAGATAGTGTTCCTAAGCTGGAAAGTCTTTCTTGAGACATTGTTGATCTCAAATAATTTTTTATTAGCTTTAATTTTGAGAAACTTCTTTCACCACTTGCAACGGTTACTGGTGTAGTTAATAAGATTCGAATAGTAATCCATATATTAGGATACAAATCTAACAAATCGTTTTCTTTGATAAAATGTAGGATAAATAACGGATTTATTTTTTCTCCGATCTTATTTTTAATAAAAGATTTTACACTAATCAATTCATCGCATAGAACAGAGCCTTTAATGTCAGAATTCGAATTGACTAAGTTTAGTTTGTAGGTTAATATATAATTTAAGAAGTGGTTCTCTTTCTGGTAAAAGGCCTATATTGTATAGAAATCCCCAAGTATGTGAATATTCAGTTAATTGACTAAGTTTAGTTTGTAGGTTAATATATAATTTAAGAAGTGGTTCTCTTTCTGGTAAAAGGCCTATATTGTATAGAAATCCCCAAGTATGTGAATATTCAGTTAATTGATCAAATCTATCTTTCATTGAAATTATAACTGTATCTAAAAGGCAATTGAAAAATTCTATTTCGAATTTTTTCTCTGGAGCAATTATGGGTTCATCTTTGGCAAGCTCATCAAAGTTACGTTTTACTCGTTTTATACGTTTTGATGATTTAAAAACAGGCTCAATTTGTAGTTCTGTAATCATCTGCCAACTCTTTAGCCTCAATAATAGCTTGTTGTAGTTCCGTTTTCTGTAATTTTCTAAATATAGTCACAGCATTTTTCCATAATCTCAGCGCTTTTAGCAATATCCATCTCTTTTGCTTGAAGCGCTTTACTCGCTACATTAATTTGAAAGAGGACATTGTACCAAACAATTAAAGACGCACAATAAAACTAAAATCTTGCAGTTGTTCGGCTAGTGTAACTGCTTCATGCGCTATTCTAGGATCACATTTTTCACTTTCAGAAAGAGCAATCAAATCATTACAAACTTCAGCTATTTGATAACGAACGGCTTTAACACTGCTTATTTTAGCTTCCCAACGTGTATCACTAAGTCTTTTTAATGTCAAGTTCTCAACATTATTACTTAAAATCTTCCATCGAATGACAGAAGCCGAGAACAATGAAAATAATCGTTGGAGAACGCCAAATAATGTTATAGATTTTATTGACAATGCTGCTGCATCGCAAAGCACTAGATTTAAATTGTAACTACGGTAAGGCACATACGTAGCTAAAGAGTTTTCGTTTAAAATTGCTTCCTCAAAGAGGAAGCTTTGTAACGGTGAACAAAATTTTTGAAACAAAAAATGTTCAAAAACATGTTTTAAGACTTTTGGCGCAAAAATCCGTTGTTTTTGATAAAAAAAAATTCGCGCGCGCGCGCATGTGTGTGTGTGTGTGTGTGTGTACAGGCGATAACTTTTGAACCGATCGACCGATTTACATCGGAAAAGGCTTCTTCTCTTCGTTTCGGGGGAGAATAGAGATAGAATAACCTATTTTTTGATTTTATAGATTTTTTTTTATAACCAAAAAACGATTTTGAATTTTTCGTTTTTTTTGATTTTTTAATTTGTTTCAGCCACTATTACTTAATAAACTAAATTGTTATTAAAAGGTCTTTAAATTACCTACAATTTCATTTTTTTAAATTTAAATTATCTTTAGCCTGTCATTTGTTATTAACGAAATTAGGTTTATAATTCTTTAATTAATATCTCAAAAACTTTTTCATTTATCCACTCAACATTTTTATCACTTATTACACTTGTCGAGTACAACATTACGCTAAAATTTGAAGAGGTTCTGTTGATTTCTTTCCGAGAAAAAATTATTTTTGAAAAAATGTGCGTTTTCTTTCCTGTACGATAACAGGAGTAAAAGTCAATGAATCGTTTTGAAATTTGGCAGAGAATTAGCTTTTTTGTATCTAATGATTCAGTTCTTTGCCCAAAAAAATCTGACTGTTGTGACCAAAGATATTTGAGGTTAAAATTTTTTTATAAATTTCTTATATTTGCATTTTTAAAAAGAATATTCGATTGATTGATTCAAAATTTTTACCACTTTATTACACTTATCGAGTACAACATTGTGTTAAAATTTGAAAGGTTATGTTGATTTGTTTCCGAGAAAAAAATTATTTTTTATAACATATGCTTTTTCTTTCCTTTACGATAACAGAAGTAAAAATCAATGAATGGGTGGTACTCAGTGGAAGGATTTTTTTTGTATTAAGTAAAATTGTTTAACAAACAACAAAGAATAACAAAGAAGATAGTTTTATTTATTAATAAAGTTACGTTGTTAAAAATTTAATTTTGTTTTTTAAGTTTTAAAAATGGAATCGATAAATTAGTTTAAAAAAGCATCTTGCCAATAAATTGGCAGCGGCTTTTTCTTCTGCACTCCGTTATTTTTACCTTTCATGTTGGATCCATTGTCATACCTCTGACCTCTGCAATTATTAATTACAAGTTCACGTTGCTTTAACATTTCAAGTAAAACTTCTGTTAGTCCTGCACCAGTAGAATCACAAACAGGAATAAATCCTAGAAAATGCTCTTTGATTTCTATTTTATTACCTGACAAATCAACAAATCGAATTGTTGTAAGAGAGTTGCTCTATGTGAGCAATATCTGGAGTGCAATCAGCTATAATTGCATAGTACTTCGCTATCAAGGCTCGAAATATAATTATTTTATTAACTTCATTTGCCATTAAACTGATTAATTCATTTTGTATCCTTTTTCCACAATAATGGTCAAAAATCTCACCTTTCGTTGCCATTATTACGTGATTTTCCGTAACTGGGTCAAATTTTGCTAGCAATTGTACTAGCCCTAAGAAGTTTCCATTATTATGGGTATACAGCTTATCGGAACTCCATCTAAAAGCCATATTATGACTTGATAGATACAAAATAATATTCATCAATCGATTAAGTACGTGTTTCCATCGTAAACTCTCATTTTCAATCAATTTTTGTTCTTCCATATCAATTGTTTTTCCTCTTCTTATTCTCATTTCCATTTCTTTCCACCGCTGATAACACTCCATATGAGCAACGCTATTTTCATGAATACCTATTATTTCAGATAAATGTTTCCAATTTTTATATCCATCACATAATAATTTAGAAGTGGATTTCTTTTCGAAAATTCGGCAACAAAAACAAAATACGGAATCTTTAGAATTAGAATACACTAGCCATTGACGTTGAAAAACTTCACCATTTGGAAGTTTTCTTTTGAAATAGGACTGCGAAAAGTGTCTTCCTTCTTGATTTCGAAGATAAGTATCTTTTATAGATTTCATTGGACCTGTTTTAATAATGTAATCTACAATCTCGCCATCAAGAAGATCTGGCCAAGTACCGCAATCCGACACTTGTAATTCATACTCTGGCGTATTGCACTTACGTTTATCATTCGTCTGCTGTGAATCGACTATTTCAATTTTATTTTTTATAGATTCCGAAACTGTTTCATTTTGAACAGTCACTTCGTTAATAAAATTCATAGAATTATTTACGTCAAGAACTGAGGCAATAGTTACTTCTTCCGAAACATTAAAGCCATTACTTTGTTTCTTATGCACAACATATTTCTCAATATTCATAGATTTTTTCGTTTCTTGAAACTGCTGCTCTTTTACTGCTTTTCTTTTTCGGTTTTCATATCCATATAACTTTTTCTTGACATTTTTCTGCACTGAGAAAACTGTCGTAGGAAAATTTACTGAAAAACTAACAAAAATTACTATATTTGATAGCAACGCGGGGATATAAGCAAATTATAAAAAATTTTGCTATAGTTCAGGAATATTTACAAGGTATCTTAATAATTTTTACTACTACACATAGCAAAAAGTGCCCTCTACATGTAATACTTATTGCGTGCACGCCGGGAGCACGTGTCTGATTGAGGTTATGTTTCTCCCGCAATTTGAGATTATCTTCCTTTTAAGTTATCAAAAACATCGACAATATCGAATCAGTTGTTTTATTTTTACGTTGTGCAGGTGAGCTATGAGTTATTTCTTTATATTATCATAGTTATTTATTGCTAACAAATAATCATCAAAGTTCTCTCGTAAGCGAAGGTAGCCAATGTATCAGTTCCAAAATTTTGTACTCAAGAAGCTCACGTGGGTAAGAGGTTAGCGCGTCTGCCTAGCGTGCGGAGGGTCCAGGGTTCGAATACACAACCACCGTAAAAAAAAAATTTTTATTTCCTTATTTATTTCTTGTATAGCTAAATTTAATTAATAATATATTAAATATTGTATAAATATTAGGTATCCTATAGATATAAAATCATGAAAATCAATTTTTTTTTAAGTTTAAGCTTGGCTACAAAAATTACTATATTAGTTAGCAAAAGTACCTAAATTTCCATGATATCCCATCGTTGCTATAAAAAATAGTAATTTTTATTAGCTTTTCAGTAAATTTTCCTACGACAGTTTTCTCAGTGTGAGACATTTTTATAACAATGTTACTAAAAATACATACACATAATTGTAAACTAGCGTAATGAGTATAATTTCGACAAATAAGAGACCGGAAATAAGAAGGGTATTAACTATTAATGTGAAACTATTAATGGAAATAACTTATTCCCTAATATGCGTGGGCCTCATATCCCACGGCTACTTGGTTTAAAAATTATTTAAATAATTGTTTGCTTATTGTTGTACGTCTACGTGATTCCCTTATATGCGTGGACTTCGTGTCCCCTGGCTATTTGGGTTTAAAAATTATTTAAATAATCGTATTGCACATCTACGTAACTCTCAGATACGCGTCGACCTCGTATCCCCCGGCTACTTGGGTTTAAAAATTATTTAAATAATTTTCTTGCTTACTGTTGTACGTCTATGTAATTCCCTTACATGCGTGGACCTCGTATCTCCCGCCTACTTGGGTTAAAACATTATTTAAATAATCGTATCGTATAATATAAATAAAATTATGACATGAAACATTTATTTACGTATGTTAAGGTGGCTTGGGCACGTGGTGCCGTATCAAGTCGGGGCCCCAGTGGGGGTGTTCGAGATTGTATAGTGCCGCAAGTGTCCGCTAGATAGCAAGCGCCAAATCGCTACCCGCAATGAAAAACATCACCCCAAGTGTATAAGTATAGGCACGCGACTTGCACTCGGGAGAGACATTAAAACATACAGTCTCCTCTACTAACTACTTTTACTTGCTTTGCTTACTTTGCTAATAATACGAGAAGCTCTCGTATTATTGCCGTTACCCCTTGCCTACTTGCTCGAACGCATTGCGTTCATCTTCTATCTATAGTTCAACTTCGCCTTTCAAGGAGAGTTGACTGCAAAGACTTTTGGAATCTTAATTCCAAGTGTCTATCTTTTGTACCGAACTTATTCTTTGCGAGAAAAGTTGAATACATTGACTCTAGGAGTCAACCGACCCATTATTACATACAGCTTTTGCCTTACATACTTTACTGCTTTACTTATAATACGAGAAGCTCTCGTATTAGTTACTGTTTCCATTCGCTTACTTTACGCGAACATACATTATTACACGTTAGCCTGCATTAAATGCCTTTATGTTTCCACTATATTTGCTTGCCTATAACTACTTCGTCTTATTTGCGAATAATACGAATTCTTACTTTTTCTGCTTTCAACTTATTCTTTGCGAGAAAAGTTGGAAGCATAGATTCTTGGAATCTAAATTGCTATTTTAAGCTTAGCTGATAATACGTGAGGCTCTCGTATTATTAGTTTTCCTATTGCATATACCTTGCGTATTGCTTGCCTATTTTACTCGAACGCGCGTAGCGTTCAAATCCCTTTTGCTTCAATTTTACTTTCGAGTGGGTTGGAGCAAAGACTTTCAGAGTCAATACAATTTATTATTTTCTCTCGGCGATAAACCCTAACAATATAAACTCCGTATACGTTCATTCGTATACAGGGGGCCTTTCTGTGTTTTTTGCCACTTCCGAAATTTTAATTTCTGTAATCAACTCCGAACTACTTTAGAAAGTTTTAAAAAATCTGGGGTTTGTTACAAAACAGAAAAAATCGCCATTCCTATTACTTATTCGTGTATGTGCGCGCAGTGCGTATGCGCAGAAACACATTTACAAATGTTATCGCTAATATCTCTTTAATTTGGTCGTATACACATAATTATGATGACAGCATTGGAATCTACATTAAAAAATGGTCAATTTGATACCTCATTTGATAAAAATTATCTCTTAATAATGGAATAAATACAAAATTAACGTCTTTTCCCATAAAAGAAACGTTTTAGAAACCCAGTTTTCTCTAAAATTTGGTCGTTGACCTTGTATTTTCTTGATATAAATGAAAAATTTAATGTTCAAAGAATATCTGTGTTAAATTTCAGAAATATTTAACTCTGTTTAACAGAGCACCCAAGCCACCTTAAATAGTTGCAAACTTTTAAATCTTTTATGGTTTCTTGAGTAAGCATGTATCATACACACACACACACACACACACACACACACACACACACACACACACACACACACACACACACACACACACACACACATACATATATATATATATATATATATATATATATATATATATATATATACATATATATATATATATATATATATATATATATATATATATTGTACATTCGCGTGAATTGGAATTATGCTTAGATATTTGAATTAGCATTATAATGTAGTCTTGCGTGAGTCAGCGTTATAATGAATTCTCGGTAAATAAGAATTTTAATGCATTTCATTGGGAGTTAGACTTTTATTGCATGAAATTTTGATTTAGATTTCTGTTGCCCAAATTTTTCAATTGGAATTTTCTTGCGCCAAATTATCAATTAGAATTTTGATGCACTCGCATTTGAATTGGCATTTTATGAACAGGGGGCGTCGATATAGTAATGCGAGTACAAATAAAATTTTGAAAAAATGAAATTTTACGTGTAATGTGTCGAAAATTAATTTTCAGTATAAATCTCACTTATGCTTCTGCTAGAACTAATTAAAACCCATTTTTTTATATTGAACATTTTTTTGTACAATCAATTCCTGATGAGCTAAAACAACAACGATTTTTAAGCCGAAATGAATCCAAAATGGTCGATTTTCGGTTTTAACTTAGCAGGATTTGATTTTACACGATAATGTCAAATGCAAAAGTTATAAATAATATTGAAACAAAACTTTCTTTTTGGACATTTTTCTGCATAATCAATTTCTGATGAGCTAGACATATACGCGGTGTTAAAAAATGCAGCATGGTGTTATAAAATAATATGGGTCGTTCTTATACTTTTCATTCATAACTGGTCGCAGGGGGTCTTCGGATTTAATCGCTGATTTTTCCTGTGAAAGTACATATACAAAAAGTGAAAAAGTCCCAATATTAGCCCCCCATATCCAATATTGAAACAGCTACATTGTGCTGAATTTCGAAAAACGGTCAAAAAATAGCTATTTTCGAAAAATTCTGTGCGGCTCTTTTTTCGATCGATTTTAATGATTCAAGAAGGAATTTTTTGTTATCTTGTCAAATTTTAGAAAAAAAATTTGTGGAATAACAATAACGCATTGAAATTTTTACGCAAAGGAAAACGTGAATCTAAATATTTTAGTTTTTTATTTTAGGTTATCTTTCAACCTTTGTAGTTCCTCAAGTTTAATAGATATTGGGATCGGGTGAGCCTATTTTTTTCATCTTGAAAAGACGTTTCATTTTCACTCAGGCATCGATTGATTTAATCAATTACAAACATACGGCTCTTTAAAAATGATCGATTTTCAAAAATCGCGATGTTGGCACCTCTGTAACTTTTTTCTATCAAAATTGATTGTGCTCATATTAGGCGGAAAAAAGTTTAACCTTCTAGAAAATGAGCCAATTGATTTCATTTGGTTTTTCGGATATTTAGAAAAGATACGAATTTTTCAAAATGGCGGTTTTATGTATACGTAACCATTAAGGACGTGTTACACCTAGTGGCTTCTGAGGCCGAAATCAGCTGAATCGATGGATTTCTATGGGTCTAAATTACTTGAAATTCATGTATTTATTGCCCGAAGAGTTGAAAATATTAAAAATATTTATATATCTAAAAAAAAGTTTATTTATGAGATCAACAATTTTTGTATTCGTCATCCCTTTGCATGCATATCATCACGACGAAATAAGTAAATGATTTGTTAGGATTTGTTATATTATTTCAATATTATCAAAACTCATTTCTTTAATCATTTTGTATTAAATGTATGTTTAAAGGTGGATGAGCAAAGATTTCGTGCTCACAAGACCGTTCTTGCAGCAAATATCCCATATTTTCAAGGAACGTTTGTAAGTGATTTTCAAGAAAATAATATGGAGGTAGTATGGGTCAACAATATAACAGCTTCGTAAGTAAATTTATCATTTTACATTAAAATATTCTTTTACAATTTAAACAGGTTTATACTAGATTTTGTAAACATTTAATAACAAATTGCATATTTTGAAAAAAGAATTGATAAATGATATATGTATTGCAATTGAAATATTTCTAATGGAAACTAATTTAGAAAATTTAAGATCATTGTAAAAATGAATTTTGAAAATAAAAGGGTAGAAGAGCATATTGGTGCATGCTTTCAGCCCTTGTGTACTTTATTGATTCAAAGTTGCCGTGTCATGTGCGAAGGGCTTTATATGTCTTATTCAGAAGAGAGTATATCGTAATCTAGTAAATAGGTGACTATTTTTTTTAAATAATCGTCACTTCTCGAAGAGAAGCTGTAATAATTTAGCAAATAAAATTTAATTGTACGAATACTTATGTAATACTTCTCAATTGCCTAATGCACTAAAGGCCTTTTCAAATTATGCCGATAATAACAGTTAAATCAAGTAGCAAATATATAATTTTACTAGCAGAAAGTTAAAACAGTAAGTAACGGATCTAGAGCTCTTCATTTTCGCTAGAGAACGAATTTGCTTTACAAAAAAGTTCAAGTAATTAAATGCTGTGAGACAAGGTGAAATTTCATTCTTATCTGAGTAAGTGAGCCATCACTCACTCAGATGAGAATGAAATAACAACATTGCAATTTCCATGATGCCGCACGAGCTATGTTACAGTACATTGATCCTATTTTTTATTGGAAAGGAGTATTTAAATGGAATCACCAAATAGAGTCTTAAATCTAACAGCTCGGTGCTTAACGAGATTCATATAAAAATAAAGGCTTTATCCTAAATAAAAATTGCAAAAATAACGTTACTTTTCCTTGGCTGATACAAAATTCGCTCTCTATCGATTGACTGGATATTCTGCATTTATTTTGTTAATAATAATTATGCACAATTAAATATAATTGTTTATGCAAATAGGAAGCAATGCTCGCCCTTCGCACTTACCAAGAAAATAACATTTTATAGCTTCCATATTTGAAATCATGTATCTAAATTATTTATACTTTTTTCGTTGAAAAGGTTTCTTATTTATAATTCTTTGTGAGCCTTTTCTCATACTTTGTAATAGCGTCACTTTGTATATATACTATATACAAAGTGACTATATACTATAGTATATACTATATAATACTACTATATACTATATAATAATTTGATTTTACAGAAATATGGACATTATTATTGCATTTGCCTATACCGGTAAAATTACTCTAACGGAAGATAATGTTCACGGCCTCATAGTAGACGTTGATTATCTGCAATTGACTGATATTAAGCAAGAGTGTGAAAAATTTCTCCTATTAATCTTACGAGTAGAAAATGTCTGCAAAACATATCAGATTGCGGACGCCTTGAGTTGCAGTTCATTAAAAGAAGAATCGTATAAATTTATGTGTCAGAACATCCGTAATGTGGTACAAACCAAAGATTTTCTTGATATCGGATTTAACTTACTCACAGACGTAGTAATTGCCAACGATTTACGATATGCTATTTTTTCGCCATCTGAATTATTTGAAATAATCATGCAATGGCTAACCAACAAGTTTAATGAAAGAAAAATTCATCTCCCCGAACTTATTCGATGCGTCAAGTTTTCTGCGTCAGCCATTAAAAATATACATAATTACATTCGCAAAGACGAAGTTGTTGCCAAATTATCAGAACGGGAACTTAAGTAGGCTCAATTTTATAAATTAAAATTATTTATTTAATATTTTGAGTAGTTTAACTCTGGCGTCATATATGTTATCATTATTTTCAGGGATTTAGTAGCTGATATCTTACACCAAATATCCGAAAAACAAGGAGTAAAGAATGATCAGGTTGATAAAAGATGCTTTAACCAGGCAAAAGGACGTATTGTAGTGGTTAAAGAGTTGGAACCATGTTCTATAGAAATCTATGATCCTTCCACAGGTAATGTCATTGTCTTGAAATAAATCGATAAGAGAACTGCCCAAATAATACTTGATCGTTGAAGTTGCGCGCATGATTGACTATTTATAAGTTTATATGGGGAAATCACATATATTGCACCACAATTCACAAACAATGAATATATAGAAGAGTGAAAACTTACTAGTATTTTAATAACGATTCATGAAATTTATAGTAAATCTAATAATATTCAATATTTTTTTCTACCGAAGTTTTAACTTATCAACTTTAACGAAAAATTATTTTTAAACAATCTTACAGAAGTATCTCGTAAATATAAATCTATATATTCATTATTAATACTAATAATATTATAAAAATAATAGTTTATAAGAAACATTCATTTAATAGCAATGAAATGGTATAAGTGGTTTCCCTTGATTCTTTTACGTAATCCTCATAACGTTTTACAACATTTTAGGTGCATGGGAGTCAATTCCAATTTATGAACCATGTTATACCTACAGTGGCGCTGTGCACGAAGGACGACTGTATTTAGTTACTGATGAATTCGGAATATTTTATGAATTTAAAAGTAAAAGATGGGGAGAAATACCTTTGGTAAATTTAGACAGCGTTGAGTATGTTGATTAAATATTATTAAAATCTTTATTGAATTAATATTTGTGTACTTGAACTTAATAATTTCATTTTTAAATTCTAGGAGATTTGTAGCAGGTTCAGGTGACTATTTATACCTATGTCAAGTAGACTTCACAGTTCATCAGAAGTTTATAGGCAAGTTTGCAAGGTTCTGTTCGAGGACTGGGCATTGGGAAAATCTTACTTCAATGAACATAGTCCGTTTGGATGGTGCAATCGTCACTTTTCAAAGACATGTTTACGTAATCGGTGGCATTACTGGATATAAAGAATCTAAATCGTCAAATATCGTATGTACCAATTGTGTAATTACTATCTACTCTATAAGCATATTTAAGAGCAAATATGTCTGAAAGAGATGCTGCTCAGTAATTGCATCACCGCATCTAGCAGATAAACAATAATACAGCTAGAAGCAACGAAAGCGTTGGAATATGCGAACCGTGCAGCAATACGAGAGATCAGAATTATTATTGCTCCAATAAGACATCACCAAGAAAATATTACATTACGTAACAAGTGCATAAAGTAGGCGTTGCCTATTGCATAATTTGCGAGGGTGACAACCCCGTACATAATACGCCTACTTTGAGCACGTGTTGCGTAATGTACTATTTTTTATAACTGAGCGCGTAAAACTCGACTTGAGATGCCTGTTTAGCGTACGTACAGTATACGATATTTTTTCACAAGTAAAACTTTACGTACTAATACATACTAATACATAAAGTAAAAACACTTTATGCGCTAGGGAGAAAGGGGGGTACTTTACTCGTGCTAAACAGGCATCTCAAGTCGAGTTTTACGCACTCACAAAGACATGATCAGGGGTGCGGGTCCTGGATTTGGCTAAAACTGTAGGAGATTTTTATTTTTGACAAATAATGAGACACGTGTCTCGGGGTTTTTGTGAATAGGCCTTTTTTCCGAGACTCAAGCTATTTTATGTCTAAAGTGAACAATTTTCAATAAAAATGAGGTTTCTTTCTTTAGTAATAGCTTTTTGAATATTTCAGTCATATAAATGAGCTAAAAAGTTTATAAAAGAAGGCAAAAAGAGCTTTAATTTAATCTGTGTTTTATTAAAAAATGTCTCATTATTTGTCATAAAGCAGTACCTCCTGGAGTTTTAGCCAAATCCAGGACCCGCACCCCTGATCATCTCCTTGACAGTTAGAAAAAAGTTTCTTTTCGATAATATTGTACAAAAGCATTATATACTCATGTTGTTGAAAAAATAATTTTTTATTTATTTCGCATTTAGTAAGTGAGTGAATTAGCCTACTACTGAACATCTATTATTCTTGTATGGTTAAAATTTGTTTTGCTTGATACGTTTAGCTCAGATGATTAAATATATATGGATATAGTATTGGGGAATAATAAGAAATGAATAACTTTTCTCCTAAAGCCTTTGGAAAGTAGTAGTCTTTCTTGCAAGTTTTTTGCAATTTTCTTGATTCCAACACAAAAAAAAGCATAGGGGAGACTGGAGTAAAACCGGATACTGGGGAAAACCCGGAATTCTTAATTTCTCGGTTATTACTAGTGTGATCTATATAATAACTATGGTATCTCTTTGAGAATGTTCTTATTATCATTTTGTATACGATCGGCATGCTAAAAATAGCCTCGGGTTGACTTTACAAGAGGTCAAAAATTTCTTAGCTCACAAGACAGTATTCATTACAACAGTACTAGTGCGTATAATCTTCCTGTAAGCAATATATTCGTTCAGTACGTACATAACCTTATTATTTAAGTTATAATAAATACGTAGGAGCAATTCCGATTCTTAATTTTACTTATAATTGCAAAAAATGAATAATTACTTTTTGCGAACTTTGGGGTAAAATCGGATAACTTATTTTCTCTTTTCTTTTAATGTAATGATAAAATAAACTAAAAATAGACATTTAGTGAGCAGTTCATACATTATACATATAAAATTAATTTGTTTTTTGGTACAGAAATGAGTAAATATATTAGAAAGTCTTCCCGGAAAAGGTGATCAAAAAAAAATGTCTTCAGCGATTTTTTGTGAAAAAACGTTAATTTATAATTATTAATAAAAGATTTCTTCATTAAACAACGTTTTTACATCTTTGTATTATTTCGAAAATGTTGAATACTGCTTAAAATTCATTTTGGAAAGAATAATATGAAAGTATCGGGTTTTACCCCGACAATGTTTTTACGGGGTAAAATCGGATACTTTTATAAATTTCTAATAATATTTTTTACAAATATTATTTTGGCTAACCAAGTCGATTTTCAGTTACCTGAATATAAACTATAAAACAATTATAGTGTTAAATATTGTTATTATTTTGTTATCTATTTTTAATAAACAATTTCCAAAAAGTATCCGATTTTTCTCCTACTTCTAGTAGAATAATAAGGCATTTGTTCTTCTTATTTATATGATGTTCAGTAGTACACGAATATTACTTTCCAATAATAGGTCAATCAAACTCATCCTGAAAGCAATTGTAAAAAATATGATTTCTGACATTTTTTTCGAGAATTCGTTTATTTTTTGTTTTTGTTTAGATAATATGCTTATTTAACAGGAAAAAAATTGCTTTCGTTTCTATTTTTTTATATATCAATGTAAATTATTCATAAGTATGCTTGTGTGACTTATAGTAATTATGGTAAAGTAAATATAACATGGAAAATTAAACTTTTATGATTATTATGTATCTATTTAGGTAGAACGCTATGATCCAGAGACAGACGAATGGACATTTATTCCTGAAATGCAAAACTACCGTAGATCGGCTGCTGCAGCAGTTTTGAATGAGAAAATTTACGTTTGCGGAGGTTTTTCGGAAACATCAGATTTCAATTCTGTCGAGTTCTACGATCCAAAAACAAACAGGTTCGTTCAGCAACACCAATCTTCGTAATCACGTTTATCTCCTAATAAGTTTTTAATTTTTTAATTTGCATTTACAGGTGGCAATACGCGGCACCTATGAATGAGGCAAGGCGCATCTTTGTAGTTGTCGCACTTGCAGGGAAACTATTGGCGATCGGGGGAGTAGATGACGGAAGAAACCCTCTTTCATCCATAGAAGTATATGACCCTGATAAAAATACGTGGTCGTTGATTTCCTCAGGAGAAATGAATCTTGGGTACGTTTTCGGTGGTGTGCTATTTAACGAATGTTGAAAAGGCTAAATATAAGTTTCTTGCGAAACATTGAATTGCCCCATTTGCAAATTGTAAAACGTTTTGTATTTTTTAACCTTCTGACAGCCGGCATGACGCCATATGGCGTCATTCCATGATCGGCCCACATATACTATTACTTAAGAAACATTTATATGGAAAATATCGAGAAAGTTACACTTTTTCAGTAGGAAAAATGCCGGCTGTAAGAAGATTAATCCCACGGTTAACTGTTTAGGTGAAGAACCTGGAATCTCTTGTCCAATAATCTTATTAGCATCCAAATTTTAACACGTTTCAAGTCAGCAGTTCGATCATTAACCGCCATCTGTTGATAACTCTTATCACTTGCATTCATTCATTCCCATATTTTACTTTGAAACTTCGCCATCTTGATATATTTTATCGTTATATGTTATTGTAAAGGGCAAATTTGCCGGTATAATCTTTATTATCACGATATCACGCATATGTGTACGAGTTGCGTATTTTATTATTTAAAATAAAATAAAAATAAAGTAGATGGACTTAAACTTAATTTGCTGATTCCTTTAATTAATTTTTAATGACAAAATTTATAATTTTTGCAATAATTTATTACATAATTATAATTAAATTCATTTATGAAGATTAAAAACTACTAATTTTTAAATTATGTACAAAATATGAATAAAGTAATATGTATTATTTTTTTTTTAAATTATGTGTGAAAAATAAATAAAATAATTGATTGTAATATTATCGTCAAAACCTTTTAAAATTCCTAAATAACCTTTACTTCAAATTATATTTTCTTTGTGAAATTTCACACATAGAATAATAGGTTTTTTAAAAATGTATGTATGTATAATGTATGAAACCAAATTTTGTATCCGGCATAACTCTTGAACGAATGGACGGAATTAGCTGAACCTTCGCATGCACCTTAGGTATGTCTCAACTTAGAACTGATTAAATTTTGGAGTCAAATGGATGACTTTAAGGTCTTATTTAAAAAAAAAAAGTAACAATTTTGTAAAAATTTTTTTTTTCAAAAATATTTTTTTTTTAATTTTTTTAAAGATATGCCAAATGGATATGCCATAATAATTTTTTTAAAGATATGCCAAGATATGCCAATATTCTTGAATTATATTCGATTTCCTTCTAAATTATGTCTTTTAAAACTACTCACGAGTTATTTTTGACTTAAAAATGCGGATTTGAAAAAGTAGTAATTTTTTAGGAAAATTAAATAATTTTATGAATTATAAATTACTTTTTCGGCATTACATCTCAAATGTAGACCGATATTCTCAACGTACATTCTATTTCCCTCTAAATTATATATTTCAAAACTAATTACTAGCAATTTTTGACTTACAATTGAGAATTTTAAGAAGTAACAACTTTTTCGAAAAATATAATAGTTATATGAATTGTAAATAACTTTTTCGGCATATTTGTGCAATACGCTTAATTCCCTCTTTATTTATGTATTTTGAAACTATTAAATGAAATGCGGATTATAATACTGTTTCAACTTTAAACTGTGATTATTAATTGAAATGTGCAATAAAAAAATGTCACAAAAATATTGAAGATACTCTTTGAGAAAGCATTCTGCTAATTCAGTTAGCAGCGAGTTTTTTTTGGACTGTCGAAAAATGGACTAAATTATCTAGCAGCCGGCTCGAATTTAGCAATAAAAAACTTATAAATAAATAATGGAAAGTGTTCAGTTTTTTAAACTTTCTGGGCTTTAAAATTTAGCCACTCTCTGGGCTCATTAGAAGTCTGTATATCCATTTGTAGGTAATGAATAGGCCTAGTTTCATTTTGACAGTCGAAAAACGGGCGTGAATGGCCACCAGTCGTATCATATGGAATTTTGCAATTACCGGGTTATAAACAAATTTTGGAAGATGTTCATTTTTTTTCCAACTTAGCTACTTTATGGGCTTATTAGGAGTCTGTATATCCATTTGTGGACAATGAACAGGCCTAGTTTTTTTTTGGCAGTCGAAAAACGGACTGAATTAGCGTGCAGCCGGCTCAAATTAAGCAGTTAATCAGTTATAAATAAACAAATTGATTTGTTTATTTTTCTAAACTTTTCTAATATATTTCTCTAGACTGTATATCTAATCTAGAGTATGTATATCTAATTTGGGAGAATGAAGAGGCTTATTTTTATTCGATAGCGGTATAGTACTATTTATCATATATGTTTATTATTTTAATAAATAATTGCAAATTTAATAGATAACTCAGATTTATTCTCTAATGACGAAGAATTAATTAATATGGCACTGCAGGGCCGAATTAGAAGAGGTAATTGTTTTTGATTGAGAACCACTGCTGAATTCGAGCTAGCTGCTGGACGCGGCTGCTGACTTCAGCTTCATGTACAATTTCCAATCAACTATGATAATATTCTGTATTTTTACTGTCCGTGATAGCTTCACGAGACACTATGACAAGTTTTACAAAACTTTTTGTAATTTTATTAATCAATTTTCTGAGTTAATTAATTTTTCCCTTTATTAAAATTATAAAAATTAAAATATTCAAAATTCTATGATAGAATCAATGTAAGTGTAAAAATTTTCTTTCTAATTTTTTAAGCTAATTTTAATTACAAAAAGGAAAATTATCAAAAAACCGCTGCCAATTCATTGACACGTGACTTCCTCAAAATTAATTTATTGATTCATTTAATTAATTCTTAAAGCCAAATTTGAAAATTAATGCATCTATTTGACATAATTCGAATTAAATTTATGTATGAATATTAAATACTTTATATATTGACTTTACGTTTAATAATAAAGAAAATCAGATAGATAATAATTTTTTTTTAATTAAAGGATTACCCAATATAGATAAAGTTTCATGTTACGCTAATGCAACAATTCAATCACTTTTACATTGTTCAACTTTAAGAAATAATATTAATAATGATGTAACAGGAGATTGCTTAAAAACTATAATGGAACAATACACAAATAAAAATAAAATAGATATATTTAATTTTAGAAAATTTATAGACGAAAAATATGCTGAAAAACGTCAACAAGATGTACCTGAATTTATAATGGATATATGTTTAAAATCTCCTGTATTAAAATATACAATAGAACACAAACTGATCGTGCAAACAAAATGTAAAAATTGCAATTATTATAATGAACAATCAAATAATGATAATGTGATTATATTAGATTTACCTACACTTGAAAATCAAAATAAACATTATAACTTACAATAAATAATTAACTATAATTTTAATAAATTTACAGACATAGAAGGAAAATGCAATATTTGTAAATGTATTTTGCAGCAACAAAACATAATACAACCAAAAAATAATACAATTTTAATTCTACAATTGTCCTTATTTATAATAAACGATTCATGTGAATTAAAAAAAAATAATAAATTATAATATTGAAATTGAATGATAAATATATTCAAATAAATGATCCATAATCAACGATTTTAAATGGATAAATAATGTTACAGAATTTTATGTTATATTTTTAGAAGAAATAGATAATAATTAATGCATAATAATCAAACTTTTTACTTCTAAAATTTGCCCAATACATAATTAAAATAAAATAATCCATACGTAAGAATAATTAAAATATTTAAATTATATATAAAAACAAACCGTTCTCAATAAATTGCAATTTCAAAAAACTTCAAACATTTTGAAAAATTTCAATCGATCAATCATGATCAAATTTTTCACACATATTGCCTATCTCAAATGCAAATTCGTCTATAAATTTCAGGATAATACATTGATCTGTTCTCGAGAAATTACGATTTAAAAAAAAAGTAAAAAAAATTTTAACCTCAAATATCTCTGAAATTTATGGACCAATCCTTTTACCCAAAAAAAGGACTCGATTCGTATACAAAATCTACCCCTGCACGGAATTTTAAAGCGATTAAGTAAATTTTACTCTAGTTATGCAACGACAAAAAAATCACTTTTTTCTTAAATTATTTTTTTTTCTAAAAAAATAATCAATAAAAAAACATGAAAATTTAGAAAATTATAGTACTCAATATTCTTTTTCACCAAAAAAATATTCATGTCAATATCTTTTTTCAATTTCGAAATATAACCTATTTTCGAAAATCTGAAAAAAGGACACGAAAATGTATTAGTGTGTGATAAAAATAACATGAGGAAAACCTAAAAAAATGTTTCTATAAAAATTGTGAATATGAAAATATTTAAAAAACCATGATCCTTACCTTTGCTTCGTCTAAAGAGCGGCCGTGTTTCCCGTTGCACTGAGAGAAGAATTTATTTATATTTAATAAGAAAATATATTAAAAATGTACAGAAAAATATATTAACTATCAATATCGCATATTAACTATTAATACCGTATATTAACTATTAATATACGCATCTTTATAGTAAGACTTTGGATATTTCCGTCAAATATTTCCTTATTTCGCCAAAATCAGCTATTTTAATATTAATAGTTAACATATATATTAAATATAAATAAATCCTTCTTTCAATGTGCATTATTTTATTATGATAGATTTACAGTAGAGGAATTAATTCTCTACCAACATAAGGTTTGACGATGTCGAAAGCGCCTTTTGGAACAAAAGCACTTTGATTCAAGCGAATGTGAAAACCTGTTCATTCTGAACGCGAGTTTTGAGATCAACTTCGCTCCTTCGCAACTTGTACATTATATGTGTGTACATTATATGTGTTGATCTACATGTCAAGTGAGTGGGGTAAGTCCAGCTGTTGAACGAACAGGACAAGATATCATTATAAGGCGAGAGCGTTGGAATCAAATAGAAAAGAGGTTGTCTCGCGTATATGGGAGCGCATGCCAGAAACAAGCCAGCGGCCGCGCGCGGCCCATTTTTCACATAATTCAAGCGCATAATGATATTTTTCAATCAAATTGTTTAAGCTAAAAAAATTATTCGTTTTTTTGCTCGCTTATTTTTCTCAAATAAACAATTAAAAACAAGAAGAATAAATTTTTTTCAACACCGCTTTCTTTTTTAGAAAAATTGGCTTTTAAATAAACAAAATTTTGATTAAAATTAATTACGAAAGCCCGTTTCGACTGTTCTCAGTTCGTGGAAAAGCACTTGGAAAAGCACATGAATCCAGGTGCAGCAGACAGCTTTCGGATAGAAAAATGGGGAAATCGTTTGTCGCAGGGCAGGTATATGACACATTGCGATCGACTAATAAAGAAAAATCTTTGGCCTGGCTATTCCCTCTCCAAAGCTTCACCATATACCTCCATTGCAACCTTTGAATGATCAAGGCAGTACTTCAGGTATAGAAGCTGACGCTCTCGGGGTAGCGCTTCACTTCTTGGTTACTTGGTTAGTTCTTTTCGAGTGCGATCCTGTACAATTAATGATAATTTTGATAAACAAATGGTGAAGTGTGTTTTCATAGAAAACCCGTGTGAACACTTATTCTTTATTATCACTGATACTGAACGTCGAACTTATATTTCTCATGTTGATCTTTGCTTTATTATTTATTCTTTATTGGAAATAAATCTCATAATGAAATCACGGTGAATTTTTATTATACTTTTTATTGCAATCCTCCATCCCCAGTAAAATTTAATACTATGATGCAGAAGTAGTTTTTTTGTAACAAGAGGGTAAAATAGGACGACAAACGCGAAAATCGCGCGTGTTATACATCAAGTTATTTATAGCTTAACTGATTGAAGAAAATGGGTAAATATCCGGTTATTCTACTTATAAATCGATATTGCCAATGGCCGGCTATCATTACGTCTTTGAAATCATAATCATTTAAATATTCAACAGTTATTCTAGAAAATCGTCATCACTTTCAATATATAATACCTTTATCAAATAATATTTTGATATTATTTTGTTATTAACGAATAAAAAGTTTTATTCAGACACTTTTATAGAATTAATCATTAGAAATAGTCATTTGTTGAATTAAGTATGCAACACACACACACACATACACACACATATACATCACACACGCCAGTAGAATCACTATCACTAACGATCAATGTACTATATGCAGTTTTATAACATTGGTCATATTTATAACTATATGACCATTAGTTTCATTTTTGAAATATGGGAGTTTTATTACAGAATACTTATAAAAACATACTATAATAAGTTTTCAAAGTGAATAAAACAATCAAATTTATTTTTGGGGCTTTGCTGGATTACCGGCTGATGCTGATATTTGTTTTATTTTCAATATAGGTGGTAATAAATATTTTTAATTTGAAGAGGCCCGGGAGTACATCGAAGGCAAGTTATTGTGAAGGATATACTTCCGCTATACGAAAGTAAATATTACAGCTGTTTGTACTACCAATTAATATATTATAGAATTAAAAAACCATGTAATGATATGCATATAGATGCGGATTATTATATTTGAATGTATTGTGCCCTAGTAACAAAATAACAATAAATAGTTTCGCGAATCGTATGATTTTGACAATCGAAGTAAGCGGTGAATAAAGTCAAAGTTTACTTTGACATGAATTTCGACTCAATTATTTGAACGAAAAACATTTCGATTTAAAATATTCAAATACGTTTTGTAGAAATTAATCACTTTTTTCATTGTTTGCATTTTCGACGGAGATGGGCTTGGAATTTCGAAATCTCGTTGGTATATGAAATATATTCGTGTAACAGATTAAACATTTTTTCCACGCTTGACTAAATTAATGTAATATGCTATACTTGACTAACCTCGTATAAGTGACCAGATGATCAAGCTTGTAAACTCAGTATATACACGTATAAATGAAATCTCTTAGTAAAAATGTGTATAGATGATAAAAATGAAGAAATTTTATTTAGAAACGATATAAAATAATTATTGTAAATAATGATTGGTTGGTTTTATACTAAAATGCTTATAAAAACGTAATATTAAGAACTATTACATTGTAGTAAAGTTCTACATGAATTAAATAATAAAATTTAGATTTTGAGTTTTTGATGAGTTACCGGCTGATGCTGATATTTACTTCGTTTTCAGTATAGTGGATATTAAATATTTTTAATAAATTATAAAACGAATAATTTAACAGTAATATAGTCAATTTCATAGCTTTGAATATTTTTAGTTAATAGAATTATATCAATTATTGTGCAAATCGAAAAATCGCTATAAAGCAAGTGAATGCGAAAATGAAAAGAGTAATCCCTGTCCAGTAAAAATTGGGCTACATTATTTTTTTCTCTCACAAAGTAATATATTTTGTAGCAAAGATATTGTTACGTGTACACGTATACACGTATACGAATATAAAAGAACGAAATAAGCAAGGCGTCCGATTACAATATGACGCCGATTAGCAGAAAGCCGAGCGATGACGGCCGTGGCTTGATGGTAGCGTTTCTGACTCGCGAGTCGTCGGCTCTGGTTCGATCTCAGGGTCCATCACTTTTTATTATTAAAAGTTGCGAAAGCTCACTCGTAACAATATATAAATCTACATATTTTGTTATAGTTAAGCAAAACATATTAAACACTAGGAAAACTTGGGAACGCCGTGGGTTTCCCCAGACTATTATGTTTCTAACAGCTTCGGTGAATTTGCCTTTACGACACTTAGACTGTCTGATAATTCTTTTAATCCTACTACAAGATGACCCTCTAGCAGATAAAAAAGAAATTTTTCCAGCTTTTCCGAAAATCAATAAATAAGATTGAGTAAAATTACACTCTAAAGGCACGGGAGTACATCGAAGGCAAGTTATTGTGAAGTAAATACTTCCGCTGTACGAAAATAAATATTGTATTACAGCTTTTTGTACTACCAATTAATATATTATAGAATTAAGAAACCATGTAATGATATGCATATAGATGTGGATTATTATATTTGAATGTATTGTGCCTTAGTAACAAAATAACAATAAAGAGTTTCGCGGATCATATGATTTTGACAGTCGAAGTGAACAGTGAATAAAGTCAAAATTTACTTTGAAATGAATTTCGACTCAATTATTTGAACGAACAAACACATTTCGATTTAAAATATTCAAATATGTTTTGTAGAAATTAATCACTTTTTTCATTGTTTACATTTTCAATCATAATTTCATAAAAAATTTCTTTATAGATGAATATTCATGTAAGAATACTAATTATTGGAATTAAAAAGATTTTTTTTTTTAAATTATGTGTGAAAAATATCCTTCTCCACGGTATTCAATGTATAAAAATTTTGTTTTGTTGGATGTGCTTTATGATGACTTGACCTATTCCTGCTTTTACCTATCTGTTTAGCTAGAAAATTTTTTTTTTTAGAAAATATAGGTATTTTAATGCTCTTCCGAATGCTATTCATTCGATTCAAATATCTCGATCTTATCATTAAAAAAAGCAAAAATCAATGTTGAGAAAATCGAAAATTCGAAATAAAACAAAAATGTATCAGCGAATCAAAAAACGAATGTTTGACCCGCCATCACACAAAAAAAGCAAAAAAACATGAGACGTGTCCGGTTAAAATCGATCGAGTAGAAGCTAAGATCCAGGCGCATCCACACACCCGCACGCACGCACGCACACGCACGCACACACGCACGCACGCACGCACACACGCACACACATATATCCATACAGATATTTTTCAAAAATCATGTATTTTGATTCCTAACACCTCGAAAAAAACAATTATAACATGTTTTTACAACAACTCAAAAAATTACTATCACAAAGTTTCCTCTAGGAAGAAGCAAAAGAAATCAGTGAATTGAGGATTTTTCTGCCAACTACCTCATCCGATAGAAATATAAAAACTGTACTTTCATAAAATTTTAAAATGACTCAGTATTGCTTCCTCCTAGAGGAAGCTTTGTGATAGTAATTTTTTGAGTTGTTGTAAAAACATGTTATAATTGTTTTTCGAGGTGTTAGGAATCAAAATACATGATTTTTGAAAAATGTCTGTATGGATGTGTGTGTGTGTGTGTGTGTGTGTGTGTGTACGCCTGGATCTTAGCTTCTACTCGATCGATTTTAACCGGGCAGGTATTATTTTGTTTTTTTTTTTTTGTGTAATGGGTCAAAAATCCGTTTTTTGATTCGCCGATGCGTTTTTGTTTTATTTCGAATTTTCGATTTTCTCAAAATAGATTTTTGTTTTTTTATAATGATAAGATCAAGATATTTGAATAGAATAGATAGTATTCGAAAGACCATTAAAATACCTATATGTTTTTAAGAAAAAAATTGAAATATAGAAAAAAATGAGTTTTGTATGTCCAACGATTACGGGAGTAAAATTGACTTAATCGCTTCAAAATTCCTTGTAGAGGTAGATTTTGGATAGCTCTCGGTCGAGTGCTTTGGGCAAAATGATTAGTCCAGAAATTTCAGAAATATTTGAGGTTAAAATTTTTTAAATCTTTTTTTTCAAATCGTAATTTCTCGAGAACGGCTCCATGTATCAGCTCCAAATTTATAGATAATTTTGTATGTGATATAGATAATATGTGTGCGAGTGTTCATCTACATCGTACGATTACTTTTTGAGAAATTTTATTTTGAAAATTTTCGTATTTTACAAAGTCATTTTCTTTGTCGCATGATAACTAGATAAAACAAAAATTGTTTTAATAATGTTGACATTTTGTGAAGATGTAGAGTTTATATATTATCGTACAAGTCCTTTAGGTAAAAGTATTGTCTCCTGATTTTTAGAGATATTTAAGGTTAAAAATTTTTTAACCGTTTTCTTCAAAATCGTAATTTCTCAATGACGACTTCATGTATCAGCTTGAAATTTATAGACTATTTTGTATACGATATAGGCAATATCTGTGTAAAATTTCATCCAGATTATATGGTTATTTTTTTAGATGTTTGATATTTAAAATTTTAGTATTTTTGAAAATGACTTTCTTTGTTGTCGCACAATATAACTACCTTAAAATTTTTTTAATTTATTTGATATTTGGTGGAGATGTAGAATTTGTATATTATTTATTAGAAGAGTTCTTAAGGTAAAAGAATTAGTTCATGAATTTCAGAGATATTTGAGATTAAAACTATTTTAGCCCTCTTTTAAAATCGTAATTGTTCGAGAACACATTTATGTACACTAGAAAATGGAAATGACATGTGCTATGCGCTATGCGCGCGAGTTGTGTACCTGCTTTTGTTTTGTAACAGCCATTTATTATTTTTAAGATTAGAACCTTTTCCTTACTTCGGAAATTCCAAAAAGAGCACACAAATACTGACAGGCACACTACTAGGCACAAGTACCCTATGTGTGAAATGTCGCAAAGAAAATATAATTTGAAGTAAAGGTTATTTATTAGGAATTTTAAAAGGTTTTGACGATAATATTACAATATATTATTTTATTTATTTTTCACACATAATTTAAAAATTAATACTTTTTAATCTTCATAAATGAATTTAATTATAATTATGTCATACATTTTTGCAAAAATTATAAATTTTGTTATTAAAAATTAATTAAAGGAATCAGCAGATTAAGTTTGAGGAAGCCACAGGTCAATGAATTGGCAGCGGTTTTTTTACTCTAGTTTGAGAAAGCATGTGTCAATGACTTCGCAGCGGATTTTATTTTTCAAGTGAATTTGAAAAATTTTTATGGAGAAGGTATTTAGGCAGGAAACAATTACCAAAAAACAAAATATTTATCTTTATAAATAATTAAAATCATTATTTATTATGTTAATGTCAAGGTGGAAAGTTCTGTCGGGAAGTGGTACCATTTTACACTATTATTGACACAATAATTTTTGACAACCGAGGTAACATAATACTCCATATGTTTATTTTAAAATCTTAATTTTCCCTACAAATAGTACATATTAAAATCCGCTTTTCATATAAATCAATGTCATTGTAAAAGTATAAATAATAAAAATGTTCAAGTTATTTTAAAATCAAATTTTCATCATAGTTTTTTAAGAAAATGAGTTAGTTATAAAAAGACTAAGTGTTTCACTGAACTACTCTGAATCAGATATAAAGTAGTCCATACATTGCTTGAATACAATTTCTAAATTCATGTATTATACTTAATATGTCTTAATGTTTATATTGCTTTCGTAGAGGAACTCTAATCCTCGATCTGTATACTTCGCGTATTAAAATATGACAGTACATAAACACACAAATTTTAACAATGGTAAACGGAAATACAAAATTACATATACACATAATATAAGCGTATGTCTGCAAAATACAATATACGCTAGCAAGAAGAAAAATCCTATATCTAAAAGAAATACTAAATGTCATCAGGCCTACGTTTACATCAACATTTACTATAAAGAATAATTCACAGTAGTATATACATACGTACGCTCATATCAACGTATAGTCCACAGGCGGACTTTGTTGATTTCATCCATTCGTTCTTATTCTCTCAAAATAAATAAGCGCGCACGAAGTAGCTGTCCATACACCACTCTGGGGCTCTGAGACGTCAGGATGGAGACGCCGTCAATCGCGGCCATCAGCACAATCCGACCAGGTTCAATTTTTTATTTTGAACGCTTGTTACCAGGAACTCTATGGACTCAGCAGAATTACTTCACATGGTGAACGTGGCCTTACTGGGATCTCGATGACCTCTGGCTCTTCAATTTCGATGATTTCGGGCTCGGGGCTCGCCGGGTTACCCACTTCTACATAATTTATATCACGGCGTCCTATTCTTGTGAATAATCCCGTCTCATCCAGATCAAGGATCCCCGGGTTACCCACTTCTAAATAATGTAGATCACGGTATCTAAATAATCCCGCCTTGTCTGGATCAGGGCTTACCGGGTTACCCACTTCTATGTAATTTATATCCCGGTTTCTTATTAATCCCGCCTCGTCCGGATCAGGGCTTGGCGAATTGCTCAGTTCTACATAATCCGAATCTTGTTCTTCCTCGATGAACATCATCTCCGAATCTATTTCCGGGCTCGATGGGTTATCCGATTTTATGTAAATAAAATGACGGTGCCCTGCGCTGGAACAACATAATTCAACGTAATCCGCGTCTGCACTCGACGGACTAGACAATGTCTCCGAACTCGTAGAGCTGTCCATCTCATCATCGGCACTGCAATCCTCTGTTTCTAGGTCGTCGTCGACCGAGTTCCACACCTGTCCTGAAAAGTGTTCGTAAACAACCATCTTTCGAACCTGAAAAGAGACAGAAATTTCTTTGTAAATATGTAATAAAACTAACACGAAAAATTAATCAGTTTTTTGTTAATTGACAAAACTTTAAAAAAAAGTATTACTATCAAAATTTTGAATATGAAAATATGAAAAAAAAAAACATTTCGTCACGATGATGCTTACCTCATGTGGATGTATAGGGCACTTATGTACGTCGACAGCAGTCGTGTATTGGCACCAGCAATGTGGTCGCATACTAGATCGGAAATCGTCCATTGTCGCTACTCGGCAAACGAACCAAGCTCCTTCGTGACTTGAAGTATACTGAATCCTCTGAGCCTTCGCAGTTTTATTTGTACTTGATGAACGAGATAGGTACCTACATGTCTAATAAGTAAGCGAAAAGGAAGAAATCAGACAAGATGATTTTAGGTGAGAGAGGTGTGGTCGGGTCGAAAAGAGATTGGGCCAGTGAAACGTGGGCGGAAATTTTGACCTGCGTCAAGGCACTTGGGACTATATCTCGTATACAGTCTCACATATAATAGCCAGACAAGAACAGGGGGGGGGGGGGGGTATTTTTGTATAATTTGTAAAAATATAAATAATTCAAACATATATGATTATATATTTTAATGGAATTGTTTATTTTAGGTTTAAAGTGCAATCTGTATAAGATTAAAGGATGCTTGATTAAAATTTAAGAAATGCTTTTCTTCTTGCGCCCATTTTGTATTACAACAGTTTCATCGAGTTTTTAGGGAGAGTTAAAGTTTAATAATATCTAAAATTTATATTGAAAGAAATTTAATTACCAGCAAATAATTATTTCATTGCATCTATACTCAAGTTGTTAATATATTTATTAGTGCAACTTTTAAATTATTTAGACAACAATAGAAAAATTGGATATAATTACTTTTTTATTTGCTTCTAGGTAAATGCAATGCATATTCACGTGTGCGCTCGTGAAGGGCGCATATCAATGCTTCCACCAAAAAACAGCCCATTATGCATAAAACGAGCGCTGTTTATCTTGATCATAATCGAACGATAAGGTGTTCCGAAACAACCATAGATCAATGACTTTTTTTCTTTCTCTTTCTTATGGTGTAGTTACTTTTCCTCCAAATTGTTTTTTTAAATTAAAAAAAAAAAATTAAGCCAAAGGTGTTTTTTCTTACAAAAATACACCTTTTTTCAGAAAACTACAGATGAGATTGAAAAGAGAAAAATATATTGCGAAAAGACCTGTTCAATAAAATTTACCCAACAGTAAAAAATTAGAAAAATAATAAGAAAAAAATGAATATGATCTAACACAAATAATATGGCTTCATAGCGAACTAATAGTAACACAATAACTAATCTTGAGTATAAAATAAACGTATTTATAACACGTGTGTAAGAGCAAGCCTAGGTGTAGCACGGAGATTGCTCGGTGCCTATACACCGAGAAGAAAACGTGCGGTAGAAATAACCTATTTGACATAGTAAATAGAAATCTTATTATATTTACACGGTTTTCTACTAATCTACATTATAATATTTAAAAAATAAAACTATAAAATTTTTATTATGTATGCTATCTGTGATAGTTAAGCTCCTAACAATTAAAATAACAGATTTTTCTAGTAATTTTTACAAACATTTTATCGTATTTTCTTTACTATTTAAAAAATACGTCATTTACTATTTTTTGCAGTACACTGAAAAAAATTTTAGGCTGTAGAAACCATAGTTTCGATTTGCTGTACTAACACTATTTATAGTGTTCATTTACCCTTACAGACGGCTGAAGTAGCTATTCATTTGTATAATGTAACGGCACTATTGGTCAGATGCGGGAAATGTACTTGTACAGCTCTGACAGCCGTACGATTTAGTTTTGCTGCCGATATTTGTTTGTTGACAACGCTACAACGCGAAGCCGATGTTCATGTTATAACCTAAAAAAGTTAAGAAACTGGCCACATCAACCGCATGTTTGCAATCCGCGTTTGCGTATTTCATCTGTAATCAGTGTACTTATCAATCGAGATTATTTTAATGAAAAATATGTATGTATGGCGAATCATAACCTATTTAATGCTCCGACAAAAGAACTCTATACATTAGTGCTTTCAGTGTATCTTGTACAGCTCTCACAACTGTACGAATACAATTACTGTGTCTATAAAATTTAGCAGAAAGAAAATCAGCCGAACAGTACTGTTGTCAGAGCCGTACTTTCAGTTCTTACAACGTGAAATTTTTTTCAGTGTAGGGGCAGTTATAAGGGTAGACGTATTAGGTCTCAATTTCATCTTCTTCAATGTGCAGCTGTTTCTGCTTCACTCTGACAAGCTACATCTTCCTTCTCATTCCCCACAAATATTTTATGGTTGCGTTAATTGTCGGAGAACGAAATAACTATAAGAAGTGATAATAAATAACGGAAAGTAGAAGAGTTTCTGTTACTGCACAAACTTTCGGAACGCAGCGGGATTCCATATTTTAATCCTGCGTGGATATGACGATGCTCCGGCAGACCGTAAAGGAAAATCGTCAATAATACTGAAAATTAAATGAGACCGAGTGAGAATATGTTCTAAATCCCTAAACTGAATTCCCAAATTTATGACTTCATAAACTCTCAAATATTCCAAGTAAAATGTTTCACCTTTGCCGCAGCTTAGATTTGGCATTAAGGTGATGTGATACCGACACTATTACTCAATTCTGGGTTCCCGTTTTTCTCCTTCAATTTTAAACTTTTTGAAAAAAACTCTTTGACACGTTTTAAATTTAATAAAGAACTACAACGTATCAAAGAGTTTTTTTCTTAAAATTAAAAATTGAATGAGAAAAACGGGAACCTAATTTTGAGTAATAGCGTGGGTATCGCATCACCTTAAAGCCAACTTTGAAGTTACAGGCGAAGAAAAGCCAGTTTCGCGCGAGTTTAGAAGTTGGCTTCTCTTCGTACCGCGCGACGATATGTAACACTTTATGTAACGCATAATCTTATTTATTATATTTTTCTTTGAAAGTTAAAAAGTGCTATTTGTGGATAGTACAATGTTGGTATATTTATTTAAATTTAATATGAAATCCACTCTTAAAAGAACGACAGCCGGATATTGTGAAGCATTTCAAGATTGATTTTGATTGGTCTGTATAAGGAATAGGCGCGAAGATCCGCTACTTTCGCTACATTTGAATTTTTTAATTTGAATTTTAAGGGGTAGGTGAGATCTTCCATTGAAAGTGAAAGACACAGTTACATTCCAATAAAAATAGTCTCATAAAAATGTTATAACCTCGCTTTTCACCTTCACAATTCATAAATTTTCTCGCGCAAAAGCAGGTTCCGCATTCTGTGGTCCCGTTACTGGAACTGCAAGTATCATTAACCGGATACTAGATCCTCCTATATTCATACATATAAGTACATAAATACCACAGCATATATAATAAACTCTTGTCGTAAAAAAAAAGAAGCCCGCGAAACCGCACGCGTGCACATGCTGAAATCGATGCGCGAAAAAGAAGGAGAAGAAAGTGCGTGCTGATATCGAGCTTGAAATGGCGGGTTTTCGCGCCCACGCCCGCAATATAACCGATCGCGTACTTGCGCGGGAACTTCGCCAAATTTTTGGCTACGTCCGCATCGGTCGCACGCCCCGTTGGTCCCGGGTAATTCGGTAACTGCGCGGTATGTCTTTTTTTACCTTTAATGCGGTTTCTTCGATCGACCGAGTGGTTTTGCGATATAGGGTTGAACTTCATCGTGTTGTGCGAAAGTACCTTCAACAGCACTACTTTTATTATTCCGAACAGTAAATTTATGTTTTGTAGCAATTTTTTTATTATTTAAATATATTTGAGAAGAATCTCGAGATTATTTCGAATGAATAGATAAAAATGAAGACCATTATTTTTTTACTATTTTTCAATAATTTATTATATACTGTAAAATTACCAACTGTTAATTTTACTCAAATTTCAATCAATTCTAGCAAAGTCAAATTTAAACTACATGTTTCGCACATCTCTTTTTCACGCATAATCCAATTATCAAATGCAGAACCGCGCTCGAATCGCTAATTAAACGTTCGCGGGGAGCACACGAGCGAGTAAAGTTTTTCTCTTGACCCGCCACTTGTCAAAGGACACTTGCGGGGTCTCAGGAGAACGAGGAGAATAAAGCGCGCACTCGCGATACTCTCTGCGGGACTGTACGGCGTGTGTAGCGTATGTTATTTTCTCTCCTCCTCTCTTGCGCTCTTGTCTTTCCTATCTTTTTCGAAAAAGCGAGCGGGATAAAAATAAAGACTGATGTGTATACGAGCGTTAGAGGATTCGCAATTTTTGAAAGATTTCGTATATTAGCTGCGTAAAATGCTATAATAATGTTATTTTAGTGACATGAATATTATTAACATAACAATTTGTTACATTCACACCACCAAATCCCTGTATATTTACAAAAATAAATCCTAGTTTTTGCACTCAATCGGTGTATCCACCGAACCTGCTGAAAAACGAGGCTTTCAGTATCGTGCGCTTGAGCGTGGCGATCCTGTAATTAACCTTGTAATATTCGCTCTCTCCTCCCACGTCCTCCAGCTCGTACACTCCCTGTAAAAAACGAATCATTTAATTTTTTTCCCTCGTTTTGTGAATAATAATCCCGACCAAAACGTGCCTCTTTGACACATTTCTGGTTGAGCACTTTGGTCAGGAGCTCGCGGCGCTCGCTTGCCCGGCATATTGCCGTTTCGTCCTGGAGGATCAGCCGCGGGTTCTGGAACGACGAGTCCGTGGCGAACACGTTGCTCTGCAGCTGTGAGCGCAAGACTTAGGGGAGAAGCGGCATGATTGGCGCACTTTGTCCTTGATTATTTAAATGAAAAAATACTTAAAACATAAAATGAACTATACGTGAAGATAGCCAAACATCTACTGTATAAAACTAAAAACTTTTTTATACCACTCTAACCTCAAAATCACAACTTTGATATGATTTTTCGGCGCTCGTGGTATAAAATACCGTTCGAAACGAGTGCGGAAGTTGATTATTTACTTCATGTGACTTTTCGCACTCGCTTCGCTCGTGCGAAAAACGTCACATGAGGTAAATCATCACCTTCCGCACCAGTATCGAAATGTACTATTACAGCATAGCATTTACAATTTATTGAAATATAAACGATTTATTAAAAAAGAAATTTGCGCCATTCAACCCGCCGCTTGCGGATTGATTCGCGTACACGTATATAGCTTTAGATCTTTTGCGCAAACTAATGTACTGCACTTGCCCGAATAGACTTTCCATCTTTAACATCATTTATAGCACTTTCCAACTTATCTTTGCGTCACTCGTTGTATTTTTTTTTTGCAATCTTGCCCATCTAAATAACCATACCCTCAAAATATTTTCTCAAGGACGATATTACTTTATACACACTTACTGCGCGAGTAAAAATACCAAATAATGCACTTAATGCGTAAACACTATAACAAGAGAATATAAGAATGCACTCATTTTGATAAATAAAAGCTAGGCGGTGTATTTTCATGCCTGCGCCAATCAACCCGCTTCGGACTTTTTTATTATTTCAACTTATTTCCTAATTATAAATAAATAAATATAATAATCGAGTTTTACTATATGAAAGTAAATAAATTAAACTATGTTATAGCGTATTTGTTTTTATTATCATAGCATTCCAGATTAGTCAATTGATCAATTTCGAACATGATACTGATCACATGAAAAGTGACTCAAAAATACTTTTCTTAATATTTTATCAAAATAGGCTCCAATATCAATGGTTTTGTGTGTGTTTATTAATTTTGTATTTTTAATTAAGAAAAACTAGCTTGCATGCCGAAAATCTGAATAATAATTCTAATAACCAGGTGCGCCATCGAAACCGCCGCGCCAACCAAGCCCCTTCACCCCTATCATTGTTTTATGATTTTTGGGAGATGGGAGTGAGGGTAGTTGTTAGCAGGATGTCCTCGGGAAGGTCCTCGTTGATGTCCCCAGTAGAGGTAAACGTTACTGTAGGTCTTGTTGTGCTCGGTGACCGTGTAGTCGACTTGGTTGATAACAGAATCCCGTGTCGACCATTTTGATTTTTAAATGGTATTTCGAACGATTTTTATGTGGATTAGGGGCTCTTTTTTGAATGGAAATATTTTTTGGGAAATTAAATTAGTTCGAAATTAAATTTATTACGGGGAATGCAATTGCAAAGTTTTGGCTGCTCATCTGTGGTTTTTCCGGTGGAATCTCTTCCTGGGGGCAACATTAATCAAAAAGTGCTAAAGCAACGACGGTCATACACGATAATCGACTCATTTTGCTTGGAAAAGTTCGAGTAGAATGGAGAATGTTATTATTGAAACATCTTTTATAATTGTGTTTGTGGTTTTAATCGATTGCTTGTCATTTGATTAGCAAGAGTTTTCCATTCTACTCACAATGTATCTAATTAAGTGCGCTACATAAGAGATAAAGAGAATGAATATTGATTAGGGATTTGAGATTACCAAAATTTCACGAGATTGAAAACTTCAACACATATAGTTCATTATATTGTTTAGTATATGCATATCATTATATTTTAGGCAACATTTATTTGAGCTATATAGTAGTCATCTATTACTTTTTGAATTTCTACCTTAAAATTTGCCATTCAAATTATACAAATGCAACTGTTAAACAGCATATCTTGTTTATACTTCCATGCGACCTCCACACCTGCAGTATTATCAAAAATAGAGTTTTAAAAATAAAGAATAATTATCATTTCCAACTTCTAATAAAAGTGTTATATGCTAAATAATTTTCAAATTGTACTTTTAAATCATAGCATTCAGTATATGACGATTCTTCTCTTCGGTAATTTTCCTAAATCTAATTCCGGGATGGATTGATCTTCTAAGTTTTCGAACTCAGAGATTCAATAAGCAAAATTATTGATAACTAATTTAAAAATAAATTTCAAAATTTTCACATTTTTGTTGAATTCGCAATTAAGGCAAAACATAATTTTCCATGTACATATTATAACATTAATACATAAATTTCAAATTTTATAAATAAAAATAAAAACTATACGCTATTTAAAATTAATTCCTACTTAGCAAAATAAAATTTCAAAAATTTTCTTCTTACCATTACAGAGCCAACGTCTGCTGCATCTGCGCATAAAAAAAAAAGCCCAGGTAACCTCGTGACAAAACAGTCACGCATTCACGTCGCATCATCCAATTCACTTCCACCTCTCCCTCCCTCCCTTTCTCTAAAAAAAAAACCTAGAAAAAGCACTAACATCGTCAAACAACTCAGCCTCCCTCTCCCTCTCTCTCTCTCTCTCGTGAGAAAAACGAGGGAAAAATGAGGCAGAATAAAGCTCCCGGCGCTCGCTCAACGCAAGGAACTCGTCGCGGAAATAAAGGGAGAAAAGAACAGAGAAAGAGAGAAGAAAGAAATAAAGAGAAGGAGAGAGACGTCGTCGCGCGCTTAAAGTCTTCATGCAATTTTTTCGGAAAAGATATCTCATCTCGTAATGCAGTTCGCGCGCGCGTGCGAGGGGCTGGAGGTAATGAAATTTTAATCTCGTTGGATGTGCAGCGCGCGGAGGTGAAAAAGAGAGGGAGAGAGAGAGGTATTGTTTCTTTGAGAGTATTGTGCAACTTTCATGGCTAATCTTTTCGGCCGCTGGGAGTTCAAGGGTAGGCTTGCTGCTGTCATCGATACACGGATATTTCATGCTTTGGTGGAAGGAGTATATAAATATATTCTGTTGCGGTAAACAAAATAGTGTCGAAAATTTTCCAGATTCATTATTTTTTTATAAAATTAAATGGAAAAGTATAATCGAGTATAATGATGACCGATTTCTTGAAAAGTTTAGAAAATTAGTGACATTACTTTGAAACCCTTATTTTCTAAAATTTTCACCAAAATCATTAAAAAGTGCAAAACAAATTTGTTAAAATCAAGGTTTCACATAAAACGTCAATTTTAAAATTTTCTGCCTGATTACGAGCACGAGAGCCCACAAAATATGTGGAAAATTTCAAAATTTTAATTAAAACTATGCACTTTATAATGACCAGATTACACACACACACACACACACACACACACACACACACACACACACACACACACACACACACACACACACACACACACACACACACACACATTTCTACTTCTACGAATTCACGTAATAAAAAAGATAAGGTAAGTGGGTCAGCGTCTCATTAGAAAATTAATTTACGCCGTTCCTGCAGCGAACCCCTAGCAAAAAGGAAGTATATAACCTCAGTTCGGCTTTTCTCATCAAATCCATGAGGGATTGAAAACACTGCCGCATTTCCTCGTTAAAATCCGTAAAACAACCAATTTATCGATATTCACATCATCCACACACACATGTACTGCACAACGCAATCCGCGCTAAAAAGAACTAATACCTATCTATCCTGATTAAAAACGTCAGAGGCGAAGGAGAGAGAGAAAGAGAGAGAGCTAGCTCGCAGACTGCTACAAACAATAGCAATCGCACGCGGCGCACATACGATGACCGTGTAGTGCCTACTGCACACACATACACACAGTCGTCGAGCATACATTAGTCCGCATGCGTGTGTTACTTCTCTCTATTCTCCGGGCTTTTTTCTGCGATAAAAAAACGTATTTATCGACGCGAAACACACGCCACGCGCGCTGCAGACACAATATATGTAACAACGTCGGGCGGCGGGAAAAAAAAATTTTTTACCCCTTTTTTTTCTCGACCTCTCTCCCGCTCTATGTGCCACACACGCGTGTATTACTTTACAAAAGCTATCCTCCAAATTTCATATTATACGTCGAAAAAATGCACGTACAGCGCGCGCCGGCACTTTTTTTTTCGTTGGGTGTATGTGAAGAGAGAGAAAGAGAGAGCGACAGAGAGTCGGAGGGTATTACTTTTGCGAATTAGTTGGGTTCGCAGTGTACGCGCATGTATGTGTGTATAGGTATGTATATAATGTGTGTATTTTTTTTTTAATTTATGATCGAGTGGATTCGTCCGGGTTGTGCTGTTGAATTCGATGTTTTGGTATAGAAGCATAGGTGCATTTCTTTTAAACAAATCATTATAAAAATGCGGAAAGAATTTATTGTTTAAACTTAATGGATAACGCCCAATATCGTCGTTTTTTTTTGTACTTAACTCTGAATTCTACATACCAACCCCCACCCACCTTTCCTAATAAAAGAAGAAAACTTCGCACAATACACGCACATAATATCCCATACCAAACCTACATAAAGCTCCATCCTCCGCGCGACTCGCGAAAGAGCTATATATACAGCCGAGTTAAATTAATATCTCCCAAGCAGCGCGCAGTAGGCATATCGGGACCTAATATACATATAACATATATCCAAGGAACGCGCCGCGGCATTCATCCTCCTCCGCCTCTCCCCGATACACACCCACGCATATACTCGCAAACCTCATTTTCCTTCGCTCTCTCCACAATCCCATCAGCGAGCATATCATATCTCCGCCTCTATGTATACACACGCGCGCGCGGAAATCTCAAAGCTTCGCGTATGCGCCTTTCTTCACTCTCTCTCTCTCTCATCGAATATACGTATGTGTGTAGGTATATATCATCATCGTGCGCCGCGGCGTGTGCGCAACAATGCGGGGGTGCTATACTGCTACAGCGTAAAGAGCGCAGCGCGTGTAACGCAATCTCGTAATGGCGCTGTGGACGGGCCGCCCTTTTTATATTTTTTTTTTGTCTGTGTGTATGAGAAGAGCCTTGGAGGCGCGTGTGCTGAGCAACAGCTACGAGGAGGTTCTTTTTAATCTGGTTTCGTGCGAGGCAGCGGCTGGGTATATTTTTAGAAGACCGGGGTGCAGGTTGTAGCCTAGTTCGGCAAGTTTAGCGGACGTTTGGGGAGGAAGGGAAGGTTTAGAACGGATTAGTCCATTCGGTTTATAATATATACATTGTTCGTAATTGAAAATTTCATGGAAATTATTTTTTTTAACGAAATGTGTCGATATAAGTCTGATATTTTAATTAAATTCTGATGGATCTGAAGTTTGCAACGCTGGAGTGCAACGAAATAAAAAAAATGGATTTCATTTCAAAGTTACATTAATTACTATTAATTTTGCATATACATTTAGTATTTTGTTGTGTAAAAAAACTTTATGACAAATATTTAAGATAACATTTCTTTTGTTTAATAACTTTAATTAATTAATTGTAAAAAATTATTTCGCTGTATTCCAACGATGCAAACTTCAGACCTATATATTTTGAGAGTAACATTTTCACTGATTGTTGCTTTTTTAAAATAAAAGGTATCTATGTTTAGTTAATGTTTTCAAGGAAGATTAATACATTTTATGTAAATTATCCTAATAATTGACTTTAACTTTCTTTTAAATTGACTGACTGTAATACTTTGACAACCGATGCTATAAAAACAGACTGATTAGATTAACATTACCTCTGTTAACTGGCAGAAGTCAGACTGACTAGAATAATTTTAAAGATGTGTAAGTTTTATTTTGGCGTTACTTTAGTATTTATATGGTTTTTTGTTGTAATTTAAAAAAAATTTTTGTATATTTTGGCTATTATATATTTTAAAAAATTTTATTTGTTAATAAAGAGCCTTTGAAGAAGGACATATCAGATACCCGAAACGTCGGCTAAACTTAATTTGGTGTATTTTTTCTATCCATACGCACCTGGTGGACAGGTTGACCATTCCTTTCATTAAATTAACAAATTTCTTTCAAACTGTTTAAAAAGCAAGCCTGCAGTAAAATATATAGAACGGAATATCACATTTAATAATAATTATAAATCGTTTAAAAAAATCAAAGTACAAATTTATTCTCGCGAAAATAGGCGGTTGTACATTAAAAGACCCGAATCATTAGTTAATACCGACTATACTTGCTGTGTGACTTTTACTCAAAACTTACAACTTACCCTCGATAGATTATTTCTAGCATCTCTTAATAGTGGTTTGCCACCATCAGCTAATAACGGTGAGTCTGACTGTTCAATCACTTTTCAAACTGTGAAGAGGTCGAGACTCACAATCAGATAATGTTTAATGCATATCGATTGCATTGTACAATGTTGTCTAATTTTTGTGTTAGTTCGGTCAGAATTTATATAATATATATTATATATTTAACAAACTGAAAAATAATATTCATACTAATATGCGTGTTTTATATTTATAGTTATAAGACTTGTAGCCAAAGACAGGTCAAAATGAACCTATGGTAGTAACGAAAAGGTTTATAGTGTATAAATGCCTTAATCCGTTAATTCATCTTACTCTTATGCTCGAAGCGGTAAGGCAAATGACCCTATCATAAAAATTGGCGCCAGATGCATGGAATTTTCCAGGTCCTCATTTTTAGGCGATATCTCAATGTTATCTATGATCGTATTCATTTATTTATTTTCATCTATTTATCGCTATTAACATTGTTTTTTTTTTTCATTGAATAAAAGTAAACTGACTAAAAATAAAGTTATAACAAATTATTTCTCGTTTTTCTATTTTTCGAGACATTAAAATTCTGAATTAATAAGTTTATATATTGCGTTCGTTCAGTATCAAAGCAACATTTCGTAACGAATTATTAATACCAACACGTAATCGTGTTTATCAACAAACGCTTTTGCGCGAAAGTCTTCCAATTAACCATTTGGACAACCTCGCACATATCATTCACTATCTTCAATCTTGTTACAAAATTTTTATAGGGCAAAGGGTAATGCTATAGCTGCCATACTTTCCGATTCCAGACAAGGCCAATTCCTACATTATCACACGTTTTATTCGTAGCTAAAATATACACATATCGTTGTCAGTGCAAAAGAAACGGTAACCAATTATAAACAAAATAACATTCTTCTCGTTCTCTCTGCCTCTAGCTTATAAATAAATAAATCGTACAAAAAAATAGTCTTTGAGCAGTCTATCAGAACATCAAGATAACTTAATATCTGTATAGGAGAGCGGATCGATGAGCTTCACTTCAGGTACCTCTCAATGATATTCTCTCTGAACCAGTCGTCGGTAAATTGCAAGTGGTTACTCTGCAATGATAAAAAGTGCAGCTTGCCCGCCTCGTCCATCTCTTTCAGTCCCAAGCGATCCTGCGAATCGAAATTATGTTGTGTAATGTCATGTAAATCCCAAATACTCTTGATGTTAAATAAAAAAAGCTTTCAGTTAGAGGAATTGAATAAAATTGTTTTTCAAATGGTTTCAATTATTTGGTATTATTGTTAAATGGCAAATATTAAAATTGTTCAATAAATAAAAAATGTAAATAAACACTGAAAAATAAAGAATCAATGAACAATACCTCTTTGTATAACGTCGACTCCTGCAGCGTCTCAGTTTCGACGGCCTGGCCGGTCTTAAAGAAGCCGAACCACTCGGATATCGTCGGCTCGACCATCGAGTCGTAGTCAAACTTCACCATTACGAAGTTCTCGAGCTTTTTCAGGTTCTCCCTGTACGTCTTTAATTTAAGAAAGAAAAAAAGTTTGGTTTCGATCGAGAAGATACATTAGTTTTTTAATGATATTTACCTCGTTGATAAAACGCTCATTGTTGATGTCGGCCAGAAAGATGCTCTTCTTACGGTACTCACTTTCTCGGATTGGATCGTGCCAGTACTCGGCTTGGACTAGATTACTCTGGATGTACCTGAATTAAAAAAAAAACCTCATGGTCATCGATAAATTAAAGCCGCATACACACGATGTACGATTTTAACAGATTTATTAGATAACTTCATACACAAGAAACAGAGCTATTCAATAATTCAGAAACGCCCCACCACCATCCTATTACACCATACGCATATACATCAACCCAACCCAACGTAACATAACATAATATACATACACGCACGTGTATGCGTCACGCCTTACTTGTAATAGGCCGCGTAATGAAGTATTTTGCGCAACTGGTTGCACAGGTTGTTCTGGAGCGCCTCGCAGTTCGGCAGCCCGTAGACGCCCTGGTGCTGTCCGCCCAGCGAGATCAGGTTCCTCATCGGCGGCGTGGGGCATCGCTGCGCTACAGCTCGTCTGCAATAATTTCGATAAGGATTTTACGGCGTAACGATATATAAAGACCGAAAAATGTACGAGGTGAGAGGTGCACGTGTTTTTTTTTTAATGCGGAAATGTTGTTGACTTTGCAGTTGTAAAGCTAACATATATAATATGTAGGTCGGTTTGGTGATGTAGTGTAGTAATGAAATTATTTTTTGATTTTGAAGTACTTGATTTTCAAAGCGAACCAAGGTAGATTAAAATAATTCAAAATAGTTAAACTAGTTATTTTAATAGTATCGATAATAAAGTGTACAGCCAATATTTGAACTGATTTCATAATTCCGAAGACTACGTTTTAATTATCACCCACGAACGAGTTCCGTTACATAACCGTTTGAGTAACGAATTTGAAAGGCGCGCAAAATATCTTCTCAATTCGAAATCATTTTTGTTCACTTCGAATGAATATTCATCGGGAATTATTATTCAAAATGCTTTTCAAACGCGAGCAAATAATATAAACTGATCTTTGCACTCACAGAAATTGTCCGCCTTGCGAGAACCCAATAGCGTTATACCCATTCCTCATGTCCTCGTCCTGGGCGAGCTCCTCGCAGACCTGCCTCACCTGCACGTTCACGTTCCTAAAGTAGCTGTTCTCCACGTCCTGCAGCGAAAACAATGAACCAACAATGAGCTGTCTATATTATCTCTAATACGCCTTGTTAGTGTTTACGACGGACAAACAATAGGCGCGCGCAAATATGAATCAGAGACCTCGGCGACGCTGTTACCGATCTTGATGGACTTGACGTAGACGTCCGGTAGGCGTTCCTCTATAAGGCGCCTCACCTCGCCGATGCTGTACGACGAGCAGCAATTGTCCCCTGCAATAATACGCAGTCCATTGACCAGAAATTCTGCAAAATTTCTCCGGAAACACATACGCACGGACTGTCAATTTCGATTTCCCCGCGTGTATAAAAGCGTGACAAGCGCGTCGCCCGTTACATAAATCCATCATTATGTATCGACTTTCGCCGAAAAAATTCATCAATAATTTGAAAAACTCACCCATGCCATGCCAGATGACGACCGGCAGCTGCGTTGAATTATTGTTGTTACCGCGTTCCGAAGACGCGTCGCAAAAGAGGAACACGAGGACACACAGCGGCACCACCGCCAGGAGAAAGAGAAACAGCGAACAACGGGTCATTGCGCTCCCGTGGGTGTATACACGTTCTCCTGTTGCTGTGGTGTCCACCGCGCGCGCACGCGAAAACTGCAATGGGCTCGTGTAGACAATATTAATTTGCCTCCGCGCGCGCGAGTTGCAGTGCAGAGCGCGAGGTGCGGACTTTCGCGGAACTTGTGGGCAGATAGCGAGCGCGGCTGCAGGAGTGGAGTGAGTGGAGGTCGGTGCATATGTGAAAGACGTGGAGTAACGTCGGTTGGTAAGACGGGGATCTATGGCTGGAGTATGCGTTGGTAATTTGGTAGGGAGCTTTTTTATCGGAACAGTACAGTGGGTACAATGGGGAATGCTTAGTTTCAGAGGGAAAATATTTATGCCACGTGATGAGATGACTTTTTAAGTAGTAAGTGTTTGAATTAATTTTTGCTTCCTCAAAGAGGAAGCTTTGTAACGGTGAAAAAAAATTTTTGAAACAAAAAATGTTCAAAAACATGTTTTAAGACTTTTGGCGCTAAAATCCGTTGTTTTTGATAAAAAAAAATTTCGCGTGTGTGTGTGTATGTGTGTGTGTGTGTGTGAGCAATTCCTGGGAATGAAAAGTGCGAAAAATGACGAAAATTTTAAGAATTACGATGATTTGGCAAAAATCGCTCATTTTTGGTCATTTTTCGCCATTTTGAAATTCACGTAGCTTTGCACCGAATCGACCGATTTTAACGATTGCCCTCTCAAATCAAAGCTCTATTCTTCAACTTTAATCGCTCTTTTGTGGAATTTGGTTTGGCCTCTTCAATAGCTTGTTATTGGTTCATCATCAATGACAACTTTTCACCCATTTTTCCCATGTTAAATTTCCATAAGAAAAATTAAAAGTGCTGTAAAAAAATGATACCACTCAATCGGCTTGGAACACACGTTTTTTCACGTTCTGTAAGGTTCAACAAAACGAAAAAAACCTTGTGTGGTAAGTGTGCATTCAAAAAAATTTTTCATTTTTTTTGGCGACGTAAAAGGGAAATTTCCCAGGAATTGCTTATATATAAGGCCTGTGTAGTCAAGGAATAAAAAATTACAGTTTTATAGCTAAAGATATATTTTTATAGATTATTTAAATCGTTTGATAGCGGTGGCCTTCCGCGAACTATCAGTAGTATTATTCCATAATTATATGATTCAGTCTGGCTATGTGCGAAAAATAACTATAATTAGTTCATTGCTTGGTAATCGATAAATTTGTTACCAGAAAATATCCTCTATTCATTAAAAAAAATTATTTACTTGAGAAAACCAATCATTTAATTACACTAATGTTTACTTACTATTAACTAATAAATTATTCTGGCAGATGCGAAAATATTATCAAATTTATTTATAATTAAATCACGTTTTGCGGTGATGCGCGGTCTATACTTATTATGTCTATATGCGCTTTACAACTAAAAATTGTTCAACATGAAATGTTTTCTTTTAGAAATATTTATTCAAAACTTTGGATTTTTCTTCGAATCAAATGCATTATGATCGAAGTTTTAATATTTTTAATAATAGTTTTGATATTACTTACACCTGAATTGCATGCGTAGGGATGAGTATAAAGATATATTCAGAAAAGTTCCGTATGTCTATGGCACAAAGCTCGATCGAAACTTAAAAAATGTGAAAGTATTAGTAACTTCAGAGCTCACTCCATCTAACTTCGATGCATCGTATCTTGACTTGATAACTCAACATGATAATATAGGCCAGTTACATACCGACGAGTAAAACTATTCTGACTATGCATACAAAAATTTTTTTCAATTAAATTGTTGTTTGTTTAAGAACAACGCGATTAGCAGTAATTTTATGTGTATACGTATTATTAGTGCATAAAATTAATATTGTTTCTAAATAGAAAATATCAAATAATCTTGATAAATATTTGCAAATACACAAATAAAAATAATATTTATGAAAATCTTCCGTATTCCGTTACTTTACAATTGATTAAAATCTTCTGACGTGAAATTAAATTATGTAATGCCTTTCTTTCAAATATTTCATGATCAATATTCTCATAATATTTTTAAATTGTATAAGAATTTTAATTTTTGATATTTAAAACTAACATAATCCTGGTAGAAAATTAACCATACTTTATAGCTAACGTGTTAATTAAATGGAAGCATTTTTAGCAAAAATCGTAATGCAAAAATAATATAATTCATCTAAAAGTTTTACTATTACTTAGCATACATATTTTATGAAGGGCAAATACCATAATTTATTTCTTATTGGTTAATAATTATGAAATATAAGCAATGTTTGTTTTTAGCCATAAAGTTAACTGAAAAATAGCTAACTTATGGTTAATTATACCAGTTAATTTTTAACAGGGAAGGAATAATTAAATGAAGTTTGAGGAAGCTACGTATCAATGAATTGGCAGTAGTTTTTATTTTTCAAGAAATCGTTGCGTTATACAATTACGGTACTATATAGCACTGTAATATAACGAAATTAAGAAAATACAAGAGGAATGCGCAAAACGTGAACATTATTGTATTTGCCAACGAAGCTACTTGTTAAACCGGTCCTATTTGAACGATTTTAAAAATCCACCTAATATGATGCCCGCATAAAACCAGCCGATACAAGTTTTCCCGCGCAGATGCTCAGCGTCATTCGCAGCTGCATCGTACTCACGTTCAAGGGCACAATACTCGAGTAAGTTTTAAAATTATTTTATTTTAAGAATGCTATCTAATTAATCCAGCTAAAACCCGCACTTTTTTAAATTAAATATTTTTAGTTTCATATCGTAATCAGAAATGACCGATTTTATCAATAAAGAAAAGTTTTAATTTCAAAACATGTGTTTCTGCATTCATGACAAATCAATAGTATCTTCGAACAGCTATAACGAATTAAAAGCTCAAAATTTCACGTAAAATTTTATTCATTAATTCGAACCATGCTGACTATAAAAAAAAATGGAAAGTAAAGCATGTAAACGCCTGTATTAAACTTTAGACCAAGAAGTCAAACCCTTCCACTAACAAAAAAATCTGAATTAAAGGTCCATCTACGATGCCGCGACTCCTTCACCTCGCCCTCACCGTCCTCACTCTGTATCTAACTCTCGCCGACGACGACTCCCTGGAAAACCACTTCAAGCCTACCTCGCGTGTCGTCGAGTTCAACTTCTCCCATCAAAGCAGCCCCGAGCCCTACACCTCGGTCCTGGTCGTGTCGCGTACCAAACCGACCTCGGTGACATTCCAACCTGACCAGTCCCCCGACTACGTGGCTCGCGCGGTGGTCACGCGATTAAGCGCTAACGGCACCGAGAGGTCGCGATGCTCGTTCCCCATCGGCGGGAATAAGGATCTCGAAGCTGTCAGCATGATGCTGTACTCGCTCGAGGACGACGTCGAGGTCTTTTCGATGACCAAGAGGATGAACACGAGCGAACCCACCACGGATCTCTTCGTCGTCGATATGCTGACCTGTGGATACACCAAGGCTGTCGTGCCCATTGCCATTCGAGATGTGCCGTTTCCTGGGACTGGATTTATTGTGTATCGGCCCAAGTGAGTTTTTTATTTTTATATTTTATCGAAAAAGGTAAAGATGTGGGTTGAGTGTTTTTCTAAGGATAATTCCTTTTAATTGTTACCTTGGGCTCGTGACGCTTATAGAGTGAAAGTGTAGGAAGGTGTAACTGTGGGTAATTCTGCCACAAGCATTTCTACAAACAAGTTTAGAGATTTATCAGAAGTATATTTAAGAACACAACAGAAATGATATTCACTATACAGAAAGTCAAACCGTAAAATGAGTGTTTTGAAAATAGCAGATTTGTCCCCGTGAATATTAAATTGCATAAAAAAAGCTTTTTGCACGTTTTGTATGTTGAAAATCAACGCCCAAGAGAACCCTTGTATAAAAAACAAAAAAAGAGAAAATACAGAACAAACCTTAGATAGCTGCTATCGGAGGATAAACGATTTGGGGGATTCATCATCCCCCCACTGTCAAATTCTAATTGCTACATCTCTGCGCGGGTTTTTCACACCAAAAATACATGAAAATCAAGAAAACCAAAAAATGCATAGAACAATCACTTTTACTTACCGAAAATAAGAGTTTCAGCCATGATTATTGAATGTAGACATAAAGGATTATGTCCATTTTATAAGTGATTTGAAGCATCTCTACAAAGTTTTACTTTGCTTTTAAAGATCTTAGCTTCGCTCTCAGTCTAACTTAGAACCACGAACGAGGACGTGGCGAAGCTCGGTTCCATTTTTTTTGTTTTTTTTTGTTTTTTTTTTGTTTTTTTTTATTTTTTTTTTGTTTTTTGTTTTTTTTTTTGTTTTTTTGTTTTTTTTTTGTTTTTGGATTACTAATTTCTAAAATCGACTGTTAAACATCAGTGCAATCTTCATGTGAATCGAGAACATTTTCGTTTCCCTCTTGAACTGTTTCTACTTCGGACATTTGAGGATCGGCACTTCTTTTTAAATTAAAATTGTTTGAATGAGGATCTCCATTGTTTGAATGATTCTGTGCATCATTAGACAATTTATTGTAGTGTTTTTTAACAGCATTGAAGTATTTTCTGTACGTGTCAAATGACTTCTTAGCATACTTCATTAATGTTCGACGCTGCAGTTTTGGCGAATTAATCATATAATGACAAACGTCAGTCCAAACGGAGTCTTTAGAATTATATATCATTGATGGTTGTGACTTATCAAACATTTCTAAATCTCGATTTTTTAAATAAATATTTGATGTATTATTAAATAATGCTTCAGCGATGTTTTTGGCAATAAAATATTTCTTAAACTTATCATATTGGCGCATTTTTGTTGTTTAATATAATGGACTGCTGGGCTAATCCATGAAGAATACAGTAGTATAAATGTGTCAATACATCAGTATTGACACATTTATATATACTCAATGATAAATTTTACTAGAAAGAGGGAAACTTCCATCTAGTGGTAGAATTTAAGACTAATCAAAATATTAGTTCTCTCTATGCCTACACTGAAAGAAGTGTATAAGTGACCAGAAATTACCAAACAAATGTACTGAGCGCCATCTTTCGGATGTATACAGTCCTCTTTTCGGGCAGGAGCTGCCCGAAATCAGCAGCATCGAGTTGATGAAGTTGCACGTCGTTTCATTCAGTGGCTACACGGGTTCGGGCAGATACTGCCCTAAACTTCTTTCAGTGTACAATTCTCACAGTATGAATGGTGAACTGTTTTATTGACAAGTCTGTATTTATTTTTTTTTTTTTTTGTTTCCTGACAAAATGTCAGTTTTAAATCAAATGAGTACCTAGAATTTGATTGTGTGATTGACAATCCAAAGGTAAAAAAAATGTTTAATTAGCTTGAAACTAAGAGTATTGAAATATGAGTATCAATCTTAAATATTTTAAGTAATTTAGCAGTCAGAATGAGACAATGTGGGAATGATGCATCGCCTATCCGTTTCTCTTCCGGTGTAGTAGTAGCTATCAAAGCGTAGCTCTGTATTAAAAATAAATGTATTTTAATGGTTTTCATGCAACGATTCTTCTCGACGTCGAATTATCACTGGTAAAACGTGCAAAAAACTTTTTTTATGCACATTTGATACTCATAGCCAAAATTACTTATATGCGATATTAAGTAAAAATGATTTTTTTCTATCGAACAGAAGGGCTACGCTGAATCGGATTCGGCGTTATCCTATGCATTTTTGTGGTTCTCTTTATTTCGATGTATTTTGTCGATGTTAAAAAAATGTGCAAAGAGTTGACAATTTGAATGAGACAGTGTGGGGATGATGTAAATTCCGATTCCTCGGTGGTTTCTATGCTAAATCTAAGGGTTGGTCTGAAAATTAAATTGCTAAATTTGATAGTATTGGTTGTCATCTTATTTGTAAGCTTTTGTTCATCTTCTTAAAAACGTGCAGGCAGCTTTTTTGTGTTTTCATTTGAAGTCATCTGAAAACGCTCGAAAACTTCAATGCCATTTTTTTCCACTTTCCCCGGTTCTAGAATAATAAATTTTTTTTTAAACTGACATGCTTTTCGATGCTCTACACGATGGTAATCGTTTCGTACGTTTCCTGTGTGACGCAGTTTTCTATATACCCATGGGCATCCGCCTTTGAAATAATTTATAAGCTATCATATTTTTCCCAATTTTAAGCTTTCCCATAAAGTAGGGCCAGCTGCTTTACTGTTATTCATTTTACTTTCACATACGGCGCATATATAGCTATATGTAAAAGGAAAAGCAAAAATAAAAACTGAAACTTGCTAACTAAATAAAAAAAAAAATCATCTCGTTTCTCTAGAGACTCAAAGTTCGAGGTCTTCAGTCTGGGCGGCAGACGCGACTGCGGCACTCACATCTGCAAGCGCGTCTACGATATAGACCGGAAGACGCTGCTCCGATCGGTCAGGTTCAACTGGCTGGACAGCGATCCAGATCACCGGATGAGGGACGAGATATTCAACGTCATACCACTCGATGCCGGCAGGTACGTCGGCATTCAGATACTGCAGTCTAACTTGGCGAAGGTGACGCACCTGACCAACCGAGGAAACGAAATAAATTCCGGTCAGTTCTTCACCGATTCCGTTAGGTTCATCGAGATATCGTCGGCGCGCGGTGAGCATATGATAAATTTAAGAAAAATAAGGTATAGTTAAAAGAAACGAAAGTTATTTAAACTCTGCATCACAGGTAACGTCAGCATCTGCTACTCGACCATGCGAAAACAGACGGAACTCCACTGCCTCGCTAAACGGCTGAACAACGAGACCCACGTAACGGCCAGTCTCGACGTGGGTTACAACATCGAATCCATGACCGCTGTCCACCTACGCGAAGCCGATAAAATCGTATTACTAACACTAGGCTGCCCGTCGATGAAGGAGTGCAAGAGGTACAGAATGCAGCTGCTGGAGTGGAGCGACGGTGTTGTAAAAATCGTCAAACATGTCGACGTCGATGCCAAATGTCTACCGAAAAGCGAATCTTACCTGAGCCTGTACCAGGAGAAGGATCATAACAGCGGCGCGTGCGTGTATTACAAGTGCGACGTGGAGATGGGAAAACTCGTCGTGCCAGCGATGTTTAACAGGTGTTTCGAGCGGCAGCTCGACGAGTGAATGAAAAATATAAAGAAGAGTACGCATATTATAAGGCCGTGTGGTATATTTGCGATGAATAAAACTTTATTTCACTCAACAATTATACATGCTACAACAACGGCTATTAAGAACCGGAAGAAAATCATGTGGGACGCAATGATAATAATAATAATAATAATAATAATAAATGAACGAGAAATCATATATGTATATATATTTTTTTCTTTCATATTATAGAGAAGTGTAGACGAAAGTATATATATATATATATATATATTTAGTTGCATAAAAATGACTGAATGTTTTTTGTTTTTCTTTTACTGTAGACACATATATTTCTCATTTCTTTTGTTTTTATACTGTATAGTTTACATCGATATGTGGATAACAGGAATAATTTCTCTTAGTCTCGCCTCTTAGTTTTTTTTTTCTCAATTATTATTTTGTTTTTTTTTTTGTCCTCCTCGAACATCGTCGTATAAGTATATATTTTTGTGCATATATGCATGATCGCATCCTCTCTGTCTCTCTTTCTCTCGCTCGCTCTTTCTCTTTCTCTCCCTCTCTCGCTCTCGCAAAAACGGAACAACCAAAATACGCGTGTCTGTGTGTGTGTGTGTGTGTGTCTGTGTATGGGTGTACTATACCATATGAGAGAGTACTGTGCCTCTGTGTGTATGTTTATGTGTACGTGTGTGTCGTCGGTAGGTATATAGGCTACATATCGCTTTATATTTTTCACTCCCAACAATAACCCATCGCGTAAGCCTAATTATATTTACATTGTGCTTGTCGACGAGGTCTCCGCATTCTCGCATGCGTGTGTAATTTTCGCGCGATTGCCGTTCGTGCCCCACGTCGTCGTCGTGGTTGTCGCATATGTAGGAGCGGGCGCGAGGCGCGCGTAAGATCGACGCGCGCAATTTAAATGGTAATACGGGGAAATTATTACATACACTCAGTGAGTGAGAGACGCGTCTTTTGGACGGCTCGTTAAAAGCTGAGAAGGTTATAGAGGAAAAATCAGGCGGTAATTATCAATCTTTCAAAAGGTGACGCGCGCGGTATCTGAAAAAGCGCCTCGCGCCGCTCCGTGCGCCTAAAATCGCTCGCAGTCTATATAAGCACCGGACGTGCCTGGAGTTTTCGCTCTTTCTCTCTCTCTCTCTTCCCTTCTTTCCTTCCAACGTCACCCCTCGCGCAGACACGAAGTAGGTTTTTTTTTTATTATTATTTTATACAAAATTATCGTTTATTTAGACAGGTACTGGATTTCGTCGGACAGTGCGCGATTGCCGGGGCCTCGCTCGTCAATCTCCTTGAATTATCTCCAAATTATAACAAAGTTTATTATCGAGAATTTTTGGGAATATTGTGTTAAGTTTCGGGATAATTGTTACTAGTACTGAAAAAACTCGTAATTGCTGTCGGTGTATAATATATAGATGTTGAACGATTAACGCCCGAGGCTCTGGCGCGCCAACTGTTTCTTTTTTTCTTTCTTTCTTTCTCTTCTTGGTTTATAAGCGTTTTAGATTCATTTTTCATCGTCGTCTCATCCTTCATATATAACAGTCTGTCGTTAAATCTCTAAGAATAACAAGCGCAAAGTTCATTTGGTATTTGCATCTTTTCAGAAACAAAAATATTCCCTCTTTTCTTATACACTACAACGTTCTACTTTCCTCCTTTCTCTTCAATTCCGATTCTATCGTCTCTCTCCCTCTCCCTCTCTTCGTTTCTCACTACCATACTTTAGTCACGAGAATTGCAGAAGAACGAAAGCCATTTCTAAACATTATCTAGAGTTCAGATTTAGGTCAATTTTTAATAAGCATAATAAATGCTTCGATTGGAGGTTTATCGCGAATATATCACTTATGTAAATAATAATTCGTATGCATACGTATATTAAACAATCCCAAAAGCAGAATATTAATGTAGAGTCGATTCGAATATAAAAAATGATTCTACTGCATATATTAATTACAAATACACTATGTAATTATAAATTATATACGTTTGATTATACACCATATTTTCCACTCGAAAAATCAAGCGTAACTCGCACGCAAAACAGATTGGCACGATCAACGAAACCGACGTTTTCTTTTCTTTTTTTTTTACAAGGATTGTTTAAACGTTGTTGATATATATACGATGCGACGTGTGTCGATGTTTCGTGTGTGCGCGTTCGTCAGATTAAGCGGCGTGTGTGTATGTATGTGTGTATCTATGTTTGTTGTACACGTGTCAGCGTGAAAAGTAACTAATCGTCACCGGAGACTGCAAAACACGTAAACAAACTCATAATATTGATCCTCGCGTCCAGCCTAGAAAAATTCACTGTTCCCACGATTGATCGACTCGGTTAGGTAAAATGTGTGAGCAAAATCTCCGTTTATATATATATTTCGCCAATTGAATAACTCTCGATTTATTATTATTTTTACCCCTCAATTTATATAATATTTACACAAAGAAATTACCCATTCAAAAAGTATCCGGCTTGAAAATATGTCCTTTTTTCTTCGTTTACGTACAGATGTTGCTCACGCGTAAAAGTCTACTTTTATAACATTTTATAAAAACACGATCGAGTTTTAATAATACTGTTTCATTGTACGTAAAAACTACTATATCGTCCTATTATGCTGGGAATGTGAATTAATGTCAACGGATTGTTTAAAAAAAAAAAAAGAGAACTATACTACAGAATGTGATTTCCTATAGCGGATTAACGAATACTGACACTTGTTATACGTATGTTTCGATAAAAATCGTTAACACTCTTTAGGCTTGCTCCGACATCAATTCGAGGACCCTGTCAATAAAATTCTATCGAGATTTTTAAGAAAATTTTGATCCCACTTAATAAATCATGATCACTCGCTAGACTATAATAACTTTCTAATATCCTAAAAAATAATCAAGACTACAGACGTGTCCTCGAATTGTCTTCGCCTCTTCTTTACAATCAACAAAAATTATTCGTAAAGATTACCTCCCTTATCTCTCTCCATACCACGTATGATTATAAGAAAAATGACTAAAGTATGGTACGCACGATATTATCATCGTCGATATGAAATACACAGTCGCAAGAATAAGAAGTTATCCTCCTCTCCCAGTCTTTTCGCTTGTGTGCGTCCTGTGTGTGTATGTATGTATACGTGTTTGCGTGTATACAATGCTAGTGTGTACGTGTATACCTATATATTCCTGTTTTTCGTTTCAACATTTAGAGAAAAATATATACCACTCGACCGTTTCTCGTCTCCTGAGAGAGATATATATAATAAATCCTTTCTCTCCCCCTTCCTCCTCTTTCTCCCCCCCTCTCTCTCTCCCTCCCGCCGCTTAAAATTTAGCTTATATGTTAAATTTTCCCGGCCAAGTGCATCATCTACCGTTCCGACTTTTTCCCTTATATTTTGTACACAGTACGAAGGTTCGTCGTCGCGCATACACACGCGCACACGCGCGTTCCATTTCATTATATCGCGGCATGTGTGGCGGCGGGTGGGAACAAAAGAAATCTTTCCTCTCTCTCTCTCTCTCTCCGCGGATTGATTAATTAACTGAAAAATACGCGTGTGATTATCACTCGCGCGTGCGCGCGTGTGTGCGTTCACGCACGTACGTTCACGTTATTCTCTGTTATTCTCTGCTGCTTCTTCTTTTGTGTTTCATTTTTTGTATGCTCTTCCCCCCGCTCTCTCTCTCTCTCTTTCTCTTTCTCTCTCGGTCACGTGGCTGCGATCGTCATGCATTCACAGCGTATGTAGAGAGGGAGAGAGAGAAAGTGAGAATCGAAAACGATTTCGTGTACTCTGTTGTGCGAACGCAAAGACCAAAACCCATCATATTGTGCATTTTTTGTGTGTTTGTATATATGTGTGTACGTGTGTGTGTGTATATCGGTGACTACAGCTCGTCGAATTTTCGAAAATGTACACAATCGGTTTTAGCCTTTTGTTGTTGTTGTTATTGTTATTCTTGTTGCTCACTTTACATATACATATGGTGACATGAGATAAACGGATAGCTCGTAAGTCGAGAACGGAGGATTAAAATATAATACATTTTCGACATTTACATTATTTATCGCTCTATGCTCGCCCTCTGCCCATTTCTTGGTTCTTCTTTCGCCCGTTCTTGCTTCTTATTCCTTATACTCTTCTTTTTTTTTTTGTTTTTATATTTTATTCGTCTGCTTTAATGCAGGCTCAACTTAATCGAATAATTTTTCAAAGTAAACCTAATCTACATGATTCAAGAGAAAAATGCATAGTCAGTCGTTTTCCATAACATTAAACTCAAACAGTCACTCGAACAATGAAAATCCAATATTCTAACTTATTAGTTACACATATATAAAACTTAAACCCCCTCCCCTTCTTCCAAAATCGACGCGCAAACAAAAAAGTGGAACGCAACCCACTGCACGTATACATCGACATGTCAGTATATAATAACTATGTCGCATCGCGGAAGAAACATAAGCCTATGACTAGAACGGAAAAGTGAACGGCGTAGGTAAGCATAAAACCCGCGCGAATAAACTAAAAGAAACGAAAGACTGAATCTCTTCTCCTCCTTCTCCTTCTCCACCTCCACCTCCTTGTCGTTTTTCTCCCTCGTCCTTCTCCTCGAGATATCCATCTCGGCCCGCGGCGTCGCCGCTTACTGCCGTAGCTCTGGAACAGAGAAATATAGAAGATGATGATGATGATGAGCTTTAGAAAGAGAAAGAGAGCGCGAGAGTGAGAGTGAGTTTATTCGCTTTTGATCATGATGGGAGAGAATGAGGAAATTATGTTGTTAGGATGTGCAGCTGCGCGTGACGACGTGCACTTTGTGGGGGCGAAATGTGTTTACGCGATGAAGGCGTTTGATGAATCTCGTATACGTGCATCAGAGATTCTTAATTATGGTGAACGCGATAGAAAATTATGACGCAGGTGTATGGAAGATATACGAATATATACTCTATTGTTTTCGAGGACAATTAAATTACGATTCGCTCGATTGAAAAAGACAGCGGTTCGCGGTCAATTAATAACAGCACATTAACTACTACCCCGAGCTTTTTGTCTCTTTTACATATTTTCCACGAAAATAATTCCCCCCGCATATATATAGGTGGGCGCACGAAACACTGATTAAATATGCTACAACCCACACGAGAAAGTCGTAATGCTTGCTCGAATGCGAAATCGTACAAATATCTCGCGCATTTTCGCAACAGTCGTCGTCCTCGTCCACGTTCGAAAATCTCGACATTTATTGCACTCGAAAGAGGGAGAGACCGACATATCGAGAGAGAGAGAGAGAGAGAGAGAGAGAGAGAGAGAGAGAGAGAGAGAGAGAGAGAACAAAGGGCCCATCGAATAATAAAGTAATAGGGGCGGGCTAATGAATTAGCAGTATATCATATATATGTAAATACTCGACGAGATAAATCCGGCAATGAAGTGCAGTGCGCCCAGTTGCATAATCGGTTTAGACGTTACGTTGATTTTCCAGGGATCGGTCTTTCAGAAATAGTCGTGTTTCGTGTGTAATTATTTTCGAAGAGAAAAGGGGAGAGAGAGTCCCGTGGGTAAAGTATTTATCTATAGGGAACGGACGGGTAAACCAAAGCTTTCGAGCATTAAATAATCCTACAGGTGGACGATATAGCCTCGGCTCCGGTGGAATTACAATTTTCGTCCGCAAATTGGATTTTACATTCGCAAAAGCGCCTTTTGCGATTCAATATCCGGGGTGGGGCAACTTTCTCTAAAAATTCTCGCGAAAATGCGCAAAGACAGCGATTTAGTTCTAAAAGAGGCGACCGCGGCGGTAGATGGGATAAAAATTGCAGGAAAGCAATCGCGTCAGGTAAAGAAGGGTAATAAAGATTTCACGGAGAGCGCCGAGAGCGTATAAACGGAGTTGAAGTAGGAGGGTGAGAGAGAGAAGAGAGGAAATGAAAGAGGAATGAGCGTCCGACAATTGATTAAGACGAGAGGAGGGATCTCGTGGTTTTTAAACGCTCACGGTGAGTGCATTACTTGCGTGGGAAATAAAACGGCGAATCCATCTTGTATGGATTTGTGGCGGAGATTTATGGTAACGAGCGGTTGATTAATGCGTTATCACCGGGGAGATATATAAAACATGCCAGCATGTCTGTTATTCGCGCTGTGGAAAACATTAGACGATGACGGCGCTGTAACGCATTCGCGTGTGTATATGCCATATTTGTACTAATGATTTCGGTTCTGAATTATGAGTTATTCAGGGTATATCGAGATTTGTCCATTGAAGCGTTACCGTGATAATGGCTAAATTCGTTTACAAGTGTGTATATATGGAGCATGTTGGTATACATTTATTACAGAGGATGATTGGGGCTGTGCTAATACGTAGTAGGTATTGAAGGAACGCTGATGGCTCTTCAAGTACATATGTATTACACGACATTACTTGTAAATGGTGGAATTCTACTCTACTATACGGGCAATGCAGTGAAGTAACGCTTAGAGTGTTTACCCTGTCGTAAATTATAAATGTTGATAACAGTTCATAACTGTTAAAAAATACTTACAACTGTTTATAAATGTTACAAAATGTAGGATTTTGAACATATTTTCAAATAGTTTTTAGGAGTTTTAAACAGTTTGAAACAGTTTCAAATAATTTTAATTATATTTAAAAAGAATTCATAATTTGTAATTAATTAAACTATTATTAACTATAATAATAATTAATTAATAATTCGTTATTAATTAAACGAATGATATTTAAAAATTATATTTATGAATGATATTTTGAATGATATTTAAGAAGAATTAATAATTTGTAATTAATTAAACTATTATTAACTATTACAAACTGTTAAAAACTGTTACAAACAGTTATAAACAATTACTAACGTCGAAAATCCTACATTTTATAACATTTTTGAAGTTTATAACTCTTACTTACAGTTTTTAACTTTTTTGAACAAACCTATTTCCGCTAGGGTAGGTGCAGTAGTTGCGAAATGATAATTCAATTGCGCAAAGTGGCATACGCATAAGGTACATAGTGGGAGAAATGCGTACAGTATATTACAAAACTATACACGGTGAGTTTCGAAATCGACGTACCGAAGGAAATTACAAATTTAACTAAACGTTTATATATTCCAGCACATTGTAAAAGACCAGATATTTATCTTCCCATGACCCACGCGGCGCTAACCCATCGCCCCATGCACAAATACCTCGCGACATTTATCACATCACAGGCTCCGCGTGCGAATCGATAGAGCGAAAATCTGAATACCAGTCGTAGTGCGCCGCGCAAAGAGGGACAGGAAGAAAAGAATAACAGAGGCGTCGCGGCGCGCGACAGAAAGAAACGAGATATAATAGAAGGTCGCACAATAGCTCGGCCGCGCGCGCGTGTAAGTGTGCGAGGACAAAGTTTTTAGCGGAGGATTGTATGATGGCGACTGACTGGCGCGCGCTCTTAGCATGAGTATATTTTGAGGTTAGCGTGCGTTTTTACAAGAGCCCGGCTGGCTTTTTCGGGGGCCGCATATGAGTGGAACGAAGTTTCGCGCTCAACGAGAGAGTTGAGTTGGGAAACTATACATATACACGACTTTGTGCGCGAACTGACTGGGAGGAGGAAGTTTCGCGCTGTTGCTGCTGAAGTATATACACGCACCGCTGCGAGCGAGTTGATTTATTCAGCGTAGTATTACACGCCGAGTCGCGCGGAAATGCGTCAGGACGCGTATATAATATCGCCACAATATGTATACGATAATCGCCCGAGTGCCAGCGCGATTTCACGCGTTATAAATATAAGAGATACGTGAATAACAAGCGCTCCGGTATGCGAACACGCGCATTCCGATCGCTACGATTTTCCGCGCGGAATTTATCCCTCGAGAGAAAGAGAGAGCTCGTAATATTCGCATATATAATATATGCAAAATCTCTCTCTGCGAAATCACGCGCTCCGGGCAATTCACTTTAGTCCCCGTGTCAATTTTGCCTCCCGATGTGTCTGTCCCATGTGGATTTTTCAGATGCCTCCGCGTGTGTGTCTTTAGCTTTGACCCCCGTAATGCGACGTTTATTCTCCAGTGTCTGTGTGTGTCGCGCCCGCGAGATTCGGATTTTCTCTCTCTCTCTCTCGTGTGCTGTCGCCGCGGGGCGGAGGCGTCGACAAAGGAATTCCTAGCGACGACGCTGCGGACGAGAATAGCCGGCACCCTTTCCCCGAGAGATAGAGAAAGGTGAGCAAATAGATGCTGTAAGTGTAGATGGAATGGAATGATGACAGAGAAAGAGAGAGAGAGAAGGCGACTTTTGAAATGTATTGTACAATTAAAGCACTTTCGTTATATTTTGAGTGCCTTGCTCGGAGTTAGACGAGCCAACATTATTCGTTTCATGATTTGAATAGAGATAGAGATAGAGAAAGAGAGAGAATTAGAGAAACAACGATAAACAGAGCAAGATGATAAAGACAACGAGATTTGTCGTAACGAGAAGTATATGTATAGTAGTAATAAATCATCTACAAGGAAGCAGCGTGATGGACAGAAAGCAAAATTGACATAAGAAATTCGAGTGAATTGTCATGAAGCCTCTACTTTTCCAACGAAGCAATCTTGACGAGGGACTCTCACCATAGCTCGTGGTTATCTCAATAATATTTCAAACAACAAGTATTAATATACAAATAACTAAAATTATAATTAAACATTTTTCCCTCATTCACTTGAAACTTTTTGTCATAAAAAACACTATACAATAATATAAACATTCAACCACAGCAGAGCTCGGTGAGCGCGCCCCTCGTCCGCATGAAAAAAAGAAACCTTCGAAAACCTTTTTATTTTTGTCTTTACCTAATGCCTCGTGGCCGCGAGGCCCGCCGCCGTCCTGCCGAGGATCGAGGCCGCGTACAACGCCTGGAGCTCGTCCTCGTCGTAGATCGCCGGGCCGAGTGGTCGGGGCGGGCCGCCAGTCCACTTCTTGCCGCGCACCCCAACGAATTTGCCGCGCATCTCCCAGCGCGGGTTTTTCTTGCCGCGCGTGCCGAAAAACCGGTAGGGCGAGCGCTTCTCGAGGCCCGCCAGGCTCAGACCTGCAGTGGCGGCGTGTGGGTGTAGGTGTTGTGCGGGTGCGTGGATAGAGAGTAGAGCGAGCGAGAGAAGGAGAGACAAAAATATGTGGGTTATGTAGGTATTCGGGGGGTGTTTATAAAGTGTGGGGGAGGTTTGAGGCTACTGGTAGCTCTGGATATTGTACTGGGTTGGGGGTACGTAGGTGTCGTCTCTTTTTGTATGCGATTTGTGAAACGATGGCTTTTTTGGTTTCTTGTGATTTGTATAAGACACTTTTTGGAAATTTCGTTGTATAGTAAAGTTTCTCATTTTAGTTTTACAATCTATTATTTTGAATTTTATATGTTAAATTTTATTTTCTGTAAAAATGTACTGAAATGTCGTTTGCTCAGTATTAAAAGTTAACTTAAAACAACTAGGAATAATGTAAAAAAGTTGGTTTTTTGTGAAAGAAAATGTAGGCGACCTCTACAAACCTCGTTTTGAATTTATTTATACGTCTAAAGCATGCTCGTCAAACAGCTATTCACACGACTATATATTCATTAATAAAACAAACGACTAGTTATGCAACATGGAGTATAAATAAATTATTGTTTTATTGTTATGTAACGTAATTAAACAACTTCCAATTATTTAACTTTAATTTGATGCACGTTAACATTACACAAAAGCTCGTAGCAACTCACTATATAATAAGCCAGGATTTTAGCTCATGTTCAATCCATAGCTATATGCGTTTACAACTAGTAAGGAAAATTCAATTACAGTTAGAAAGTTTTCATTTCTAAAACTCTCTCAGTCACCGAATTTCCAAAATTCATAAAAAATTCTCTTTCTCTAAATTTGAATCAGTGAAATTTACTGAAAATCAGTTATAAGTATACCAAAATCAACTGAAATTTCAATTGATGTTTAGCTTTCACTGAACATTTCAGTTTACTGGAGTCTGAAGTTTGCAACGTTGGGGCGCAACGAAATAAAAACATAATTCATTTTAGTTCAAGTTTATACTAATTAATACTGATTTTGTGTGTCGATTTAGGATTTTATAGTATGAATAGCTTTATAACGAAGGTTTGGATAAAATTTCCATTGTTTAATAACTTTCAGCAATTTTAAAAATTATTTCGTTACATTCCAACGATGCAAACTTCAAACCCATCAGTTTACTTGGTATGCTTATAACTGATTTTCAGTGAATTTAACTAATTCAAATTTAGAGAGTTCGTATAATTAATAACCATCTCCGCGCACGAAAACAGGGGTTAACATATGTACATTACACAACGAGGGTGGAAGCTTACCGTAGAATCCGGCGCTGCGCTTGCCGCGCATCCCGTGGAAGCCCATCATCATCGGGCGCTTCTGGCCGTAGCCGCTGATCCCCGCGGCGTCCAGATCCTCGCGGTCGTAGACCATGTCCTTCTTGCCTCGCATTCCCTGCAACATATATGGTGGGGGGCAAACGGTGACATGATTTTTCGTTTCTCTTGTTGGTAATGCGTTATAAAGTGTGGAGAAGAAGCAGATATACTCTGAATAATCATTTACTGACGTGAGTTTTGTCGTGAAGTTTTGCTTATGAAGGTTATGAAGAAATAAAATATTTTCATTACCTATTTGTCACTATATAAAACTAAATTTTCCCTGGTGGAAACTGACCTTTGATATTTGCCTAATAAATAGCTAGTTTTAGTGGGGCATAGCCAAAAACTATAGCCACTTTTCTTGGATATTTCTATTTATCGATGAAACGATTTTTCCAACATTATTCGACCATTTAATAGATTGAAAATAGAAAGACTTTTTTTTAAACATTTACACAAGCTTGTTCTTAACTATTTCAAAGGTTATTAAAATGCGAGAGAAAAATAAACTGTTGGTCAGTTTTTTTGTTAGGAAATGGCTAGTAGAAAGCTTGTTTTTATCACGAGGAGTGAGAGAGACAGAATCTAATAGAAAAATATGGGTTTCAGTTAATATCTAAGAAAGGAGTTCTGTAAATGATTCTTTAGTCTGTGTTTTTTGTTTACAATTTTGTAAGCTATCTATTACAATTAAATGCTCTTAAATGTAACGTCAAATCTATGAGTAAATTTAAATTGAATATTTTGAAGATGATGCCATTCTATTTCCAATCTATTAAATGGTCGAATAATAGGTGAAAAAGCATTTCAACATAACTAAATTTAATTAACTAATTAATTAATTAATTGACTAAGCCATTAACTAGCCATTTATTCTAGCTATTTACTGACTTTCTGACCATTTCGTAATAGACAAATTTCTACCAGGGTTGTCATTACTTGATACCAGTTAATAAAATTCAGAAACAAATCTACCAGTCTGTCCTCGATCGATAAATAATTGGCCCAGGTCTTCTCCTACGCAGTCGTATTATAACTTAATAAAGCGAATCGTTCCGGGAAATCGGTAATTACGCAGAGGGGTCGCATTATCATTCGCACGGAGCTTAATAACGCGGGGTAATGTAATTGCTCGCGGAAGTGTATTACACGCTGCGAGCAAACCGTTTTTATAATTAATTGGGTTCTATAACGATCAAACGTGGCTGCGAGTAAAAAACCACCCAGAATTAAATAATACAATTTCCCGTGTTTGTTCAACAGCGCGCAGAGGAAAACATTTTAACGTAACGATGTTATACACGCCAAAACAAAAATTAGGCAAACAATACGCGTAGCGGAAACAAAGGGAAAGCCCGCGTCGCACTTTCCTAAAGTTGTTCCGGTATATCTGTAACGGCGCCGACTCTAATGATGGGGAGCACGAAGGAGCGAAAGAAGAAGAGAGAGAGAAAACGCGCGGACAAAAAAGCGAGTGTATACAGACTCGCCGGCTATACTGCCACTACGCTAAAATGTCCTTTATCTCAAACGAAAAAAAAAGAAAAAAAGAGGAAATCTCCCGTGACGACATTTCAGTTTAATTACGCGGAAAAGTCATCTTCCGAGACGAATATTACAATTACTTTACTCTCCGTGATATTTTAAATTCGCCACGCGCCGTTGTCGAAGTAAGCCCCTGGGTTATTTATGGTGGGTACACTAACTTGTACCGCATTTCCGGCACGTTCCCGCGCTGCGGAAAAGTGAAAGAAGGTACAACAGCGCGACGTATATCTAAACAAACTATTAAATCTCGAGAATAACGACTCTGCAGTAAAAGGATCGGGGCGGGAAAGAAAGCGCACGTATAAAGATGCCTACGAAAAACGCGATAAACTAGAATCAGGGATATTATTCAAAGGACTTTATTACGGTGACGTCGACGCGGCCGTCGGCGATAAGTGCGAGAGATACGTTTGTCGTCCGCCGAAGGGACTTTTAATTATACGAAAAGCCCTATTCAGTAGGAAAATAGAAACTCTATGTACATATACGGGTCCGCTGATTTCCATTTTCCGCGAGCCACGTGGGAGGTATGCAAATTTCCCGGGCGCTTACACACATAAAACCTCGCCGAAAATTCCGCGCGACCGCACGTGTGCAGGTCGCCTGTAGGTACGATAATAAACGTAACGACAAATAAAAAGTGAGCGTTTATATATATATATATATATATATATATATATATAGAGGGAGCTATACACAGCCGAATGAAGTTTCGCGGGTTAACGAGACCGGATTAACGTTTGTGCGGAGGGGGGAGGACAATGGGAACGTATATGCGCGCGTGTAAGGGGAGAACTGTACCTACCTGCGATTTATATATTCAGGAAGAGAATTAAACGTCGCGTATATTGATATTAGCTTGTATTTTACTATTAGCCACCTTATAAAGCATCGTTACCCCCACCTTATTAACCTTTTCCCTTCCCCCCCTGCATCGTATAAACGTCGCTTACGTGGAATCCGAGGATGGCGCGCTTGTCGAGCTCGTCGAGCTCCTCGAGGAAGCCGGAGCTCTTGCGGCCCCGCATGCCCTGGAAGCCCATCGGCGCGCGCTTCTGCCACTGGCCCTCGGTCATCGACGGCGCTACCTGGTTAGTCGCCCCCGCCACTGCTGCTGCTTCGTCCTCGTAATCCGCCTCCGACTTCTTGCCGCGCATGCCCTGGAAGCCCATCATCGCACGCTTCTCCAGCTCGTCGAGGACCTGCAGGATTGAATTTGTTTTTTTTTATAGTTGGGTTGGACAGGCTGATGGTTTGGTTTGGAAAAAAGAATAATAATAACGATGTTTGGTTTATTCAAAATTTTAAAAAGGGGCGAAGTATTTATGTTGGGGTAGTCATATATTTTTATACACTTGATGAGAGAATCTGGGAACTATATTATATATATTTTCGTACATTTAGTACTATCGAGACAAAAAGTATAATACAGTAGGTAAAATTTAGCCTTTAATCGTGAATAAAATCTGCCTTAACCCACAACTTAAACGAGAAAAAAAGGAACAAATTCAATTTAGAAAGATTATTCACGCCGCGGCTCCCTATTTTCCCAGCATAATGAGCTTTTTTTATTTTTTTCTCCTTTCCAGAATACGTTGCACGACATTTTTCGCGAAATCGGATTATCCTTCATGAATAAAATCGATAGCTTAAAGTTCCGCTCGAATTCATCCGCCATTCCGAAACATGAACGCATTTTTCCCTATACAGAAAAATCCAAAAGACCGCAATATACCTTTATACTCACGTCCATGCGCGCGTGCCCGCGAAATCAAAATTGAATTTCATAAATTGCTAATCGAATGGCCCGATAAATATATACACACAGCCCCGTCATTAATTCCGCGGAATCCCGAATTACAATGAATAATCGACTACTAATCGCACGCGTAATGTACCGACGAGCGGTTTATACCTATACGCATGTCCATCTCTCTCTCTCTCGTTCGTTTTCTCTTTTTACTACGCGAGACGCGTTACACCGTCGGACGATTTTGGGCGCAAGTAACGACGCTCGTTTCCGTTTTATACGCCTTTTTCTTTACGCTCTATAGACGGACGACGGCTTTATTGCGTCGCAGTAGCGAGCGCGTTATCGAGAACATTTTTCTCACTAATTCGTAATTAAGGCGCGGCTATATAGTTGCCGGGTAATCTCGATCGTTAACTTTTTAAGAGGGCGCATCTCGTAGGGACGGCTTTCTTTTTTAAAAATAAATAGAAAAAAGAATTTAATGCGGTGAGTTAGATAAGTGGATTTAAAGTTATATCCTGCAACGTTGGGACGAGGTATGCGTTTATTCACGAACTTTTGGAAAATTCTATAATCAAATATACAACGTTGTAAAATAAACACACTTTAAATCCACTAGAATTTCAATCATTAAAAAAAACACTCTGAAAAATACTTCTCTCTCGCGTACAATCGAACCATCATCTCGAGAAACAGAAAAGAAATCAAAAACTCCTCGACGAGGAGGAGCCGATAAGAGACTCGCTTCACCGATTAAGAATGTATCTCACGCGCGAGCGGCGCGCAACGAGAGGTAAGTAATGATAAATTTATATCCCGACCTAGGAACAGTATAACTCAGTGCGAAATCATTTTTCAGACGGCGCGAGCAAGACGTGTTCTCAAAGTTATCTGGCGCCGAGCTAGCGGAGAGTTATGGTGTTCGTTTTGTACGGTTCGGCTTCGCTTGGTATTATAAATGGGTATGAGAAATTTAAAATTTTTTTTCCCACTAAAACGTTCGTTACATTTATACAGCTGTTTCATTTCATTCGCGGCCTTATAAAACTGTCCACATCCAGTCGTTCGGTGAAAGTAACGAACCAGCGGCGTGAATCCGGCGCCATCAAAAGAGCGATAAAAAAAAGCCGTAAAAGTCGCATAATCACACCTACCTCCTCGAGGCTCTTCTTGCCGCGCATACCCTGGAACCCCATGGGCGCGCGTTTCCCCGTGCCGTCGTCCTCGTCGTACGACGACTTTTTGCCCCGCATGCCCTGGAAGCCCATCGGCGCGCGCTTGTCGTAGTAGTAGTCGGCCGGGCCCGCTGGTCCGTACGCGTAATACGCCGGCTCGTTGTAGTAGTAGTCGCCGGCGCTCTTCTTGCCCCTCATGCCCTGGAAGCCGCGCATCGAGGCGCGCTTCTCCATCAGCTCCTGCTGCTGCAGCAGGCCCTCCAGGTAGGCGTCCGGGTAGCGCAGGTGCTTGGTGCTACCCAGGCCTTCGTGCAGCATCTATGTGGAGGGGAGATTGAGTTGGAGTATTATTTGTTTTTTTGTCTGGGTGTTTTTAAGCTCGGGGACAAGATTGATTCGAGGGAAGGACAGCTGAATTGCAATGAAATCTTTTTGACTTTGAATTCATAAAATGATTTTATAGAATGCCAGCAATAGAACTTTATTGAATTCAACGACACTTTTTCACCAGTGTAATATAATGGAGTTGAACAATTAATAAACCTTTAGTTTTGTATCTTTCTGGCTTTTATATTCAGACAGACATTATAGGTTTGTGAATGTTTAAGAGAGACGTTAATTATGTGAATCTTGCTCAATGAATTTTAGAATAGCTAATCCTTTCATCTTCGCGAGAGCCATTAGCGTAAGTAGCGTTTCTTCAACATACTTCTTTCTCATCCAGAAAAGTGATTTTTCATTATTTAATAGCAAATTCTGTTAAGAAATTTCAAGTAGTAGACAGAGTGAATTTCAAAAGCTAAGATCATGAAGTTTTTCAATTATTACAGAGAATACCTTATTTTGGAAGCTCCTCTTATCTATCACTTAATAACCACCTACTTCACTGCTTATAATCTCTTTAAATTAATTTTCACAGAAAATTTAGTTTATAATATAATTTAATTCTAGAGAATAACAAGGCTTTAAAATAATGGTTCTTCCGGTTACACTTAAGGCCGTCACTTTGCGAACGCTTATCATCGCGAATAAGAAAGTTATCCAGCCGTTAAATTCTACCCTGCGGTAGCGTAAAATTCGATCCATAAAAAGATGCACGCGTCAGTGTATTAAAAATCTCTCGCTCTCCTCCAATCTAAGGAAAAATCTGCACACGACTAAAAAGGAAAATGGCAAAGGAGAGGAAAATTATTAACCCGGCAAAAATGATGTTGAATATACATTTGTCGGGCGTATATATGTTTAAAATGAATATGCATAGACACTTGCGAGATCTCTCCCATGAGACATTAACCTCAAAAAGCGAAGAGCGCGCGTGCCCGATAAATTTTCGAAATTTCATTAACACCATAGATAAATCCGAAAGCTCGTTTCGTAATTCCGGGAAGAGATTACGTGTCGTCTCTTTCCCTCGCGGCGAATAGCATTCGATATATATGGCAACTCGAAGAAATTATTCTTGAAAGTTATGTTGCTGTGGGAGTAGAGAGCGTTTCCGATTTTACGCCTGACACTCTCAGCTGAAATTCCGAACTGCTGTGTCAAACTGACTGCAACTTATACGAACGACGCACTATTTTTGTACGCGTCTGATATTTTTACCCCCTTTTTTGCAAAAAAGTATATACTTTTATGTTTAAAGATATAACACTTCGCTTAGTGGAACATTCGAGTGAGTACTATTTCGTCTGAAAACTAAAAGCCGCATCGTCACGAGCTTTATGATCAAGCTGACACGCTTACTATTCTAAGAGCCATCTTATACCTACACATCCTCACTTCTTACCAAAGGGTTCACTCCTATATATTGTGTGAAAAAATGTTTTGCGAAAGGCTGCTCTCTCTGAATATAACTTTCTCGTTTTTATAATAATCGCGTGCTATTTATACATTTATAATTATTGATTTTTCCCGCGCTCCACGACGAAATAATCGACTTTTCGCCTAGTTTCCATCACCGCGTCACACAATATTTCCCCTGGTAATATATGTTTACAGATTTATCATAAATCTCGCGACGGCTTTCGGCTTATATACGCGGGCAAAGCGCACAGTTTATCGAACTCAAAGCCAAAATGAAAGCGAGAAAGGAAAATGTGCCCCTCTTGGAGACTGGATTTCGGCGCACAAGCTTTCGAAACTTTATGGCGGATTATCTTTACGAGCCGCTCAAGTCTTTCCCCGACTGACCACGCGGCACTTCACAGCATTGAATACATATTTCCGTGGTTCCGGCCTTAAAGCAGATGTGCATAGTGTTGCACCTATTGCGGACAAATTTATCGCAACCACCGTTAAAGAGACGTATCCGATTGTACTTCCGTTACTGAACCTTTCTAATCAAACTAACGTATCATCTAAAAACCAAAATTTATCAGTTGTATGTAATTATACATTAAAGCTTTGACATTGTTTCTTAATTTTTTTTTTAAAGTATATTATTCGTACAAAAGGTAAAAAAAGACCCTCACCTGGTACTTGTCGACGTCCTCGGCATCGGACCTCTTCTTCTCCGCGTCGGCTGCCTGGTCGGCCGCCGCGTCCTTCTGGGCGATCGTCGTCGCGGGACTGTTCTCGGAGGCGAGGAGGGCCGCGTTGCCCACCCGTGCGATCAGCAGCGCGAACGCGGCGCCCAACAGCATTCTGAAACAGCGTAGAAATAGCGGGGGTGGCCGTGAGAATAAGAGAATTGGCAATGTAGGATAATTTTGTAGAATATTTCTGTAAAGTATGAACTGATGAAAATTTTTCCATCGGTCTTACAGTCTTATAAATTAAATTAAAATAATTAATATTTATGGCAGTCAGATTGCCCTTCTGTAAAGTATTTCGTTCGTATATCCAAAAGAAAATTTTTTAGAAACTATACGTGCTATTTCTCGGGATGACGCAATTTCTAACTTCGGATAATTCTTGTTCTATTTGTGGATAATTAGGTAAGCGTTTTGAAAAGTGAAATTTCGATTAATACTTTAATATTTCTGCTGCTTCTTTTTAACGAAATTTATAATTCTCGAGATTATTGTAGAATGTTAAATTTTTTATGTGAATATTATATGTATTTTAATATATATGAATTTTGATGAACGTCAAAAATGTCATTATTTATTAAATAAGACCGATGAGTCAGTAACGACTGATAATTGTTTATTTGAGATGAGTGAATCGAGAAGTGTATGGAATTCTTCAATAGGTTATAATTAGTACCTGCCGATAATTTTATCAATTACTGATTTAATAACTCGAATTCCGCACGAATTCTGTTGACTGACTTTAAATTTACTTAAAAATCTTATGAAACTTTTATATTCCTATAGAATTTTAAAATCTTATAGAATAATATGACACGGCATGAATTTCGATTGCTGATAATTTACAGACTTTTTTACATTAATTAACTGATATTAAATTAATTAACTGATATTTATAAATCGCATTCTATAGAAACGCCCACTTTAGCCAATAATTATAGAAATTTTTAACGACCATCCTTATTATATTACCCATTAAAACATAAATTTTAGTTAATAAAAGTACGTATAAAATTTTATTATTTGCTATCGGTTTTTCACTTCGGATATTCTAGGGGAATTAGCGTTTTAAAAGCGCTAGTTCCGCAGATATCGCATTCTTTAGCTACATCTACTTTAAAGCTACGCGAAAATTATACAACCTATTATGATTTTCTTTTATATCTCTTATCAAAGCGTAACTTTTTAGCTAATAAATGTTTACAGATGATACAATGAAATATATATAATGAATTAAAGCTCGCAATAATTTGACGAAGTGAGAAATTAAATATGTAAATTTGATACAAATGACATTCTTTAACGACGTTCATATTAAAATTCTGCTAAATTTGTATTAACTTTTCATATCCATCTTTCTTCCTCTTATTATAATCGCATAAAGTTTACGTTATTCGTTCAATAACATGGTAATTATAAAATTTATCTCCTTACTCTCTACAATATCCAACTAATTTAGATTAATTAACGATATAATGACATAATCGATGAAACTCCAGCAAGCTCTATACATTATAGTCTAGTTTAAGTGACATTACGGTTCAACTTTTAATTAATATTTGATTTATACTTTGAGTACAATCGTTCATTATCCTTTAAATACGCATAGTAAAAGATTTTATAGATTTGATAATTTGATATTAAATTCTTCCGACTAATTGAATGTTATTCGAATAAAAAAATTTTTAATTTAAATGTAATTAGACTGATCCAGCTCGTTAGAATATTAAATTTAATATTTTCCGTTGGAAAAAGAGAGCGTAATGCATAATATTTAATTAGTAACAGCACAATCCGCTCGGCCCTGCAAATTTCAATGGTTGGCGCATTTTTCATTAGCAATAATTCTTCAGAAAAATATTATGTATGTTAAATGTTATGAACGTTGTGTTTTTATCGTAATTGCATTATGTAAAATTTTAAACGCATCAACGATTTAATTACGCACACATCATGAATATAATTGATTAATACTATTCCACGAAACTCGCATATCAATTTAAATAACAATATCATCGCGTGATTTTACAATATAATACAGCCCACTCCTCTTTGAAATACTTTTCACTTCTCTACCCGGAACCAAATTAATCATACTCGACGATAAACAATCCACGCATCCTAAAAAAAGCGAACAATATTAATAAAAATACAAGTACCGAAACGTATATACAGATGGCTTCCGAATACATCGGAGTCTCTGGCTTTTTACCGCGGCATTCACTCGGACTCAAAGGCCACGAAATTTATTCACCCGCGGCCGGCGCCCCCCGCAATGCGCATCGACGACAGAAAATCGTTATATCCTTCGACGATTGTATGTTCAAGCGAGAGGAAGGACGCGTTAAAAGTTCTCTTAAGGAGCAAGAATTTCTGGGTTTATCCGCTAATTGTTTCTGATAGTCGAGTATAACATGTTTATTCAGAGACGCCGTGGCATGTCTCCGGCCGCCGCACTCAAGGCTCCGACCTCTAGATCAAAAAGCTCGCCGTCGCCGAGGCTGTATACACGTACGTATATAATGTACACCCGAATAACGCGAAATTAATTCATTAAAAACCTCGCTTTTATCACCCGCGAAAACTAACGCCATCAAAACAAACAATAAGCCCATTACACTCGTCCCGCTAAAAAATTCTAAACTCCCGAGGCGTGAAGCGACCGATGAAGTCATCTACTTACACACGCGAGAAAAACAGAGCAAGCGTGGGTGTGCGAAGGAGGAGCAGGAGAAGGAAGAGAAGAGAATCTCCCTCGCAAATCGCGCGAGCGTCTGATTCAAGGGCCTTCGGGAGACGTAGTATATAGGGACGATTCCCCGAGAAGAATGAGTCGTTGGCCGAGTGAATGAGAGGATTCCTAAGATAGTGCAGGAAACGTAGGGTATATAAGTGCGAGATCGTCGGATAAGGGATGTATAGGTGATTGGGACGGGATTTTCTCCCGAAGCCAATTTAAGAGTCAAGCTGTTCCGAAAAATCGAAGGTTTTAGGAGTCGAGATAAAACATGTAATATAACGTGCACGGGGATAATGTACAACAATCGTTCTGAAATAATTAAATTACCAGTAGAAGAATCCCCCATATATGTACACGGAGAGAAATTTTAGAGTAAAAATTACCAAGGTGCCTTGGTAGCGCATGGATAGACTGTCAAATGCCGTGATATTCCCAAGTTTCTAATACAATTTATAAGTTTCCCAGGAAAAACTACCATAACCACTTAAAAACAATACCAAATTATCGGAATAAAAATTACCAGACACACTGGTAAAAATTGAGATCTAGTCATTTTTACAAGGTAACCTAAGAATTTTTACTAAGAAAACTGATAAATTTTACCAAATAACCTGGTATTTGTGTATTCGCGCATGCGCACTGCGCATTATTGTGTTTCAGAAGATTGATACTAGAGGCGTGCGCGACGTTAAAATGAAAACAATACACATATTTTCAGTAAGTAATAACGGCGATTCAAATGACTGTTGGTAACAGCTTCCGTGGCGCAGTCGGTAGAACGTCGGACTCTCAACCCAAAGATCGTTGGATCGAATCCCGCTTCCGTAAAAATTTTTTTTCAGTTTAATGTTTTTTCATCCTTGTTTCTGTTTCTATTTGTATATTAAAATACTATATATCCATCAATATGGATAAAAAAAGTTAATTTTTTTAATTTAAATTAACTAAAAAAAAATTTTATCAAGGCACTTTGGTAAAAAGTTTGAAATTGTCAGTCTGTCCATCCATTACCATAGAAACTGGTAATTTTGTCTCGAATATTTGTAATTTTCACTACAAAATTTCTCTCCGTGTATACATATACTCTCGGCCAGACGGAACTATCCAAAGGCACACTAAGAGCTCGCCGCTACATTATCGCGAGAATCCTACCGCCGATCGATCGGCGTGTGTATCCGGCTTATTTAACCGTCGACAACGACGTTTTCATCTGTAAGAGAGCTTCTCTCTGCGTGAAATATCGCTGGTATAATGCGCGGGTATGGTAGTAAGTCAACGTCGCCTCGAGGGATGAGGTGGAAGAAAGTCGCGCGCGAGTGTACAGCGAATATGGTGCAAAAATGCATGGCCGGGGTGATACATCGGGTGCGAGAATTGCGATACGGTGGCTGTATAGGTAGGTACACACATGTGTTGTGTGAATTTTTGTTTTTTTTATTTTTCAAGGTATAAAAGTAGATACTGGGTATACTATGAAATTGTATTTTATCACTTGTATAAAGCTATATATTGACGTATAAAAGTGACTGTAAACAGACATCACTTCAGCCACAAATTCAAGTCAGCAGCCGGCGCTATATAAGCTTCCACAAAAAAAAAAGAGCGTGCAAACGAGCCGGATGCACTCGCGCATCGCGTCGCTTTTTGTAATGGAAATAAGTACACCCGACGTCTCCGACTCCCGTTGAAAAATTCATCGCCCCCGCGTTATAGTTGAGAGCCACTTTTCACCGCGCGGCGGATTCGCGCAAGAGTGGATTATTTGTATCCGTCGATGCGACACATTGTAATCCATACCAATGCGCATATGTATGTTTGCGCGCATAGGGGCAGTTTATCGTCGATGACAAGTTAACGAGTACAAGCGCGCGCGTATAGGTATAATAGACGTACACATACATCGTGTGCGACGCTGTGGCTTTTTTTATTTTTAAAAGCGTGTAACTATCCGTGTTTTTTTTTCATCTCATTGCCCGCGAAGCCATAAAAATAGCCATGAAACATCGATCTTTCGACATTTTTAAACGTGCGTAATATCGCCTTTATCGAATAATGCTCTTCCCCTCGAAGAAAGAACAACTCAGCCTCTCTCTCTCTCTCTCGGGATATAAATCCGACCGTTTAATTGCCAAGCCGAGAAGCCGCGCGCCCGGCTGTGGCTACTTCCTCCTCCTTCTCCTCCGATAAAATAGCTAATTGTCATATTGCGTCTTGTAACGCGATCCTCTGCTCGGGTAAAAATGTATCTACAGATATACTATATACCTTGACCCAAATCTCGTCATTCGTAAATAATGACCAGAAATAAGAGTCCATCGTTTCCTCCTCGCGGAAACTTCTTTATTCCGCGAGAGCGCGACTTAAAGATGTACAAGAGAGCGTAATAACAATCTATTTTTCTTATCATATAAAATCCTACGCGTCAGAGAGAAAGTGAGAGAGAGAGATATTTTTCACCGATGCATTCGCAGCGCTTAAGTTTCTCTCCCGCCGTATAGGTATACATTTATTTTGAAACTTATGGCCGCGCTGTTTGGAATTTATTATACGCAACGCGCCGTGTGGCTGTGTATATTCCGTAAGACACGAGCGTTTTATTGAAAAACATTATCGTCGCATCCTTTTTATTGCTTCGGGTTGAAAGGAAAGAACAGCGTTATAATTGGGAAACGAACGGCGCAAGGGGATCGGCGCAATGAATGGCCGATAATTGAAGGTTACATCGGCCGCCGCGTACGCTGAATAACCGATTATGAGCATTGAAAACACACACACACTGACGCAGCTGTCGATAGCGATACGTGAAATCAGCGCGCGCATTGAGCCGCGCGAGAGAGTATAAGTCTTAATTTTCGTAGGTCGTTCTCTCGTGAGGATAAACGAGTGCGGTGCATTGTTGAATTATGAATTTTCGAAGTTGATGACGGCGACGTGGGAATGATAAACATTCGTTATTGTAAAATGAATTAGAGAAATAAATCCCAAAATTAATGCTGATTTTAGTTGTTACTCTTTCACGGCCGCTCGATACTTGAAAACAAGTCCCTGGTGGAAATTTGTCAATCTGAAATGGTCACAATCTCAATAAATAGGTAGGAAAAATGGCTAGTTAATAGACCCCGGTGAAACGCTTTTTCTCCCATTATTCGCACATTTAATAGATTGGACATAACCTCCAAATTTTCGTTTTAAGTTTACTTAAAGGATTGACGTTAAATTGGACGTTATTCAACTGTAACTGATAGCTTACTAAAATATAAACAATATGAGTATACAGAAAAATCATTTACAGCAGTCCTTTTGAAGATATTACGTAGAATGTATTTATTGCCATTAGATTCTGTCTCTTTCACTCCTTGTCATAACAACAGGCCTTCTACTAGCCATTTCCAGACTAAAAAAACTGACCAGTTTTAATACCTTTAAAGTGCTCAAGAACAAGCTTGTGCTTGTCTTCGCAAAACTCATTCTATTTTTCAATCTATTAAATGTTCGAATAATAGGCGTTTCACCGGGAGCTAAAAACTGGACAAGGGAAATTCCCATTTTATAGCAAGTTTCTAATATAAATAGCTAGTTATTAGTTAGAAAATGTTTTGGATTTCCACCAGGGGTGAAACCTCTATAGAAGCACATACTGTCACGCGCGCGTCACCGAAAAAAAAGGAAGCGGAAGAAAAGCGACGACGACCTATAATATTCTCGCGTTAAGTCAGCAGCAGCACTTATTTGCATTAATGCGTTTCCTCCGCCTTCCGCATCCGCAATGCAAAACCATCGGGGGATGAAAATTTTCCTTCTCCCGGATGAAAAACAGAGCGGCCGCACGCAAGAGACGAGGGCGAACAGCTGATTGGCGTTTGCGAACTATCAAAGCCGACCCTTCGCCGCGGCCGAACAAACAGTCCCCCTCCTGGAAACTACGGAAGTCCATAAAAGTTGCATAGCTGGGAGAGTGGCGAACTCGATTAAACGGCGCATTTATTTGAGTTTTCATCGCCTCTTTTTTTGAGGGAGAAGTGAGTAGGGCTGATGGAATTTTTATTTAATTCCTCGGCGATAGTTCGGAGGAAAACTTATGGCGTTGTCAGGGCGGAGAAAGAGTTAGTAACTGGCCGTCGTTTAGTGCGCCGATAAAGCCCCAAAGTACACACAAGATGCTCGAGATGCGGAGGTGAGTTTAACTATGGCTAACTGTATATACAGTTTATTATTACCGGGGATTAAGTACGTGTGACTAACGTCTTCCCGGTAGGCAACGATTATTATATGCACCACTCCGGAAAATGTCGTAAAGGAAATTTCTTGCAAAAAACGCAAACCACACTTTTTTCAATTTCCACCGCGGGTGCGCGTAATTAGACGAATATTGAAGCGGGATATCGCGAGAACCAATCCAATCCGCAGAAAGTCGCGCCGTAAAAACGGAAAGCTGCTTTCTCCTGACTGAAAGCCGTTCTTTAAAATTCGGAATTGAAAGTTCGAGCGAGCCAGTAAAAACCCGTCCGCGCTCTCGTCAAACATTTCTTCGGCAGCGCTGCTGAGTGGCTGCGAGCGCTAGATTGTGTTTGGATTAAATGAGACGCGCGAACGATGGTTTTGAAAATAAATTTTAAATGATTAAAATTAAATTTAAAGTGAACTTTGTAAGAATTATAATAAATAAATGCTTTGCGTAAACAAACTTTTGTCAGTTTATATTATTATTACTGTACTAAAAATTGTATGGATTATATCGTTGGTGAATTAGGGGTCAATTATTTTTCCCCTGGTGTATATATTTTTAAAGTGCAGCTGCGCACGAGCTGTCCTCTATTTCTGTTAAAAAAAGTCAGCAGCAAATTCTAAATTACACGCTGGATACTAAAGGGATAAGCTCAAATTTAAAAAAACGATGTCGCATGCAGCATGTTATACGTATATACTGTATGTATTTTCTCGAAAATAAAAATTCATTTTTCAACCTTTATTTTCTAAAAATACCCATAAATCACAATAATGAAAAGAAAGATAAAATAAGACTTCGATTTATTATTCTAATTTTCAAAATAGCATTATATATCCACAATAACAGCCATCTCCCTAGCAAACTCTGTTATTCTTAGATTCGCGTAACAAGATTTCAAACGCAACAATACAAGAGACAACCGACTTTATCATATTTTATTTTATAGGTATAAAATGTCGAGAGCCGGCGGCGCGCAGTTCGCGTTTATAAATAGTAAAACACTGGGATACACGTCGGGGGTACTCGCATATGCACGTACGTACCATCGGAGTGTATAAAATTCCTCGGGAGTAAAAATAGAGAAATTCGACTCGGTAAGGAGGAAAAAATTGAAAGGGGGAGCACTTTCTAAGCTAACTAGATAACACACCGCGTCGTCTAATTTTGCGCTCGCGCGGCGTTTTCTGCTGTACTACACCACGCTGCTGCTGTACGAGCTAGTAATTTACGTCTTATCTGCGCCCTGCCCGTTATTTTTTCTAATTTACGGTGAATGCTATGAGGTGAGTGAAGGTTCACGCGGAACGCGTCCTTAAAATTTAATCAGGGCGTAGGTCATTTGGTAATTATTTTTGAGTTTCGATATGAAAATATCGAAAATAGAACCGGTTACGTAATTAATTTAAATTTGAATTTCGTTAGTCACCTTCAAAATTTATATCAGTTATAATCACGATGTTTTAATTGCATTAATAATTATCAATTATGCTCAGATATCTATCTTTAGATTTGATGATGTGTATAATACTATACCAGCGTGAATTTGCCATTTAAATTTTCGTATTTAATCTATATAATAAATAATTTAGATTGAAACAGGAGCCAATTAGATTAAGCAGAAACGTTAAAAAGTGTAACATACATTCAACAAACTACATTATTGAATTATTTTGACATTTGAATCCATTTCTCTATTCGCAACAAACCCCACATTATAGCACTTTCTCATCTTACACTACAACCAATTCAAGTAGTAAAAACCTCGCTTATTCAAAACCCTTTCCTTTACCCCTATACCGCCTTCCACCACCTTAAGCACCATCATCCGCTCACCTCCATCTCAAAATCCCAACTATCGCCAAAAGAACAACGCACGCGAGACAAAAGAAAGTCAGGCACCCCGGAGCATCAGAAAGAAAGGCTCGCCGTATAGAAAAATAGCCAGAGTGTACGCTAGCGACAAGATTCGAGAGGGGCGGGGTAGGTAGCCCCGAGGCGACAGCGCTCATGCAGGCCTTGAGAGAGAGAGTAGCGCGCGCGGCGTGTGCATGCTCTACGGGGCTTTGACGCGCTCTGCCGAGCGTGTATAGTACGCCGAGGCGTCGTTATACGCCGTGTCGAGTTACTGCTGCTGCTTTGCGAAGAAGAGCGCTCGAGCGAGAGAGATAAGGGCCGATAAGATTAGCCAGATGGGTAAATCATAGGCGAGCGTGGTCTGTAAGTATGCGGGTTTTATGTATCCATACTGAAAAATCTCACGTGAGATCTCAGGTGAAATCTCACGTGGAATCTCGTGTGACATTCTGGTCCGCGAGCTGCTAAAATCCCTTTAATGATAAAAAATCAGTTTCTAGGTATTAGGAGTCGCCTATTAGGTTACACCACCTCCCTGATAAGTTCAAAAATCTATGTTTTGAAGCGTTTTAACCATTTTTTACATTTTTAGAAATTTTACACACTCACGTGAAATCTCACGTGGAATCTCGTGTTTCAAATTTCTCACGTGAAAGCTCTAAAAATGTCTAAAAATATAAAAAATGGCTAAAACGCTTCAAAACATAGATTTTTGAACTTATCTGGAGTATGGCGTAACCTCCTAATTCCCAGAAACTGATTTTTAAAGGGATCATTAAAGGGATTTTAGCAGCTCCCGGATCAGAATTTCACATGAGATTTTGGCGTGAGATTTTTCAGTAGGGATGGTTAGTGGACGTGTGAATTCTTAATTACAATAATTAAAAAAACACGACATACATGCGAAAGTCAACAGGTGTGTATGTATGTATACACACGCGCGCCGCGCTAACGAGTTCAGCGCGCGATTTCGCTATTTGCGTCGCGCCGTAGGGGACGACGAGACGAGAGAGAGTCAATTGTGACGACGACGACTGCAAGTTTAAACAATGGCGGCATTCAGCATTCTCGCCGGGATATATAAGTTCGAAAAGCGAATAATGCCGATACAATGGCGCAAACGCGAGGGAGTAAAGTGGGAAGACGGAGGTGGCGCGGCATTGTGCGTTGAGAGGCTGGTTTTCTAATGCGCGAGTGATTATCTCGCGGAGAATTAGAAGGCGGGTGGATTTAATTCTGGGAAAATTGAAGAGGTTGGTGCATGTAGGTCAAAAGTCAAAAGGTTTGAAGAGGGCGATAAGAAGGTAAGAGATTGTATGCGTAGAGTTTTATTTATTTTCCGGTCAGTAAAGTTGAACGTATATTATGTCGCGTTCTAAAAAATATATAAGTGGGCTATAAAACCGCGTAGCGACACGACGTTTATTCGCAATGAAAAACTCGCCTTTACGCAAGTATCGATTCGCCGAGCGAGACGTATGTACACGATTGCCGTCAACAATGCTCGCAATACTATCACACACCACGTGACGTATGTGTATAATAACGAATGCAAAGCTATTCTGGAGATTTTCCTAGCAATCATACGCACCGCGAATATATACCTGCGAAAAAGAAAAACGAATATCCGTCACGATGAATCGATTAATTTACTTATCTCTTCGCGCAATCTCCCCAACCTCCGCACGCGGAGGTTGATTAATGCGCACGCGCGCGGTGGGGCCGATTGACCGAATTGCGAGATTCATTCGTATCTCGCGCAACGCGATTACACTTTTCCCCCGCGCTTGTTTGCTTATCCGCGCGATATGCGCGTATGTCGATCTCTCTCTCTCTCTCTCTCGCTTTTTTCGCGTGATTTTTCGCTGTTTGCTATGCGCGAATATTTGTCTGTTTCATCGACGTTCCAGGGCTGTCCGAAATACGCATCGCGCGGCTGTAAAACTCGTGTAATAAAGGTTGATGGGTGCGCAGGCGATTGCAAACAAACGAGATGTGCTGTGATTTTCGATGCGATTATATCGCGGGTACTGGTATATATTTTTTTAAAGTTAATAATAAGCAGTGTATTTAGATTTTAATGCGAAATTATTACTCCCCGCTGCTGTTTACAAACACCTCGCCGGTTACTACATTCCTGATTTTACTTCCCTCCCACCCCTCGACCTCGATCGATTCGCTACACTTTATTACGCAAATAGTAATCGCCAATTTACCATTTTACGACTTGTATACACCTGTAGTAAATGTACAATTGGCCGATCCGGTTACTAAGCAGAGCCGCTGTCTCCGAATTAGCGGAATTAAAAATTCCGACCGCGTACGTGCGGGTCGTTTCTTGAGGGAAACTTGACAGCGGGACGTGCGCGCGAGACGTCACATTTTTTCACGCAAACATGCGCGAGATAAGCTTCTGCTCTACCTTTTCCTCGGGGAGATTTATATGGAGAGCTCTGGAGAGGCAGTCGCTCTTAATGTTTGGGTGTACGGCTTAATTTTCCGCGCGTGTCCGCATTCGTCAAAAAGGGAGATATAGGATGAAGTGTATACGGGTGTGTGGGGGAGATCTTGTGGCGCGCTTTTTAAAATATATACGGCGAGAGGTGAGGGGTTGTGAAGCTGGCGCGTGATAAAGGTGGAATGTTTATTTATCACTCTTTTGTGATATGAGGATACGTTTGTGTGATGCATTAATCAACAATGTAATGTACGATTTTCACTGCGTTTATCAACTGGTGTTTTACACATTTAAAAATACATTTCATCATCAAATTATAACTTTTAATAGAGCATAAATTTTTCGTATATATAAGTAGCAGAATCTATGAACTTTATACATTTTTAAATATTCTCATTTTCTACTCTACTCCTATTACTCTAAAAATTAAACAAACCGTAATCATCCAAATACTCATTAAACCCCCACCCATCAGACATGAACGCACATTATCATCTGCGGTCAATGCAAAGTCTCAAAATATTCCCGTCGCGTCTCTTACGTACATTCCACCCCGAAAATTCAATGCAGTCTCGAGTACCGAAGGGACTATATATCTCTCGTTACGTCAACGCGAGACGGTGCGAACAAGCCATCCGTGCATGATGCGCGTCATTACATAGGCCTTTGCCGCGCGGCGCGCCGATAAAACGTGAAAGTGAGAGAAAGAGAGAAGGGGCAGTATATTCGAGGTGTATATTATATTTAGACGCCCCGCGCTTACAGCGTCTAGGATGAAAATTTTCACTGCGCCGAGGTTTATACATTGTGCGCGGTGGTATCCGGAAGCGCGGCGTTCTTTATAGAATTCTATACACGTCTTATGAATATTCATCGCGAAGCGACTTATAAAAGCGTCATAATGGATGGTAAACCGGTTACGTTGTACCCAGAGCCCACGCGTGTATTACACGCGGAGAGTATAAGGGAACAAAAAGTCTAATCTTGCGCCGCATTTGTCGTTCCTGATCGACTGCAGCGGATCTTTCTCCTCCGCCCGTTTCGGGTTAGCGAAAAGTCTTTTCCCGCTTTCCCGACTTTAATTTATAGTAAATATATATATACGGTTGCAGACATAGCGCGATTTTCGCGGATGAACTATTCATCAGATTCCGTGTAACGGTTGACACCAGTTTTCTAGCGGCATTATTGTTATTCAGAGGCGATGATTTATTCCCGACAATAGAGCACAGAATTTTTCCTTGAATTTTAACGTATAAGGTAAAATGCCCAATACTTGGACACTTTATGGAGAAAATTTCAAACGACGATGTTTTTAAAATCAATAATCGAAATTCGTTGCAACTTTTTTTTATCTAATTGTAATTCGCGCTCGATTTAATCAATTTATATCAAGACAAAGACCATTGCATGCTTTTTTATATATTAAGAAAGTAAGTTCAAAATATGCCTCTTAAATTGATATAGTTGGACACCCTACTCGAGCTTATTACGAATACTTGGACATGATTTTAACCTAGTACTTGGACAATAATATTAAATGTGTCCAACTACTGCTTTATAGTAATTCAGAATTGCCAAAAGTTGGACAATGTTCAATTTTGCACGTTTTGAAAACATATTTCAAAACATTATACTTCTTATAAAAATAAATTCAAAGACTAAATTAAAAGGATTTCGATATCAATAGACTGTTATTACCGTAAACAATGCTAATAAATCGACATTGACATCATATCTATCAATAAAACTAGTCTATTACTGTTGTCCAAGTATTGGTCGGAATTTTCGTTTTGTCCAAGTATAGGGCATTTTACCTTATGTACAATGTAAAGTGGCCGCGCGGAACTATCGGATATATACCGTGACGATGGTACACACGTTCTCTGTGATAAAAAGCTGCGATTGTTGCCATGTCTTTATTTACATTGACGTCTCTATAATTAAAAGCACAACCGTTAAAATAGCAAACATTTTTACTCCCACAACCCCCGCTCTATTTAAGAAAAGCTACGTAGCGCGACTCTTTTTCCCACCCCGACGCGCAGCTGCTCAAGTTGACAAAATAAACAAGCCAGTCCGCTAAAAACCGTCTTTACACTCAACCACGTCATCGCCTCCTCCTTCTCCTCCTCCCGCCAACCACAAAATAAACAAGCTGGAGGAAGAAATCAAGGTCCCGCTGTCCCTCTTATCTCCGCCGAACTCCACTTCTTTCCCCCCCCGCTATATTACGCGGGAGCGTAAAAACAAAACGGACGCGGATCGTGCACGCATTGTCGAACGGCGGGGACGTGTGGGTACGTGACGCGCAATGCAGATGAGTTTCAAGGTCGAACGACGCGAGAGAGAGGGAGGGAGAGAGATGATCTTTTTATTAGTGTAATAATGCGCGCCCTGATTGTGTGGATGTGTGTGCAGGGGTTGTATTTTTATTTGGCGATTGTTTCGCGATGTTATAAGTTATAATGGAAAATTCGTTTATGTGGCTGCGTTTCAGCGACACGCGGATGCTGTTTTTTTTTTCCTATTGATTCGTATATATACTATGTAGATGTAAAATTTTCTGTGTTTTTCTTACCCTTTGCGAGAAAAAAGCAAAAAAGAAATGTTTGTTTTTCATTATGTTACTGTAATACGCAGAAACATCGAAAATGTTTATGTTGTCGTTGATGTTTTTTCAAAGGCAAAAAGTTCCGTTATGTTTTCCTTTCCACCGTATGTATATAGGCCCGTAGAGAGAAAACTAGCGCAATTAGCTGTTCTAGAAGACACGACGCGATGTTTTAAAATAGTAATTGTATTTCGCGCGGTAGTCGCCGCGAGGGCTGCTCTGCTGCTCTTTTCTTTCTTAAAATAAAGTTTTTAACTTTTAATTGAAAAGCGCATTATTCATTTGCGCACTCCGCGTATATGGTTTCATGCCGCGGAATGAGAACCAAATTTCCTTTTATTCAATTTTTTCCCATTCGCGAAATTTAAAAAATGAAAGAGGGATGGGGGAAGGAAGGGAACAAATTTTGGATTTTTCCGAGATATCGCTGCCCTAGTGGAAATCCAAAACATTTTATAACCAATAACTGACCATTTATATTAGAAACTTGCTATAAAATAGGAATTTTTCTTGTTCAGTTTCTAGCTCCTGATGAAACGCTTTTTCTCATATTATTTGGTCATTTAATAGATTGAAAAATAGAATGAGTTTTTCGAAGACAAGTACAAGCTTATTCTCGAGTATTTTAAAGGTATTAAAATTGATAAGTTTCTGTAGTTTGGAAATGGCTAGTAGAAGGCTTGCTGTTATGACAACGAGTGAGAGAGACAGAATCAGACGGAGAAATAAAAGTTTTTCTGAATTATTGATAGAATGAATACAACAAACGATTTATTAGTATACGTTACTTATTTATATTTTGGTAAGCCATCCAGTGCACTTTAATACTCTTTCATCGAAGATGAAATTAATAAGTAAATCAAATACGAATATTTTGTTGTTACGTCAATCTAAGAAATAGGCAAATAATGGTCGAAAAATCGTTACATCATAGCGATTAATTAGCCAGTTTTATTAGCTATTTTCTATCTTCTTGGCCATTTCATATAAATGAATTTCTACCATGCGTCATCTGTTTAAAACGTCACTACATGATGCGTGTATAAATATATCGCGACGGGTTATAAATTTGTTACGCTTCGCCTCATTCGTGGCCGCATTAAAAACACATCCATAAAATATAAATTTCACATCATTATCGCTCGGTGATAAAGCCCCGTCGGTCCGAACTTATGAAAAACAGTCCATAAAAAACCAATGTAAATAATAATAACCGGTCGTTCGCAGGGTAATTAAAATACCAATTTATCCTCGACTCGTCAATAATTACCAATCCCGAAGGGCGCGTGTAACGAACTCCCTCTTCGATATATTTCGTTCCGACAGCAAACAAAGAGCGCGCGACAAAGTGAATTCTTCATCAATCCTCTCCACGCGCTCTTTTTATATCCTTTACACCGCAAACCCCGGATTTCCAATATAACAGCCCTTCAATCCCGGTTAAAAAGACGTTTGCAAATTCGCCCGCTAATTCGGCCGCCTCTCCTCTACAAATCCCCGGCCGCAAACAGGTCGTTAGCCTCTCGAAGATCGATGGCGGAGAGAGAGAGGGACGCGCGGGAATGCAAAGCGATCAATCTCCGCGCTCCTTTCTTCGAGCTTAAAGTGGCCGATCGGTCACACAGTACCTACCTCACGTGCCGTCTGACTGCACTCAAGGTACACCACGAGGATTTGCTTTTGTCTCGGAGCAAACGTCGGGGGAAAAGGAGTTGGATATCGACGTATCACACGCTCTCGAGGTTGTCGCAGCAGCGGTGGGTGTAAATATTCCGCAGAGAGAGAGTTGAAAGCCCGAGGGGGGCGTCACGGAAAAAGGGGATATGGATTACGTATTGTGCGGGTGGCAACTGTTTTTGCATCGCGACGGTGCGGTCGCGCTTTGTCCCCGGAGCGCTGAAAGTTTGATGAATGAAAATTCGGCGAATATTTACTTACACTTCGGTGTACATTTGTATATACACAGGTTTTTGGCAGAATTCTCGGTTCTCCAGTGGGCGATGAATATCTTACTCCCTAGGTGGCCTGTTACCCTCTCCTTATATGAAAAAAAAAAAATCAAACAAATCGTTTTCCTTCACAATATTTATTCGCACCGTTTCTACAATAAACGTCACAATTTCATCCTTCCCTCGTAAAAAGTCCTCTTCATCGTCCGTACCCCTCGCCCCGTACCACCGCGTACACGGCTATATAAGCGAGCACGACGGCCACCTCGACGCCGTAGACCTCGAGCAGCGCGTACAGCATGTCTGCCCACCTGCGCCAGCGTCCCGGGCCAGCGTCGCCCCGGACGAACAGTCGTTTCACCGGCTCGTCCGACATCAGTATATAAAGTATAAGTGTGCGGAGATGACTGGAGTGCCCGAGAGAAAGAGAGAAAAGGGTGATAGGGTTTTGTTAGAACCGGAGTGTCAGACGTGAAAGGTTAGTTTTGCGCGGTGGCTGTTATACATGCGTTTCTTAAGAAAGAACAAAATATTTCGAATTCGTTAAATCAACGGTCCTTAAGGTTGTATTGTCTGCAAGGTCTCATTAAAAAATTTAAGACAAATATTTTGGTCGTATAATTCGTCGAAAACAGTAATACTCTACAGTTCTAAGAGTAATCAAATATGTAAAATATTTTTTAATACTATGAAAAAAACTTTACATCGGTTTTAGAATATTTTAATGCTCATTTTTTTCACTTTTTGGTATGACTGTACGCCTTATTACACAGTTTTTATGCTATAACTTTAATACTAGCTCGCAAAAGCAATTCATTTCAATTGCAATCGATTATAAAGGGTTTCTTTTACGTATACACAAATTTACAAGAACTAAACACTATATTTTCAACTTAATTTTTTCAATAACTACGATAAATATAGCCATATTCAGAGAATCTCCATAAGAACCCGCGTTCATTTTAAACTACAATATCTCGAAAACTAGTTCGCAAATCATATTCAAATTTGGCAGAGACGTTTATAACGATATTATTGACCTACTGACGAAATTTTATTGATCTGACATTATTTTTTACGTATAGCCTATACAACCTTAAGAATGGAAAGTGACGGCTTACTTGCGGTCACCTCTGATAACCGTTACATAACCCTCAGCCAGCCATGTTGCGATGACACCATCAACGACATCAGCAGCAGCAGCAACACTTCTTCGACACCACCGTCACGCTGGCAATGACTCAGCCCCATCATGAGGAGAGGCGGAAGGTGCCGCGCGGCGACACGCGACGACAAGGACGCGCTGCTGCTGACGGGCCCGCGCGCGCGGATCAGCAGCTACTGCGAGCAGCACCGCGATACTAGGTTAGAACGCGCGCTGAGCTGGTATCAGTGTCGAGAGAGAGAGAGAGAGGCGCAAAGCCCCCGCGGCGGTTAAACTCGAAAATTATTCCCGCGTATATCTAGGAGGAGTAAATCCCTTCGGCGGCGGTGCAGCGACGACGACGGACGTCAGCCGGGATTTCGCGTAAACGATGACAGGGATGAGTCGAGCGAGCGGTACAGGCGACGTAGGGAGGACATGCAAGAACCGGCTACGTACTACGGCTCGTGCCTTAAAAAGACCAGCCGCGAAGGGGTTAGCGGAACCAGCTGTGAGTGATATGATATATGTGGGGGGTTCGATTAATGGTAAAGTGCGAATTGTTTCGTACGTATTTTACTCTTTAAAAATGAATAAGTGTGGTAAGTCGTTCACTCGTGACAGTAAGTGGAAAGAAAATCTGCACTGAGAGAAGAATATTGTTATAGTTAACATATTTATCTATTTGATTAGAATTGCAATATTGTAACTGTTACAATATCGTATATTTGAATAGGGAAGATTTTGACGATTAAACCCAATATAGTAACTGTTACAATACCAATGTTTACCAGTAACATATGGTATATTAACAGTTACAATGCCATGTTAACAGTAAACAAATCCTTCTCTCAGTCTGCTAGAATGAAATTTTTATCGCGTAATAATGAATATAGTTTTTACCCATTAGCACTAGTAAGCGACTTTTCCATATTTAGGTAGTAGAATGAAAGCAAATGTTCACTGCTTAACGTAGTAAATTTAACACATAACTATTTGCATTCTACCTAAAATATAACAACCACCCTTCTTCATCAGGCACAACGCGCGCGAAGAAACACGTCAACTTCCACGACGCGACCTCCCACTGCCATCATCCTCACCATCATCCCACCTACGACGACTCAATCGCCCTGGTAAAAACTCTCTATCTCTATCTCTCACCTCGACACTCAACCCCGTTCCCCAAATTACCCATCTGCGCGACAGGATCTACACAACCAGCATCGTCAGGAGCCGGAGCCGCGCGCGTGGCGAGACAACGACGCGGTGCTTTACGAGCGCGGCGGCCGCGCGTCCGGCAATTACGACGAGTGTAAAGCGCGCGCCGCTGGCGGCGAACGACGACGCTCGAGTGGTGAGAGAGAGATATTGAATTGCATCGAGCGCGTGTGTAGTAGTAGTTTGCGTTGGGGTTAGGAGGAGCGCGTGATTGCGATGGTGGGAAACCGTGGGGGTTTCTTTCGTGGTAGTGTAGGGGGGGGGGGAGGAGGGAACGGCCGTGACATTGAGAGTGTCGTAATGGGAATGTTGGAGTGCTTGGATAGAATGTTACCTTAATTTAAGGTGGTTCATGATCTAAAAATGCTATTGCAAATTGTTTTTCTACGAAAGTACGCTTTGACATTATAATATAAGTGATCGTAGTATTCAAAAGTTGAAAGATTTAGATAACAGAAAAAAAAATTATTCACAAGCGCGTAAATATTATCGTTTACCAAAGAAAAGGTCATATAATTTCTTATTAATTTTTTATTTTTTATACGATTTTTATAATCAAGGTATCATTTTGTTCCTCAAACGATTACCTATAACTTTAAGTTTTAAATTATTAAACTTCATAAGCAATCCGCTCTAACTTGGCGCATAATAAATTTTTTAATAATATTGATCTTTAAAGTTATAGTAAACGTTTGAGGAACAAAATGATACCTTGATTATGAAAATTGGATAAAAAATGAAAAATTGGTAAGAAATTATCTTTGGTGAACAATATCTACTTTTTTTTCTGTTATCTACATCTACTTTTGACTGCTGGTACCACTGTTATTATAATATTATCAAAGCTATCCTGCGTACGAAAAATACTTACATCAAATCGGGGTTTCTTAGCTATACACTAACAATTATTTTTCTATTTAATTTTAACATTAGGTACCTTCTTATATAGATTTTGGTAAAAATAAGGTTTAAAACAAACACTTTCGGCACACGCACACAGGGTCAACGACGACATCGCGCCAGAGCGAGCCCTCGTCCCGGTACTACAGCTCCTCGCACGACCTCGCGGACAACTTCAACCGTCTCTCACTGACGTCCAGCTGCACCTCAACCTCGCGCTCTCAAAAATCCGACAACAATCGTCACCAGCAGCCTCGAGTAACCCGACGGAGGGACGCGTTAGGTAGAGCCGCGGCGAAGCAGATGCTGGTGTACCCGCCGGAGGGACAGGTCGGCGCCCCGCTTACGGTGATGAAGAAATGGTCGAACGTCGCGTGTCACGTGCGCGGTGACGCCGAGCGCGGGTATAGGTGGGTAATAAATTAAAGTGTACTTTCTAAAAATGAATGTGTGAAAAGTCGTTCACTGGTGTGAATAAGTGAAAAAAATGACTTGTTTCTTAGCGAACATTTACTTGTTACGCAGTGAAAATTTTATTCCACTTCTTTAATAAGTGAATATTCACTACACGGAGAAAAATGTTTGAGTAAAAATTACTATACTGTATTGAAACCGGGGGACAGACTCGCATTATCAAAAAAATTAGTATACTTTCTAGTAAAAATTACTATATTTCTATAGAAATATAGTAATTTTTACTAGAAAGTATACTAATTTTTATAAAATTACTATAGTAATTTTTACTACATTTATAACAATTTTTACTAGAAAGTATAGTAATTTTTTTGATAATTTGAGTCTGTCCCCCGGTTTCAATACAGTATAGTAATTTTTACTCAACCATTTCTCTCCGTGTAAAGAATTAGTCAATTTTCTCACTTATTCGCACAATGATAGAAAGAAATATTTGAGTCAAATTCCTGTGACTTAACAGTTAATACACGAAACTAAAGTTATTAAAAATAAATTGATCTTACAAATAAATAAACAAAAGTTAATAGTATTCTCAAAGTTTTAATAATCATATTAACATTATTAGTATTTATAATACTTTTTTGATGTTTTAAATTGTTTAATACGAAATAATAACTATATTGACTAGATGTGCAAATTAAACGTTAAATAAAATATTGACAAACGATGAAAAGTTCATAAAATGTTTTATAAACAGTTGAAGTTTTATTACTTAATTCAATTTGACTTACTTATTATTAACAATAACGTCATATTTTTTGGCTCAAATATTTCTTTCCATCAGTGCACCAGTGAACGACATTTCACATATTCATTTTTAGAAAGTATAAAGAAAAACGATAGTGATGATAAGTGGGGTGTTTTCGTAGGTACAAGGTATACTACCTGCAGGCGTTCGAGAGCGAACCCTGGTACCCGGACGAGGAGACGGGCGGTCCGTTCCGCAGCGCCGCGCGTTTGGACTACTCGACCAGTGACGTCGGATGACGTCTGATTATTATCTGTCTCTTGTAATGCACACGCATACGTACACAGTATCTGTAATCTCTTTAGATATATATGCTCAACGACGTCGATATCAACCGCCATTACACGCGATCTCTCCCGGTGGGACAGTCCTTTCACCTCGCGACTCTCGACGCGCGAATTGCATTGCAAATTCGGCGCTGCGCGTGGAATGGCTAATGGAGTAACGCCGGAGTGGCGAGAAGTAGAGAGAGTGCGCTGTTTGGATGAATAAATGTTTGATTAGAAAGGGATCGTGTTGCATAAATTGTTAAGCTGCTTTTTTAGGGGGGAAGGGGAGGTGGACGGTACGGCTGATTTAATGTGAAAGCGAGGTTCCGATTCTTTGGAACGAAAGTGTCAAAGTTGGTAGGAGAGAAAAAGAGCGAGAGCGAGAGGTATATATTCGGAAAACTTGCAATGGAATTTTTCGCGTTACTCTTATATGTATATTCTTTGTAAAAAGTTTTCGCATTACCCGGTTGACGGTGCGCGGAATACGGTGAAGTTCTTTCATTTAATTAACTTTTATACGCGAACCGCTACACGAGGCTCGAATAAAATGCGCGCGTAACAACTAAAATACATAATACTCGTGTTCCATTAATTATTCAAACCCCTCGCTAAATCAACGTCCGGCGCGATTAATAATACATCCGGACAATCACACTCGCCTGCCATAAACTCTCTATACACGCGAAAATCTCTCTCTTCCCCACCCCCGCGATGCGTTCATTAGCGCAAATTTCTCGTCCTTGAGTGCAGCATTGATTTTCTCCCCTCCTACATGCGTGTGTGTATGCAGCGAGAGGGAGAGAGTGAGAGAGGAAAAATCGCCAGAGCGTGTGTCACGCGATCCGCCTGAGATTTGATCAGAGGCGCCGACGACGCTGCTGCTGCTAGAGAGAGAGGAAAGCGAGTGGATTTTAGTAATGAAGGACCGAGGTACCGGGAATTTTGCCGCTGCAGGGGGGTGGAGGAGTGATGAGGAAAGTTTAGTGGCTCAGAGTTAGGGGTTGATCAGTTATTGTGAAATTTATATTAGCGGGGTATCGGGATCCATGGATGGGTAATTTTGCGGCGGTTTGCGTTCGTAAATAGTGTGATTATTAGCTATATGAAATGGGGGTCCGATTTACATAATAGCTGGTCGTTTATATTTTAATTGTTAGTTTCGAATCGGGTAAAGTGTTTGAATACAGGGTATAACGTGAATAAAAAGATGAAACGAATTCAGAGATGTCTTTCATAGTAAGGAATATTTTTAAAAGCAAACATTCCAACTACTACATTTTCTTGACTCTTAAAAATAATCAGGCACTATAAATTCTTGAATGTAAGTAACTGTACGACGATTGACGTATACCAATCTCAAACTGAAGTATATACCCACAGACCCTCTCGTGAAAAATCTCAGCGGGTGCAGCTGCAACCCCGCGAAAAGTCAAACCGCCCCGCGTATATGCTAAAACACATCGTATAATATACGCTTGCGTAGTCATGTACGTGCACACGTACCGACAGCGAGCTTTTAATAAATTAAGGCGCCGGCTGATTTTATCGGCGCGCAATCCCCGCCGGAAGAAAATTCGATTACCCGCGTTAATTTTTCAGGGCCTCCACACCACCTGACTTATCGTCTCGGACGAGGAGCAAATTCGCGCGTAGACAGAAGTGCGTTAATTTTTCACGTAGGTAATACAGAGCCCGGAGATTTATTCAGCGTGGATTTTGGGATCATTGAAGATGTCGGGGGTTGGCGGAGAAAGACCGAAGAGTTTATGTAAATTTCGAGTCGCGTAAGTGGTCATTATCGCAAGGAATTTAATTAATCTTATAACAAGCGCAGGACTTTTGACGTAGATTGTGTTTTACTTACTTTTAATGTTCACTTTAATAATGCGAGTAGTATTGTTACTATACAATAAATGTATACATTTACAATTTATCACGAGATTATCGATAAGATTATTTCTAAAACTCCGCGATATACCATAAGTATTAGCATTAAAAAAGCATTTCACATCCCAAAGTTTTATTTCGCCCGTATATACAGCGAGACGCTCGGATTTTATGCATCAGCGCGACCTTCGCAACCGATTCGCAACGATAAATTAAAAAATGACCCAAACAAACTACAGATAAAAAAGCTCGCAAATCGTTCAATTTTCGAACAATAAACGCGCGCTCATTTCGTGTTATTCGGTTAGCGGTGGGGGTAAAAAAAAAGAAAAAAACAAGACTGCGATGATGAATATATCGAAAAATTGAAAACGCCGCTCAACACCCGAGTAAAAAATGAACGAAGATGTCAATTAACGACGCTTTTACGCGGGCGCATTAATTTCGCGATATATACGTATATAGGGGGGAAGAGCTTTTACGCGCGGACGAATAATAAGTCGCCGATAAAAACACGTCGATATAGCCGGCCATTCGTTCGCTTAACGATGTAATAAATAGGAGCTAAAGTATATCGCCGACGAGGTTGAAGAGGCACCGGCGCGACGGGGTTTGATTCAATGTCAGACACGCGGCTGTATTATTCGTCAATTCATTAGTTCTCCTTATCGCGTTGCATCAGAACCTCTTTTTGTTCCTCCCAACTGTTCGAATGTATAACTTAAATTAGTTGGGGCTTATATAACACATTTATCCTCCGGCAGACAAAAACTATATAACTCGCGCACCAAGTCGGCTTATATACATTCATCTCCGTTCGCGAACGAGAGAGTTTGTTTCTTGCGCGAGCACAACTACATAGCGCGTCGAAGTTTGTCTAATAACTGCACTGCGGATTTTCGGCCTCCCGCGAGGTTTTATGAGAACCGTGTTAGAAGTCGCCGAAACAAGCGAGCGCGTGTTGCAAGAAACTTAAGGACGTTCTCTTGGTCGAAATAGCAGTTTTCGAATTTTTAACTTTTAAATAATGTTTAATTAATTTAATAATCCAAAAGTAAGTAAGAAGGAAAATAAAAAAAATTTTTAAAACGAATTCAGGCAATAGTTACCATGATTTTGTTAAAATTAAAGACAAAAACTTCAATAAGTTACCTAATTTTTTTTTGTTTCTTATCCAATCTTAACGAAATAAAGCTTATTTTGTTCGTTAAGAAATTTCAGAGGGACTATCGATGGGAAAATTTATGATACGAGTTACCAATACGACGTAATATCAATTTGTTTATTAAAACTTGACTTACTTTTCTTAAACAAATTGATATTACGCCGCACTGGTAACTTGTATCATAAATTTTCCAATCGATACTCCCCCTGAAATTTCTTAACGAACAAAATAAGCTTTATTTCGTTAAGATTGAATAAGAAAGAAAAAAAATTAGGTAACTTATTGAAGTTTTTGTCTTTAATTTTAACAATATCATAGTAACTATTGCCTGAATTCGTTTGAAAAAAAATTGTTTTATGTACCCTCTAATGTATATTTGTTATATGTACTTACTACTGGATTATTAAATTAATTAAACATTATTTGAAAGTTAAAAATTCGAAAACTGCTGTTTCAACCAAGAGAACGCCCTTAAGTATAAGAAGTGAGAATTCTGCGCTTATATATAAAGAATGGGCGAATGAATAAAGAATAAAAAAGAAGAAATGTGAAATACGCGGGTTGCACCGCATATCATCCTTAATCCCGTTATATATAATACACACATATACCTTACTCTTATTCCAAAACTCACTCCTCTAACGCATGCGACGCTCTTCACCTCACGCATTGCAATCTTATCAATCATTCACACTCGTCGCGACTAATAAGCCCCTATACTTGCAAGCCGAAATGTAAAATCCAGTCACGTGAGACTGGACTTTTTCGCCGAGTACACACACACACACACATCGACGTGAATAATGCAGGCCGCCTTTGAACCTCCGCCGTCTCGCCTCTTGAATCATGTAGCTAGCATATACATGTGTGTCCACGCGACGACTTCCTCGTGAGCGTCGACGCGTCGTAAAGTGCCCGAGATACATAGTACACTGCGACGGCTAATCGAGCGCCGCAAGTGTAAACACGCGCGATGCATAGTTTATTACGGATGTATATCGTAAACACACGTAAGGGAGCGAGAAGTGTGGGTGTGTTGTTAAATCACGTGATGCATTTTTCAGAGGACAGGGAACTTTATACCGTCGATTTGGTTTATAATAATGTTATTAATTGCGCGGGGAGTTGAAACGAGGGATTCACTTAGCCGCTAAGTGACGCGCGGTGAATTTATGCTGAAGGAAGCGGAGAGAACGGATGACGGATCGACCCGGAGATAGCGGCAGCCGGCGGTTTTATCGAGTTGGCGCGCGGAAATGTTGTAATGGGTCGTCGAGCGGGTTGTTAATTTATGCGAGTGAGCTTAACAGGCGTTTTGTCATAATTAGGTACGCTTTTTGTAGAAAGTAATAATCTTTCTACACAAAAATGTATAACTGTAAATTACTACAAGTATTCTTCCAAAGGACACGACGACGTGGAAATAAAAATCATAAACTCCGCGCTTATTTGCTGAAACAAAGACTCTCGCTGGGATTTTGTTTAGTTCGCTAAACAACGCAATCACCCACTGCCCACTTCCCCGCAATTAATCGCAAAGTCCCGCAAGAATATACCCTAAAATTAAACTCTTTATATCCTTCGAAGCTCTCTCTCTCTCTCCTTCTCGTCGGATTAAACCGAAACACTCGTCTCATAACGACCGCTCGACGCCGCTTTCCTCTCTCATCTCCATTCCCTACTTAACTTTCCTCGAAATAAAGCTTTCTGCCGAGAACCCCAAGCTATGAGAAACGAGCGGAAGGCCGTCAGCAACGGCGGCGGCGGCGCTCCATAATTAAAATAAAAAAGAATTCCACTTACAGCTCACGCACTTAATCTAGCGTGTCCAATTTCCGCGGGGGAATACATATATATACGTATATCTCACTGCCACCGCCGGCGCACATAATCGGCCTCGATAAAGGCGAAACGAGGGAGAGGGAGTAGAGCACGCGAAAAGGATTCTTCCTCGCTCTCTCTCTCTCTCATACTTACTCGGGGGAAATAAAAAAGGAGAAGACAGCACATATCCGCGGGGAGTAGCAGCCGCGCCGCCGCCGGTGTGTAACTCGGTTTGTACAGGCCCGCGGTCCTATCTCTCTCCCTTTGAGCGGGTCTGATGTGTGCACTGGCCGAAGGCACGCGAGTTCTTTCTTTCAATTCGGCCGGGTTAATTAAATGTCTGAATTATGGATGCGCCGGGGACGCCGAGGCGCTTTTGTTTCGCGCCAACAAGAGTAAGCGAGGAATGGTTGGCGACGCTTTTAGGATGTGTTTTTTTTTTTGCTGGGAAGCGTTGAATGTTTAACGTGGTAAGTGGTCCAAGAGATTCTGTATCGTTGGTGCGGATTTTTCGGCTGCAGGTGGCTGGATTGCGTAGTGTACGGGGCGATGGCTGACCGAATCGTCTCAATACTACTTGAAATGATTCTTTCGTGTAACGAAGAAGAATGTGAATTTATTAAATACATATTAGAAGCATATGTTTTCAAAAACTAAGGCTGTGTTATGCGATCTGTTTCGAAAACATAATTGCTGGAAATGGCAACTCTTAACGGCAGGAATTAATTTTTTAAAACTCTAAAGGAAAATGATTATTTCTAGCCAGGAAAACTCTTCAGACAAGCAGAGCTGTAAGTACATGAATATTTAATGATCCTGGTCTCTCGTAAAAGTTCAGCGTCGCTGATCGAATTCAAGAGCCATTTAATGTCAAAGATAAAAAAGTTACAGCTTGAGCTCGAAATGACGGAGCTTTCTACTCAAAACAACAATTTCGTACCTTCCGTTCAATAACAACCTACTAAAACATACAAAAAAACAAAATTTTAATTAATACATTTAAACACCACCAATTTTTTAATTTTTTTTTTTAATCACTATAACGAACATTTTCGCGACTTCGCTCTGTCAAAGTGCGTTCAAACATTGGGCTTTATTTGCCAAACAAACAGCTCAACACAGTTATATAACGCCGACTGGTCTGCATCACCTGACGAAAATAATTCCACGGGACCGCCGTCTCGGTTCAAAGGATCTCTCTCGCGTGCCCGCGCCGCCACGGGGCTGATATTTTATTCGGTTTAATTAAGACCCGGGGTCCGAAACCCTCCGCGCGCGAATTATTAAACGGGAGCGATTTCTCGGAGCGCTTTTCGCTTGCGTTGAAAGCCTGTGTCTTGTATTATTTTATACACGGACGCGTGCTTTTTAATTAACCTTCTCGCGCGGCGTGTGATTTATAGCGCGAGGTTTTGATTATTCTGCGAAATTTTCCCGAATCGAATGCGAATTGGAACCTCGGAAGATTTATACATGGTTATCGAGTTCAAAAATTAATACTTAATGAATAGACAGAATCACATGTTCCATAAAGATTAACAATCCCATCATTATCATCGCTTGCACAATTCGAATTGATATATAACACCCGTCGCGCAGTCGCGGCTTTCCAATTCGATTCCCGCCCACGCACGCGTCAGCCGCTCTGCACTATCGGATTTCTATCCTAACGGACGTACCCATACACTTTTAGCGAGATTACGACGACGCGCAATCACCTTCGCGTGGAAATCATCGTCATCGTGTATCGCATCTGTCGGATTAGGAGAGGCGTAAACACGAGAGAGGCTCGTAAATTAGCGCGAGCCTTTTTTTGTATCGCGTCGTCGGGGTCGAAGTGGATGTGGCGAGGACGATTGGGTGAGGGATTATTGGCTGACGGAGGGGGGGATGATGTTTTGGGAGAGACGCCGTGGGTGGATGTATGGTGATAGGGATGGGATAGTTTAGAGATGGTGTGGAGTGTGAAAATTAGGAAATGGGGGGGGGGGGTGATTTAGGGGGAGGTTAATGGACGGGAATAAATCAAGAGTGCGGTGGACGTTTGGAAGATGGAAATAGAAACGTATTTATTTGTTGTAAGGAAGTGGACGTTGGAATTAAAATGCTCTAGGATTTATGTATTTCATACGGTTTTGGTAATTTCGCGAATCCTCTATTAAAATTTCATATAAATTCACGCTGAAAATAAAATTTGACAAAAATTAAAAAAAGGGTTGAAAAAATTATGATACCGTCAGGTTGAGCTACCAGACTGTATAAAGACCCAAAATATTATTATACTTTATAAGGTTAAAAATTTTGTATAAAATATAAATCCTGTATAATTTAAATTTTGTGTGTAAAATATGAATCCTGTATAATTTAAATTTTGTGTAAAATATTTTGTGTAAACACAAATGTTGTGTAAAATTTCAAATTTTAAAACAGTGATTATCCTCCGATTTTACACAAATATTTGGATAAATTGAACATTTTGCAAAAAATTTGTGTAAACTTTTTACACAAAATTTGTGTAATTCATTTACACAAATAATTGTGTAAAATAGGGAAATTCATATTTTACACACATTTTCTGTAATATAGGGATACAATTTTTAAGAGGGTAGAAGAAATTTTACTACAAGAATTACACTCCATTGCAAAATTTCCTGTATGGTATGATGATTTTTCGGATTTTCACAATCTACGATAGTTTTCGGAACTTCCGCACAACACCTCACGAAACAATTCTCGCACCCGCAAGGTATCCTCAAAAAGCCCTAAACTCATTACGCTGATTGCAAGCAGCGAGCAGCTGCTGCCGAAAAATCCGGTTCGCTCTTCCAGCGCCCCGACAGCACGTAGACAGCCAGGCGCTGCAGCAACGAAGTTACGAAAATCTAATTTTTGCCTGGCTTCCCCTTTAAAATGTGCACGTGTGCAGTGCACCTGGAAAATTCACACCCACGCGGTGTTAATTAAACAGCGTCGGTGATGCTTCACTCCTGTGCGTTTTTCTAAGATCAGAGGTTAATGAAGGTTCAATGGTGCGTCAATTAGGGGTGGGAAGTTTTTCCTCCATATAACCTACGAGGGGGGAGGGAAAAATGTTATAAGAATGAATGGGAAGAAGTTTTGGCTGAGTTACTATACCAAAGCGAGCTTACTATGATTACATTCTTCACGCGTGTGTAAAAGACGAGCGTTCGTTTAATTCTGAAAAATTTCACCCGTACGTCCCTCAAGTTTTTACTGTCGAACGAAGGTAAGAAGATATGGTAAGCGAGGGGAGACGAAAGAACATCGCGCATTGATAAAACCGAATGGATTCAATTACGGTAACCGTCCACGGATACACATCGCGCCTTAAAATCCAAAACCTCCGGGAAATTATTCCGATCCAATATAACTCGCGGTGACAAACGGCTCGTCCTCCTTCGAGAGAGCGATAGCGAACAAAGAATAAAAAAAAAAAAAGAAAAGAAGGGAAAAAATACATCCTCGCGACAGAAGCAATCTCGAGAATAAGAGTCAAATCAGCCGATTGCATTATCGCGCGTGTGGAAAGCCCTGGAAAAATGAATTTCTCTCGCCGCGGGGAAATACGCGATAAATAAAGGCCGGGGATGATAAAGCGATAGCGGCGGAGGGAGAGAGACACAGACGTACAGAGCCGGATAATCGGACGTCAGAGCGCGGCGATTCCGATTGGATTTACGGCAACGGCTGCAAATTGACAAATCCAGCCGCGATAAGCGACGGCTATTTAATTCAGCGTTTATTTCCCGCGCAAGACGTTCTGTGTTATTTTTTCTTTTCTTTTTTAGCTTCTTTTAAAGGGTCGTATGTGAGATTTTTGCCGGATGTACCGAACGTCGTCGTCTGGCAAAGAGGGATTTTATGGACGGCAGAGGACGAGTTTACTGCCGCACGATGTAATGGTGTATTGTGCGATTGCGTGGTTCTTGTGTACCTAAGTCCGTGGGGTGGGTTGATTTGGCTCCAGGGAGCGTTTCTCTTTTATTTAATGTTTGCGATTGCGGTTTCACGGTACGGCGCAAAACGCATTCAGAATGTTAAGAAATGGAAGATTATTATTAGATTTGACAAGAAAGTATTCTCGAAATATGGAACTAACCACCTTCTTTACCTGAATGAAACTTTTTTCGTCGCACTTTAATAACACGCCCCACCTCTCTCCTTCTTTCCGCGGCACAATACCTTTCCCCGCGTTCCCTTTCATCCGCCACGATTTAAATTTCCGCACCTACTCCCACGCTCTCACCCGGAAAAATCTCGCGAGCACAAAGCCGCGAGCCTTAATCGTTGCGCTTCCGCTCGGACTTCTCGCTTCCTGTTCTCCCTCTCTCCCTCCTTTATAATACTCGCGATTCTTTTACCAACATACACCGCCGTGTGACGCACACGCGGAGACTCGCCGTTATTAAGAGCCTCGCGGTGCTTTATTTAGGGGGTGAGAGGAGTGGACGCGCTTCCGGGGGTGTTTCTTTAATGAGGGGGCGAGGAACGGCCCGGAAATTCGACCGCGACCGCGGAATTTACGCTGCTGTTGTCGGTCGTGGTTTATAATTCAACCCGGCGATGGTTGTCTCGTAGTCGCATGGGTGATGATATTTTAGTTGATGATGATGATATTTTATTTCCAGTATATGTACACTCAGAAAACGATATTCTTGTATCAACGAGAATCTGCCTGTCGGAAGAGGACTTCCGCTAAAAATAGGGCCAAGAGGATATCTTCCTATGGAAGGAGGAATTATCTTACAACAGGAAGTCAAGCTTCCTGTAGCGGGATGATGATTTTTCGCGCAGGAGGAAATTTTTTCGCGCACGAAGATTTTCTTGGGAGGAATTTTATTTCACGACCGGAGGATCGTTTTTCTGAGTGTACATCAAATTTAAAACGATATGTAAAAGTGTAGCAGTGAATATTTACGAAAAAGTTAAAGGGTTATGGATCTTTTCGTGGGTGGGACATGAAAGTGAAGTACGAAGATATCCCACAAATGAGTGATAAATCAAAAGCGATATAATTTTGACAGCGTTCGTATCAACGGAGCACCTTCCAAAAGTAACATTCGAAGTTGCTCGAGTTGAGCAATGAAAAGGTCGAGCTAGAATCTAATCCCGCTGATAAAGTTAACGTACAACGAAAATCAGTGACGTGGTACCAAAGTCAAAGACGAAAGTTACATCCGCGGTTTTACATTCGCGTCATTAACATTGCAAAGGAGTGCGTATAACATTCACCTCTCGAATTTCACAAAGTTAGTAAGTAAACGCACGTAAGAATTACCCTGCGCCAGAGTAGAAAAAAAAAAGCTGACTCCAAAGGCACTCGGAGAAATGCAAAGTGGCGTCACACAATGCAACAGCCACTCGTCAGCGTCAAGCATAACGTGACGTAAATTATAAGAAAATACACGCAATAAACCGCTACTATACTCCGTTTTCTTGCAGCCCGGAACTCAGTCCCAACTTAGCGAAACTAAACCCATCCGCGAAAAAAAAAAACACAAGAAACAACTCGAACCGCGCACTATAATACACTTCCACGTGGACGAGAGCAAAACGCGGAGAGAGGGGAACCGCGCGCGTTACGCGGCTGACGTCGCGCTGGCTGCCTAATTCCGATTGCCGGCAATCTCCCGCGGCGGGAAATTGCGCGAAATTAACGCGAGCGCGAGGGATTAAAAGTGTGCCTCGCGTTCGCGCGCATCCGCTCAATTTTCCCCGCGAAATTGCCGCGCGTAATTGTTTGTCTAACGCGGTTAGAGCGAGAGGGCGAGGGATGCTACGGCGGTGCTTTTTTTTAGCGCGTGATGGTGAGGTTGGTCGAACGTTTCTGAACGTGGTTTTGTATGGGGAAGAGGCAGGAACGATTGTGTACCCCGAACATGAATTATTCAGGTATATGTTGGAGAAAAAGGAAGAGGCTTTGAACTAGAGGGAACGATTTTTTGTTTTCATCTATATCTCTTTTGTAGAAATAAAATTTTATTATTATTCGTTCCCGAGGCGTATACGCGCTGATAAATCGAAAGGCAGATGGTTCGGGAACGAATAAAAATTCTCGGAAAGAAGTCCGATTCTCACTACAAATTGCTCGTCATCTCTATAATTCAAGTGCACTTCCTTCCTCGCGGAAAACGGAGAATTCTATACAGCGAATAATAATCTAACGTCCCTTTTCCTCCTACACGATTACACAAAAATCGAGCCTAACTACATCGTAACACACCTCGTCACGGTTTACTCGACGAGCCCGCATAACTCGGCTATATAGCGCTTATAAGCACCGTGATTCTTTAATGACGACGCGCGCGATATATATACTTTTATGCAAACCCGCGCCGCGACAGCGGCGGCAGGGAGTTCCGAAGAGGAGGGAAAGGGAGTGAGTAACCTCGATCCTCCCCGGCGGCGCGGGGCGAATGCATAAATACGCAGCCCGCTAGATTGCCCGAGAATGAGCAAAGTTTCGTCATCGGCGATTCGCCGCGGGTGGCGGTTCGCTCGCTGTTTTTATTTGGTGGAAGTGTAGCTGCGATCGGGTGTTTTGGTTGGGGGCTATGATGAGAGGTAGGATAAGTTTGATTGATTCTTCGTGGGAATACAGTTGCTGAAATAGAATCTGGTATAATGTATCTAGTGTTAGTTATTTTTTATATTTAACTTGAAATTATACTCTCTAACAATGAATATGTAAAACGTCGTTCACTGGTGCGAATAAGGGAAAAAATTGACCAATTCTTTAATGAATATTCACTTATTGAAGTCGTGGAATAAAATTTTCACTGCGTAGTAAGCGAATATTCACTAAAGAATTAGTCATTTTTGTGAACAATTTTTCACATATTTATTTTTCGAGAGTATACTACTATAGACTAAAGTCTCAGTGACGTCTAAGCGGAAAACCGCCGGACAAGAGGAAATAAAATCGTCTTTTCTTAACGGCGCCGGAATACCATTACCCTTTCTTTTGTCAACATAATTAAAACTTTCCCTCAAAAAGAAATCCAGCGCCGCGCATCTTTCCCAAAGCAACATACCTCATAATTAACATGGACCAGAAAAAACCTACCTCATCTTTCCATTACTACCAACATACATACGCAACCTGACCACATTACATTACCCGGCCGCTAAACCACTTTTCCCGAACTTTAAACCCCCTATTACCCAGCCCCATGAATAAACCGATTGTTACCGAGTCAATTTTTACTCCCACGAAGCCAACTTCCTCGTTCTCTCTTGCTCCTCCGAACTTTATAACGAATTCGAGCTACTGCTGTGGCTGCTGCTGCGGAGTCACGACTTATTGCCTGCTGCTGCCGGAGGGTCGGATAATTCAGCGCGTGTACGGAGCGCGCTAAACGGGGTGAGAGATACCTAACGCGGAGAGAACGAAGATTGCTACCCGTTAAGGCGCGCTGCTGTACAGGTCGGGTCAAAAGTTAGGGGGGAAGGGTGAATTGGATAGGATGAAGAGGTGGTAGTTTGAAAGTGTCGAAATATTTTTGAGGAAAAACGGAGAGATTATTGAGGGAAATGAATAAAATGATCGTGTACCAAAAAAGTGCTAGTTTAAGCTTAAATGAAATCCGGATCTGTAAGTGTAACACTAATGTGAGCATACAAAATGCATATTGAATTTGAATACGTGAATATAAGTGCACTTTTTCAAATTAGTGAACGACTTTTCACTTATTTAACGTGCGGATGACCGACTTTCACTTAATCAAATTCAGAAGATAAAATTTTAAAAATTTGGCAATAGAAATGTTGCTGGCTGCAAAATCTGCAAAACTTTTTTGCACGCTCTCCTGCGCTCAGCCAAAATTTCTATAATCTTTCCCATTTAAATTTACAAACTTCACACTTGGCTATACATATTCATCGACATCGTCCTCGAAAAATACGCAGCAAACCACCCCACACTGTAGCGAAGCACTAAAAAGAAAATTAAAGACCCCACGGCATTGCCGACTAACTTCTACCTCGGATTGTAAAGCCGGAGCTACCGCGTGCCGCGTGCAACCTTAATTTGAGTCGGTTAGCGCGGGGCTAATTCGCGCACCGCCGTGCAATTTGCCTTTTCGCCCGCACAGCGCCTCGGGATTCCTAGCAGCACAGGTGATCGTCGATTGTGCGGCTTTATGTGCGGGGGCGAAATCGGTTGTGTAAAAGGGACACTCGAGTGGCGAGAACTGTGCGTGTGGTAGGTTTGTTGAGAGGTTGAAAGAAATATTGAAAAATTAAGTAAGTGAGATGGGTTGAGTGTAATATCCGTCAGTGATATTAGTTTTGTACATACAGTTCGTAGGTGTATTATTACATATATGATAGAAATGTTTAATTTGATCTGAAAAATTTGTACTTTATATACTGAAATTATTTACCAATTTTTTTTCTATACAAGACATTGTTGCAGTATAATTGGAAATCCAAAAGTAGCTAATTCACTTTTCTTATCACTGAGAAAAATGATGTATTAAAAATTACTATAATATATAGGAACGTGGGGACAAATCTCAAATACCAAAATTTTTACTATATTTTATAGTAAAAATTGATATATACATAATAAAAATTGCTATGTACATAGTAATTTTTACTACAAAATATAGTAATAATTTTAGTATTTGAGATTTGTCCCCACGTTCCTATATATTATAGTAACTTTTAATACATAATTTTTCTCAGTGTAACTAAAAATAAATAAAGCATACATATGTCTACATATGCACTAACATTAATTAACATCTTTAGGTAAAATTTAATTTATATATTTAAGATATTTTATATTTTTTTTTTCAAATAAATATAAAACACAATTTTATGAATATATATAACTCTTGAATGAGATTGGTTGCTTCGGGTTTTCTGACAGACTGACTTTCTCGTGCGCGTTTTTCGTACGCTTCTATGAATGTTAAGTAGCGTAGAAAAGGAATACTATTAACATACAAAAACGTAAAAGCTTGACGTCGTAGGCCCACTTAATTTTTTGTCTATATTTACATTTAATTAATCTAAAAAATATATAAAATACAATGAAACATATTTAACTTCAAATTAAATTACAAGATTCTCAACAATTATATGTATATTCTCCAAGCGCACCTCACTCGCGTAACTACCTCTATTTCTGGGAAAATTATATTAGCTTCTGAGAATATCAAATTACATCGCGTCCAGTATTCCCGTCAACCGCAAACTCCGCTCCGTTACAAAAAAAAAAAAAAAATCCAACCAGCGCAGGAGTATAATTTCCTGTCATTTCAGCTATTATAACGTTTGCCAGCGGCCGCAAAATGATAGGATTGTACCCACGACTCGCGAGATTAACAAATTCGATGTCACTCGAGCGTGATAATCCCGACGCGTGTAACGCCGTCTTCCACCACCCCGAAATCAATTTCGCGAATCTCTTTGCCTACTCGCTGTAATCCGTGACCTTATACCCGCTAATCCTACCAACGCACGCGCGTTACATCTCATTACCAGTGGAATCGACGTTTTATTAAGCTCCCCGTGTTCAATTACCACGGGATTAAAATTTTTAAACGCGAGAGACGCGGCAACAATAACGTGCATTATCAGCGGCGACCGGCCAATTAAAACTTCCGACTTTGCCGCGTATAATCGCGTTAGAGGGTACATAATTGTACGTATTATGGCGATTTATAATTGCGATCGATTGGTATTAGGTTGATGAGTTGGGATTGAAAAAGTTACGTGTTATGATAGCCGTCTCGATTTTGAATGTATGAGGATCGACGTTTCTGTCAAGTATTTAAGGGATGTGGGTCGACTTTGATCTGGAGAAAAAACTGGATCGGAATGCGTCGCGTAAACATGGTTTTGTAAAAGAATAATATACCATTTACTGCATAATTTGTGGGGGCTCCATGAATTATGTAATGGCTGGCTACCTCAGTCACAGCGTGCAAAGAGCTTTGGGAGACAAAATTCACTAACCCCTTGGAATTTTAAAGTAATACATGAAAAATTAATGAAAATCTCTACAGGTACCACATACAAGTATTGATACATTTTTTTTTTACTTTAAGAATTTTTTCTTTAACTCATTGAAAGTCACTTTTGTTTTCGAACGTTATATAAATATAATACCAACACTTCCTCTCAATCAAAACAGACTTCACTGCACTTCACACGATTATTATAATATATTTTAGTAACGAGCTGCAACCAACCTACCCATTTCCAGCGTCTACCATCAATGACCCACACGCGTTGTTCTCCGAACCTAATAAAACCAGCACCGCACCGCCGCGACGACAATCCACTACACCTCGCTTATAAAAGCCTCCCATTCACTCACGCGGATTTGCAATTCCACCTCGAGGTATACACACACACCCACACACACACACACATATAGGCTCGTCGCGAGACGATGATGGCACCGCCGCGTTGAAATCACCGCCGGACGCGGCAGATGTTTTCGCGGGTGTCTGTAAGCAATCGGGGCCGATGGGGTTCGAGGAAAAAGTCGAGTTGGGAGTAATGGGGGTTGCAGATCCGGATGTCAGAGGGGTATTGAGTGATATTTTTGGGAAAGGAGGGAGGGAGAGAGATTCGTGGAAGTGTAAGGGTGACGAATCGGGATGTGGTTGAAAAAATCAAAGATTCGATGGTGCCATGATTTTCTGGGGATTGGGGGCCGGGAATAACTGAATACAGCGTGAGATTTTGCTTTAAAAATGATGTAACTCGATTTATAGGGTAAATGTTCTTACGCATTATGGTTGTACTGAACGAAGGAATTATACGGCCGACAGCAGCGCAGTCCTCCAGCTTTATAAAACTTTTAAAACTAAGTACATTAGTCGTACGTCCGTATGTACACGTTAGAGAGAGAGAGAGAGCCAAGAGTAATGAAGAAATGGCCGGTAACGAGGGTCGCGTGACTCCGGCTTCTACATTAACCCGGATAAAGTGTTTCGCACGCGCGCCGCACTCGAGGGCGGGAAAAATTCTGGCAAGATCAGCACGCGACGTATGGGGCAACGGCCAAACTTTTCGTCGCAGTGGTGCAATTCTCTTAGCTGCGTGTGCGTCGGTGCAGAGTATTGATTGCCGGGATATAGTGTATTGGTCAGGCGGAGTTAAAGGCATGAATGAATGAGAAAGTGGGGGTTGGGAGTGGAGGACAGAGGGAGGACAAAAGTTTGCTGGATTTGGTGAAATGTTTAGTTGGTGGGAGAATTCAATGTGAGTTAGCTGAGTAATATAATTGTCAGAATGGCAATCGATTTAACGCGTGCTTTCGTTGAAACAATTATAGTTTTCGTTTTGACGGAATAGTTTTATAAATATTTTTTGTGTACGCCAGAAAAAAAATAAAATTAATCTAGAGGTCTGACGTGAGTTGAAAAAAAAAATGATTTAGAAAAATACTGAAACTACATGTTATGAAAACAAGGAAAATTAAGTTTATTTGCAGTAAGGAAAACATTGTATTTAAAATTTCATTACAGCTACGTTTGAAAAGTTGAAATTCCGTTAAAAAAAATACAATCTTCTTCTTATAAAAAATTTGAACTGCCTTTGTTTTAACCGTACCAGAATATAATGTAAAACTCACATTAGCAAGCGGAGAATTCTCCCTTTTTTAATGTTTATTAAATCAAGTCGTGAACGGTAAAATTATTCGATAAATTATTAATTTTCCCGTGTAAACGAAATTTTCGTTTTATTGCAAAAACTTCGAAGGCCTCACATTATTCCTCTACATACGAAGTAATTCAATATCATAATCAATGTGCAAACCCCTTGGGCGAAAACGATGTTTATCGGACTTGAAAACTTATTCATGAAAAATTTGCATCAGAGAAAAAGCCTGACCCAACTACACCTCCAGTACAAGTACGAATAATTCCTCCCCCACTCCAGCGCAAAATCTACCTCTTCCAAAATCTCAGCGGCAGATGAGAAAAAATCGCCAACTCTAACGCACCGGCGGCTGCGAAGTATAGCGTGACCACTGGCGGAGCCTTTCATGTCCGACCGAACGTCGGCTCGCATCACTCGCGGAAATTTCAGGCGGCACGGATGACGCGCGAGCGTTAGAAAATACCCCGAGAGCCGCTGAAAAATGGCCGTTTTTCCGGCTGAAAAAAGCCGCGTGTAATGTTGGAGTTTTTCTCGCGAGTAGGGGATTTGTTGGTACAGTGAAAAGAAGAATTATGGGGGTTTCGGCGTCAAAACGTGTAATAAAACGAAGGATGTTTCTTTTACCGTGCTGATTAATCCGGATACCACATGTCACCTCTTATCTGGTCAGCCGATAATAACCGCTAATTTGGCTCCTCGTGATCAATAAAAACCGCAGTACTCCGCAATCTTCGCCGTTAATATTCTATGCCCCCGCGAGCCTGCAAAACAACAACATCAAGAGACAACAATCGCATACGCACACCCAGGCTACAGCGACAGCAATTACACGTAAAATTTACACGCAAATAGTAATCTCGTTGGTAACTACGGTTGACCTAGCCCGACCTTGGCTTCCAATTACAGTACCCGGGGTATATATATAAGACGGCCCGGGATGGGGCTAATCCACGTAGTAGCTTATACACACGCGCGCAAATCGAATATCGCGGTACTCGATTAGTGCGCGGCTGTATACCGCTATTTCGGTATATCGTGGGTTGTCGTTTGAACGTGCCGAGATATACCATGTTAACATGCTGGCTTGAATCACGGATTTAATCAGCGGGTAATTCTTCAAACCTGAGACTAGAAAAAAAAGCAAAAAGGTTGATAATAGTACGCGGCAGGCCGTTTTACTCTGCATTGTAATGGCGCGAGAGCGTTCAGAGCGATGGTTATCGCGATAATCGCGCTCTGTCTCGAGGGGGGCCGATAAGAAACCGTCGGCTGTACACGATTTTGCTCATATATACGAGTGGGGCGTGTTAATAGTCGCAATGTAAATCGGCTTATCGGCGGATCGATCCGATTGACGCGCGCGATGACAAATTAGCGGCTCGACGTGTCCAGTCTAGATACTTTTGCTTGCCTCGGTAGAGAGAAGTTTTAATTGAACGTTGGCACGTAAACAAATTTACACAGCCCTACCAAAACAAGTGTGGGTACGAAAATAGCCGGACAGAGAGAACCTCATAAACATTTATACACCTTGATCCTCAGCTCGGCGTAGGTGTACGGCAAGCTTCCGTCTCACAGCGAAGGGTTTATAACCTTAACTCTATAGACAGAGAGAGAGAGAGAGAGAGAGAGAGAGAGAGAGAGAGAGAGAGAAAGAGAGCGCCGATTAAAAAGAAGATAAAAGGGCGACGGTCATTGGCACCCGGGCGCAATCGAAATTGAATCTCGACTCGCTGGGGGCACATCGTCGTCGTCGGCGCGCTTGATTGTATGGGGGTAATGAATGTAAGGGGACGACGCGGGCGTGGGGGCTAGGCGAGAGTGGAAGCTATTGCTTTGAAGTCGTCGTTTGCTGGGGTGAAGTATGTCGGCGTTTTTTTGGGGGGTGTGGGTAAGTGATATATAACGGCGGTGTTGTTAGTTGTCTCGATTAAGAGCTGGACTGTTTTTTTTTTTATTTGGGTAGAGGAAGATTTTATTTGGAAGTAATAGTTGGGGAATGAGTGAAGCTGATAGGTAGTAATTACGTAGAATCTATAATGGTTACTATTTAATAATTTTTAATTAGTAAGTTTCTTAGTGTGTTTTGAGCTCAAAACATTACTGATATATTCAACTTATGCAGAAATAGAATAATAAATGGCTCTATCTGTTGAATTAATAAAATTTATTAAACTTTTATATCAATAAAGAACAACATAGCCGTGGCATTCAGCCGGCGCCCCCTCACACACGATAATTAAAAATATCCAACAAAGTTCAAGAGATAAAAGCATCCACCGCGTCAACAATAAAACGTAACGGCGCCTGTTAACATATATATATATCTCAGCGTTTGCGCGCTTCTAAATATTTTTCCAGCATTTCGCCAAATCGCAAAACTGGAATAAAACACGCGACACCCACGCGGACGAGAAGCGGAAGTGCGCGCGCGTAAAACTTTCAGTATCATAAACAAAAACTGGCGAATTGATAAAACAGCGGTAAAAACGCTTAAAAAGCTGCGCGCGCCCGTAAAAGTCGCGCGCGATCGTCGACGTATAACTCAGACTCCAGAACGCGGAAAATACGCGCGCGCGCGAGTTCCGGAATGAAAATTCAAAATTAGAAAAAACAGCACCTCTCGTCGCGCGCGCAAATGAAAGCGATATTCATCGCCAAGAAATTTCGCGCTCGTGAGCGCGTGAATTAGCGATGGATTTAATTAGCGTCGCCCGCGCGTATAGTATGAATCATCCGTCCGCTCGGGGGAAAAAGACGCGCGAGCTAGAACGAATGTTTCGATGTCTTTTTGGAGGAGAAGCATATAAATATTTAGCACGACAATTTCAGCTCGCCGCGTATAACGATACGGTAATTTCCGATTCCCCCGGAAGTTGTTTCGCTTTCTTCGAATATGGTTTTATAGAGGCGCGCTCGAGGATGCGATTTTCCTGAATTATTAAACGCCCCCGTGTTCTTCAATGTTTGATATAATTGAATCAAAAATATAGCCGGAATCGTAGCAATAATAAAGTTCATCGATTTCCTTCGCATTATTAATGGCCTCTATGAATGTTTAAACTTTAAACGCGTACTTCCAATAATTGATTTCTTCACAACGCTCACGCGCGTTTATAAAACGCTTAAAACAGCAACTTTAGAAATACCATTCAACCCGGAACCTCCTCCGATAAAAAAACTAGCAAACATATGCGCCAGTTATAAAGATTCCCCGCTAAAAATACACGCCTGTTTCTCTAAAACCAACAACAACCAGCGCATCGCGACAATCCACGCTCGCGGCAAAAGTTGCAGCAACAACATCAACAACAACGAGGACGACGTCACTATCGGGCTTTTTCTCCCTTTCAATCGCCGGCGCCATTATAATTACCAGTACGCGCGAGCACTCGCTTTTTATCTCCCCCTACCTTATCTGCGCGGCATTCTCGCTCGGAAACTTTGTCGCGCTGTTTTTACGCGATGGGACAATTTCGGCCGCTGCGTGCAATCGGATTATGCGTGCGCGGCGTTTTTCAGCGCGCGAGGAAAGTTCGCATCATTCAATTGCAGGTTGGCCGGCGCGCTGTTAATTAATGCTGATTCAAGCAGCTTTTTAATTTGGTCGTATGGGGCGTTGAGGTTGTACTTCTGAAAAGTTCTAATGGGGAGGAGGTGAATGCAGGGCGCTTAATGCACGTATAATTAATATGATTTTTTTCCTAATGTTTTTTTAAGGGTTGATCATTGTAATTAATAGAAGGGGTAATCGAATGTAGACGTTTTCTATTTTGGCGGCGACCGAACTAAGTGCTTTGACATTTTTACCGTCGAGCTTCGACGCCAAATTAATAGCGACGTTGCGCTAAGGTCGAACGAACACGAAAAGTAACAAATTATATGCGTTTATATCTTCTTACACTTTTTCCCGGTCAAATGAAAAGCCAACTATATGTGATATCTTTTAATCTTTTCTACCTTGGCGTTTGATCTCTGCTTTCTTAGCATATGGAAAATTGTAAGAAAATTATTTTCCTTCGGTAACGTTCTTAAATTACACATTTCATTGCTTACTATTTTTATGAATTGGACCGGAAGGTCTGAAATATATAATTAAACGAGCAGTGATTAATGATACGTGTACGCGATAAAAATTTGCATAATATAATTCATGACATAAGGCGGGCGCGCGCTCGCCACTGATTACAAAAACATATATTTCTCGAATAGTTTTTAATTGCCATTCTAAATTATCGTTTACTCGCGGAATCGCGCATTGCATCGATAGGTTAATTGCGCAGATCGATATACCGTACATTTAATTATTAACTTTTCGTTAACACACTTCTTTTTTGTTCGATGCACACGGAGAAAAATGGTGTAACAAAAATTACTATATTTATAGTAATTGTGGGACAGACTTAAATTATCATATAATTTACTACAATTTATAATAAAAATTCCTATGTTTTGAGTAATTTTTACTATGTACATAGCAATTTTTACTATAAATTGTAGTAAATTTTATGATAATTCGAGTCTGTCCCAAAGTTCCTATCGAACATAGTAATTTTTCTTACATTTATAGTAAATTTTCCTAAACATTTCTCTCAGTGCAATGAAGAGTTACAATAGACTCTTTTAAATGCAAAATTGTAATTAACAAAGCAAACAGTATCTTTTAAAATAGGGCGTGATTAGTTGATCAAATAAGGGCGCGAAATTAGTATCATATTATCAAGAGTTTTTCCAGATACCACAGAATAATTAATCAGAGTAACCGTAAACATTTCGTTATCCTACTGACCTCTTTAATTACTCGAAACAACACAAGCGATGAATTCAAAAGCCACAGACGCGCGCGCAACACGTTACAACCGCCCTCCACTCACTTCCCAACACTTCTCCCGCCGAGAAAAGCGCGACCGTAAAAAAAAGGAACGAAGCTGCTGGGATAAATATCCGATCGTTACGCGTGGATGGAGGCTATATACCCCGGCCGAAGGCTATGGGGGCACGAGAGCCGCTGACCGCGGAAAATTCTCACCGCGGGCGACTGCTTATCCGGCGCTTTTTGTACGGGTGGGCGCGGATCTTTTTTCTTTTAAGCGAACGGTGGTGGTAATACGGCGAATTTGAATGTTTTATTTATTGGGAAGTGTGCGTGTAGCGGGAAAGTGTTAGGGTGTACGTTTGTTTAATGGAGATATAATGTCTATGTTTAGGTGCGTATAGTTTGTAAACAGAGTTGCAACGGTCGATTGAAAAAGTTCCAGCTTGCCGGGCTTCAAAGACATTTATTATTCCGTCGTAATGAAGTGCCGTATCTGCGGCGGCAGACTCTCCGCTGTCGATATTCCGAGAAACTTTTTCCTTTCGTTTAGCCGCTAGTGTATATAAGAACAATCATTAATGCTCGTGGATTCTTACAGTTGCCAACTCCAATAAACAAATATATATCAAACTTTAATCATTATTTAATCATAGTACGAGATCTGTAATCCCCATATTTCCGTATTAATTTTCGTTCCTGTCGCTCGCGTTCCACATTATATACCGGGCACAAAGGTGACACTGGGAGAGGACTACATTTGCGATTGGCCGGGAGGTTGATGCGCTTATAAGTGAAAAATAATCTCCCCGGGGACTTAGCTGAAAGGCTCTCGCGCTTTATTTAGCGTTGTGCGCGCGCGCGGTCGCGAGGAGATTGAAATCCGGCGAGTCCATTAGATTGTTATTAAATTTTTCCGAATTGAAGAGAAAACCCTTATTTCCTTCGAATGTCGCGCGCGGACGGTTAACAATTTCCGCGGCGAGTGTGTAAGCTGGTCTATACACAAATATTTGACGTTGAGAGACAGAGAGGAAAAAATTGCTTTTTCACCCGTTTTTGACGCGCACGTCGCGGAAGCCTTTTCGAGGACGCGCGCGGAACAATGTGGAATAGTTTTTCGCGAGCGCCGAGGGCGGCGGATAGTTGGTATTATACTTTTTGAAAGCGGCGTGATGCTTGAAATTGTATAATGGCAAAACTGTTTTTTGGAATGATATGTAGAAACGTAGGCTGATTGCATTTTCGTCTGTTATAAATGATGGAATAATTAAGTGGGAAACATTATTAAACCGTTAGATTGACAATACAAAAGTAGCTTAACCCGGCGCTAAAACTTTTTCCCAACGTCATCGCGCTCCACACGTAACAAAAACTCCGGCGAAGTTTGTTGCGATTTGATTTCATTCTATTCTCTATAAATAAGTTACATAACTTCCCAACTTCCGCCGTCCAAACAAACGAAACATTGACTTACAGCGCGTAACTCGATCACAAAGCTCCCCCACTACACGCGTCTGTGTGCGTATCAATTATTCCGGCGAGCAATTATGCACCTCACGATACGACGACTCAGAAAATAGAATTAAAAAAACATCCCCCAGCTCTGCGGGCAATAACGAACCGCCGAAAAATATTTCCGGCTCCGAAGAGTAAACAGCACCGCCGCCTCCGGGTGTTAATTTGCAATTGAAACGGACAGCGCCGCGACGGCGCTGATGCTTTTTTTTTGTACGCGTGCTGCCAATATTTCGCGAATACTTAACGACCTTAAAAGCTCGCGGGTCATTTGGCACGCGAGTACGCACACGCGCGGGAACGGGAAAAAAAATGAACGTGCGTTGCGGTTTTATTGTTTAAAACAGCGCAGACGAGAGAGGTGTCCTGATTTTCTTTCTTTTTTTTTTGTACGCGTTACCGGATAGAAAATCGTGATTTAGAATCTGATGGGTTGGGAAACGCTGCGGATGCGGTCGCTGCTGCTAAAATAAGAGAAATGTCCGGGATTGCGAGGGCGACGGTAAAAAACGAAAAATCACTTACCGCTCTGTGAATCTGAAAAACAAACCAGGAATTATACGGTGTAACTTTTCCCATTAAAAAGTGACGCACTCGGGGAAACCCTCGGCATTAAATTTGTCAGCTTCTCTATCATTTACTACGCAGCAGCTGCATCATCACTATTCCCACTTCTTTAAAATTACCGCGATATCTTACCTACGCCACCCGCGGCAATATTTTTCTCCGCGCTTTTAAATATTCGCCCGGGGGCCTTTTCTCAGCGAGGGAAACAAGAGAGTCGAAACTCGCGCGCGATGCTGTAGTCAATTTCACGCTCCGCCGCGGCTACTTCTACTCTCGGTCTTATTGCGACAATTAGGGCCGCGCGCGCAGATTTATTCCTTCCCGTGTATAAAGCGATTTCATTGCACATAGATGCGTTTAAATAAAGCTTTGTACATTTATAAATATACAGCTCGGGGCGATGCGAAGTACGTGCTGCAACAAGATAAAACGCGCTCGCGATATAATAACTTTGAAAAGTGACGTGCGTAAAATTCCAAGGGACGCGAGCGGCACCTTCTATATTACTGCTACTCTCTTTAATGGAAATATTTTTATGAAATTTCCGGGAACATGAATATTTTTCCGGCTCGAGCCCAAAAACGGTATTCGAAATATTCGCATATGAAAATTCATGCTGCATTACCATGGAAATCACGGCGCGCGTGTCTGTCTTCAGTCGAGGAACATTTTCATGTACTTTTTTATACGCGACGAGGAGGTGATGGGATGAGAATGTGTTTGGGTTGTACTGAGAAATGCTTACGAATTTCGGTTTTAGTTTCACTTTTGTTGACGATGGCGGTTGTGTCTTTGTTGTGTAAGAAATGTTACGTAAGGAAAAGTGGGTAGGAAAATCTGGTTGCCACCCGCAAGTTATTCATTGATGTGAACAACGTTGTACTCAACAATATTGTAATTTAGAGTCCCTAATTAAACATGCTAGAAGATATTCTTAGAATCAGTTATGCAATGTTAATGTTATTTTGTAGTAAACATAATTTAATTTTATTTGACAAAAAGAGTTCATGCAATATTTTTCCTCTCCATATATACCTAATTTACAGTATTCTTTTTTCGCCACACTCGTGAAATTTCATTACCCATAACTATTTCTCATCGTTTTACTATAAAATAAACAAATCATCGCATAGCTACACACATTTAGTCTAACTTTTTTCGCGGCGTTCGCATTCAGTCCTTAAATCCCACTTATACGTCCTAAAATTGATTCACTCGCAGCGACGAAACCCAATAACCAAGAAAAAAAAAGAAAGAAGCTCCTATACACTTCCCCCGGTAATAAAAACATAAACGAAATTTCAATTACGCGGCCACCGTAGGTAAAATTACGCCGTTAGCCCCGCGTGTATCTCCTTTCTCATATATGTATATACGCGACACTTACTCTTAATGGCCTCAATATTATCTCTCTCTCTCTCTCTCTCTCGCTCCCTTTCTCCCTCTGCGCTCGCGAGTAGGTGTAAATGCACGAGCGATCGCATATAAGAGGAATATATACGCGGAGACGGGGCTTTCATAAAAGTTTTAACACGCACGACCTCGCGGAATATGTGTTTCCGTAAATGCTGAAAAAAAAGAGGAGGGCCCTTCGCGTTATTTATCCCCACGATCGCGCACGAAGTTACGAGTCGTATATAATTCTCAAGGCTGCCGCGAGTAAAAGAACCGATCGCGCAACGCTTCTTCTAAATCACACTTATTTCGTCCCCGCGTTTACGATATCTAATCCGCATAAATGTAATACAGTTTCTCGCGAGTCGCTGTGGTTCCGGACACGTGCGAAACTCGAGACTCGCTGCAAGTGCGCTTTTGACTAAATAATGACGGATGAGGAGAGAGAGAGAAAGCGAGGTGATGCATTGTGCATGGATTCGGTGTTGGGGGAAAGTCAAAAGTGGTGGGACGGTATTAAGGAGGAATGAGGGTCTTGGAGCAAATTGGATGGTGATGGTGCGGTTTACTAATGAGGCATTTTATTACGGATTTGTGGTTGATTTTTTGTTTCTGATTATGAGTAGCGAAAATATTCAAATGAATAACTTCGGTAGAAAAAAAAAGTTCTTTTTCTAATATTTTCGAAAAGATTCATTCTTTGAGTAATATTATTATAAATGCTTCGATAATTTTCAGAGTATCGTACAAATTCACCGTATATATAAAATATGGAAAATCCAGAACGACCCAGAATGCACGCACCTCGATATAAATTTACATTGAAAATACGCAGAAAATAAAATTTCAAATTGCTTCGACTCCATAATATCCTCATCATCGTAGGAGCAAATTATCAGCTGCATTTTAAATACACGTCTCATTAATATGCAAACACACGCGTGTGAGAGATCGTACAACAATTACATTATGACTGTTCTCTTTCCGGGCAAAATACGTGCGCGCAACTTTATAACGAGTTCGTTACGCGGGCCGAGCAGCAGCAGCCCCCGAAGTTGTCCCGAAGAAAATTTCGCGTTATATTATGCTCCTCGCTTTGCACCCCCGAGCGAGTATCTAAAATGTAACAGAAAGTATAGGAATGTTTCTTCATTATAAGTCTAACGAGGATAAATCGGGTTACAAGTCGTTAGAGCGCGCGCGCTTTCTCGAAAACTTGTAATCTCAACGCGCGAGAACGCGTAATTGGGGGGAGGGCTAATTACGGACTGAGACAGAGCGAAGGCGATGCGTAAGAGTTGCAACGCGAGACACGGTCAGCGATTAATGCAGCGTTGTGATATAAAGATAGTTCTTTTCTTACGGTTCAGTTGGCAAAAAAAATATCTATGATCTCGGTATGATGTTTTTTTTATTCAGTTGTTCCACTTTACTATCTGTCCGAAGAAAAAGAGCGAATTCACGCAGCAGCCCTGATACAATGCGCGCAAGAAAGGGAGAAATAATTAACCGAGGTTTGCCCTGAATCACTTCCCGGACTCATCGTCGGCAGCATGACAATTAGTTTACCCGATCGTCGAGGAAATACGTACAATATATTCAGAAGATTCTCCGGTGGATTTTATATTCATTGGGATTTTTCTGCTGCCCGGAAAAATCAGTATATATTCGTTAGAATTCGATTCGGAAGTATGTCAAAAATGTGTATAACGAGCTGACAATACATTAGAGTTTTGTGTTACGCTTCGATCTAGGCGTGGAAAATGGGGAAAACTACGGCAGCGGGTTATTTATAATTCACGCTCTATTAATGAGAATAAGAAGCTTAATTGGTGTAAGGTTCGCGTAAGGTCGTCACCCTTATAATTTACTTAATCCCTCTTCAGCAAGTAAAAGGCGCGCTCTTTCTCTCGTTGCTTAACGATCATTTACTTTACCAAGACCTCACGTAACAGCATCGTACATCCGCTTTTAACTTTATCCCTAACGAACCAAAGTACATCGATTTCCTTTTTCCCTTTCATTCCAGGAAAAAAAAGTATACCTTAAGATTTTCGTAACTTCGTTTCGCGCCCGCGCGCGTCCATCTCTCGCCAATATCCGATCGCGCGGACTCAGTTATACCGAAGAGAAAATCGCGACTACGACGACGACTATTGTATCCCTGGACACTACTGTTCTTTCTTGGACTGCGGGCTCTTTTCACTTTCTATGCAAATGAGGCGGAGAACCCAGGGCGCGAAAAAATTTCCATGCAAAGGACTTCGCCCGCGCGCCTTCGTCTTGTACGCCGGATCGGAAAAGTGCGGAGAGCTGTGTATGTATGGGGGAAAATGCTTCTAATTAATTCGACCGACGATGGATAAATACGTGACCGGGGGTATAACGGCGTCGCTTACCAATTAGCGGCACGCGCGGAGGTATGATTAATTTTTCGATAATTGAAGGCGACGGGGAGGGTAATTGCGCGATAGACGATTCGACGGTTGCGTAAGGATTCGCGGACCGGGTCGCTTTGACACGGCTTTTTCGAGCCGGGGAATATAATTGTTTTAGTTTGAGATATAAAGACGGGGCCAATTTGGCCGCTCGATTTATTTCTTTGAAGAATTTTCTCGTACAATATTCTTAGACAATATCAGCTGTATACCTTTAGTGGAATACTTGTGAGCTTTATGTTTGATAAATGGTACCGAAATGAATAGACACGACGATAATTTATGATGCAAATGATTCGAATAAATAATAATATAAAAGCGAAATGAATGGTACCGTTAGAAATGTTTCGTGCTGATATGAAATAGGTAGCGACTTCGCTGTATTTAATCACATTTATAAAAGTCGGCAAATACTCGCATTCTATACCGGGAAAGTATCCCAAAGCAGCTTCCGACTTTTCCCTCGCGGTCTCTTTTCATATACGACCGAAACTTAAAGAAATTCCAAACAGGTTTGTATTTATGAGGCTTGAGTAGACAAGAAAGCTCCTCTGCTCTACTCCTTTCAAAAATAAAACTTTAAAACTCAATCACACCTATCAACACGTTACGCGCATACATACGTGCAACAGGCCGAGCTCCGCGCTCGATATTTTCCGCAGCGAGAACTTTGTCACTAGAGATAAGGGATTTTAAGCATCGTCGGGAGGAACCTTGCGGGGATAATTAAATTTTCCAGGGCGGAGGGGGCCGATGTTGTTTCTGCTGCTAACGAGGCGGGGGTAAATACCGTTACCGGAGGATGAGGTTGTTGAAAAGAGGGATAAGAGTTTGAACGTAATTATGGTACGACAATGGGGGGTCCATACACATGTCGTAAAAACGAGCGTGTTGTTGTATCGATAAATTACAATACGTACGACGTTATCTCGAAAGAGCGCACGGCTTGACGATAAAACTTTACCAATCGCGTAACGGAAAAACGTATTTTCCCCTCACTGGGTTTCCGCTAATGCGCAGTTATACCGCGGCAATAAAAATATGTATCTTTTACGACACTGCCGTTCTTGGTTGATCGCTTCTCCGATGGCGGCTGTAAATCATCATCCGCCCGACGACAACAAGCGCGCCCCGTATATACACTAATAACCGAAAACTTGTCGAGTAAGAAAAAAAAAAATGTAAGTACACGTTCCACTACTACGACGACATAAATTTTATAAATACATATTCCACACGAGCGCAGCGGTGAAGTAGTGTATCGATTGCCAGCACGGCGCGCGGTCAGCCTTCAGAAAAGTTTCTCTCGCGCGCGTGACGGACAGTTTGAACTAAACGCAATTTTCCGGAGCGAGCGCGACGATTGCCCTCCCCGATCGGCACGCGCCGCCGGGCGAATTTATTCGGCTTTTATGTTCTCTTTCGTAAATTTAGCGCGGTAAATCGGATGCGCTTTTTTTACGAAAATGGAACCGCGTGAAAAAAGTAATGAGAAACGTTATAGTCACCGCGCGCGCCAAGTTTCAACGGACGGGACTGCAGTAGTAGCTTCGCCGTTAAGTCAGCCGCAGCAGTGCCGAGGAAAATTACGAAAAGATTATTACAATAATGAGCGGAAAAGATAGGTTAATTATAGCCGATACGCAGCTTGAATTCTGACCCACATTCCTCCCCGTACGCCTATATAAATTACACATCCCTCGGCGTGCATCATCCTCGCACGCGGACATCTCCCCTCATTAACAAAATGAACAACAATAATCCAATCTCGCGCCCACTCACCTGCACCTCATGTGGTCCTCTGTTTATCTATACGCGTGTCCTCTGCGGTCCTCGGAAACCCCCTGCAGGCCTGTATATCTTCTGCGTGTATTTGCGTGCGTGTACGCGTGAATCGCAGCCACCACTCTGCTTTCTGCTCTCTCCTCTCTTCTTCTCTCTCTCTCTCTCGTGCGTGTACCGCGGCGGACGAAGGCGGACTGAGGCTCCGCGTGCTCGGCGCGCGCCATACATAGGGGGCAACGGAGAGAGAGAGAGAGACGAAGGGAAGGAGAGAGGGCGAACCGGTTGCGCGCCGCGTGACGCAAGAGCGCTGCCGTTGGCGAGAAAGAGAGAGAGAGAGAGTGTGAGTGAGTTAGTTGACTACTGTACTGCTTTGACGTGGCCGGCGAGAGGCGGTGCCTGTGATGATTGTGGAGAGAGGGGTTTTCGGAAATATCGCGGGGGTGGTTGTCTCTTAATTTTTTTTCCAAGGGGAGGCGGAGAAAAGGGGTGCGGGGTTCGGAGAAGAGACGTGTTGGTGGGGAGAGATCGAGAGGGGCTGGTTGGGGACATTTTTTGAAGGTATACGTAGGGGATATATAGAAGAGGTGAGAATGTTTGTGGGTTGAGTTACTCGAAGATTTTAAGGTGGCTCCGGCGTTTTTTTTTAAACATAAGAATCTAAAAATAACAATCCTAATTGAAAGCTGGAAATTCCGAGCTATTTAATGGATTGTCTCCCGAATAGGGTCACCGACTAAATGAAAAAGGAAAAGAAAATGTTAAAATTCGTTGAAATTCGTTGAAATTCGTACTTTTAATACAGGCTCTTATGGGAGAAGAACAATTTGTAAGTATTATAATTTTCCTGTTGTGAGTTGAAAACACATTAGTTTTTCAAAAACAAACGTGTAAATAATTGTTTATTATCTATAGTTTACAATGATGTGTTGAAAACTGACGATTACCGACCAAACTTTCACGAAATCTTTATGCATAAAATAAAGAACCGTTCTTCCTATGTATAACACTAGCAAGGCGGTAGCATTTGACCAGTATTAATGAATAACTTTCTTATTTTAAAGTTGCAGGGTGCTCAAATGGTTAAGAATGCCTTACAACTTGTCATTAACTAAATGTTATTACAATTTCGTCGATTCTCTAAGTAAAAGTGCAATGCACCCTAAAAGCTCCCCAAATGATACGGCCCAGCGCGCCGAAGCCACCTTAAAATTGCTTGTTTCCATGTCGGATTTTTCGTTGTCGTTAAATTAGATTTGCGGTTTTGTTGAACGCCCTGTTGTGTCAGATTTCGAACAAAGAACAGAAGAAAATTATAAGATAGGAGAACCAAACATTTTTTTCAACTTTAGAATGATTCAATAAAGCCAATTTGTCTACGAATTTATCTATTGACAAACCGCAAACAATTCCGTTGATTCTCCATACATATTTTATTTCGGATTCTCGAATCCCGCAATCGGGCGGTCTCTTGACACCCCCACAAATCTATGCATGCATATACAAACAATAACTACAATTTCTACTATAGCTTTTTTTCTATTTTACCATAAAAATATTGAATATCGAAATAGATATCCCAGATTTTTACATCCAAGGCAAGTCTCGCCTAATGGCGCGGGTCATCCGCGCGCGCGCGCGCCAGTAGAAAACATCCGGCTGTAGTCAGCCCACGCGCGCTGGCACAAGTCCACGAACCGGGCGACCATTTTTTCCAAATTCTATATACGCGCTGGAAGGGCGAAATTCAATTTTTTTTTCACGTAATTTGTAATGTAAATTTTCGAACCCAACCATTCTTTCGTGTATCCTCATAACAAAATCGTTCGACTATTCGTATGCGGATCCGCCTTACTTTATTCTTCGGTGTACTCTACTCTGCGTCACTCCAGTTGAAAACTCTCGGGAAAATTCTAAAATTCCGCGCACACGGCGAACAGCATCGCCCCAAACAAACAGCAACCCCCGTTAATCCCAAAACCACACAGACACAACAGAACTATCGCGAAACTTCGCTGACGTTGCGTAAGACGACCCTGAGAGGGGACGGGCGGGGGGAAAATCGCTAGTCCTAACGAACGATGGAAGGTCAAGTCGGAGAGGGCCGGCGCTCGTCTCAGCTTACGGGATATATTCTTCTTATTCTAGATGGGAAGAACGAGAGGCGGTGTCCGGTGTACTGTTGAACAAATTGCCCTAACAAGTGTGGAATATTGTTTTTCCGATTTTCTCGTATAGTCGAATGCGCAGGTATAGATTAAACTTTCGTAATTTGACCGTTACGCATGTGCCGAGTACATGTCGTTACAGTAGAAATGCAATTTTCTAACGCGATATATAATGTATATATTTCGGAGAATTGAAGGGTTTTCCTGCAGGTACACTCGACGGACATTAATTCGTTTCTTCATAGTTACATTTTTTTCAAGTGTAATCGGGGCGAAGGCGAGGTTAGGTTAGGTTATTGTATGAAAACTTCAACGTTCTCATGCAATAACCTAACCTAATCTCGCCTTAGTCCCGATTACACTTGAAAAAAATGGAACTAGGGGGGAAACGAATTAATGTCCGTCGATGTACATGCCGTACGTGTGCGAGAGTTTGCGGATCCATGTCAATTGAATCATCGTAAAAGTTATACCGAAGTGTCAACCAATTCTGATAGTTACATCGACGTACGTATAATTTATAAACCCTTTGTCCCACTCTCACTCGAACATCTCTATAATTTCCACCTACTTCCAGGAACTCCGAAACAGATGATGTTCCACGCGCGTCCCCCGATCCATTCATCCTTTCTCGCAGCTCATTCATTCATCATCCATACACACGCGCGAAAATCTCCGCAACGTCCTTCCCGCTGAACCCGTAACAAAAAATCCACCGCCGGCGTCTCCCAATCGCGGCTTATCCGCATGTACATCTGGTCGGCGCGTGAATAGTTGACACTCGCGCGGACACACGGCGAATCGGCTTCGATCAATTACGATATTGTACATATCCTATCTATATGTATATCTATATAACCTTCCGATCCATTCATAAATTTCCAACGTGACGTCAGTTTCGTCGCGGATGAATCAGCTCTCACGCCGCGCTACGTCACAGTCGTCTGGCGACAGTTTTTGCGACGACTCGGAGGAGGAATTCTTTTATAGCGCGTGTCTTCTTGTCGAAATCGATGCGCTTACGCGGAAAAGTCACGGCGTGCAGTGTAATGGCTCGTGCGCATGGGGTAGTGTCGTATAACCCGTACGGATACCAAGAATTGAGAAACCTTATGAATTTTTGTTGAAACAATAGAATATTTTGTTGCTTTTCTACGAAATATCAGGTGTTTTAAAATATCAGCGGACCGAAATAACCGAGCTGCGTGAAATAATCGTCCCGCGGCCTATAACTCCTCATTACCCATCGATTGCTAATAAAAATATATACATACGTATGTATACATCCGTTGACAAATCACGCGCGTAACGGCCTTGTTTTGACAATGCGCGTATACATATCAATCAATAACGCGTATACCGAAAGTTTTATTTATTATGCAGGCGTCGACTGGGCGCGCCCAGAGATTCGCTAATAAATCTTTAATTAGCGCGATCTCGGCCTATTTCTCTCCTCCTCCTCCTCCTCCGTTCTCGAATTATTCTCCAGCCGACTTTATATATACGCCCGCGATGATTATCTACATTGTCCTGTCATCTTCACGGACGCATCGCACGCGAGAAAAATATTTCGGAGGGGTAGTCGCCAAAATTACGGCAATTAAGTATACGGAAAGAGAGAGAGTGGAGTGCATTAATATATTTATGCTGATCCGTGTCTTCTTCCGTTTTTTCTCTTCTCTTCAGATTATCAGCGTGAAAAATACGCTCATCCTTGGGAAAACAGCGTTTTCTCATCCGTCGCCTCGGCCTAATAGCGCGATTCGTGTATTTTGAATGACTGCGCGGCGAAAGTGCGCGTTGAGCGATATGCTTAATAATTCAACGTATAATAACGTCGCGCGAGCTCATTTCGAAATAATTGCAGAGTGCAAAAGGGAGGGGAGGGGGAGGAGATGAAAGAACGTCAAGCGGCGTTGATATCAACAAATTAAAAGCGGATGAAAGTCGTCAGTCGTATAAGAAAATTTAATAAACGCGTGTGTGTGGCCCACGCGACTTTGTGAGGTTAATCTCTTATTAAAATTGTTTCACCTTACGCAGCGAAATTATAAGCATCTTTGTAATAATTTAATATGAGTATGTATAATCTTTGTGGTGGTTCAGTGGTAATCTATAGGCCTATGCATGGGGCAGCTTAGATTATTTCTATAGAAATATAAGGATGGCCATGGTGCATGCGTGCACAAGGCATTTACTTTCCCGGTAAATTTTTAAAATTTGTTCTAATCTGTTATTTACAATAAATATTCGAGCAAAATTAAATTTCTATAGAATCTATATTGAACAAATTTTTGTTATACAATATTTAAGAAAACTACGATTTTCACAATGAAATTGTATCGATAGAAACTGAACTGCGTGCGATACAATTCGAAGAAAATTTGAAAAAATATTCATTCCCGCGTGTTTTCGGTAAATTCTTTTATATACCGACTCCAATTCCGAACGAAAATTTAATAAAAAAAAATTCATTCTTTTGGATTTGAATTAAATTTTCACCTCACCGTTTACTGTCCAATTCCAACACATACCGAACTATTCTCAGTTAACAAACAAACAACCAGACAAACGATGAACAAACTTTACAATTTGCCGAGACCCCAGAACTTTCAAATGAGAAGCCTCGAGAGAAAACGTTTTAAAGGGTACACATCCACACACACACACATACACGTACACACACATACTCCTCTCGTGTCGTTAACCCCCGAAACTACGACTCTCCCTCTACAAGTTCGAGGTCGCCTACATATCTACATGACACACACAAACACACGCGTACGCATCAGTGAATCTCTCCCACGTCGAGTCCTTGATATTTCTCTCTCTATCTTACAAACGCTTGACTTTCGAAAGAACCGCCCACGCTATAGGACGCGATACGCATCTCTCCCGATTTTTCAACTGTAAGTATACGTGCTTATCTCTCCTCCTCGTCACCATCGATGCGCTCGCTTGTGTACACACACATCACGCGCGTTATATTGTCTTTAATTTGCATGATTCACGGGCCGCGCGTAGCGGCGCTTTGTCACGCGTTGTTCTCCCGGGCATTTTTCACGCTTTCAAATTTGGAGCGGCAAGATAAGGATTTTGCGATTATGCCGCGTGCATTTTTTTGTTCTCCCCCAGCAACATCGCCGTGGCGCTATGTTCGATGACGCGCGCAAACGGGGGAAGGAAAAATGCCCCGCTTCGTTATTGATTCGCATTAACGCATTCGAGAGGACGAATGAATGAATGGATGTATCTGTGTGTGTATGTGTGTTTTTTCATTAATTTATTAGTTGGCGAGTGCTTTCTACTTGAGCAGACGAATAGAGCGCGAGGAACAATGCCCGAGTATTTTTAAACTCCTTTTCGAGCATCATGAGTGTAGCTTTCATATATCCATGACTCGGCAACAGTTTTTTTTTTGTTCTGTGAAATAACGATCTAACCAGTAGAATCGTCACAGAAATATATTAAAAATCTTCGCCATTTCTACGTATCGCGCAACACGCCGATTTCCCGGCGAATTTATTTACTTAATCTAGAGGGAAATCCGCGGATACCGATTTACATGTAACTGTATGTATTTATAACTGTATAACCCGCTTACTTGTATTTCGAACTATATATTATACCCACCTCCTTTGTTTTAAATTCAAACAATCTACTTTTCATCGCCCCCCTTGCACCTTACAAATTAAGAGAAACGTCGCATCCCCTCTTCCTCCCTCTCGTTTTAAAAGCGATAAAAAATCGAACGGAGAGCGCCGTTTTATACGCGCTGCCGCCGTAAAGTCGCGCGCGCGCGCACTACAAGTACTGCACTTATTACGGGATTGCGCCGGCCGTAAAACCGCGAGAGCGCGTTTCCATCTGTATACATGCGTATATATATCCCCGCTGGTAAAGTGTTTTTTCCCCGGAATTCGCGTTCGGATAGATTGGATCGATTTGGAGAACGAGGATTTGCATATATCTAAAGTCGCTCGCTGTTAAGTACGATTGTATTCGGTTATATATGCGTCACTCCGGCGAATTGGTAAACACAGGCGCGCGTTCACGAGCCGTCGCGCAGCCAAAACGTTACCTACGCGCGGCGTTTGGGCAGCTACTTCTGAGACGTCAGGCCGGGACAAAGCTAGGTACGAGAGATCGCGAGAAACGTAAACACACGCGCATTGATAACGACGGGTTTATGTACGCGTGAAGCAGGGAAATCGTTGGCGAATGTGTATTCTAGGGCTCGACGCGGAAAATTAAAAACAATAACCGGATTTATGGAGAGAGTTGAGTTGGAATTGAGGTGTTAATACTGTGTAAGCGGAGAAAAAATCGAACCCGATTGACATTTTTGTATTATATACGCGCGGGATTGATAGCGCGTTTAAGATCACGTGTTATCGTAGAGATAAAGTGATAGGAGAGGTAAATAAGTGTAGTCGATTACCGTACATATATATAATAACAGGTAGACTTATATTTTTTTATTACTCTTGTATAACACGTCAGAAACTCGGTACAAAAAAATCTATACAATATTATACATTCGATAAAACATCGTTGCAGCTAATAAATTATATTTCTCATAATTAATAAATTCAATGAACACAGTATATATATCTAAAAATAACAACGGAGCGAAGTCAAGTGGCACTCTACCGTTTACACAAATACATATCCGCAAAACTTCATTACTACTCATAACGAAATTCAGTCAAAAATTGTGATAAAAATTCACTCCCATGCACGGGGGCGGCGTTAAAAATAGACAAATTCCTGCTCACTCTCTCTGAACACGTCGTCAGGGGTCTGGAAATTGGGATTCGCGGTCCCCCGCGATGCCGGGCGTTCTTCACCGAGGTCCAGGGTTATGTCGAACGCGATCAGCCCTTAATGCATGTGGTGAGTGGGCTGGGCATTCCTGCTCTGAAATATCGATTGAAGCGTATTTGATTATACCGTTGCAACGAGCGTGTGCGGTTAGATTTGGGGACAGGTGAAAAAAAAAAATAAAAAAAAAAAAAATAATTACCAGATCAGTAAGCTCTGTTTTTTTTTTCCTGAACGCTCTGACAAACAGAGCTAACTTGAGTTTTACCTTCGCGAAGAACGTCAGTCTTATCTGTCTCAGATTCGATACGTCGGGCTGTGGGTCCGCTGGTGCCTCCGGTACGCCTGACACCTGATATTTTTCATCAAAGTTATTATATAACAATATAGTCTAATCAAATTAGAAACGTATAATTTTAAAAGTAGTCTCACCTTAAGGTCCCTTTGGGTTACGCTAGACACAGAGGCGTCTCTCCGAATTTCATCCTGAGTCAAGTCAATCGTCTCTATCGGCGCCTGCTGCGAATGAAAAATCGTAATTATAAATTAACTTAAGCAACATTATTACACACTAAAATAATGTAAATAAACGCTGATCAAACCTTCGAGACAGCCTCACTTACGCTCAGCGCGCAGGCTATCTGGAACATCTCGTCCTCCGAAAAAATCTCTGCCCCCGTCGGTGGTTTCTACGTACAAAAACGCAAATTGTCACTTACGTCACAATATATATTGTGTTCAATAATTATTACACTTACACTCGCTTGCGCTTCGCTGGCTGATATAGCCATACGCAGGTCCAGTTGCTCCTGCAGCATATCGTTCTGGATCTACGTATACGTCAAACACCGCTTAATTAATAACCTACTAGTTACATTTTCCTACTGTAATAACCCAAAAACCCCTGACCTTGTTGACGAATTCCCTGCGGCTGAGCGCGCACGCTATCCGCAGCTCCTCCTCCTCCTTCTCGTCGGCCTTCTCGGTTCCTACATCCAGCATCATCGATCTCTACAAAAGTACGCACCACAGCTCAGATATATACAATCACACATCCCTTCTTAAAAAAGTGATGACAGGAAGAAGTGAAGCCTCTATAGATTTGATCTGTGATTGGCTCTTAGATAAAAGACGCGAGAATTTAAAATTAAATATGTATTTTTATTAGATAAGTAGGTATTATTTATTGGAATATTTATTGCAATGAAAATGATTAAAGTGAAAAGTATTAAATAAATAATAATCAACTTAATGTTGGTTGCAGCTTAAAAAAATAAATAACATGTTTTAATTATATTTGTTAAAGTGATGGTCAGAAGTAGAAAAGTATTTCAAAACACAATACGATTAGTTATTGAATTGCACGGTAAAATTCAAAACAATAAGCAAAGTTTTAATCTTAAAAGAATTAATTATGTTAATATTAGGATAAATTATGTCAATATTATGTTCAGATTGTATTCTTTATTTAATACTTCACGAACAAAAAAATATTCGAATAAGTTTATAGTTTCTAGCCTCAAACTGTTGTATTCGTTAAGAGTAAATGTACTACAGTATTATATTAATTATTAAAGATGCATCAGAATTAAAAGAAAAAGATTTCCGGTTTATAAGGAATAAATTATTCTTTGCATGTTTAAGAAAAAAAGTACATAGAGCGCGCGCAGCGCGCATGGATTTTGCTAGTAATTATAAAAAACCAAAGATATACGAATCATTCGTACCGTGATGTCGGACGTTATGGAGTCGAACTCGCGCCTGCAGACGGGACAGCGTGTGTAGATGGTCCCCTCCTTGGCGATGTACTCCTTGGCGCAGTTCTCGCAGACGCACTTGTGCTTGCAGGGGACAAAGTGGTACGCCGGACTCTCCTCCAGGCACACGACGCAGCACTGACTCTCGTCTGCACGATAATAATAATAATTATGCTCGAAATTCGATGTTTCTTCTTCTTTTTTCGATTTTTTACTCACGTTTGTCGGCCATTGTTGTGGCTGTAACTGTACTCGTGCGCACGGCGATTATGTCAGTGATGGTGGGCGCAAGCGTCGCGCATTATTTGGAGGTGAAAGGCTCGTGTCACGATGCTGAGCGCGGACGAAGATGCTGCGATGTGGATCTGACGCGTGGCTTGTGCATGACTGACTGACCGGTCGGTTGGTAATAGTGTATAATGGACGCGATTGCTTTTGCGTCTATTGTGTAAGCGTTATCTTATACGAGCGTTGCTCGGCTTATCTCATTAAAAGAACTTTTCGGAGATGTGGACTGACAGTGTAAACAGCGCTTTCTGGCTGTGTTTAGTCGAGATTGTGTTGATGATCAGGAGCGTGTAATGTGATTATCGAGAGCGGTTAGTAAATACTTGTAGTAGCTCGTTGGACTGTATAACTGGCGAAGATAAATTATCTGATTGGTTTATTCAAATTAAGAGTAGTATATATGTTTATCTGAAATTTATAAACATGAACGTTATGTAAAACTATAATGATAATGGACTGAAATTAAAAAATAATATGCATTGATGTATATAATATTTACGTATTTACGTATAGAGTCAACTATGGATCCCAAATGTCGCTTCTCTTCTGGAATTTCATGACTAACTAGACTCGTTATTTTTGCAAAGCTGTAGATAATGACTTTTCCTCTTCCGTTATCTAAAATTAAATTTATCCTTGACACAGCAGTAGATATTTAAAATGACACCTATTATACCAAACAAACCATACATGTCACGATTAATAGCAGAATATATACGTATATCGACAAATGGGACACCACTTCAGTTCTCTCGATTTCTCCTCTTCGGATATTTGTTCGATGCACGTCAGGCATGTGTGCACTCAGGCGCTTGCAAGCTTATTATTTTTAAAACTGTGCGTGCACAAATTAATTGGGTCGTTTTCATATTTGTATCCTTTTGCGAAGTACAATTATTTTTTTCCATAGCACTTTGATACGCACTCTCGTGCGGGTGAAACGCGCTTGACGCCGCGACCGCAGGAAGTGATTTATCAAGCTGTTGTCTGCTGCACACTCGAAGCGTTATCTTCAGTACCTATAGCACCTATAGATATCGCTATAGCGTATACGACTGTGTGCGTTGTATTTGAGTTGTGACTCAATTCGATTTTTCATCATTTTTATTTTTTGATTGCCACTAGTACATGCCCTTGAAATTTTTTTTTTTTTTAAATATTCGATACAATATGTAGAGGAAAGAACGAGACAGCTTTTTAAAACGTGGTTTCTATAATAGATATAATGAAAATTTTAAGTAACAGTAACCGTAGAAAAAGTCAAGAAAATCAATAAAAGGTTTCACATAATATGTTTTTAACTCCGTTGAGTAATGTGAAGTAACATTCAGTCAGTTCTTTTTAAACGAACTGACAATATTGTAAATGATTACTATATACTTTATAAATAATATATCATAAAATGAGTAAAAAATATATTGATATTTTATAATCAACCCGCAGATTGTATTTATACTTATAATATAATTCAGTTTTGCTTTATAATTAAATCAATATTCATGGATTCAATTGTCACCTAAAATAGACAACAATAAACTCTATTTGAAATAAAAACTGATATAGTTGAAATTTTGTATTCTGGTTTCAATATAAGCGGTATTTTAGCAATATTCTGCATTCAAACAAGTAGAGCTATAAAAATAACTCATGAAGTTTGTGAAATTGCAGGATCCATTCAGAAGCTTAATAAGCAGTGAGAGTAATCATTTTTATATTTAAATATTGGAAAAGCGTTTCTCGCAAGTATCAATACAGTATTATATTAAAAATGTTACAATAACGATACAAATTAAACAGCTTTGAAGAATCTTATTCTTCGCCTGAGATAATAAAACGTGTTCAAAACAATAAAACCAGCCACAAAAATAAGAATTTTTCATATTCACGTAAAGTACATTTATCTTTATGTATCACAAGAAATATCAATTTTTTATTCTTTGCCTACATTATTAAGTATAATATCTAATACTTTTTGCGTTATTTATTTTCTTACGCCACCTTTTTAACAATATCGACTATATATATTTGCATTTACTACAGTCCATGACGTAACTATTATTTTATTAAATATACTACTTATTCGTAAAATATGAGACTTATAATTATTCAACTTATTCGAAGAGTAACAAATTAGAAAAATCTTTACCAAGAGTTTGAACAATTGCAATAATTTGGTAATTCCAAAATGAGATGACCCATAGTGTTTCCAGACGCACACATCAGAGTATTTTTCATTCCTTTATTCTAATTCTAATCATTCTTTTCATCTCGACCATTTTTCAATTCACTTGATTCACAAAAATGTAAAATTCATTCCATTGATCTCCCTACTTAATTTATTACCCGTATGAAAATAATAAATGTATGAAACCGTAGGAAAATGTATAAAAACGTATAAAAATTAACCTTTCTATTGGTTTTTGGACATATTTTATACGGTTTTATACATTTTTATACATTTTTATACAGTTTAATACGTTTTCAGACATTTTCTTACACTTCAGAAATTCTTCAATGTCAAGTTTGTAAGGGGGTGGGGGGGTCCAAAGTTTTGACAATTCACTATAAAATCGAGCCAACTAACGACTTTTATAAATTCGACATAAATCGTTGTCGAATGTACATAATTCCGAAATTCTAAATTACGAAAATCATATTTTCGAATCTAACAATTCACCTACTGTCCAAAACATCGAATTTCATCAATACGATTTCAAAGCAAATATAACTTGTTTCTAATGATTTATTTCGAAATATGTTTATTGTATCCCTATGAAAATTCTATTAATGAACTTCGATGTTTTGGACAGTAGGTGAATTGTTACATTCGAAAATATGATTTTCGTAATTTAGAATTTCGAAATTTTGCACAATCTGCAGTAGCTTATATCGAAACCGAGCACGTCTATAGTTGACTTCAATTTTCAAGTGAGTCGTCTAAACTTTGGACCCCCCCCCCCCCATATGATTTTCGTAATTTAGAATTTCGAAATTAAGAACAATCTGCATTATCATATGTCGAACTGAAAAACGTCTATAGTTGACTTCAATTTTATAGTAAATCGTCGTCAAAACTCTGGACTCCCCCCCCTTCAGAGATAATGGCATAAGCTGCGCATTTGGGGGGGGGGGTCCAAAGTTTCGACGATTTACTATCAAATCGAGCCAACTAACGATTTTTATAAATTCGACATAAGCCGTTGTCGAATGTATACATAATTCCGAAATTTTAAATGACGAAAAACGTATTTTGGAATGTAATAATTTACCTACTGTCCAAAATATCGAATTTCGAACTACAGAATTTTAATAAGGAGATAATAAAGATATTTCCAAATAAATCATTAGAAACTAGCTACATCTACATTAAAATTCTATAGTTTGAAATTCGATATTTTGAACAGTAGATAAATTATTACATTCGAAAATACGTTTTTCGTCATTTAAAATTTCGGAATTATGTACATTCTACAACGACTTATGTCGAATTTATAAAAATCGTTAGTTGACTCGATTTTATAGTGAATCGTCGAAACTTTGGACCCCCTCCCATTTTTGCCTTATCATAGAATTTTATACGATAAAATAATGATCTATCGTATTGTGCAAATATAATATTATATTTTGTTCACAAGTTTCAAGTCAAAACCTTTGTTACATGCTTTAACGATGCCTAATTCCTAAACGTCACACTTTCCAAAAATTACTCTTAATGCACCGATTAAAATTAATTCGTTTACAATAAACAAAACTTACTTCTACTAGAAAAACGAAACATGAAAATAATACACCAACTAGGAATAACGTTAATGGTAATGACATCTGATACAATCCAATTTCGCTGAACTTCGGATTGTCGGTTTTTTTATGGCTAAAATAAAAGTCCAATTCGCGTGTATGAGACATCAATCCAGATTCCTCTAGATATCGAAAGATAGTAGTAAACCGTTTAAAAAGGTTAAAATTATCACGACTAACGAGAACTACGTAATTTCTCTGAATATCATTTACATCTTCAACTATCTGAATCGTACTATTATCGCTAATGACGCTTTTCAAGGTAATGCAAAATTCTGCACAAATAGATTTATAATTACGTTCTTGCCCAATTTTCGCAGCACATTCTTCGAATTTTTTAACAATATGGAACCGATTATACACAATAAACTTTTCTCCAGAGAAGCATGTTCTCCAAACGTACTCTGTAGTATATATTGTATAATTCAAGCGTAATAAATCCATTTTCGTTGATGCAAAATACTCATAGTACGGAATGGCAATCAAGGAGTAAAGCTTACCTTGAATGTACGAAGTCATGATCATAAACATTAAAATGAAAGTTATGAAAATAATTTTGTGTTTTATAGATCGGGGCTGGGGCAACATAGATACCCCTATTAAAGATCTTAATAAATTAATTGCCGCTTGTGAAAATGTTTCCTTCTTCAAATACATAAGAACTATCGTTAAAATCATGTAGGTACCAACAAAAAAGAAAATATATTTACTCAATACTATTTTCGTCAAATATTTATCCACAGTTAACAATTTCTTGTAATGAACGTAACAAAGACTCGCTTGGAAATATGTGTAATACTGATTCTTCGGAAGCATTTCGTATAATACCCTAGGATGTATAAGGTAATCAAATTTTCCTTCCAAAACTTCAGCTAAATCGCCATCAACAGTACCGTTTTTGTAAATCAATCCTGCCGAAAGGGAGGTATTTATTGTTAGTTTTACGGAGGCATTTAATGTCCTCCCCATTAATTCAGTCATTACATTTGCAATTTCTGCAAGTCCACGATTTTTATTAACAATTTGATTAATATTAATCAAGGATAGAGCTTTAATCGGATAACCACCTACAGATAATGTCTTTTCAAATAACAAATTATTGCAAATCAATTTGATTTCTGAAATATACATAAGTTTAAAAACAGTAAATGGGTGGCCATTTTCTTCCTCATAAATGTGTACATTTTCCCATGGTTTTGGAGCGTAATTCTTAAATGGGTTAAATGCATACAACTGAATCCGATTAAATGAATCAGAACACAAAAACATTGCATTTAAAATATCGAATTCCCAAGCAATTTTCAAAAATAAATGTGCATCATTACAGTCACTCGGTTTCTGGGTATTTTTTATGAAATAATATCCGTAAAGATTCCACCAAATTGAATTACGTATTTTTAATAAATGTAAATGAATAGAAGACAGTTCTACTTCATTTAAAATAAAAACTTCAGATGGAAATGGTTTAGGGACTTCGTTATAATCATCCAGTTTGTACAGTTTTTGTCGCGTGTTTGAAGTATTTAAATTATCTGTGCTTTCAATTCCAAGTATACTTGTTACCACAGGCTGAGGCAAGTTTTCAAAATTAGTTAATAAAGTATCACTCCGATTACCAATTATCACAGTAGGATAATTATTATTACAAAAACATTTTCTATTTAATTGAATCTAAACATAAATAAAAATTTTCAAAAAAATATGTATTTGATAATATTATTTATTACATGATGTTATCTTATTTATATATTACCAATATAAAATCACTTTCATATTCATAAACCGACGAACTTTCCGCAAAAAAATGATGAATCATTAATAATATTTTATTGCAAATACATAAAGTAATGAACCGATGAATCCTCATTGTATAAGTATTTCAAAATTTTAATATCTATCTTTGTCTAATAACTATTACGGCATTATTCTTTATAATAAATAAACATTCTATTTTATTGGATTGTATCTTATTAAATTATTTTACTGCGCAGAATAAAGTACGAGAGATATCAAATTTAAGAATGAAAAATACTTTTATTTAAATAAAACTTTTTCAACATTATTAACGTTGTTGTTAAATAAATAGTTTTCATGTATTTAATAGTTTAAATATCAAATTTTTATTCAAATCGTCTTACAGCCTTTCTTTCGATACTGTCACGTCTAGAATCCTCGGAAAACTCCTATCACTTGAAACTATATTGATTTATTTATTTCTTGACATTGAAAACTATTACATTCTAACGATGACCTTTACTATTCCATGTAAATGGAGACCTAGAAACTTCGCGTTTCGATAAATAACTTTTGCGTAAACAAATTGTTCCTATTTCTGTAAAACCCAAGAATCAATAATTTACTATAGTTAAACCCTAATCTTATACACACACACGCGCGCGCGCGCGCGAAAATTTTTTCATCAATAACAACGGATTTTAGCGCCAAAAGTCTTAAAACATGTTTTTGAACATTTTTTGTTTCAAAAATTTTTTTCACCGTTACAAAACTTCCTCTTCGAGGAAGCAAAATCTTTTTGGTTTTGTGTCTATGACAATTTATTTATGTATCAAACAACACTACACACCCGTTACAATAAATACACAAATATTAGTACAGGAATATGAGGAAATTCAATGAATACTACTTTGTTTCAAAAGAAATATTTGAATGTGCGGTCGTTCACCTAATTACTGATGTTGCCATTTATTTCATACAAAATTTGAGGAAGTAGTCAATTTTTTTTGGGAGGGTCCAAAGTTTAGACGACTCACTTGAAAATTGATGTCAACTATAGACGTGCTCGATTTCGATATAAGCTACTGCAGATTGTACAAAATTTCGAAATTCTAAATTACGAAAATCATATTTTCGAATCTAACAATTCACCTACTGTCCAAAACATCGAATTTCATCAATACGATTTCAAAGCAAATATAACTTGTTTCTAATGATTTATTTCGAAATGAAATATGTTTATTGTATCCCTATTAAAATTCTAATGAAATTCGATGTTTTGGACAGTAGGTGAATTGTTACATTCGAAAATATGATTTTCGTAATTTAGAATTTCGAAATTTTGAACAATCTGCAGTAGCTTATATCGAAACCCAGCACGTCTATAGTTGACTTCAATTTTCAAATAATTTGTCCAAAAACCAATGTTTAGATCCGGTTTTTTACGTTTTTATACAGTTTTGTACGGTTTTATACGGTTTCATACATTTCTTTTTTTCCATACGAGTAGGTAATTCTTTGTTAATATTAGTAAGTATTAACGGGGTTCCATAGTCCTACCATTACCGACCGAGCAATTCAAACAGTTTCAAGCTGATTAAAAATAAAATACGTCGAATCATAAAAAATCAAGAAAACACTCTTCTATGTTTTTTAACGTTCTACCATATCTAGTCGAAGTTTCGAGTCGAAATATCGAGTCAAAGTCATCATTTCGTTCAAAGTTTTTGCAAAAACGACTTGATATTTTGACTCCAAACTTTGACTGGGTGGTAGAACGTTAAAAAACATAGAAGAGTGTTCTCTTGATTTTTTGTGATTCAACGTATTTTATTTTTAATCAGCTTGAAACTGTGTGAATTGCTTGGTCGGTAATGGTACGACTATGGCACCCTCTTAATGTTACCATAACCAATATATTTAATCGCAACCACTTAAGGGGATTCCTTATACCGGCAGAGTTCTCTGCCGTACCGACCACAATGTTTTTAATTAAATATTAATTGTTACAAGCTTTTTCTTGAATTCTGAGAGTCGATATGCACAAAGGCAAACTTATTATCTAATTCCGGGTTAAATTTCAGATAAATCTATTGGAAAATCAAGACGAAATTTGAGAACTCGCAACGTCGCATAATATCATATTAACCCCAAAATACGACATCTTGCGAGTTCTCAAATTTCGTCTTCATTTTCCAATAGATTTATCTGAAATTTAACCCGGAATTAGATAATAAGTTTGCCTTTGTGCATCGACTCTCAGAATTCAAGTTAAAACCTTGTAACAACTAATATTTAATTAAAAATATTGTGGTCGGTACGGCAGAGAACTCTGTCGGTATAAGGCATTCCCTTAAGGGGATGCCATACTCGTACCATTACCGACCGAGCAATTCACACAGTTTCAAGCTGATTAAAAATAAAATACGTCGAATCACAAAAAATCAAGAGAACACTCTTCTGTGTTTTTTAACGTTCTATCATCCAGTCAAAGTTTGGAGTCGAAATATCAAGCCGTTTTTTCAAAAACTTTGAACGAAATTAAATTTAATTCCTTCTCAGGTTAAATTTAATTTCGTTCAAAGTTTTTGAAAAAACGGCTTGATATTTCGACTCCAAACTTTGACTGGATGATAGAACGTTAAAAAACACAGAAAAGTGTTCTCTTGATTTTTTGTGATTCGACGTATTTTATTTTTAATCAGCTTGAAACTGTGTGAATTGCTCGGTCGGTAATAGTACGAGTAAGGCACCCCCTTAAGATGCATCTTTTTAAATGGCAGGATCAATCGTTACGTTTATGATCATTATATACCTTAACGACTCCGCAAGACACACACACACACACACACACACACACACACACACACACACACGCGCGCGCGCATGCACACACACACACGCATGCATGCACACACCACACCGACATACACCATCATCATTATCATCATCATCAGGTACGATAATCTTCGCTAACATGATTTCCAATTGTACGTGGTACGCGTCATTCGCTACAGCGATAATCAGTTGCTGAGTTCCCAGACGTCACGTGCAGCAATACTGTCTTACAACATTACAAAAAAAAGCCTCTACTGAGCAAAGAACAGCTTTTATCCATAATAAACCTAGCTGCTATATACCCACACGTATCACCTATACTATCTGATCCTCTCCTATTCCGTAACCTATTTGTGAGTTACATATAGGTTACCCGACTTGAGCTGCATCCGGACATCGCGAATTGGCCAGGCGTTCGCCACGTGCTGCACCACCTCGAGCTTGACGCCGGAGAGCGTGGCACCGCTGCACCTGAAGCGCGCGCTCACCTCGCCCTTATACTTCCCCGTGTAACTGGAGTCGAGCTGGAACTTGGCCGCGAGGAGATTTCTACGCTGCTCGAGCTTGCTGATGCTCCAGGTCACGCCGTCGTCGGTGCTGTTAGTCACGAGCGGGTAGCTGATGCTCAAGCGCCACATGCTCGGCACCTTCACCAAGAGCTCCAGCTCCTCCAAGGGTTGAGTTGACGGGTGTACGGCTGATGCGTTCGGCGCGTAATACATCTGTGATAATGAACGACGGTTGGAATGAAGATTCTAACTTTTCAGATTATTTATGACAACAACAACAAAAATGCACACCTGGAGAGAGACCAACGTTGCCGACTCCTTGAGCCACAGCGCGGACAGGGTAAGCGGACAGACGCTCGAGTCCCGAACACTCGTGCGTATCTCGTACTTGGCGACGGTGGCGCGGTAGAAGTCAGCGCTCGGATCGTCCTCGTGCAACTGGCGCAGGTGAGACACCAGGTCGCGGTGGTGGACAACGAAGATTTTTCGGGTTGGGGTATCGTGGAGTCTGGGCGGGAGGTGTGTGCATGGGTCATTGATTAGTTGTTAGTATACGTTATTCACGAGAGGTTTAAGGTGAAAGAATAATTGGAAAAGCTCTATGGCGAAAATTTCAATGTGTATGAAATAAAGTAAGGACAGCAAACAAAAAAAGTGTGGAATATCATTTTTTAAAGACTATATGAAAAGGTACGTTTATGGGATATTTCGAAATGTTATATTTGATAAAAACAGGAAAAAAAATGGAAAAAAAAAATTCATCCATTAGTGCGCAAAAATTCATTTTATAATTTCCAATAGAAAGATTCGACACGATTTCCGATTTATAAATTACCCAATTATTTATAGTTTCAACTTTCAACGTCAGACTCTTTCTATCCGAGCAATAATCCTTCTACTCTCACACATATATTACTCACTTTCTCCTCAGCTGGACATTCCTCGCGCTCGTGTTGCAATCAACGGCGGCAGCGTTATTGAGTACGAATTTGAGCGAGCCGTCACTTGCGGCGCGCGGTAGGGCGCCAATGGCGTTGGCTTGGAAGTAGAGCGACAGGTAGCCCCGGCGCTCGACGCGCGACACCGTGCCACCCTGGACGAAGACCGCGTCGATCACCTCGGTGACGATCGCCGTCGCGGCCAGCGGCGAGAACGACGACGACGATGTGGTCGGGGGTGGTTCTGGTGTGATGGGCCGCGTAATTGCGCGTGCAACTAGTGCGGGTCTCGTGTTTCTCGCGGCTGCTGGAATGAGTGTAGGCATGAATATTTAATAGAATTGTGACAGAATTGCGGAATATGTTCTGGGTTCGGTATATACTTCGTAGATTTTCATAGTTTTTCGTAAATGTCGTAAATTTTGATGATTATTTTTAACTCTCGCATTCCGCAATTTTGCGTGACGCTTTACCAAATCTCCCGCGCTTTATGTTTGGAAACATAGGGTAAGTGTGCCAGTTACTGTGCCCTTGGATCATTTTCATTTATAGTGGAGTATAATCATGTTTAATCATAAATATCTAAATTTTTATATACAGTTCAATTCATGCTTTTTTATTGTTAAACCCACAGTATGACTTAATTATTCTTATAATATATTTAAAATTATTTATTAAATTTCTCATCGCGATTTTTATGATTTTCTTATCAAAACGCTCAAGAATACGCCTATACAAAAGTGATTGAGAAACTATAAAAATAACATTTTTCATAATAAAAAAAAAACTTAACGTTTATAAAACCCATCTAGTTGACAAAAGAACAATAAAAAAGTAGTTTTGATTAATATTATTGTTTAATTTAATATAATCCAGTAACTAAAACGAATTTTCGTCATGTTCTATTACTGTGCACAGTAACTGGACAAGTTTTCATGAATTTATTTAGTTACTGTGCCCCTTCGCGGTAGGCTACTCTAATTTTACTTTCTCATGCTTGAAAAAAAATAAAACAACAAGGGTTCCTAAAAAAAGATTAACTACTAAAACATAGTTATAATATTTGTGATGAATATATGCTATACATGCGATTTGGAAGCTTTATTAAAAGTAATTGAATTATAAGATTGATATTTATATTTAATAAATAAGTATTTTTTTAATTAAAATCGTGTAATTAATCTCTTCCCGATTACTCGGTACCATTCAGTCTACCTACAACAACGTGCACTAAGTGACACAGGATTAAATACTGTGTCCAGAATCTAAGGCACAGTAATTAAAACACTGCACACTAAGTGACACACAGTAATTAAAACAATGTACACTAACACACAGTAATTAAAACGATGTACACTAACTGACACACAGTAATTAAAACAATGTACACGAACTGACACACAGTAACTAAATTAATGATACAGTAACTGATGCAAAGGCTTATGCTATTATTTTATTAATTACTTAATATTCCTTACATAATATTGCATTAAAAAGGTGTTTATTCTACTCACAGAATATATAATTATCATATAAAGGTCGTAAGATGATTAAAAATTGAAAAAAAAAAGTAGTAATTGATTAAATACTTAATGGGCACAGTAACTGGCACACTTACCCTATATGAGAATTAAGCGAATCACTTGAGTAATTGATATAATAATAGTCCTTACTTAAAAATGTACGTACAAACGTATTTTATTAGTTACTCGCGAAAAAGCATCATATATATCTGTGGCTTCCAGGAAAAACCACTTATCTCCACTTTTCATTATTTCGAGTAAATCGAGTTTTTTAGTTTCGCAGGTTTCGCATCGATGTTATAAGTCAAGACAAATGAGATTAAATGCAATACTGCTTCTATGAATCTATGAATACTAATGTAAATAACATATTTTTTGCCATAGTAACCAGAGAAAATAGCGTTCATGTTTTAGAAATCGAATTTCACTTACCTGGTTATTCCGGAAATAAAAAAAAATTTTAGTGGAATTACGTGGGGTTTCCGGGAGTTACTCTAAAAAAAGTGGAGTTACGTCGTTTTTCCGGGAGTTTTTCTAAAAAAAAAAGTTGAGTTACATGGGTTTTCCGGAAATTAGTTTAAAAAAAAGTGGAGTTACGTGGTTTTTCCGGGAGTTATTCTTAAAAAAAAGTGGAGTTACGTGGGTTTTCCGGGAGTTTTTCTATAAAAAAAAGTGGAGTTACATGGGTTTTCCGGAAATTAGTACAAAAAAAAGTGGAGTTACGTGATTTTTCCGGGAATTATTCTAAAAAATAACTGGAGTTACGTGGTTTTTCCGCGAATTATTCTTAAAAAATGGAGATACGTGGTTATTCCGGGAAAATGTTGAAAAAAATGGAGATATGTGGGTTTTCCTTGTGCTGATTCTAGACAACGAGTGCACTTTCGTAATTTCTGTCACGGCTAGATGATAGAGGACTGTTTAAAGATAAGAAAAAAGGCATAAAACCGATTTTGAAAAACTCGTCCCTTACGTAGTTTTTCCGGGAAGCCACAGATATATATGCGACATTCTTTGTCAAAAAGGCGACTTCCTCTGTCCAAAAATTGAAGCAACCTAGGAAATTTTTCCGTCGGTCATTTTGAAGCTATACTAAAAACCAGTATTTTGTGTTTCGTATCCCTGTACCATTGCGTATTGGCTCCATTTTGAGGTCCACCATCTTGGTTTTTCTGAAAAGGCCACAGCTTAATAAAAACTACATACGTGTAGCTTCAAAATGACCGACGGAAAAATTGACTAGGTTGCTTCAATTTTTGGACAGAGGAAGTGGCCTTTTTGACAAAGAATGTCCCATATATACACACCCACACACACATACACACACACACACACACACACACACACACACACACACACACACACACACACACATACACATACACACACACTCACAGCCCTTACTGAAAATACCCAGCTGGATTTCCACGTGGATTCCAGCTAGATTGGCCTAGAAATCCATGTGGAATCCAGATGAAAATCCACTTCAAATTTAAGGCTGAAAATTACCAGAAAATCCAGCTGGAAATCCACCCGAAGTATACTGGATAATTTTCAGCTTGAATTTCAAGTGGATTTCCACCTGGATTCCACCTGGGTTTCCATAGCTGGATTCTACATGGATTTCCAGGCAAATCCAGATGGAATCTAGGTGGAATCCAGGTGGAAGTTTAGCTGGAAATCCAGCTCGATATCTTCAGTAGGGACATTAATTATTTATAAAAAACTATGAAAAACATATCCATCGACCCTTACCCTATTATAATAATACCAGGTGATCCTATACACCATATAATTACAACTCACGTCGTGTCGCGCTATGCCGACGGTTAACTGCTGATCCAACCTTTCTGCCAGCCACTGCAGTAGTACTGGGCACGCTGGGCGCTGTCGGACGCTGGGGTTCCCTGGGCGGAAGCTTTTTCGACGTAATCCTGCGTGTCGGCCGCTGATGCACAGCTGCGTCGTATCCGGGCGCTATGGATGCTTCGTAGCTGGGCGGTGGAGACGGCGAAGGGCTGGGAAACCGGTACCTGGGTGGCATAACGGCGCTGGGCTCGTATATGGGTGGCACGGCGGGCTCGTATCTCCTATCCGAAGGTATTGGCGGGGGGCTAGTACCAGAGTCGTCTTCATCTTGCGACTCATTGGAACCCCAGCAAATCAACGCTGGAATGTCGGGTGTTGACATGTATATAATGTTGGGATTGTTGGGTTCTTTGGTCATAGGTAGAATACAAGTATACCTTTTTTTAGTCTCTGGGATAATGCTGTGGTCTCGCGGACTCTTGTTTCTCTGAACAACATACTGGTCTATACGACTCTGCTTATTATGTGAAAGAAAAAAAGTGTTTATTGTTTCGTGCGGTTGAAAATCACGCGTTCGGTGCAATTGTGGATGGGATATGTGTACAACACGTTTACAAGGCGTAGCGCTCTGAGATAATCTAGGATGATTATAAAGTAAAAATATTTATTTTTTTGCAAACCTACCCTAGCGGAAATATTTTTGTTCAAAAATGTTAAAAACTGTTAGAAATAGAGTTATAAACTGTTTATAAATGTTACAAAATGTAGAATTTTGGACGTTATTAATCGTTTGTAACTGTTTGTAACATTTTTCAACAGTTTTTAACAGTTTGTAAGAGTTATTAAATTATTTAATAACTTTTAAATATTTATTAATTATTATTATTAACGTAGTAATAATTAATTATTAGTATAATTAAACACTCCTTAGGCTTCTTCTTCATTGTTTGACTGTTACTTGCCTTCGGATCAGTGGTCCCGCGTTCCTTGATTCTCATGATTATAATAATGAGGCTATTAAATAATTATTAATTAATAATAATAATAATAATAATTTATTAATTATTAATTTTTCCTGAAATATATCAAATTTAAAATTATTTGAAACTGTTTGAAAGTGTTTAAAACCATTAAAAACTGTTTGAAACTGTTACAAAGTATTATAATTAGAAAAAATGTGTCCAAAATCATACAATTTATAATAAAATTTAAAAAAATTGTTATATATAAAATAAAAAATTATTTGACTCACTTTAACGTGGATTAGAAAAAAAATAATAGTTGCTTTAGGTAACATTTACTATATGCCTCGTACTTAACATGCAGCAATTCTGTGCAACAATCAGCTAACCGATGTAGAGCAAAAACGCATAATTATTCTATTATATAGGTTATGCTAATTGACTGCAAAAAGATTTTTTACTCGTGATATCTAAACAATAAATCGCATTTGTAGATGAAAATAAGACGAAGATCTGCAATAAACTTTCAACACTACAATTGTTACTTCGATACTAGATTCTACTGCAACTTTTTCAGTTTCGACACCTGTTGTTTCACATGCGTGACTCGGGAACTTCAGGTACTGTGCTATACTGACAAATGACAGTACTTGAATACAACAAAGATAACGAAATGACTCAAGAAACTATTTTATTGGATAAGATAATTATTTACGTATAAAATTATATATATGCTTACCCTAGCGGAAATATTTTTGTTCGAAAAAATTAAAAACTGTTAGTAAAAGTTATAAACTGCTCAAAAATGTTATGAAATGTAGGATTTTGGACGTTAGTAATTGTTTATAACTGTAACAGTTTTTAACAGTTTGTAATAGTTATAATAATAGTTTAATTAATTACAAATGATTCATTAATAATTATTACTATTGTTAATTACTTAATAATAGTTTAATTAATTACAAATTATTAATTCATTTTAAATATCATTCAAAATTATTTGTAACTGTTTCAAACTATTTAAAACTTCTAAAAACTATTTAAAAATGTGTCCAAAATCCTACAGGGTACTTAATTTTTCTTTAAATATACGATTATTAAGCAGCTTACATGTACAAAATTAAAACACTGAGCATTTTTTATATATTTTTAATATACTGTACCATGAATTACTAATCATACAAAAAGTGCGCCCTGCACAGTAGGATCCCTCGTCAAAGTAAAATGTATATAATAGTACATATAGTAGTTTATTCTCATCGTCACTGTGGCCATTTCATAGATTTGAAAAGTTATTTTGTATTTATGTATTTTCAATTCACCATAAACTTAAAAAATTAGACTATGTTACTTTATTTCCGCTAATTTACTTTATTCTCGCATTATGAGGGAATAAAGTAAAAGAGGGAATCAGACGCCACTTTTGTCCCGCTTTTCAGGCTATAAAATGGCCATTATAGTAGAGATGGGAATAAAAAACATTTTTTCAAATGAATGAATCAATAACTCACACCAATAATCCATATCAATTATAGCCGTTAATATTGATAAATTAACGAGTACTGTAGTAAAATAGCCACATAGCTTACTTCATGAATCCTTTTCTGGTAAGCAAACTTCGTGATTGCTGTCAAAACACTCTGAACCTACTGTAGATTTGTTCGAATAACGATATTTCGCTAACACATACTTATATATATTTGATAAGATAACTGCTATTAAAAAGATATGCTATTAATAAAGGATAAGAAAATGGATAATGAATTGTACAGAATAAAAATTATATCCAGTATCTATATATAGAATTCATTTATTTTACAGATTAAAAGTAATTGGAAATTTTACAAGAGCAAGTGTATAAATATTAAACTCTAAAGTGACAGAGTCACGCCTTTAAAGTTTCAATAAAGTAAGATTTCAATATACCATAATACAAATCGTAAAATAAAACATCAACAAATCTCGAGGAAAGGAAAGAAAACTATGAATGTGATTACGCAAATTTTACTGCTACAGTAACTTAAAATAAAATCATGTTTCGCTTTCTTCATTCGTTAAATGCAAAAACGCTTCTAAGTCTCTCTAGTCGAAGCTAATCAGCTCAGCGGTCTCCGGAGATTTTCTTTCCTCCTCGGCCTTAGGAACTGGCATGGGTTGCTGCTGCTGCTGTTGTTGCTGCTGTTGCTGCTGCTGCTGCTGCTGCTGCTGTTGCTGCTGCTGTTGCTGCTGCTGCTGTTGTAACTGTTGCCGCTGCTGTTGCATTTGCTGCTGTAGATGCTGTTGCATGATGTGTGCCGGGTAGACTTTTGGCATACCCGGCATCTGCTGTGGTTCTTGCATCGGACCGTTGCTTGTCATCACCATCTGGCCTGGACCTAAACCACCAAGAAAGAACCAAATAAATCCACTATCCATAAACTATATTATAAACGATTCGTTATGTAAAAACAACTCACCTGGCATACCATCACTGGGCATGTTCATGCCTACACCGAGCGGATGTGGCTGGCCGGGCATTTGTCCGGACATCTGCATCTGCCTCGCCATACCGGGCGGCACGACTTGCTGTCCGATCATGATCTGCTGTCGCTGCATCACCTGCTGGCCGTTCTGCTGTATCATGTGCGGTTGTTCGCCGTGGTGCGGCGGCCCTGGCTGCTGCTGTTGCGAGGGCCGCTGTTGCTGCTGCTGCTGTGGCGCTGATTGCTGCATAATCTGCCCGTTCTGCATCATCTGCATCGGGGATCCCTGTGGCGGCATACCTGGCGATAGCATGCCCGCCGGCTGGCCGCTTAGGTGAGGCGGTAGCATACTTTGAGCTGGTCCCGCTATGTGGCCAGGTAATCCTGTGGGAGGGCCAGAGGTAGGAGGAATGTGTCCAGGAAGACCGCCGCCACCGGGCTGCTGTTCTGACGTGGGAGGAATGTGTGCCGGGAGCCCGCCCGGCTGACCTGCGTTGGGAATGTGACCGCCCGGTCCGGTCGTAGGAATGTTCGGGTTAGGCGCACCCTGTATAGGCTGCTGCTGACCGCCTGGGCCTGGCATTGACGGCATCTGCTGTGAAAATAATAGGATTCATGTGAATAAATCTAAAGAAAATTAAGAGAAGAAAATAGAAGAATGTGTTTGAGCATGATACACACTACCATTCCAGCACCCGACACTGTGACTCGACCGAGGCTCTCCTGGTTTTGATTGGGTTGCCCGTCGACCTTGGGCGACTTGCCATCCTGCACTGCCGACGGGTCCATCAGCTGTTGCTGATGAGGATGCTGCATGATGTAACCCGCCGGCACCGGATACGTGCCTGTGGCGCCAGGCGGGTAGGCGTATATGGCTTGCCCCTGGTTCGTCGCCGCCAAGGGACCGTAACTCACCTCGGGACCCGCGTATTGCACCTGGCGCACCGGCGAGCCCTGACCGGGCGGACCCATGTAGCCGGCGACTGACGGATAACCACCTGTTGAGTTCACGAAAATGGTAAAGTTTATGCGAGGTTGTGTGAAATATGGGAGTAATCGTATCGATGTGTCCAACCCATTTTGTATTGCTGCTTTTGTTGTTCTTGACGCATTTGCATCTCGCGCTCTTGTTCCTGGATCCTACTCAATGCCAATTGTCGCTGGAATTGCAAGTACTCCTGCTTCTTCTTACGCATTATTTCCAATTTCTGAGCCATTTGCATTTGCTTCTTTCTCTCGGCTTCTTGCTTCTCTCGCAACAATGCCAAACGATGCTCTTCGCGCAAAGCGTCCAAAGCACCTCGCGCGTCCTTTATTTGAGTTAATTTGTCCTGCAGACCCTCGAAGTACACTCTTTTGTCCTCCTGATCTTGAATGTATCGGAGAAGCCTGTTACAAAAGGTTAATTTTATTTTCATATCCAACAAATTGTTGAAATTTATTTTAACGTTTGAGATAATTACCTTGAATGTAGAGCAGTTATGTTCATGAACAAAGTTTGAACTGAGCTGTCGCAGGCGATAGATCGGCCTCTAGACGAATCGCTTTTCATTCTATTTACAAAAATTTCAACTTGTGACCTCAAATTGTCAACAAAGTTCTTCATCTCAGGATCTACTTCTCCGTTTTGTTGTTTAACAGCAATGACTTTCTGTGGCATTGGGCTGCTTATATTTGGAGCTGAAGGGCTTGTTACATTCAGTCTTGCTGTTTGTTGTTCTAAAGCAGACTGTCGCTGTTCCCAGTACTGCCGATTTAAATACTTTGCTAGCTCTGGATCAACTTCCTCTTCTTCTTGAATTTTTGATGGGCTTGGACTCTAAAATTAATAATATGTCCAAAATAAAGTCATTGTTTATTAAAGCTTTAAGTGCCATGTTTTAAGATCTAAATTTTGTTACTCACCGGAGATGGTGGTGGAGAATAGTGCACTTTTGTAAATGCACTGGAATTTGAAAAAGCTGTTGAGTTTGACATTATTGCACTTGTAACCCGCTTCTTTTCTTTTTCCTTATGTTCAGCTTCACTTTGACTTAATGCTAATGCAATTTGTAGCTCTTCTTCCTCTCGCAATTCTTCATCAGTTTTTCTTGGTGGCACCTATTTTCATATTATAAATAAATTTTATTGATTAGTATCACTATATTAAAATATGCATTATAATTTATTGTTTTTAATATACCTGTTGCTGTTGAGCTAAAGAACTACTGAGATACACTGCAGGGAGATCAGTTTCTTTCGTTTTTGGTACAGTTGGCCTACAAATTAATGTTACCAATTATTATATGAAATATGAACAAAATAATTTAATATATAGAATTTTTTGATAACATACTTGTTCACCTGATCATAACAAGTATTGCACACACGAACTTCTTTTTCAATGCCATATTTAGGTATAGTAGAAACTTTTCCTGAACACTGAGCACAGAATACTTGTCCACAAGCTCTACAGTGATGTTTTCGTGTAAAAGTACTAAAGTCTGTTCTGCAGCGATGACACTTGTCACCATCTACCCATTCTGGTGCAATATCAGCAATAAACATTGCATCACTTTCTTGCAAAGCTGGGAAGTCAAAGTTTTCAGCCTTCATTATTCTCATTGCATCCTTAAAAAAATTTGACATTTTAGAAATTGCCTAATTCAATTCAATTCAATCATTTATCAATGCAATATAAAATATCAATTTCAGATTACAAATCACTGCTATAAAACTAACCTGCACAGCCCTATATTTTGAAGAATCTCTAAAAGCATATGCCCATGCTTGAATAAGTTCCAATATTTTATTTCTCACTGATTCCTGCTGTGATGTTTTTGCTATTTCTTTCAGTTGTTCCATGTACTGCTTAGTGCAGACTTCATCATGAATCAAAGCTCCACAATTTTTAACACATGATTCAAGGACCTAAAAATAATTCTAAATTATACATTGTATTTTGATTATAAAAATTCATTGCAAAACATAAATCAATAGCTTACCAATAAGCCAAAGCCAGCCGTATGTGGATTTTCGTGAGTAATTTTTTTATTTATAGCAGCCAATGCACTTTTCGGCCTAAGGAAGTAGATAATTTTTTAAGAAGTTCTTACAAATAAATTTTTTTTTATTAATTCCAAATATTTTGCTTATGAATTGTTTAAATATTCAAGAATTATTATAACCTATAACTACACTATTTTTCTAAAAGAGAGTCGCACAAAAAATAAAGTGCAGCTTATGTTTACTAATTCAAACGGTAAACAACTTTATCAAACTTCAATTAACACAATATTATCATTATTCAGATATAACGCAGGCCTATATTTACAGATGTTCTACAATACACTATTTAACGTAGGCTTCATTTCTAATCTAATTAAACGATATTGCAACATACTAACGGCGACAATATAATCAAAACTCTCTTAAAAGAAAAAATAAACAACACCAAATACGTGTAAGTAAACAGAAGATAATCCTATAAGTTATCCCTGTTCCTCGAAATCGACGAAAAATACAACAATAACAAAGGCAAGATTTCGAGGTTAAGCTTAAGACAGGCGAAACCTGCTTCGTAGAAAAACCATCATTATCAAAAATCATCACTCACGTAATGTCTCCCTGGCGTATCAGGTCACAGATGCTCAGGATCGTCGGCCAGTCGGGCTCGAGGTTGAAATTGTTCGTTGCTTTGTCTGCGAAAAGATGGAAAAAAACGCAATGATTACGATGTCACGTACAACTCTCGCCGTTCAAACAATTGTTACAAAAACAAGACTAACCAAGCAGCTTGTGAAAAGCACTGCTCATGCCGATGCCGAGAGGCATTTTTCAAGGGCACGCGTGGACTCGGACGAAGGGACACGACGACGACGTTCTCGTCGTGGGTTTGTATGTCTCCGTGGAAGTTCGCGCAGCGATTACAACGTCCCGTGAGTCACTCCTTCGCTCTCTCTCTTTTTTGCGCGCACGCACGTCACACGATCTCTCACACTATAACAAAGTGACAACTAAGTAATACTGCAGTCGCAGCCCGCAGGACGCAGACTCGCAGCAACTGACGTGTGTTTTTGTGTGCAATGTGCATCGCTGTCCACTGTACCATCTATAAGGCAGAGATCATTTCTATCGACCGAGTAGCAAGAGGTAAAGATACTGTTTATTTGATCGAGAAAATGCACGAAAGTATATATCATTCATCTATGGTTATCATATATAATCATGTTTTTTTTTTGTTTACGCGTTGAGGAATGAAATCAGTTTTTTTGGTTAATGTTATGACTTTTTTTTTTGTTGGGGTATTTTTTTGTTAAGGTTTCCAAAACTGAAATAGTTAATCATTTTTAAAACAAGGAAACACCATTGTTTTAATTTAAAATTTTATTATAAATGCTTAATTGCATTGCAGTAACATGTTAATAACTAATAAAACGTTTTATGCAACTTGAAAAATATACATTATAATTTCAAAATTTATAAAATATAGTTTAGTATAAAATGAGATAGAAAATAGCGTTATTCATAAGCATCAGTCATCTTACTTAGTCTGATACTATTTCAACATACTCTGTTAGACACAAAGGACACGTATCTAAAGGATATGTAAGAGTACAGTCATGACAAATGCATCTATGATTGCATGGCGCAAATTTTTTTACAGGTTTGATTTCATAACAAATCACACATATATCGTGAACCTTCTTACTTCCATTACAGTCTAAAATAATAAATATCTTTGTTAATAAATTGAAAGTACTTATTTAAAAATTAAAAAACAATTACCGGAAACTTTTTCCAAATTTGCTATCTCATCCAAACTTAGCTGTTTAGCTAAGCATAACTGTAAATCCTCATCAAGCTTTGGCATTGACTAAAGATACAATATCATAGATTAAGAAATATACAGTTGTGGCGAACAAATCTCTTCATTATTCGTATACTTACAGAGAAATTTTGTTCTTCTGATTCTATAAAACTTAAATTAATAGCTTCTTGTAGATCAGCCTCATCCTTTGCAGGATCCTACATTTGAAAATATTACATGAATAATTAAATTTCAAAGAAATGCGTAAAGTAGATGAAAAAACAAACCATAGTTTGTGAATTATGAAGAGCACGAGCTTCTCCTAAATTATTTTCTTCACTTATATTTACGTTTAAAGATTTATCACGAATATCCACCTAAAATAATTAGATGTAAAGCCATATTATTAAATAGTAAAAAACTCAATATATATATATTTATATTACTAAGAATACACATTCCTGTTGACTTAGCAAAAGTGCTGTTTGTAATTCTCTTTGAAATTTTTCTTCCTCAGTCTCAATAGACTTTACAGGTACATTCTGCAAAAAATAAATAAAATTGGAACCCATTAATAGCTACATTTATATTCCATTATTATTATAGTATTGGAAAAAATGTTATTTCTTTATGTACCTTATCTTCATAATCTACTGCAGAATCTAAGCTACAGAATATTAAATAATATCATTATATTAAAATACAATTTAAAAAAACATGTAGAATTTAATATAAAAATAAAATTAAGATTTACCCATTATTTAAATATTTTTTATAGTATTCTTGTTTTTTTGATACTCTGTAATCAGCTAGAGAATGGTTAAGTAGTTGTCTACTTTCCTTTACTTTTTTCATGTCTTTAGTTAATTGCTTTGGTATAACAATATTTTCCTCTTCTCTATTCTTATTTTTATAGCTGAATTAAAGGTAATTTAATAAACTTATTGAAAAATTATTAAAAGTTTTATTTTGTATCACTTACCTTTCACAATTTTTACAATCACTTGCCATGCATTGTCTCATTTCTAAACTATGATTATCCTGGTCCTTTCTAAAATTTTCATGTTTTGCAGCACAAACCTTTTTTACTTCTGCATTCAGTTTTAATCGTTGTGTCTTTTGTTTTTCTAAGTCTTTTGGTAACTTAATGGATTTTTGTTTCCACTCTTCTTCCTGCTAGTTAAAGTAATGTTAAATGGAGATTAAAACATTTAAATAAATTTTATTACATTGTATTCAATATTAAAATGTATACTTTTGACCCTGAGCTATTAATTTTACAATCGTTGAATTCTTGTTTTCTAAAAAAAAAGAGGAAATATTTTTAACGAAATTAATAGTAAATTATGAATTAAAATAAATATATTTCATAAAAATTAATACTCACTTATCTTCTCCGTCAGTTAATAGATATAAGTCTTCTTCATCAGAAGATGTAGGCAATTTTAATGCCTTTCTATGTAATTTGTATTCTTGTTTTAGTTTATCTTGCCGTACTTTTAACTGGCGTTTATATTCTTGCCCCCTTTCACCTAATTCTTCATCAGTACACATATTTAAATCACTTTCAATACAGTTATTATTGTCTTTAATCATTTCTTTATCAGCTACTGAATTTTGGCAGGTTGTAAATGGATTATTTCCATTATTCTAATAAAATAAATTGATTTTAGTTTATGATAAATGAATTTTGATCACATTGAACTTACATCTTGCAACTTTTCAGTCTTCAAGTTTCTACAATTTTCTTTAGAATTTCTCCCATTCAATTCCTCTAAAAGTACCTAAAAACAAAGCAAATATTTAAGCTTATATAACATTTAATTTAAAATTTTATCAAAACATATTGACAACTATTTACTTGAACAGCACAATAATTTGGAAGATATTTAAATTTGTCTGCCCAGTCTTCCAGCATTGATATAATTTTTTCTTTAATTTTTTTATGTTCTGTAGTTTGGATTATATCTTTTACTAGTTCCATGTATTGGGGCGTAACAATTACACTGTGTACTATGTTACCACATTTGTAAAAAACAGAATTTAATACCTTAAACAAAGGGTTTATACATTTAAATTTATTTAAAACAATTCATAAATGTTTTGCTACATGCAATACAAATTCATATCTACCGTCAAGGCATAGTACACGGTATGCGGATTCTCATCAAGTATCTTTCCATGTATAGCTTGAATAGCATCACTTGGCCTACAAACATTACAAACATCAACAATGTAAATAAAACTGCAAAACAACCGACTGCTATTTTGATAAAACAGGGGTATAAGTAGCATGCACAAAAAGCGGTAAGCAAAGTCTCGTCATCGTAAAAATAAACCATATTATTGCACCGGACTTACTCGACAACAAAATCGTCAACCATCCTGCAAACTTCGGCGACGGCGATGTCGTCCGGCTCAAGCAGCATCGGATCCGTCGCCTTATCTGAAAACAAAAGTGAACCGATGAGGTTATATCGGTACCCCGGATACTCTCTGTGCAACGAAGCCGGCATTTGCGAACGGTATAACTATACTCACCAAGAAATTTATTGAAGTCTTCGACGATCTTTGCCCTCGACGACATCTTCTATGGGTGTATTTAGCTACAATAACTCTTATTTCTTTACAACACGATGAGACTATTACTGCAGGATATCGTTTTCCTACGTTTGTGGTTTCCCGAATTACTTGTAGCGGCCAGCGGTGCTAGACAAAAAATTTTCCCCACGAGTGCTAGCTGACTTCAGAGCGGTTAGCGCCGCGCACTCCCGAACCTAACCGCTCTGAAGTCAGCTAGCACTCGTGGGGAAAATTTTTTGTCTAGCACCGCTGGTAGCGGCTGTAGCTTATCCACGACCAGCGAGACCCATTTGTTTTTTTTTTACCGCTACTATAGGTATTTTTTATACTTCTAACTTATGCCAACGAATATAGACTAATATAGAAGAGTAAGTTGAATGGAGCAGTTGAGAAGACAAACCGATAGTACCGCTCACGCCGTAAGATAGAGCGACGAGTCGCCCTTCGTGAGAGTTAGCTCTTTCTCTCTCGCGCATGCCCCGCCCCCCTCCCCACCACGTCGCTGTCGCCTGAACGGGCAAAAATTTCTTGGTCGGATGAGTTGAGCGTTTGCGAATAAATAACGGATTCCCGTTTCCCATACAATTTTTAAAAATTAAATTATTTATAGTTTATAAGAAAAATAGCTAAATACTTTCAAACTAAGTATTTAAAAATGTTTAAACTTAATGGGTAAGCTGATAAACATATGTGACATTTTAACAATAATTATCGAAGAAGCGCTTAGCATGGTGGCTATCGTTAACGCTTTTCTTGCTCCAGACCCGGGTTCGATTCTACTCTTTTTTTTTCTTTTTTTTTCTTTTTTTTTCTTTGAATTGCTTAATGTAAAATATTTATTTTTAAAATAATTGAAATTACATTTATTTATGCAAAGCAAAGTTTATTATGTAAAGTTTATCAAGTTATATAAAGCTGAAAAGGATGTTAAAGAAAATTTCATATTTAAATAATAGATAAAAATGTAATAGAACTAATAAGCGTTAATTGGTATTGATATGATCTTTCGTGCAAAAATGTTTATTTTCCAACTCGTAAACAATTTAGCTTTTAAAATATTAAATTTTCTGCTCTTGGCTAATATTAATTTACACTATAAAATAACTAAGATCTTATAAAAAATAATATTAATAAAAAATAATATTATTATTCATACACATTAAAATTAATTTGTTTTAATTAAATTTTTTATAAGAAAATGTACAAAGTAATATATTACTCGATGGAAACCAAGAGGGAAGGTGGCAGATATCTCCCATCAGGAAAGGATAGGAGAGTTAAAGGAATTAAGGTAAAGGAGTGGGATTTTGATACATAAATATTTAAAAACCGAACCAATAACATTATTTTATAAAACGAGTAAAATAATATGTTATAAACAAATGTTTAAAAATATAATAATTTTTATTAATGAAAGTTTGTTAGTTTCCAACACCAAGAAATGTTAATGTGTTAGTAATAAGGTTGGTAACTATTTATAAAAAACTTTATTATAATTTTCAACATTATTAATGTGCGCAATAAATATATAAAATGTGTTATACTATATACTACTCTTTTTATATAATTTGATTAAAGTACGTGGCGTTAAATGAATATTCAATAAATTAAAAGAAAAGTATCTCCGCAAAAATTCAACAATACTTACTAATTATTTTACTATTAATATTTACTATACAAATTGCACAATTAATAAATGTCATTTTGTAAAAACCAATAGAGTGGACAGCACAATGATAGATCTGGAAAATAGTAATAAAAGTTTCGAAACTGCTATTTGACAAAACATTAAGCATGAAATTGTTATTCTCACAGAAAGTAAGCCTTATTAAGCATTGTCAACATGAAATCGTTTTTCTAATGTTAATACCATTTTTATTCTTAATATTATAAACTTTAAAATTATTATTGGTGGCTTAGTTTCTGTAATTTTCGATTAGGCTTATTATTAGCAGATCATGCGCATCGGCATTCATCCATTTTAACTTGAAATAAATATTAACTTTAACAAAAAATGCTACAACAAACTCACGATGAGATTTGCACAATTCATCACAAGTCCAAAATTCTGTGTACTTATCAGCTATCTCAAAACTTATTTTTTGTTGTAAAATTTCACCAACTTTTTCAAGATGACTAATTAATTTAAAATTATTATCAAAAATTGTTACTGCAATTGCTATTACTTTATTGAAAAAATCAGATGGAATGCAAAGGTTGCCAAGATTATTTTTTCCTTCGGGAACTTTAAAAGCTTTAAAAAATAGTAAAAGATCATCGTTTACTTCATAATTACAGTTAGCGCGTAAAACAATCTCTACATGTTCCACAATTGAATTTAGATACGACTTTGTTAGCTAAATAACCAGCATAATATTTAACGGCAGCATCATAAGGAGTACTACAATCAGTTGGTTTATTTAATACATTTTCGAGTAAACTTAGTGAATTGTTTACAACAGATGTATTCAAATCTGTAACATTTTCACGTACAGTATCATCATTACCATCATTTTGTAAAATAGCAACAAGTTTATCACTTTGTTTAGATAAAACAGCTGCATCAGTACCATCAGATTCAAAATTATTTTGAAGAGTAAATTCTTCATTGAACCATTCAGCTAAGTCTTCATTTTCTATTATTTCAGGTTCTGAAAGCGGTGTTTCATTACTAACAGCAGAATTTTGGTCTTCTGTCGATTGTATCAAATCTTCATTTACATCTAATTCCGGCACTGCTAATAACGGTTCTGTTTCATCTGGTTTGCAATTTGTTAATTTAGAAGTTGAATTAAGATTAGCGGTTATAGAATATTGTAAATTACGACGCAATTACATCGCGGTAGGGTTTGCATTATGACCACTACGACCTCTTAATACAGCAAATAAATTTTCTATTGGATCTTGTTGTAATCGTGAAGTTAATAAATAGTGACCACCGTTTAATTTCATATCTTTCCACTGTAACAAAATACTATTAATCGTTAAACATAAACCTGGAAAACAAGGAGGTATAACTAGTATCTACGCATTTTAAAGTTTTTAGCCAAACTAAACAATTGTTTAAGTAATCAATAACTTGAGGATTATTTGCTGATAATTGTCGTCTTAATGGATTTTTATCGTTTGCACTTCGACTATTTAAACAGTCAAAAATATCATTAAATTTTTTAAGCATATCTGCTGTTGCTATGCAATCGGGATGTCTTAAAGGGTTGCTTGGGGCTACTGCACCAGCTAGTATAGCAGCAGAAATAGAGTTGCTAAAAATTTGGGCAGCTAAGCTTACGTTCATTAGTTCGAATGCATTAGGATCAAGATGTTTATCGGTTAGTTTTGGTGCTGCTTTACACGGAAGATTTTTTTCACGTTCGCGTAATTCTCGGAGAACATCTCATGAAACAGTTTTATTATTAACAGTTAGTTTATGATTTCTAAAATTATTTCTCAAACATTTAATTAAGTGAGGGACATCAAAATTAAAAAAGATTTTCTCATTATTCAACTCAATGTAAGGCTTTTCTTCAGTTATTTTTAATAATTTAATAGCGCATTGATTTGTTGAACCTAAATCACAAACCATAGATTTGACTAAAAATCCGGCTTCTTTAACGTAGTTTAACACGTCTAAAATTAGTGTTTGCAATAAATGACCATTTACACTGTTATGAGAGACATAGTAACAAATCGGCTGCCGCCAATTATGTTGCCTTCCTCTTAACATAAAAACTAAAACTTGACTGCCCATTTGTGAAGTGCGTCCATGTTCTCCCATATCAGTGTAACCTTCAACGATGTCTTTTTTCAAGTTATACTCTAACCAACTTTTAATTGACATTTCATCCCATAGTAATACACATTCCCGTTCTCTAGTTGTCATACCTGCAGTTTTTGTTTTTAATAAATTAAATAAATTATCACTTTTTCCTGGTTTTAAATCCAATTCATTTACCCACCTTCTAATTTTACTAACACAAGGTACTGCCAAGTACTTCGTATCTCGCAGGTAGCAATATGCTCTCGGAGATTTATAAAATAATGATAAAGCAAATTGTTTTTCGTCATCGGTCCATTTTCTTTGTTTTATATGATTTACTTGCATTTTAAATAATTGTAATTGATTTTCATTTAGTTTTTCGAATTATTTTACAAATGCTACTGCAGATAGAGTCTTTTTAACTTTACGTTTTAAATTGTAAATCTTTTTTGTTTTTGATATTATTTGTTTGTTACGCATTTGTTGTTTAGATTTATATTTCTTTTTGATTTTAACTACAGCATTTTTATCCCTGCATTGAATGTTTTTTATAATAACATCTTTATCGTTACTTTCTTTTTGCAATGAAGCTAATTTATCTTGCAATTGTTTCATTGTATTTTGATACTTGACAATTTTAGGATCAACATCAACTTTATTTGAAGGATTTGTATTAATATCAAGAGCAGAAGAGGCATTTTTCACATTAAGTATTACTGGTTTTGCATTATCTATTAATTCAGGGGCTTTAATATTATCAATGTTTGAACGATTTATATTAATAGCAAGAGCAGAAGAGGCATTTTGTACATTAACTATTACTGGTTTTGCATTATCTATTAATTCAGGGAATTTAATATTATCAATAATGTAATCATCGTTAACAATATTATCATCATCAAGAGTATTATTCAAAGGAGGCAAATCATTTTGAGAATAATCAATTTGTTCGTCAACATTATGCAAACCATCAGAATCAGTGAGAGTAGCTTTATCGATTGGGACAGCATCTATCTTTAATTTTCTCATACCTTTTGCATCAATACTCTTTACTTGATCCTCTGTAAAATGATTTGAGCAAATCCTTTTACTCTCCAGAGCGTGATTATTTAAATTGAATAAAGAGGGGTTTCCTGAATGAATTATCCACATCGATTGTCTACAAGTATCAATAAAAATTTTCTAAAATTTCTGAATAATATTTAAATGTGGGAAAATATATAACTTTTTCTATAAGTTAACGCAAAAATTTTAAAACGATATGATCTTTCTATCTTTGTTTTAATTTTGTAAATAATATTGCTATTATAAAGTTTTTCAATCATATAGAGTTTTACCCTACTTAAAATGTAATTTATTAAGATAGAAGACTTTAATACTCGTACATGGAATTTCTAAATACAATAATGAATTTAGTCATCTCAACGAGTCATTTTTCTTATAGAACTTTATTGTCCTACGTTTCGGAAACGTCAAGTTTCCGTTATTCAAGGACTCTAAAACCCGTACAGAAATTTAAAATTATTTACAAAACTATTAAAATTATTTACACGTTAATAACAATAAAACTATTACTTTTTACTTACAACTTGTGACAAGAACAAAACAAGAACGTAACTCGAGGAAGCTAACTACTAATAAATTTAATAAATATATTAGATTGGGAAAGGACAGATTGGATAGGGGTGACATTAACAACGTGGTATACAAAATAGACTATAAAGATTGCGAGTCCACTTATGTAGGTATGACATCTAGGCCTTTAAAAAAACGACAATACGAACACCAGTATTGTATAAAAAACAAAGATGAACGTTCTCCTCTATTCTTACACAAAGAAGAGACAGGACATGATTTCAATTTTGAAAATATAAAAATAATTGACAATGTTAAAAACAATTATACAAGAAAATTTTCAGAAATGCTACACATACATTATTTCGACAATACGTTAAATAGAACAGAAGACACTAATTTTTTAAAACAATCCTATAAAGACTCAATCAATCTACTAAAACCTCCCAAGGGAAAAACTCGTTCCAAATCGATCAGTTAATTTTCTAGCAATAATATTCTACCAATCTTGTATAGTCACATAGGTATGTCCCCTCCCTGTTCATTACACATTTACTATCCCACCTTGATGGCTTTTGCTCTTTCGTCGCTTCTGTCTTTCCCGATATCCGCTAGGCCTTCCCCCTCCTCCGTAAGTTCGAGACACACATACATACGTCGTTAGGGCATTATTCTCGGCTTCGCGAAAATTTTGAAATTTAGTCACATCCACCTGACATTAGAGTGAGGACGCATTAACACTCCGCGATCCTCCTCTTACATCCGAACCGAGGGAACTCTTGTAGTACCAGTAAGTTGTCCTTTTTTAGACAAGTGTTTGTAAAGAAATAAAATTTTAATTTATTGTTGTATAATAATTTTTTAGTGTGGACATTAGTTAGCTTCCTCGGGTTACGTTCTTGTTTTGTTCTTGTCACAACTTGTAAGTAAAAAGTAATAGTTTTATTCTTATTAACATGTAAATAATTTTAATAGTTTTGTAAATAATTGTAAATTTCTGTACGGGTTTTAGAGTCCTTGAATAAGGGAAACTTGACGTTTCCGAAACGTAGGACAATAAAGTTCTATAAGAAAAATGACTCGTTGAGATGACTAAATTCATTATTGTATTTAAAAATGTAATTTAAAAAATAAAAATTCGCAATAAAATAAGAGAAAATTTATGTAAACAAAAAAATATTATTTCCCCAACTAACAAAACAAAAACCAAAAAAGAGCTTTATTCAAAAGACAAGTACTCTTATGTCAATGTCGCTCGAATAAATCATAAGATCGGCTCGTAACGAGCGATTCTACATCCCACGAAATCATACTTTTACTTATTGTATTATTATTTCGGGATTATAAATTGACGTTTACTTTATTTCATCAATTTAATATCATTTTGAAATGCATACGTGAAAAATAAAATTTATTAAAAAATATCATACAGAGAAGGTAATAAACGATTTACCGCACCATTTGTTTGGCTCACATAAAGACAATGCGTGGGTGCCAGGTACGTCGTAATTACACCTAAAGCATACGCGAGTACATTGCTGACTAGCCGCATCGAGTATATTTAGAAGCACGTGATTACCTCGGATTAATACATAAGTCATACGCCTTTTTTATACTCACGTAACAAAAGGGCATAAATAATGGAAAATGAACAGTGTTTCTAACAGAATACTGCTGTCAAATCAGTCACGTAGGAATTGGAAAATACAAATTTTATAATTCAGCAAAAGGTTTCAATTACTGTTAAAAATATTGACTGAGATACCTACACATAATTTTTAAAAGACAGCATAAAAAAAAAAGAAAAGTAGGCTGGCTTTAAATAAACAAGAATCTAACCTTATGTCCTCGGTTGGGAATCTGTGAAAGGTCAAGGAAGGATTCTTCATCTTGGAATTGGTGCATCCTGCGTATGCACAATGTCCTCGCCGCTTTGATGTCATACTTACTTTATTACTATAATTTCACACTTTTGGAATGAAATAACAAACTCTAACCGAATAACGATGCTATTTGATTAACACTGTAAAAAAAATTATGTACAATTATCGTTGAAATCCGAGTTTTACCCTAGTAGTTCCCCAGTTCAGCGGTGTAAATATACAATATTAGTGCAAATTTCTTCCGTTGAACGAGGATCTCTGCTATTTGCTCTGCTGAGCAGTGTAAAAATACCCGAATCTAATCGGGTAAAACTGCCGTTAAATGGTAATGTTCCGCCATCCAGGGAACTCTACCTCTTTGAACGCGATCGCTCATGCGACCGACGAGTACGTTTTTTTTTTTTTTTTTTATTGGAGCATTATAAGAAATCGCAACTATAATTCGTTTTACATGATTGCATCTCAAGGTAAGAATTAATTAACTATGATTTCGAGTAATAATGAATAAAATTTCACGAAATTTTAGTCTTACAGTACTTCAATACCCTAAAAATTATGCATGCAAATATTTGAGGTTATGTACGACTTTTAATGTCCATTATACGCATGGCACATTCAAATTCAAACGTGGTTTTCATTTTTGAACATTACTATTGCTTCCCTCGATTTAATAATTATATTATTTTAAATTTCTCTTAAAAAGTAGTGAATGTTATCATTCAAATAATAGTAATAAAGTCACTAATACGGCCTTTGTAAAAATTGGTATCAATCGTCGGTGTGAAACTTTATATATAATTGAATAATTTATATTAATATTCAAATGAAAATCAAAATTGTTAACTGATAATGATCAGTATTAATGAGTACCTGTGTTGGATATAAATTTAATAAAATTTATAATTTCTTATATAAACTCTTTTATTTTAAACCTACAAGTTAATTTATCTATAGTATTTATTGGTTTTTATTATACGAGATTTAAAAAGCTATATTTTTGTAGTAATTTTATCCTTTACATGGTACTTTTACCTTTACGAGGTAATTTTACCTTCATTTATGAATTTTCCTCAAAAATGGTGATTTTACGTGACACAATATTGATTTCACTTTTCTTCAGGGAAATTTACCATCATGCGGTAAAAGTACATTGCTGAACGGTGCAAATAGTAAAGTCCTCCGCTCAACGGAGTACTTATACCAAAATTTTTTTACAGTGAAGGGTTATCAAGAAACTGTCACTTTTGCGCGCGTAAGCTGCACGAGTATTTTTTCTTTTCTGTCTGCATATATATTTATATAAACAAGTGACGACCGTGAATGGGGAACCCGGAAGTTTGAAATTCCAAACTGGAAAGTCGTTTTTTATTTTATTATTCGCAAGATTGAAGATATAATAAAATTGAAGTAAAATAATTTTACACAATAGCCATAGGCAAGATTGATTTTACTTATTTTATTTTATTATAAACACTTATTAGATGCTAGTCAAAGACAGATAATATTATTTTTTTTTTTAATAGACAAGTTTTGGGAGTAAAATTGTTTGCAAAATTAATAATATACATTTTTGGTGCAAAAATCATATGCACGTTGATAAATAAACGCTGATATATTTATATTTATTATTTACTTTTATATTTGAATATTAATTTGTTTCCTTTAGCTTGAAAACTTAATAAATTGACACAATAATTATTTCAATAATAAATTTTATTAATTATTCAAGAATTGATGATGAATAAAAAAAAAAAAACGAGACTTAGAATCGAACCCGTACCTTCAGCATAAGAAGCGAGTACGTTAGCTACTATGCTATTCTCCATCTTATCGGATATTGTTAGAATGTTACATATGTTTATGAGCTTACCCCATCTAGCTTTTAAAACATTTTATAAGTTTTTAAGTAATTAATTTATAATGTCAAACAAATTCGTATGATATTTCTTTTATCTAGAACTTAAATATTAAGATCGAATTTATACAGTCATTTCAATTGAAAATTTGTTAAAGTAACAGCGAATCCACATTACGTGCCATGAGCTTTGTGCCATGAGCTTTGTGCCATACCAAAAAGAAAGTGTTGTTCGACATCTAGGTAACATATTACCACAGGATTTAAAGGAACAGACCTATATACTCTGACTCTCTCCCGTTGAATAGCGCACATATAGATCATGCAAATCGGAGCACGTTAAAGAGAAAATTATTTACGAAAATGGATTTATTAAAAGTATTAAATATGTTTTATGTGTGGTTATGTCTATTGAAATTAGAACGTTTATTAAAATTAAGAAAAGCATTAACAATTCGAAGGTGGTGGGTAAAACCACATCTTAAAAACCACATCAGAGATACTCTAGGTGGTTATCGACTGATCGTTGTCTATTTTAAACTTCAAGATCATGAAGAATTCAAAAGATTCATCGGGCTTTCCGTTGCAACGTTTGATAGACTATTAAACATAGTAAGAAGAAGATTGACACGATCTGGTCCACGAAAACCTCTGTCAGCAGAGTTAAAACTTGCTATAGTTTTGAGGTATGTTGATATGGTCATATTTATTTTGAACATAAGATTTGATGAAATTATTGTTATTGCTAAAAGAACTATGTATGATTTTTAGTTTTTACATCAGGGAGGTAATCCTCAGTTTTTTTCAACATTTTATAGAATCGGAAAGTCAACAATGTTCAAATTGATTGCCGAAGTTTGCTCAGTAATTGTGGAAAAACTGATGCCACTTTATTTCCCTCCTCTAAATAAAAATACTTGGTTAAAAATAGCCAGAGAGTATGAAGAACAGTGGAATGTACCTCATTGTCTGGGAGCAATTGACGGGAAGCATTTCAGTATTAAGAAACCACCTCATTCAGGATCTGTATTTTACAACTATAAAAGTTTTTTTAGTTTGGTTTTAATGGCTTCATGTGATGCAAATAGACGCTTTACATGGTTCAATTTTGGAGAGTATGGTGAGTTTTAATTAATTACAATATTATTTCTTTTTACATATTTGCATATCATTAAATAATTTTTATCATAACGTAGTACTTATGTTGTTATAATATAGGTTCAGCCAATGATGCAAGTATATTTAATAAGAGTGATTTAAAAGAATTGATTGATAATGGTGAATTAGAAATCCCAGAACCACGTCCATTACCAGGAAGCAATGTATGCATGCCATATTTTGTTGTAGCAGACAATATTTTTGCATTACATAAGCATCTTATGAAGCCATATAATAGAAGAATTATTTTAAATCACACGCAGAAAATATACAATTATAGAATTACTCGAGCACGCATAAATATAGAGTGTGCATTTGGCTTACTGGAATCAAAATGGGCAGTACTGCAAAAGGATCATGCCTTTAATCTAAAAACATTCCAATATATTTTTGATTCCAGTAAGCCAAATGCACACTCTATATTTATGCGTGCTCGAGTAATTCTATAATTGTATATTTTCTGCGTATGATTTAAAATAATTCTTCTATTATATGGCTTCATAAGATGCTTATGTAATGCAAAAATATTGTCTGCTACAAAAAAATATGGCATGCATACATTGCTTCCTGGTAATGGACATGGTTCTGGGATTTCTAATTCACCATTATCAATCAATTCTTTTAAATTACTCTTATTAAATATACTTGCATCATTGGCTGAACCTATATTATAACAACATAAGTACTACGTTATGATAAAAATTATTTAATGATATGCAAATATGTAAAAAGAAATCATATTGTAATTAATTAAAACTCACCATACTCTCCAAAATTGAACCATGTAAAGCGTCTATTTGCATCACATGAAGCCATTAAAACCAAACTAAAAAACTTTTATAGTTGTAAAATACAGATCCTGAATGAGGTGGTTTCTTAATACTGAAATGCTTCCCGTCAATTGCTCCCAGACAATGAGGTACATTCCACTGTTCTTCATACTCTCTGGCTATTTTTAACCAAGTATTTTTATTTAGAGGAGGGAAATAAAGTGGCATCAGTTTTTCCACAATTACTGAGCAAACTTCGGCAATCAATTTGAACATTGTTGACTTTCCGATTATAAAATGTTGAAAAAAACTGAGGATTACCTCCTGATGTAAAAAACTAAAAAATCATACATAGTTCTTTAGCAATAACAATAATTTCATCAAATCTTATGTTCAAAATAAATATGACCATATCAACATACCTCAAAACTATAGCAAGTTTTAACTCTGCTGACAGAGGTTTTCGTGGACCAGATCGTGTCAATCTTCTTCTTACTATGTTTAATAGTCTATCAAACGTTGCAACGGAAAGCCCGATGAATCTTTTGAATTCTTCATGATCTTGAAGTTTAAAATAGACAAAGATCAGTCGATAACCACCTAGGGTATCTCTGATGTGGTTTTTAAGATGTGGTTTTACCCACCACCTTCGAATTGTTAATGCTTTTCTTAATTTTAATAAACGTTCTAATTTCAATAGACATAACACATAAAACATATTTAATACTTTTAATAAATCCATTTTCGTAAATAATTTTCTCTTTAACGTGCTCCGATTTGCATGATCTATATGTGCGCTATTCAACGGGAGAGAGTCAGAGTATATAGGTCTGTTCCTTTAAATCCTGTGGTAATATGTTACCTAGATGTCGAACAACACTTTCTTTTTGGTATGGCACAAAGCTCATGGCACAAAGCTCATGGCACGTAATGTGGATTCGCTGTAAGGTTGGAGGGGCGGGGGCGGAGCCATGCGTGAGTAAAGATGTATATCTATATATATTGGTTGTATGCTTTGTATATCTATATATACGATTTGGAAGTAGCGCCATCAAGTGGCTGGGTCACAGAACTAACGAGTCTGTGACCCAGACTTTTGTCCGAATTTTTATAATGGAGAGCTCTTCTATACTAGTCTATGTTCGTTGCTTATGCGCTCTGTCGCTCTATACCTACCTACAAGCTTATTCGTTTGCATCGAATGCTTCTGATGTCTACTGGGGCCTTTCTACATATGTGTGTTCTGTGTGTTCTGTGTGTTCCCGACAAAGACAGATATGTCTGTTCCGTTTATGTAAGACAGAGACAGACATAGAGAGAAGTTGTCTAGAACAGACAGAACACACATATGTAGAAAGGGCCCTGCAGTATGCAAGACGCAGACTCTGACTATCTATTCGTGTACTATAGACTATACTATAGCTACATATCAAGGAGCGCGGGAGCACTCCGAAGGCAAGTATAGAAGAAGCCTAAAGGAGCGACCCGTGCTACATATACATTGAAATGGGTGTACGAAAAATATAAGGTACTAGAGTTCGACACGCGCGCTTCGCGCGCTGATTTTCTTTTTTTTTTATTTTGCTAATAATTTGTTAATAAAGCTATCAAAATGGTCAAGTATGTATGCAAATACATATATGTGGCTTCCAGGAATGACGACGTAACTACATTTTACGTGTTTTCGAGAAATTACCGTTTTAAAATTTCTGTCATTCATGAGTATCTACATAATGTACCTTGTGCATTAAGGTACCCAACTCTCAGCCAATCGGAGCCAATCTTCGGCTTCGATGCTTAGTGGTGGGCAAATTACATGCGTGGACCTCATATCCCCTGACTACTGGGGTTTACAAGTTATTTAAATAATCGTTTTGCTTATTTTTGTATGTCTACATAACTCCCTTACATGCGTGGACCTCATATCCCCCGCCTACTTGTACTAATACATGTTTCGTAATTATAGTTTCAAAAAATTCTATTTTGTAATAGTTTGTTAAATAAATAATCCGGTTTAAATTAATTATTTCATTATTTTTGATATCAGATTCGTAATTGGCAACCCCAAAAACAAAACATAATACAGTTCCGTAATTATAGTTTCAAAAAATTATATTTCTCAATAATTTGTTTTAATAATTTTGTTCAAATTCATTATTACATTATTTTTTATATCAGATTCGTGATCATCGCCTATAAAAACCGCAAGTTTGTTGTATTTTGTGTCTTAGATTGAGCTACATTTGAAAGCGGTAGTCCCGAGTATAGTGTAATAGGAGCTACATTTAATATTTGTCATTATAAAGTTAATTTAATCTAATAAATTATTTTGTGATTGTAACTTTTATTCTTGTAATAAAATATATTTAAATTGTAATTTTGATAGTTAAAAAATAGTTTATGTATATCTATATAGGAGTTTTAAAAACTTTAGACAAATATGTATTGCATTTATCCAATCTATAACCCTATAAAACTATATAGATGTAGAATGACCATCTTAAAAGTTTTGGTCACGTCATGAATTTTAATTTTAATCTAAGTTTTGCTATTAAAAAAATTGTTTAAATATAAAAAGTTTATTTTAAGAAATATACGATACGAGTTTTAAAAACTTTAGACAAATATGTGTTGCATTTATCAATATCAAATCTGTTAAAATTGCGATAAGCGTCATCAGGAATTTGACAAAGTATGGTCATTTGCTTCATATTTTCGACGGTCTTAAGACGGTCGCATGACCGTCTTATGACGTGCGTCACAGTCACGTTGCATCTCTGCGCATGCAACACGGGGGCCTTTCTACATATGTGTGTTCTGTGTGTTCTGTGTGTTCCCGACAAAGACAGATAGATCTGTTCCGTTTATGTGAGACAGAGGCAGACATAGAGAGAAGATGTCTAGAACAGACAGAACACACATATGTAGAAAGGGCCCAGCGCAACATCTGAATGTATACGCCTCTTTAATATTATTATATTACAAATGCAATAATTACAATAATGTAATATACAACAACATCTCAACATAATACAAAATACAATTTACATATTACTACAATATCTGTATTCAAAACTTAATCTAGTTCGCATTTAAAACTCTAGTCCCTCTAACTTTAGCAGACGCAATTGACGCGATTCGAGATTTTCGAGATATACTTCGAGATTTTCGAGAAAAAATCAACATGGCGCCGAACATGTCTGGTTGCATTTTATATAGAGGGACAGTGATCTCGTCCGTTTTTATACATACTATGCATTTCTCGGTATTGTGACTTATATTGCTGAGCAAAAAATATTATTGGTTGAAACATATAGAGCCAACTTCAGACAGTTCGCCGATTGGTTAAAGTACGGGCATCTGGCGCGCGTAGCGCGCCTCAAATTCCTAGTCCTATGTTAAGAGTGCTCTTTACCCCGATTGGAACGCCACCTACTGTCAAAAGTATTTTTTGTTAATTAAAAAAATTTGGGGCATTTTAACGTAAAAATAAAGTTTTCCCACGTGTAATTAGTATTAAAGACACGATTACAAGAGTTTTCCCTAATTAAATTCCATTCATAAATCTGTATTTTGTAGAGAAAAATGTGGAGTCATTTTCAGAAATGTCCACTGAACGTTTGAATTTTCTCTACAAAATACAAGTTCATTTATTCATTTAAATTCATGAAACTTGTTTAAAAGTAATCCTTATTAACTTTTACACGTGGGAAAACTGAGTTATGATTCATTTAAAATTTGTAAGTACACTTAAATTAATGGAAATACGTAAATGAAGTCATGGGGGCGCTGCGATCTATTCCGGAGTTGGGGTTTAGGTAGAGAGCACTCTTAAAAGGGAGATGGGTATGAAGAGGCAGCCATATGTTTTTACGGGGCAGCCATATTGCTGAGCAAAAAATATTATTGGTTGAAACATATGGAGCCAACTTCAGAGAGATCGGTGATCGACCAAAGTACAGGCATCTGGCGCACGTAGCGCGCCTCAAATTCCTAGTCCTATATTAAAAGAGAGATGGGTATGAGGAGGCAGCCATATGCCTTTACGGGGCAGCCATATTGCTGAGCAAAAAATATTATTGGTTGAAACGTATGGAGTCAACTTCAGAGAGTTCGCTGATTGGTCAAAGTACAGGCATCTGGCGCGCGTAGCACGCCTCAAATTCCTAGTCCCTTTATAAAAAATAAAAAACTGACCCCACTCCAGCCCGCAGAATTTTTCGATTCCATTTATTTTGTGACTAAAGAAGTAATATTCTTGTTTGTAAATCAATTCCTCCAACTATAATTTAATTTCCTCCATTTTCCTCCACCATTAGTTTTTTTCTATATGTTCACAATTTTTCACAAGATTTAATAAATGACTATAATGTGTTTACTTTAAAAGAAAAAAAATATAACACTAAAATCTTAAACAAAATGTAGAGGAAAATGGAGGAAATTAAATTATAGTTGGAGGAATTGATTTACAAACAAGAATATTATTTCTTTAGTCACAAAATAAAAAGAATCGAAAAATTCTGCGGGCTGGAGTGGGGTCGGCCTATAAAAAATGCATCTTGGCATGGTCGACGCCATGTTGCGACGCCATGTTGATTTTTTCTCGAATATCTCGAATATCTCGAATATCTCGAAATCTCGAATTTTTTGGCGCATGCGCAAATGCCCTATAGCGACTTAGGGAGTCTCTACACCGTGCAGCGCGCGCGTGTGCGCTCGCCATGTATAAGGTATACCTATATATAGGAGAGCGCTATATATAGGTATACCTTATAGGAGAGCACTATATATAGGTATACCTTATACACGGGTCGGCCTATAAAAAATGCATCTTGGCATGGTCGACGCCATGTTGCGACGCCATGTTGATTTTTTCTCGAATATCTCGAATATCTCGAATATCTCGAAATCTCGAATTTTTTGGCGCATGCGCAAATGCCCTATAGCGACTTAGGGAGTCTCTACACCGTGCAGCGCGCGCGTGTGCGCTCGCCATGTATAAGGTATACCTATATATAGGAGAGCGCTATATATAGGTATACCTTATAGGAGAGCACTATATATAGGTATACCTTATACACGGGAGGGCATATGCATGCGCAAAGTTGTAGAGACACCCTTAAAGTTATGGTGGAATGGTATAGAGAAAGCGCATGTGTTGTGAGCGGGAAAATATGATATATATTAATTGATAGAAATTGATAATCAATTGATAAATCGATGAAAAATTTCTATTTAAAAAAAAATATTTATTCATTACTTGATCAAAAAAGTAATATTGGTTAATTTTGAATTAATTTTCTACGTTATATTTGCACATATATATTTTTTATATAGGGAATGTTTTTTTTTAAATGGTTTTAGAGGGACTTTTATAGATAAATAGAGTTATGTTTATATTAACTTTTATTTTATTGTTTTTAGTATAAATGTAAATTTATATCTATGTTATATCTATTTAGTATAAATGTAAATTTATATCTATTTTATATCTATTTAGTATAAATGTAAATTTATATCTATTTTATATCTATTTAGTATAAATGTAAATTTATATCTATTTTGATTCCCCTTAGAGGAAGCTTTGCAACAAAAATTGACAAATTTTGTCGGTGACAAAAATTTTCGGGAAAAAAATGTTCAAAAAGATAGTTATAAGGCGATAATGTTGAAATTTGTCAATTTTGAGAAAATTTTGTGTGTGTGTGTGTGTGTGTGTGTGTGTGTGTGTGTGTGTGTGTGTGTGTGTGTGTGTGTGTGTGTGTGTGTGTGTGTGTGTGTGTGTGTGTGTGTGTTTTAAACACTCGATATCTCGAAAACCATTTCACATATTTTCATCGGACAAAGCTTATTCTCTTGGTCCCGAAAAATATTTGATTATCGACTCAAAATTTTATTTACTTATTACACTTATTGAAGATAATATTTGGTATAAATTTCAAGAGATTATCTTCATTTGCTTTTGAGAAAAAATTATTTAAAAAAAAAAACGCGTTTTCACTGACACATGATGACAAGAATAAAAACCAATTAATCGTCCTGAAGTCCTGAAATTTGGTATAGAGGATATAGATTTTTTATATCTTCAAACTGTTCATTGCGCAAAAAAATCAAACTGTCACGACCAAAAATATTTGAGGTTGAAAATTTTTTAAAAATATTTTTGAATAGCGTTTTTCAGACAATATTTGATAGATAGAGAAACTTTTGTATAATACAATTAATTATTGTCATATAAAAAATTAAAAAGAGGAATAAATACATTAGTTTGAGGAAGCTAAGTGCCAATGTATATTGGGAGCGGTTTTTTATTAGTGATGATGGTCGGATTAGTGTAAGGATCTTTTTATTTAGTTAAAATTAAAAACATGGTTTTCTCAATATAAAAATATTCATCTTGAATTTTATACTTTCACTTTGCCTTTTTATATGTTTAACATTATTAAACACAGAAAACAGATATTTTCATAATTATGTTATTGTTTATCTATCTTAGTGGCAATTTTACTTATTGAACAAAATCACAACATGAAAAAAGCTTATTTAAATGAAATTGAACTTGATTAATCTTTATCATTGTAGTGCCATTCTGATACTATAATAGAATTGAATGAACCTTTAAATTTGTTAAAGCACTATGGAATGGAATGAATCACTAGAACTAAATTCAAAAGATAAAGACAAATCATATATTAAAATAACAAATACTTCTTCATATACATACATTTTTTAGTCAATAAAACTATAACATAGCTTGATGAAAAACATCATAATGTTTAAATGAATTCAAAATAAGTGCATTAAGGTTGTATTGGCCGTAAGGTCTCATTTAAAAATTTAAGACAAATATTTTGGTCGTATAATTTGTCGAAAACACTAATATTCTACAGTACTAAGAGTAAACAAATATGTAAAATGTTTTTTAGAACTATGAAGAAAACTTTACATCGGTTTTAGAATATTGTATTGCTCATTTCTTTCACCTTTTAGTATGACTGTACGCCTTATTACACAGTTTTTATGCTATAGCTTTAAGGCGATGTGAGTGCCAGCCGTTACCGACGATTGCAGGGACCCGTTTTTCTCATTCAATTTTGAATTTTAAGAAAATATCACTCTGATACGTTATAGTTGACTATCCAATCTATAACGTGTCAGAGAGATTTTGTGTCAAAATTCAAAATTGAATGAGAAAAACGGATCCCTGCAATCGTCGGTAACTGTGGGGCCTCGCATCGCTTTAATACTCGCTCGCAAAAGCAATTCATTTCAATTGCAATCGATTATAAAGGTTTTCTTTTACGTATACACAAATTTACAAGAACTAAACACTATTTTTTCAACTTAATTTTTTCAATAACTACGACGAGTCTAGCCATATTCAGAGAATCTCCATAAGAACCCACGTTAATTTTAAACTACAATATCTCGAAAACTAGCACGCAAATCATATTCAAATTTGGCAGAGACGTTTATAATGATATTTATACCACTCTAACCTCAAAATCACAACTTTGGTATGATTTTTCGGCTCTCGTGGTATAAAATATCGTTCGAAACGAGTGCGGAAGTTGATTATTTACTTCGTGTGACTTTTCGCACTCGCTTCGCTCGTGCGAAAAACGTCACACGAAGTAAATCATCACCTTGCGCACCAATGTCGAAATGTACTATATTGACCTACTGACGAAACTTTATTGATCTGACATTATTTTTTACATATAGCCCATACAACCTTAAATAATGAATTGAATAATAACATTTCTCTTGTAAATAAAAAAGAAACCGTTCATTAATTATACAGCTTCTTTTGTAACTTAAAAAAAAAAATCAGCGCGCCAAGCGCGCGTGTCGAACTCTAGTGATTGCCAAAAGATACACTCGCAATCAGTGGTCGCTGGTCGGCACTGCGGGTTGCGGATCGCGGGATACCTATCTTCATTTTATTTCTGCATCACTATATTATAGGTTATCAACAAAAGATAAACACCAGTTGTGATTTTTCAAACTTGTATATTTATATTCTAGAAAATTATTTTCTGAATATATCACGGAATTAGAGATACTGCTATTATTGTTGTAAATCTTTATTGTTAATTTATTTACTAAAAATTTGTAGTTTTTATGATTAATTATTACAACAGTAAAACTCTATAATATAGAAATGAAAAACATTTATTGTGCTTATATTAAATAGAAATCTTATAGATAGATATGTAAAAATCTCTTTGAAAAAATAATTTTATTTTAAATTAGTAAATAAACTAAAGAAATAAAAAGACACGTTACTGATTTATATATTTAAGATGAGATTTTGAATGTCTAAAGAAATACCAGCAATATATATATAACTTACATTTTAATTTTATACAAATATAAAATAGTATATATATAACTTACATTTGTATACCTTGGTCTTGAAAAACTAATCAGCTTAAACTTCATAAGTAGCTTACATTGAGTAATTTATTCAATAACCGCTACTCGCCTTTCTTTAACCGCGAAAGTTCGCCTTGACATCGTCATAAAACGGCTCGCTGATCTTGCAGCAAAGGAAAATTATCTATTGATATTATACTTTATCTTTTCATATATCTTTGGATCACAGATTTGTACTTCAACACTTGTTATAAAAATACATGGATAAGTCATCTTAACTAGTATATAAAATGTAGACGAGAAAACTTCTTCTGTCTTAATCAAATTTGTATATTCACACGCCTAATAGATTCGTTTCAACAATATTTACAAAAATTTTTCAAACACCTACCTCTTCGCAAGTATAATAATTATAAAGTAAATTATATTATCGAATATTGTCACGTTGGATTTTCTTATTCTTCAAAATCCACGATTTGCGTACATGAGGATATTTTTTTCGTGTCTACACTTAGAGGGTTCAAAAAATTAAAAAAAAAATTTGAACGCACACCTTCGCGACAAGTTTTTTCTCATTTTATAGGTCATAAAATATATATTGAATGAAATTTTAATAAAAAAGTACCAAGCAGTGCTTAGTAGTTTAGACATTGAAGTTATGTGTTTCAAACGTAGCCTTAATATGTAAATTATATTGTCAATTATTTAACTTTGTAGCAAACACTCGTTTTTGGTAATAATATGTTACCCTGCATTAAATAACAATCAGCAGCACTCTAATACCGAAATAAAAAATGGGTATGTATGAATCTTTAGTTTTAGTGAAATATTCAACTATATAAAATTATTTTTTGCCAAGCGGGACGAAAATATCACTTCGCTTCCTGCGCCCGATCACGAAGATTGTATTTTCGACCTCGCTAGGCAAAAACGTTGGTGGAAAACCTAACTTCCCACCTACATCTGTATCGTTTTTATTACTTTTCAGATTATATTTCTTTTCGATTGATTAGTATTTTTTGATAATATTAATAAACAAGTATTGAAATAAGTAACTTTTTCAAAGAATAATGCACATGATTCAAAGAATTTACATTGAATACGTATATTCTGGTCATACGCGATTATGTTTATATAGTTATAATATCCTTTATTTTTGTTGGCACTTCCATATTAATTTTTGATTCATTAGCTATGGAGATATTTCCTCAAAGAAAAGAGAAATAAGAAACTTAAATAAATACTTACGTTTCAAATACCATGAAAAGATTGACAATAAAAAAATTGTCAAAACGTAACATCAAAAGCGTTTGTCCAAAAGTGCCTCAACAACCGAACTGCACAGACTGTGGACTATATTGAAAGTTTTCTTTTGGTAAAAATGATTGGTATAATGTAAATTTATACTTATAATATTTTTATAAACTATTTTTATTATAATTTTTGCAGTCTCCCATTAATGGGAGAATTTGAAAATTTACAAAACTGGTTTGATATATCCATTATTTCAAAGAAAAGAAAAGAAATATATTGATAAAAAGTTTATGTACATAATAAGAAGATATTGCAAAAATAAAAATAATACTTTTATAAATATTTATACAAAATTATCATTACTTGATTACTATATTTCCTGTTTTAATTTATAAGTTTGGATGGCATAAGCTTCAATAATTGATTGTATTCTTTATTTCCTATTCTTTATTTATGGGGCTTTTCGGAATAACCATATGAGTGAAAAATTATTCAAAATCGATTTTATGCGATTTTTTTTACTTTCAAGTAATCCTCTATCATTTAGTCAGAACAGAAAATGTCAAGTTGCCCTCCTTTTCTCGTATGAGTACAAGGAAAAATGTTATAAATTCGTTTTCTCGGAATAACCATATATCTCCACATTTTTTCATTTAATATTTCGAGAAAACTACACAATTGCAAATTAAAAAAGTAACTACGTTTGAACCTCACAACTCTTGTGATATTTGTGACGCATTCCCATTATTATTTGAAGATAATCAAGAGTAAAAAAGTCATCGGAAACACAATATAACTGCCACTGTGACCGGAAAAACCATATAAGTGTAAGTCGCTTTTGGAGATGTGATCATTAATTGGTCTAGTTACTACGGAAATAAATGTATTATTTTGACGCGAAATCATATATGCAGTGCTGCATCTAATCTGATTTATCTTGATTTCTAATTAAAAACTCGATTTTCTCAAAATCACTGAAAGTGGAGATATATGTTAAGTACTTGAAGACGATCTTTGGAGGCAAAAGTGAAAAGATCTTGGGTGTTTTTTAGCAACGTTTCGTTGGCTTAGTACGCCAACCTCATCAGGCCAAAAATAATAAACGTATATATCATACGTCGATCCGATGTTATTATCGACTGCCTCTACTTTGCTAATGAATTTCGGAGAATAAGCGGCCTGTCACCACTAGTAGCTCTATTACTTTATTGAACGAGAACACCCTGCTAAAGTGATGTCTTCACGGTAGGCTCGGTTTTTTTTTCTGTTCAATGTGTGCAATGAATGCCACAAAATTATTAACCGTATGAATAATGGTTAATTTTGGGCATATTCTTAATCGATTTATTTGTGTCTATCTTTTTTTTTAGTAGTGTTCTGCTATCTTTGTATCTTGCTAGCAGTGCACCCGTTTTTTTCTAAATAAAATGACTAAAATATGTGCCGCAATATTAATTCCTTTATCATTGAATAACGAATAATGAGTGGCTGCAAATGTTCCAAAAGTAATATTTTTGATTTTTAGAATTGCCCTGCCAACTCGAAAGACGTAGGAACCCCTAAGTTTGCATAATTTTTTGCAGATTTTCTCATTTTCATGTATGAGTGTACGCACGCAAAGCTCATCTTCGAGAGCTCGACTCCTCCCGCGCTCTAGTTTGTTTAATTTATGTAGCTGATTTTCTCATGCAAAAAAAACGCACGTGCGCGAAATTCATTATCGGAGCTGGACTCCTCGCAAGCCCTAACTATTAAAATTTTGAACCCTTATTTTGTTACATTTCAAGGAATGCACGCTCGCGAAGCTCGTCTTCAAGAGCTCGACTTCGCGCGCGGTTCAGCTATAAGTGTGATTTTTAAAGGAGATTTCCTGACGTTTCAAGAAAGGCACGCGCGCGAAGCTCATCTTCAAAAGCTTCACTGTTCTCAAGCCGTGACTGTACGAAGTTTCAACGGGGATTTCGTATTACTAAATGAAAATCCCCTACTCTTTTGGCTTCTAACTACCGTTTTCTCTAATACCAATCTTCCTTCATTTAAGTATAGCTTAAGGTGGTGTAATAGTCCTACTTTACCACTAACCCTGTTTTATCGGCGGAACATGTCAAAATAATTAATATAAATAAAAGGATAATGATTTGCGTCTTAAACGCCTGAGTTAGAGAATATTTGAAACCTTCGCCGAGTTATATGGTTTTTGAAACCACTCTATGAGTTGGTGGATTTTTGAAGTCTTCGCTAATTTGGCGAGGTTTTGAAGCAAACGCGGAGTTAGCAGGTGATATTACCTTAAACTTTTTAATTTGCAGTTTAATAATTACTACATAACTACTTTAAATATAATTTTCTTGATCATTTTGAATAATTGTATTCATGGAAAATCAGATATGCAGAAAGAATAAATTTTTATATTAAAATATATTTAAAAAAATTATTTGATGAAAGTTATCAATTCTCTTTGAGAAAGCATTCTACTAAAGCAGTTAGCAGCGGTTTTTTTCAGTTAGTGGGTCTATTTATAATTCTCCCCTGGACAAAATAAGACCAAAAAAACAAGAATCGAATCAAATTTGAAGATGCGGCACCTTGATGAATCAAATTAAAAATGTATTAAGACATATGATTTTTAAAAGTCGAAATACTTCAAAAATTTTCGTCTGATTTCTTAGTTTAGGGGCCTATATTGCTCATTTGACTTATTTCTCTAAACTTATTTAATAAAAAAGTAGCAAATATGGTTTTATATTTAATTATTAATAATTTTAGTAATACTAATATTCGACGCCGATAGTATAGCCCATACATCCTTAAGTAATTCAATGACCTCTACTCGCATTTCTTTAACCGCGAAAATTTCTCTTGATACCGACGTAAAAAGTCTCGCTGATCTTACAGCAAAGGAAAATCATCTATTGATGTTATACTTGATCTTTTCAGATATTATCTTTGGATCTCTAACTACACACTCATCTAATGTTTGGAATAAGAAAAATTAATTAAAAAAAATAATAGACCTCCTTTATCTCAACGTACACATTTATTTATGTTCCTTCAATGAGCAAAGAGATCACGTACAAAATTATTGCGACATAAACAGGCACATGTTAATTAATTTATTGTATTTGCTTAAACTTACATTTCATAATTGCGGATTACATTAACTTAGTACTGAAGCACAAGTGGACGATTAATTGCTGACGCAGTTTTTAAGTACAGTATGTATATATATATATATCTTAATAATTTATAAATTGTTGTTCTTTTTTCTAATCTTTATAAGCGCTATTGCTCGTTTTCGTACGTGTTTAGTGAATACAATTAGTAAAACGTACGTATGGTTCATCATCATCATTATAACAGTTTTGTACTTCAACGCTTGTTATAAAAATACATGGATAAGTCGTCTTAACTAGTATATATAATGTAGCTGGAGAACTTCTTCTATCTTAATTTAATTTTTATATACACACGTCTAATACATTCGTTTTGTCGCACACTTGTACGTACATATCGGGATTTCACATGCGATATGTAGTCATGTGAGAACGATATATATAAAAATTTTTAAACGCTTACCTCTTCGTAAGTATATAATTATAACGTACAATTATATTATCGAATATTGCATTCAAGTCCCTCAACCGATGGCCCCGAACGTCACGTTCGATTTTCTTATTCTTCAAAGTCGATTTGCGTATATATTAGCAATTTTTTATTTCCTTTCAGGTATGTACCCTATTTATTAGCAATGTTGAGTATAAGCGTTAATCAAACCGAGTAAAGAGAAAATCGAACGGAGATTCATCAACAGTTTACTAGAGAAATCACATCGAGATCGATGTCTCCGACCTACTTTTGATTATCATTATCATTATTCATTTTAAGTTATTTTTCATGGAGCACTGAAAAATCTAAATGCCTAATACGTAGCCTTGCGACCTAAGAAAATACATACTCCTACTTCGTTATATAAAAATATCTTCATTTTTTTCAGTACCAAACACAATTGTATTTTCCTTTATTATAGCCTACCCTAACTATATACTCTGGCAGTAGTTATTTTTCCGCTACATGCTCACGACAAAACACTCTACTACTAGCTAGTAGAGTGTTCGCTCGCCGTATAGGTATACGGCGAGCGAACACTTTGCCAAACAACCAATCAATTAATCACAAAGACTCAACGATCCACACATATTCATTTTCCATCCTGTCTCCTCCTCGGAGTTTATACTTTAAACGAAGAGGGAGCGCGCGGCGAGGTTCCGCTGCTCCACGGGTATGTCCCAACGATTGGCCCAGGTCTCGTTCTCGCTCTCCGTCTCGTCGGACATATTAGCGCAGGTAGGCAGACGCGCCGCGCGCTCGCAGCGTCGGGATACAGACCAGTAGATGAAGTCTTTGGGACACTTGTAAAGGTAGCCCTGGAGGCCGGAGTTAGCGTCGCGCTTGCACTTGTAGAAGACGTTGCTGCAGCCATCGCGGTAAGGGAAGTGACCGGCGTCCGGACAGAGCGGCTTCGTTGATACTTCGAGCTGAAATGAAGGATTATTGAGTTATTTTTTGTTTATATAAATAAAACATTGCATCCCTATTGAAATTAATTTCTATATTATTTTCCTTTTAATAAACAATTTTTTCATTCACAAATAAGGTGTTTATATTTTCTATAAATGAACACTTTTATTACAAAAAAATATTTAATAAAAATACTACTCAAGCAGAAACAAAACATCTTACTTTAACACTTTAAGAGACTCAATTTTTTTTTATAAAGTATTAAATATGATTAGAAATGCCATTCAGTTTATGCAGTCTAGAAATAAGTAAAGTTAATATTAACTAAATAAAAAAATACTGTAGTTTAAATTTTTAAGTCAATTTTATCTTCATAATTTCTTATTTGCCTTAACCTTTACTAATACGATTATCCAAAAATTTTAATCAATATTAAAAACCCATAAAATAAAATAAAAACATCATCAATACTATCGTTCAACTCACCAGTGGAGGGCTATCGGCAGCCCTTCTTTGTACTCTCTTGCCGGCGATGGCTCCCATGCAGGGCACACTGCTCTCTGCCTCGGCAACGCACTTGTTGTCCTTCTCCTCGAAGATGGTGCCTTCGGGGCACTGCAGCACCAGTATCTTCACCTCCATGTTACCCGACATCGTGCACTGGTAGAAGAGGTTGCAGAGCTTCGGGTGCCGGCGGAAACCAGTCGGGCAGACGAGAACGACCTGCTCGTCGGTGAGATTAGCCGGAACAGGGCAGTTGTCCACGGACGAAGGTGGCTTGTCGGTCGACGAGGTCGGCGTTGTCGATTCAGAATCGGTGGTTGGTGGATTCGTTGTGGTTTCAGACGTGGTGCCTGCGGTGGTCGTGGGTGTTTCCTCGGGAGCGATTGTCGTACCTGCGGGAGTGGTAGAGCCGGACTCTGGTGTGGTGGAATCGGTGGCACCTGCTGTCGTTGTCTCCGCGGATGGCGTCGGCGTCGTGGACTCGCCAGGAGGTGTCGTACCTTCGGGGCTAATTGTCGTCGTTGGTGCCTCTGAACCTGATGGTGTGGTTGCCTCGGAGCTCGACGTCGTGGTTGCAGCCTCAGTTGTAGATCCTTCGGTGGGTACTTCTGTTGTAGTTCCCTCGGGTGCTACGGTCGTCGAACCCTCCGTCGAAGGTGTTGTTGTAGATCCCGCTGGCTTCTCCGTGCTTGTAGGCGCAGCCGGGGTAGTCGAGGACGAAGACGGCGGTTGAGTCGATGACGGAGGTGTTCCGCCCTGAGACTCACCAGTCTGGCAGTCTCTCGCCGGGTATACCGACTCGGGGTAGTTGCAGACGTCGATGCTCGGGTCGAAGATCGTGCCCGGGGGACAGTCGAAGTAGTAGACGTTGAAGCCCTTGCCATTATCCACACAGCGGTAGAACTTGTCACACCGCGACGGGTGTGGATAGAATCCCGCCTCGTTACACACGATGGTCATGTTTGGTTTAGTGCAGTTGCAATTGTCCGGCTTTGCTGTAGCCTCCGTACTCGCTGACGACGAAGATGAAGTCGTCGACGAACCATCCGTACTTCCGCTACTTTCCGTACTTCCAGTGCTCTCAGAGCTCGTTGTTGTCGACATCTGAGCGGGCTTCGATGGCTCGGTGTTACCTTGAGGCGGTTGAACAGTTGAGGGAGGTGCAGCACTCGAAGATGGCTGCGTTGACGGGGATTCACTTGATGGCGGTCTAGGTTCGATCTCGTTCTGTCCCGGGTCGCATGTTGCCACAAGATGGATGTAGTTACACGTCAAGAGGTTCTGGTCCCACGCCGTACCGGGACCACAGTCGAAGTCATACTTGATGTAGCCTCCGGCGCCGTTGCTCACGCATCGGTAGAACTTGCGGCAATCATTGGGATTGGCATTGAATCCTTCGCTCTGGCAAGCGCCGCCGCCACCGCCGGGTTTTTGCGGTGGGCTCTGAGGCGACCCTGTGGAGCCTGGATCCTGCGTTGACTGACCACCCGACGGAGGCGTGGTCTGTTGTTGTGGTTGCTGTGTTGAAGGCTGTTGCGTAGAAGACTGTGTCGGAGGTTGTGTTGGTGGTTGCGTCGGTGGCTGAGTCGGAGGCTGAGTGGGAGCCTGAGTCGGAGGCTGTGTCGGAGTCTGAGTTGGAGGTTGCGTAGGGGGCTGTGTAGGAGGTTGAGTCGGGGGCAGCGTTTGAGTCTGACTTGTAGTCGGCGGTGACTGTGTGATTTCCGGTGTCGTACCCGTTATCGGGGGCCTCATACTCTGACTTCCACCAGGTTGAGTGCTGGTCTGACTAGACTGGGTTGTTGGCTGATCGGGACCCTGGCCCGAGCCAGGTTGTTGTCCTCCTGGTGACGATCCTGAGGTAGGTGGCTGGGAACCGCCGCATCCGGGTACAGCGCTCTCGTAGTTGCAGGTCTGCAGTTGCTGATCCCAGGCGGTGCCCGAACCGCACTCGAAGTCGTACCGACGGAACGAGCCACCCTCGTCCACGCAACGGAAGAATTTATGACAGTCCTCGGGATTGGGGAAGAAGCCTTCAGCAGTACAATCCTTAGAGGAACCCGACGGCGAGCAGGGCTTACCGCCGGTTCCAGGTGCTTGCGTAGCACCGCCGTCGCCACCACTGGGTGGAGCGGTGGTTGGTTTAGGTGGGATGTACTCGGGTCCCTTAGTACTTTGCGACGGTACTTGAGTTGGAGGTTGGGTGGGATATGGTGTTTGTGTTGGACCCTGGGTAGGAGGATACGATGGTTGCGTGGATCCCTGCGTCGGTCTCGTTGGACCTTGGGTCGGGCCCTGAGTAGGTCGCGATGGTGGATAAGTCTGAGTTGGACCTTGCGTTGGTGGATATGGGGTTTGGGTCGGACCCTGTGTAGGATAAGTCGGTCTCTGGGTCTGCTGCGATCCGGACCCCGGTGGCGGACCTCCTGTACCGGATCCACTTGTTCCACAACTAGCGACCTCGCTCTCGAAGTTACAGGTCTGCAGCTGTTGGTCCCAGGCAGTGCCGGAGCCGCAGGTAAAGTCGTGCCTCTTCAGCACCTCGCCATCCTCCACACAGCGGTAGAACTTGTGGCAGTCTTCAGGATTGGGGAAAAAGCCTTCCTGTGTACAGCCGGGTGATGAACCACAGGGTCGGTGGCCTGATGCGTCGGGTGTGCAACCACCGCTACCACCGGAGCTTGGGGGATTTGTGGGTTGAGGTGGACGTTGGGTCTGTGATGGATTTGTAGGTCGCGGGGATTGAGTTTGTGGCGGGTTCGTTGGTCGAGGAGGTTGTGTTTGCGAGGAGGTTGTGTTTGGGTAAATAGGCCGCGGTGGTGGTGTTTGGGGAGGGTAAGATGGTCGCGGGGGTTGTGTCTGTGGGGGATAAGTAGGTCGTGGAGGCTGCGTTTGTGGAGGGTACGTTGGTCGCGGAGGTTGCGTTTGAGGAGGCTGTGTCTGTGGGGGCTGCGTTGGTCTTGGGGGCTGTGTTTGCGGTGGGTACGACGGTCGCTGGGTCTGCTGTCCAGGATAGCCTGTCTGTGGTGGCCGCTGCGTCTGCTGTCCAGGATACCCCGTCTGCGGTGGCCGCTGCGTCTGCTGGCCAGGATATCCAGGGTTCTCAGGCTGCTGCCAGCCACCTCCATCACTACCACCGGGTTCATTCGAGTCGACCTCGTTGATTGGCTCGCAACATTCCGGTCTGCCGCTGTCGTTCGGGTGCACGCATACATTGCCCTTTGACGGCGAGAAAACGGTACCGGTACCGCACTCGAATCTGAAGGGGCTGAGAGCTCCACCGGTTCCAAAATCAACGCATCTATAGAATACCCGGCAGTCGCTCGCATCCTGATGGAAGCCCTCGCTCGGACATACGAAAGGCACCGCGCTCTGTGCGTTTTGTTGATTGCTCGCTTCCTGCCGGTAGTAGTCGTATACCTCGTTGTCGTAATCGCTGTAGTAGCCTGCGAAAAAACATTTTTTTCCGGTTTTATTGCTTTCTTGTATATCATCGCGCGTTATCGATCTGTTCAGATGGGAAAGCATCGTTTAATCACAACATCGCCGCCCGATCAATGCATCACTTTTATCGACTGGTTGATAATAAAAATACATCGCGCCGTCGGAGATTAAGCATCGCGTATACATATAATGATAGACCGGCGAATGACGTGAGCGCTCCTGCAGGACCAAAAAAGCTGCAGCGCAGACGCAACAGCTACACGGCAGCGAGACATCCGAAGAAGCCGAAGCTGGCGGCAATCGCAATCGTATAATCGTAGGTCAGGCGCAGTAACATCACACACACACACACACATACACGTACGCGTATCCGTATATATATATACGTATATACATGTCGAGGGGGTATAGACTCGAATTCCTCGGCGCGTTATCTCGCGAAGGGCTGCCATCGCGCGCGAGCGCGCGATGAGGCTCTTGCTCCTTTTTTCCTTTATACCTCGTCGCTCTCTCTCTCTCTCTCTCTCTCTCTCTCTGTCTCTCCTCCTGCAAAAAGGCCCCCGCGGAAAACCAGTTTGACGACGACAACGGCTGCGCGCGAGCGCGCCTACCGTAATTGGCCGACGCGCCCTCGACTCTATACTCTCTCTGAGGAGAGAGAGAGAGGTTCATTTACGCTCCGTCTCTTTTTTTCCTAGGCTGCCGCTACTATTCGACGTCGCGGCTTGTCCCGATAGGATCGCGCGAATTTTAATTGCGTCGATTTTCCGTGAGCCCAACGTACAACGCGTTTATATTAATAGTTTCCACTCGAATGGCGTGGTTTAAGTACTGCGATTACGAAAAAAAATGAGAGTGCGAGTGTATGCAGCCAATTAATCATCGTACTAAACCGATGCTGTTTAAGCTACCAGATGGATTTTGAATTAATGGCTAATGTCGCGTAATAAACTTTGACACGCGTCGACGGCGTTTTTAATGAATCGTATACGATTATATTCTTCGAAGCTAAATAAAAGATGAGAAAAAAGAAGAACGGCTCACTTACCGCTCTCAGCGGGACGGAGCACGCCGAGCGCCGCGAGAATGCACAGCAGGCGCAGGACTCCGTGCATGGTGTGCTAGTGTGCTGTCGCTCCTGAAACAGAGAATCGAGAATTAAAAAATCGTCAGCTGTGCATAGCTATGGGTGTCACGGCAGAGGCTTTAATTGGATGTGTCTTAGCGCCGCGCGCGAACGCGGTTATTTCTGAACAAGGCGGGCGCGAACTCGCGTCGTATATCTTATAATTCACCCGCGAGGAGGTTTCTGCTGCTGCTGACAAATTGGCGTGGACTGTATAACTGCAGTGTGGCAGAGTGATGGAGGGGCGGTTAATAAGGCGGATGGCTTTTTATGCGGGTGGGTCAGAGGGTGGCTCTCGCGGTAAATAGGCAGCCGGGATAATAACCCCGACGAATCTAATTCCGCAAAGTCACGTTTTTAATGTTCGTAACGTTCTTTTATACGTTTTGACAATCATTTATTATGTTTATTAAAATTGCACATGTATATCATCATGAAAAAGGGTCTATGCCTGATAATAGTAGCCTGCGGAATCGCGGGGAATTCCACAACAGAGCTATTCCCCTCGTATAATTTCTGCAACGAGGAAACCCTTTTCCCTTTTTCAAATTCCTCCACGGACTGTATACACCACTAAACAGCCACTAAATCCACCGCAGAACAAACAGCCTCCGCTCCGCCTCGGCACGCGATTGATTCATCGCGCTATGGCTAATAGCATCTCCCGCGCGAAATCTCCCCCTCCGCGATTTAATAACCGGCAATCTCGCGCACACGCTAAAGAGGCCGTTATCCTAAGTGTTACAAGAACGTCGAATCCAGTGTATATAACCTAAGTAGCACCGCCTTAACTCCTTCTCTCTCCCTGAGTCACGCGCGTCTACAGCCGGGGCAAAAAGCGGAAAGTGGAGGTTTTTGTCGATCTCGTTTAGACTGCGAAAATCGCACGGCTTTTTCAGCTGAAAACGTGAGAAAAATAATCTCCAGTCGACGGTATATATAAAATAATAATATATCGAAAAGATTATCACGGGAAAACACTTAATAACCAATTTACCGATCTCTCTCGCGTTTAAAAGCCCGTACCTACACTCATTAAAAACCTTCCTCTCTCTCTCTCTCTCCCTCTCCTCGCGGCGGTATCTCTTCCTAGAATCGCCGAAACCCTTTTCTCTCCCCAGCCGCGATACACGAGGATCGATAGCGCCATTCAACGCTCGCTCGCTCGCGTTCGAAATTAAACGGGCGCGATAAGGGAATCAATCGCTCGCTCGCGCGCGCTTCCGCGTTCCGCGCCCTTAATTGACAACCGCGAGCGCGATCAATTACGAGGACGATGATAAATCCGCGTCTAATGGGCGAGCAGCAACGCCCGCGACCCCCTCATGCATCATGCAGCGCACGGCTGTGTGTTTGTACCTACAGCGGAGAGGAGCCGTTAAAAGAGTCGCCGCGGCGTTGGGATAGCGCCAAGGCGGATGCAAAAGCAGAGCGATCTGATATAGTGGGGGAGAGGGTGAGTGAGTCGGCGGATCGAAGTGGAGCGCGAGTGCGTATTCGATTTTTGCCGCGGTGCGGAGCTGTGATTTTTTACCGTTTCGGTCGTTAATGAGGTGGGAGGTACAGGTATAACGGCTTTGCGGACTTATATATTTCCGTACGGACAAAATTTGCGAAGGGAGAATATTAATCACCTGTGTATATATAAGAGTATAGCTATAATGTTCTATATATTGCTATATATTTCAAAAAACCTTTTCAGTATAGAAATAACAGAATAATTAATTACAAAAACTCGCCCATTACATGCCCATCCTTCGCCCTTTGCCATATCTTTACGATACATTCCACCCATAAACCCCAACGTATCCTCCGCCGTTAAAAAAATCCCTCATACACATACACACAGCTCTCCATCCCTACCGTAAATCCCGAAGCAAAAAAAAAACGCGAGGTGACGCCCGCGCTCGCGTCCGCGATCGCTATCTTCTCTCCCCGCGCTTATGCGCTTGCGCGCACGCCGCGAGCGCCGGAATTCATATATCGCATCTATATCTGCGCACATAGCGCGCCGGTCGAGCGCTCGACTTCCTAGTTTCGCGGGTCTATCGGCGCCGCGATCGGCCATTAGCGGGCCCCGCGGCGGCGACTGGCTGTTGTGCCGCGTGTCCACGTGTAGCTATATATGCGAGACCGCGGAAGGTACTTATGGGGATTTAGCGGTGGTTTGGAGGAGGGAATGGGCCCTTGTGTTTTGTGATCGAAGGAAAGTTTTTTTGTTAAAGATGTGTTTGTTGTAAGCGAGTTCCTGTTAATTTTTATTAGGATGTTATAATAACCGGTTGTTAGAGTTTTATAACCATTACGTAAATATTAATTAATTGGGTTTAATAAACAAGCCGGTGAACTGTCCTAAGAATTATGCATAAACAAGCAATCCGGCATAATTATTTATCATTTCCAATTAACGGCTATAATTTGATATGCGCATACACGACGATTAAAGCTTTTTATATACGTAATTAAATTGAATAATAATCCTAAGACTGCCAATTACACGTCCGATAACAAATGATCGCTGATTATATTTACAAACGACAATGGCCATATTATACATATTATAGAACAAATATTAAATCAACGACTTGTATAGAATATCAGCGCACGCGCGATTATCGGCAAGAAACATCAACCGACAGGCCACTTATTAGCGCGGACGTACGATACACACACCCGTCGCTTTATTAAACTATTAAAGCTGAATTAGTAATAAAGAATTTCCCGCCGAGAGAGATATTCAATTACGCGCTCTATTGACAGCGACATTGACATTTTTGTCCATCCCGCTATAATATATATCTATCTAATAGATATAAAAATACATCTCGGATGATTATGTTATATTCGCTAGGCGCAGCTGCTAACCGCCTCGTTTGCATTTTATTTCCGAAATCCAATTAGACGCGAGCGTAGTGGAGACGTGGCATAAGCCGCGCGTCGGCTGTACTCACACACAGCACATGCGCATGGACTCGAATCTGATCTCTCGCACGTGGGGATGTGTGTATATAGGGGTTCGGAATTCCATCCTCGCACGCGCGGTTCTTCCGCGCCCGAGGAAACTCGCCGCGCGCGTCTTTGTTTTCGCGATCGCGCGGTTATGCCTGGATTTGAGGTCGAAGGTATGATGGATTTTTCTTTCATTGCTTGATTTTGGTATAACGATATTTCGTATCATGTAATAATTGACTGAACGATACTAAATTCTTGACGATTATTCATCGTATCTGAAAGCCAAATTTTTTTCGAAATCCAATCCTATCTCTTCTATACACCGGTGAATCCATCTTTATCCACGGGTATATCCCGTTGAACTCTATAACGACGCGCCACCACATCCAGCAAAAAGTTGACAATTCCAAAGCAAACACCTGCGCCTCCCCGCAAAACCAGCCGCAGATCGAATCTTCGTTCTCTCGCTTCCAGGATCACGGTATAGAATTTCAAATTCGAAATCAACCGCTCGCGCGCGCTAGTTCGAAATAACAGTACCGGCCGATTTTTCGTCGCTCCCTATACCTCTATACTCTACGCTATCTCCGCCGATCGTTCGAAAGCATATATACGCGCGCTTGTGTATGTAACTACATAACTGTACTCCCAGATGGACTTGCGAGGAAATAATGTGCGATCCGAGGGGCGATAAAGCCCCGGACAATGGACGACGACGCGGGGCTAAAGATTATCGTTAACAATGAGATTTCATGGGTGTATAGTATACACTATATCCGCGCAATTTATGGGAAAAGCGCGCAGGCGCCGTAAATATCTCGCGGAATCTATAGCTGTAAATTCAGCCGACTCCCCAATTATATACATTTTGACAAAAAACACCCCACCGTTACGAACAAACAGACCAAAAGTCGCCTCGAAGCGCGAATTTCGCGCAGGAATTCACGCGGCAGTTGGCAAAAGCGCGCGAGCGTATACATACATAATGTATGTATAACGTAGGAGCGAGTCAGCCGGTGGTCGCCGCGTGTAACAATGCGTCCGCGGCAGAGACGAATGGAGTGTCTGATGTGTTTGCCGGCGAGAGCGGAAGAATGCGTTTGTAGGTAAAATGCAAGGTTTAGATGGGAAAATTTTTTCGTATCGTAAGGCTTGCGTATTTTTGAGAATCCGATGTTGTTATAGTTTGTTCATTTCCTCTCTACCTGCTGAGATTAGAAATCTTCCATCGCTCAGAAGGTTTAAAACTGCTCTGAGAAGGCACTTTCTTACGCTAGACTAGCCACTTACGAAATGGGCGACTTCTGTACGTTAAATTATTATGTGTCGTTCCATTTACACTGTATTTATTTATTTATTTATTTGAATGAATGTATTTATTAGCGTAAAAGTGGTGAGTCTGAATGTACAATTATTAGTCTTAAGTTTATTTTTGACTCCCTGACTAAGTCAGTGGTATTTTTAATGTATTGAAAACTAGTCATTCTTTCCTGTATTTCTAGTCAATTAAGAGTGCTCTCTACCTAAACCCCAACTTCGGAATAGATCGCAGCGCCCCCATGACTTCATTTACGTATTTTCATTAATTTAAGTGTACTTAGAAATTTTAAATTAATCATAACTCAGTTTTCCCACGTGTAAAAGTTAATAAGGATTACTTTTAAACAAGTTTCATGAATTTAAATGAATAAATGAACTTTTATTTTGTAGAGAAAATTCAAACGTTCAGTGGACATTTCTGAAAATGACTCCAAATTTTTCTCTACAAAATACAGATTTATTAATGGAATTTAATTAGGGAAAACTCTTGTAATCGTGTCTTTAATACTAATTACACGTGGGAAAACTTTATTTTTACGTTAATATTGCCCCAAATTTTTTTAATTAACAAAAAACACTTTTGACAGTAGGTGGCGTTCCAATCGGGGTAGAGAGCACTCTTAAGCTTCTGTCTGTGATATCACTAATTTCTGGTTTTTTTGCTTACTTTGTAGTATTATTAGTTTTTAAGAATAATGACTCTGATATCTTAAGTTATCTTTACTAAAGAGAAATAGATTGAGAAGCGTAAATTGGCCGTGTTAGATTGTATTTTTAAAAAAGGATTGTTGTATTCTATACACGAGTATTACCCACCGTTTGTAAACTGACCATATATTTGCAATAAAATGACTATTACTATTACTATTTTGTAATTTTCTTTTATCGAAACGCTATTCTCTCAAATTTAATTTTAGACTTAATGACATTTCTAAGGCTTCTTTCTACATCACACATTCCTCTACAATCTATACCCAAACTCATCGTCTCTTTTCAAACCGAACGCAACCACTCTCCCACAAGAAAAAAAGCATAATCGACGACCGCGCGGCGCGTAAGTTGATCCTCCTGATAAGCCCGGCAAAGAATCGCCGCGCGCGCGAAGAAAGAGAAAGGCGCCGCCGCACTTGCCGTCATCCGTTCACGGTTCGGCGAGTTCACGGGCGCGCTCGCGTGACATAATTCGAAAGTGTGTATAGGTACGTGTATACATACGTACACGAGCGTGACATAACTCCCGCGCGACGGGTTCAATGCCAAGGCGAAAATTATCGCGCATGTGTAATGTGTTGTGGATATGTGCAAGCTTCCTCGGTTGGAGTAATGGGGAGGGAGATGCGAGTTGCGATTGTGGGGATTTGGGGAACGATTATTTGATTGTTGTCATTCGCGGTGGAGTAGGATGAGAGCTGAGAAAATTAGTATTTTGAAGGTAAACTTTTGTAAAATGGGAGAATTTTTCTTTATCATTAATGTTAATAATAAATCTATAATATCAACAAAATTGTGTCATCAATCCGAGCGCTACTGACCGCCATACCATACTTTTATTTTTAGCTAAAATATAATGATTGATATATGACTTTGACCGTAACCCAACACCCATGTCTCTGTCCGCGAAACCGTCACGCGTTTTTTTTCCATACAAAACTCTCTGATACCTCTGACCCATTTGCATCGTCGCACCTGCACGCGCTTGCAATGCTCCAAATATAACATTTAAAGACTGACACTGCGGTTTCGAATTTACTCGAGTTTCGACAAAAAAAAAAACGAGGCGAAGCTGACGCGCGGAATTATAACGCATCGTGTCGCGAGGAATTCGGAAAACTGTTAAGTGCGGTTTTAAAGTGGGCCGAAATTAAGCATGAAGCGTGGTTTAATTTGCTGGGATTCGTGCACTGATGAAATATACTGCCAAAAAAGGGGAAATATCTAACTTGATTTAAACAAGTTTATTTATTTTTTTTTTGCGAAATATTTTACAGCTACGTTCTAAAGCTTCCTCAATAATGAAATTCGTTCTCGTGTCATAAATGTGTTTTCCAGCTGCTAATCGTATTCTGAATTTGCATTATTCTTTTTTCTTTTTCTTTTCGATGTGAAATATAATCTTCTCAGAATTTCCATCAATTTATTCCGTCTTCGACTCGTCTTATTTTTTTCATCAACATCGTATAAGACATTTTGCCAAGTCTGCCGTATCAGATAATTCAAACATGACTCGCGATGTAGCATTGCGGCGCGCGTCGCATGCAGGTGCGCTAATTATATCGTGACTATTTTCTATAGAAAGAAAACACGTGTCGGCCGAGGAATGTATTATGCGCGCGGCTGTATGTAAACAGTTTATTATTTTGTTTCATGACAAATGATCGTGTGTGTGTGTGTGTGTGTGTGTGTGTGTGTGTGTGTGTATATATATATATGAAAAAACATCTGTATTTGGAAGTAAACATAGTCTAAAGAATAGTTTGAATGGTACGAAAAGAAAGATAAGAGTACATAGAATTTATACATATTAAAACAATCAAACTCCAAATTTGTCTTTGCAAACACAGAATTAAACTTTCGAAATAGGAAAAAGATAATGTATGATTAGCATAACAAAGGCCTGAACTCGAGCAGTTTTTTCTTTTACGACTTCGGTAGATCGCCCGCTTCTAAAGCATACTGAAATTTTACAAATTATTTATATTGGATAGGAATTCGGGAATATGACATTAAAGGTTATTACCATTCCCATTTTATTACGATTTTTGTCACGACATGAGAAGCTTTAAAATATTTAACTTAGGACTTGTGTTTTCGAAAAAGAATGTATATCGATCGCACTAAAACAAAAAATTTTCATTTACAAATTGTAAAATTTAAATAATTCAGTATATTATTTAAATTTTACAATTTGTAAATGAAAATTTTTTGTTTTAGTGCGATCGATATACATTCTTTTTCGAAAACACAAGTCCTAAGTTAAATATTTTAAAGCTTCTCATGTCGTGACAAAAATCGTAATAAAATGGGAATGGTAATAACCTTTAATGTCATATTCCCGAATTCCTATCCAATATAAATAATTTGTAAAATTTCAGTATGCTTTAGAAGCGGGCGATTTACCGAAGTCGTAAAAGAAAAAACTGCTCGAGTTCAGGCCTTTGTTATGCTAATCATGTATTATCTTTTTCCTATTCCGAAAGTTTAATTCTGTGTTTGCAAAGACAAATTTGGAATTTGATTGTTTTAATATGTATACATTCTATGTACTCTTATCTTTCTTTTCGTACCATTCAAACTATTCTTTAGACTATGTTTACTTCCAAATACAGATGTTTTTTCTTTGATATTATTGAAAGCATATCCAGTTCTCCAAAGTATATAAGCTGTTCAATATTTTAATGCATTACAGTTTCCTACTTGAAACAGCCGAAACCTCCAAAATGGCAAAATGTAAGTACATCTTATTTCATAATATAACGATCCCTATAATAACTTCATATAATGAATTCAATTTTTATATTTTTCATACATTTTCATATATTCACTTATACCTTTGAAAGTAAAACTTCTAATCTTTAATTTACAAGAGAAATGCTGTTATGAGTATGAGCTTGTCTTTGTAATAAAATAAAATTAATATAAGGAAATATATGAAATAGCAAATAGTTTTTAAAATTTTCAAAAAGGTTACAATTTTTTCATATCTTGTCTCCCTAAATTTTATTTATCGTTCTATTACATTGACGTCAAATATCTACGATATTTTTATCAAGATTATTAAAGAAAATTTTCCATACGCTAAAATTTTTTAAAAATCGTGACAAAATAATGGAAAATCAAATCGGGTTATATCTCAAAATACATTAAATGCTTAACTTTAAACTAATGAAACCATATGAAGGGACCTAACATTTTTCAAATCTGAAAAAAATAAATGGAAGCTGAACTTCTCTGCTTTCATTTTGTCCTCAAACTTTCTTTCAATTTCTCCTGACTTTTTTCAAACATGTTCTAATAGGTAACAATCTTTATGACAAAAATCATTCACTATCATAAAATCTTATTCTGATATCATACGATACATAGAAGTAAAAGAATCAATCCCGAAGGTCTCCTGAAATTTTTTTTACATTTATAGCTTACGGAAAAATCATGATTCTTTCATAATAGGTTTCCGCATACATACGATAATCTCATATCTTTTCAATGCTAAACTATCGTCCCTTCGAACAGTGAACTTCTTCGCGCTCGCCCTGATCGCCGCGATCCTGGTCGCTTTTGCCATCGCCACAGCTAGCGCCGAGTGCAAGACGCCGCAGATGGTCAAGAAGAACTCCCCGTATGATTGCCGCGAGGGTAATACACAGAACGGTCGCGATCTCTGCTGCGAGGGCTTCAGCTGTCTGTGCGGAAGGGAGGCTTCCTTCTACGGGGTGTAAGTCTTATCTTTTCTTTTATTAGTTGTTGGGAGAAGCTTGCACGAAATGATGTAAATTTGTCGTGTTTCAATTTCAGACCCCGCGACTCGTGCCGATGTCTTCAGTAAACTCGCGACAGAGGAGGTTTGAATTGAGTGACGAGAAAAGTATTATTATATTTAATAATATTGTAAGGATATATGTTTATTGACTGTAATGGAATAAATTACGAATTCAGGGCACTTGATTCTGTTTGTTTTCATATTGTCCCTATTATATATACGTATAACGATGTTTGTATATACACCAGAGCCTGAGGCTCTTCACGTATTTATAATATACAGACAAATAGTCGGAAATAATTTATCGCCCAACTCCGGCAATAATTTTCACAATTTCTTAGGGAGCCAATGGAAACGTCACCATATCTCACATATCCGCTCGCTTAAGCGCGATTTAATTGATAAGAGACGCCAGATTATTCAGCATTCAAATAAATAACCCTGCGCGCGACGGCTAACATGCGCGCGCACGTACAATACATATGAAAAGTCTCATAGAAGAAAAAAAAATAATGTAAAATCTATTATTCAGATATCGAAGCTCCATCTCCGCGCCTGTCCATTAAACCGCCTCGAAGCTACACGCGCTCTATCTCTCTCTCTCTCTCCCTCCGTCTTAAATTATCGCACTAATAGAATAATCATCGCTGCAGAAATAGAAAAAGCACGCGTATAAATTTTTAATTATGACGGATAAAAGGACGACTCTCTCTCTCTCTCTCTCGCAAGTTTAACGCACTTAAAATGATTCAAGTACGCGTTGCGCAAGGAGATAGAAAACGAAGGAGAGATATATAGGTAATGATCGTTAGTCATAAGCCGCGCGACGGACCTGCGCGCCTAATTTATGCGCGACGAGGCGCACGCCTGCGCTTAGCACTTAATTATTTTTGCGCTCGAGTCGCGGAGAAATTATGATTTTAGCAAACAAGAATGCGCGCGCGCGAGGTTACGGACATTTTATTGGATTTTCACGCGCCTGATTACTTATATCCCGGCGCTGCGGGTGAAGTGAATTAGGTACGGTGGCGTTTATACGAATGCTATTATAAATTTATCAACAAATTGGCCGAGCCGTTATACACATTCTTAAAAATCCTCTCTTAAAAAAGTGATGGCCGGATGTTGTGAAGCATTTGAAGATTGACTTTGGTTGGTCAATATGGAATAGGCGTGAAAATTTGCGACTTCCGTTAGATTTGAATTTTTTGAATTGAATTATTTATTTTTAACTATCTAAAGCTATTTAAATCTAAATACTCAAATCAAAATCGAATATGATGTTAATATGTTCATGTTTTGAAAAATTATTTTGTTATGATATCATTTGAATTAATCGAAATGAAATCATAATGAAGACTTATAACCTAAAAAATAAATCAGTACGCACAAAGCGCGTTTAGATATGACTAGTTTGTAAAAAAAAAAAGAATCCTCCTCCCACACCGCGAACAAGCCTGCATACAGAGTCGAAGAAGAAGAGGCGCGAGAGCCATTAACGCTCTCGGCGCGCGCCTAATGGCCCATAATTAAGTCTTATAAACGAGGCGATCGCCCCGAGGCAGACTAGTCACGCGCGCCGATTTTCATCCTTCGTAGTCGACGAGGATGTTGTTTCTTTCTCTTTTTTTGTGAATGTTGATTAAGCGCGAGGGTGGTGTTATCGGGGTGGCGATCGGCGCCGATCGATGTCGGGGGTTTATTAGATTACGCTTTTTTTCGCGAGTATATAACTGTTTTCCGAGGTTGGTATCGGTTGAAGCTGGGGATTTAGATAAAAAATTACGTTTGGATTCATGTTGTCACGATCTGTCACACATAAATTAACTCTTAGTATGTCCAATTTGGTATAACTATATATACATTTATACGTATCAAAACAGCTAATTGGAAATGAAATATCAATTACCAAGGAAGCGACCGATTGAACGTCTTATAAACAACCCTCATTAGTATATACGAGAATTTTGATTAAAGCATTTCCGCGATTTCGATATTCTTTCATATCCACAGTCTCGCCGATATTGGGTGTCACGTGCGCACCACTTCAAAATTTATATACACTCCCCCCGCGCTTATACCTTAACGGTCAGGCAAAATATTTCCCCTCCTCCGTTCGCGCGGCGATAAACTTTTTAGCACCGCGCAGCGACTTCCATAATTCGTTACTATATATGTATACACACACATACAGCTGTACCTTTAACCATAGTGATTATGTGTGCAGCTCGTAACGCTCTGTAAAAGTCGCGGGATTCCTGTACACCGCTCCCACACATGTTCGTGGTTTCGATTCGCCGAGCGGTTGTATACTACGTCTCAATCGGCGAAAAAGCCGAGGCGCGACGTGAAGAAAAATCGCGCGACGATTTATGGATAATGACGGGTTATTAAGGGAGGAGGCGAGCAGCGATTTATTTATAAGCGTGTGTGCCTTTTTTTATTCTTCTTCTTCTATACTTATACACTTGTCGATCGGTATGGGTGACGAGTCACGCGTGCACGCGCGATAATTTTCAGTGTATATAGGAAGCTGTCGCGACGGCCTGAATTATATATAATATCTTGTTAGCGCGGATGAATTAATCTTATGTTAGACGTAAGTAAGCTGTATACATAATTAGTCAAATAACATATATATTATACGCGCGCGCGTCAAGTTTTATTATAATCGTATATATGTGTTTGTAATTTAATTTAACGCCGCTCGCGCGTAGGCAAATTTACCACCATTTGCATGAGATAATATTCCCTTATTATCTAAACGAAGATTTACTCACGCGCATGTATAATTATCCTTGCAAGCTGTAGCCTGATAAATCCCGCCTCACGGTCATAATTACAAGCACATAAAACACACGCGTATATACACGAGCTGCGGCATCCCGCGACAAAAAAAGCTCCCCTCGTTTTATAACACTGTACTATATAGCGTGACATTTTCACGCAGCAGCCGCGGCGAAAAAACGAGCGTCGAAGAAATGTCTCAGGTGCGCGGGAGAGCACAAAGGGCGACCTTGATGCGCTCGCTCCGCGCCAGTTTTTCCCGAGAAATGTCAGCGAAGAGAGAGAGGGAATGAAAGTTCACTCGATCGAGATTAACGCGGGTTCGGCGAACGCAATTAGAACGTTTTCTGAGTATATGTGCGAGGGAGAGAGCGCGAAATCTCAATTTGAAGGTGTCGCGGTGGCTTCTTTTTTGTGGAATTGAATGGAGCCGCGGTGAGAGGCGGCTTTGATCGGATTATAGTAGCTCGAGTTTACAACAAATTGTTGTACGAAGCAGCAGAGCAATAAGTAAACGGGAATTTGGCTAAAATTAATTTTTAATTCGACGATTTCGACGATGCAGAACCCGCACTTCCTGCAATATCGGTAACTGAAAACTATGCAAATACACGCGCGTAAACGGTCCGACCTTCCGTCAGCCCTCGTATTTTCCCTCCTCCTCTCTCTCTCTCTCTCTCTCTCTCTCTCTCTCTCTCTCTCTCTCTCTCTCTCTCTCTCTCTCTCTCTCTCTCTCTCTCTCTCTCTCTCTCTCTCTCTCTCTCTCTCTCTCTCTCTCTCTCTCTCTCTCTCTCTCTCTCTCTCTCTCTCTCTCTCTCTCTCTCTCTCTCTCTCTCTCTCTCTCTCTCTCTCTCTCTCTCTCTCTCTCTCTCTCTCTCTCTCTCTCTCTCTCTCTCTCTCTCGTTTTAACGCAAAACCAACGTATAGTCGTCGTCAATCTGCTCGCGGCCATCGGGCGCGCAAAAAAGGCAGACGCAGGACCTTCGAGGCCGCGTTAAACGCGCCCGTGAAAAAATACGCGCGATCTTTTACGAGAGCCTCTGGGCGCGCATGCGTGCGTGCGTGTGTATAATATACTCCGCCTGAAGGATGGTACCCGTAATTGGGAATTTGTATATACCGCCTAAGCGGTCGCGTAAGTCAGTGTCCGTGTGTGTGGGTTTCTTAATGAACCTGTCTCTCTCTCTCTCTCTCTCTCTCTCGGATTATTGCGAGGAAAGAGGGAGATGCAACGACACGACTTCATTTCAATTTAAATCGAAGTCTCTTCTTTCTTCAAAGGATATAAACACGCGCGATGCCATTAAGGCTTAATCTGCATGGATTAATATCGTCGGGTGGGGAGCTTATTCACGCGCGCCTCGTTCATAAATACTGCGCGGGTTATTAAATAAACAACGTTTAGACGCGTATATATATGTGTAGGAGCTGTAAAGTATCGCCGCTCGTTCGTTCTGATCGTAAGCGATTTTTTCAAAGCAGGGGGGGGGGATGTATACTCGTCGATTATATTTATCGGCTCCTTATCGCGAGGATTTTATCGCGATGAGGAGAGATGCGTCAATCATCGTGGCGCAGCTGAAATTTCCATTAATCCTTTCTTTCGCTCGATTTTATCACTCATTAGTATACATATGCTTTTATATATAGTTATGTACAAAACCGAAGGCTCCCGGCGAGTTTGATATTCCAACGAGCAAAGAAAGCGCCGCACGTCAGCGTTTAATTTCATTTCATTGTCCATAAACCTTTTTCCTATACTCTCCTCTCCCTCTGAACCGATACCCATAAATCCACTCTCAGCAGCAGCAGCACCCTGCAGGACTAAAATATCACCGCGAGCGAAAGCCCGCTATATAAACCATCAGCGGCAAAAAATCCAGCGCCTAGTGCAGTTTCCTTTTTGAGGAAGTATACCGCGTGTGTGTGTGTGTGAAAAACCGCGCGCCCTTGACGCCCCGCGCAAGTTCGTCGACCCGCGGACGCGTGTTTATTATAGGGAATGGGAAGAGAGTTTCCATGGATCGTCGTCGCGCGGATGAATTATTTATCGCGAGTATAGGGGAGCAAAAACTGGATCCATCGATCGATTTTCGTCGTTGGGGTTGCCGATGGGGATTGTGTAGAACAGGTGGATAGTGTGTGTATACGGGTGCGACTTGAAAGGTATAAAGTCGCGAAAAGACGTTTAAAGTGCGGAATTGGAGATGTAAAGGGGAATAATAGTTCGTGGTAATGTTCTTTTATGAGGTGAAGAAGAAGGGGGTTATTTCTTACTCTCTAAATTTTTTTTCAGTGCAAAGTCGGGCACTGGTATAGAATAGTGAATATACACGCTATTTTTTCAGTGATTATGCCCTTTCAAAATAGTGAAATTGGATTTTCACTAAAATTGTTACCGACTCGCGATCTCTCTCTTTCTCTCTCTCTCTCTCTCTCTCTAACAATTCGACATTTTGGACAATTGGATTATGAATCAAAGTTGAATGTTTAAGTAAAAATCGGCTCACCGAAAATCGATATGGTCGATAAAGGAGAGACTCCTCCACAGAGGCAATTGTTTTATTAAACATAATTTCTATAGAGAAAAACAAAAGAGAAAAACAAGCGCGCAGCATTGGAAAGGGAGATAGAGAGGGAGATTTTGGCGAGAGGAGCAGTTGCTGTTTTGGGCTTCTTGGAGTTATCATCAGCGAGAGCTTTTTGAAGGCTCATTTTTTGCTTGTTTATTCAATCGATTTTAATTAGTTTTTAATAGCTTTTGTCAACTTTCAAAATAATAAATTGTTATTAATTATACAAGTTTCACCTTTTGAAATTTTATTGTATTAGTCAAATCTTAGTCACGAAGCCGACTGCTTCGTGCAGTCGGGAACAAAAATATTGTGTATATATACACTAAAAAATAGTGCAATATCTGCACTATTTTGTAACAGTGCCCGACTTTACACTAAACAAGATTTAGAGAGTATAGAACACTTAACAATAATGTTAAAAGTGCATTCTACAAAAAAAATGTCTGAAAAAAATTAAATATCTATCAAAAATTATTATTAATCGTTAAGTACAAACCATCCACGAAATCCCATCAATAATTATAACCCGCACAAAAAGATCCTCCCTACACCCATTAAAAAATAAAATTAATATTTTCCCTACATCCTTGGCGCGCCTCAGCCACTCCGCAATCTCAAAACGACCACCGTAAACCTGAAGCACTCGCGCACACCGGTATACTCAGAACAACCGCTTCTTCGCGAAAACCGTCTCGTCTACTTTTTGCGCACTCGCCGAAAACTCGCTGAAATAATAAAGCCAAGGGGGATCATCACCATCGTCTTATCCCTCTGGCGTCCGTCATATTGATCGATGAGCACGCGCATATGTTTTCGCTTTGCCTCTGTTTTTCTTCTCGTATTGACTCAAACTGTTTATTAGCTGTTGACTTTCCTCGCGTCGCTTTGGAAAAGTGTGGTTTTCCGAGACGTGATTTCTAGTCCGGTAGGGTTGTTTGTTAATTGACTACACCGACAAAAAGCGACGACTTGGTTGCGGCTAATCCATTGATCAGAATTATGTAAATAGAAGACAGCCGAGAGCGAGACGGTAATACCCGGAAGACGGCCAAAAAATCTTCTATCCCCGCCTCTATTAGCACCGCGAGACTCTCCCACCCGTAATATACACGTCCGACGGAACAATGCGCGACGATGAAGAGAGAGAAGAAAAGAGAGGTAACCAAGCGGCGGCGGCGGCGGTGAAAGCGAAGGTCCCGCGAGCGACGGATCAATTACGCCTCTCGGCGAGTGTGTGGACGGCTCCTCCTGCCTTTAGCGCATCACGCGATATATATTGCCATACTTGTCCGTTAGCTCGTCTTTCGTTATTGTTTTCTCTCTCGTGAACGATTTGATTCTTTGCATATAGGTGCATAATTAATTCTTGGGGTTGATGGTGAATAAAATTTATTTATTCCCATCTCAGTAGACTTTATTCCCCACTTTTCAGGCTATAAAATGGCCATTATATAGTAATATAATGGCCATTTTATAGCCTGAAAAGCGGGGAATAAAGTAATTTTATTCCTGCATTTTGCGGGAATAAAGTCAATTAGCAGGAATAAAGTAACATAGTCTAATTTTTTACGTTTATGGTGAATTGAGTTAAAACTAACAAAATTATAACACATAAATACAAAATAACTTTTCAAATCTATGAAGTGGCCACGGTGGCAATGGGAATAAAGTACTATATGTACCATTGAAAGAGTAGGTCAATTTTACACCTCATCTTGTATACACACACATACACATACACCCGCACACATGCGCGTGCGCACTCGATCTCAACTCTCATATCTCGCGTCGGATCTTCCCCTCCCGGGAATGAAAGCGACGACCGCCCGCCGGCACCGGCCTATCAAAATATCAGCTTTGTCATAATTAGCAGTATTACGAGGCTGATTTTTCACCCGCGCTTCTCTCGCGAAATGAGATTTCCCCCTTTTTATATATTACCCGAGCCCATACACATCACGCCCACATTAAAATTCCGAGATCCTAGATCACGCGTCGCGCTATTTTCCGCTCTATTATACATGTATAATACACCGAGTGAGAGAACCTGTTTCGCATTTCCTCGCGCGTTTTTCCTGCGCGGGGGACTTTAAATAAGATATCGCGTGCGCACGCGCGATGCTATCGAGAAAGAGAGAAAGGACACCGAGGTGTATGTAAATTCCCGGCGTGCATGCGTAGCTAATATAATTGATCGAAATCAGAGGGGGCTTATGTAATATCGCGGGATATGGAAAAGTTAAATAATAAGGTAATCGCGTGATGGGGTGTAAAAATAGACATGGGACGTGTGTATATGTAACCGCGGCTTCATAGCTCCTTGGCTAATATATCTATTGCGTATTCGGAAAAAGCCTTTTACCGCGTGTGTTTTTTTTTACTTCTATTACACGTTGTTTATCGAAGCGTCGATTGGAATAGACGATCGTTTACTCGAAACTATAATATACATCGCGGATACGTACAGGAATAACTTATTTATCTCCGATTCGTGTGTAAATTTTTCAAAGCAACCGAAGGCTAAAATATACCCATCGCAAATATATATAATCAAACCCTTTTCACATGCAAAGCACGCGATAAATAAACCCCCGCGCAACAATAAAACTAATTACATCACGAACCACAGCCGCGCAATAATCCCCCGTCCCAACGTACAAATTCCTCCGCGAAAATATATATAATAATCGCATTATACACACATATATATATACAGGTATCCACTCATCCCCGTAATACCCACTTCAATCCTACAGACCCCAGCAAATAGAAATATAACACGCGGCGGCCGCGCGCTGGGAATCAAAGTAGGATAATAGATAGACTACTGCTCCTCCTCCGCTGCCGCCGCTGCTGCTTCTACATAGCACGCGGCGAAACGAGTCTGATGCGCTCGAGCGAGGGAAGGAGGGGGGCAGACGGCCTTGCAACTTTCAACGGCAAGGCTGCGGCACTTGCACTCACTCTCTCCCTCTCTTTCTCGTAATAACCGAAGGAGAGCGCGCGTAGAGAGAGAGTGGAAGGAAGGCTAATCCGAAAATAACCGCACCCCCTTCGCGCGTGTGGGTGAACGAACGGAGTGGTGGTATAGTGTAGCCGCGTAATACGGATCGTCGATGTGAGATTATCATACGCGTGTATATTGTGTAGTGGGAACGCGAATTTTCGGTGTAAAACGCGTTGTTTACGGCGTACACGATAAAAACGATCCGCGCGCGCGTCGTCGTCGGGGATTAATGGTTTCATTAACGTTTCTGCCTGGTTTTTCTCTTCGTCGGCGCGTGTACAGTAACTCGATTTGTGCCGTAAACCGCGATGTTTACGGCGTATATAACATTCAATTAGCCGCTTCGGAAAGCCCATCATAAGCGCGCCGATTCTGTTATATACACACGGACGGACGCGCACCCGCGCAAAAAGCCAATCAAGGGTGGAACCGGTCGCGATGTATATAGTTTTTCACGTGTATATATACGCGCGCTTCTATTCTTTTATTCTCGCCGATGGCGTAGTTATAAGCGCGACCCTGACGAGCTGCAGCTACTCCACTTCGCGCGGCGTGATTTATATGAAAAGTATAAGTATTTAGGCTTCGGGAGAGAGATTTACGCGAGGCGACGAAATTATCGAGCGCGCTGAGGTTTACGATTTTTCGGAGAAGGTAGGTAAGTCTTGTCTAATCTATGCAGCCGCTGTCAGGTGATAGAGATGATATATATACATATGGGTGATAAGGTTTTGTCAGGGACGATGAGCTCTACTTTTGCGCAGGATGACAGTTAATTACCTTATTAAGGTAACGTTCTCGGAATATTGTTTTCCCGGCGCTATCATTATACGAAAGTAATAGCGCACGCGGTCTAGGTATTCATACAGGAGAAGACGAAACAAGCAAATAATAATCAATCGAGCGAGCCATTAGCCACGGATGTCCTCCTCTCGCGCGTCTCAGCAAATTAATAAACCGAGACAGTAGTAGGTATAGTACACAAAAGACTACGCGTATTATACATATATATGTATATACACACACTTTTATAGTCAATTTCGCGCGGACGTAAAGGCAAAGGCATCCCGCACTCGCGCTATAGAGTAATTAAAATATCACATTTAATCAATATCGAACAAAGAGATATTCCGGTCGATGATCGCGCGCGCGCCGCGAGAGAGTAATTAACCATCTCCGCGCGCGCATCTTCTTGCGGCGGCATATATAATCAGTCCTCGGCGATCTCTCAACTCCCGCGTTGCGATTTTTCATCCTTACTCATCGCTGCTGCCGTTCGCTCCGCGCGCGCACGCGTGATTTTCCCTTTAAAAAAAAGAGAAGAAGAAGAAGGATATAGCGCGAAAAGGGAAAAAAATGTTATGACACACGCGTATTTATTTATAAATGCACTTTATGTGAACGCATGGAGATCGACGGATAGGAGAGAGAGAATTTTCTTCGTCGCCGCGAAGGCCAGGCGCCGCGGCGACTTTTTCGAAATTGGAGACGATCGGGTGCTTATAGAGAAAGAGAGAGACGAGACACTCATCGCCGAGTTATTATATATGAGTAATTTCGCGCAATTAGAGGAGAGAAGACGCGACGGCATTTCTCTTTCTGTTAAGGCTAAGCTGAAAGCGCGCGTTACTCATTCACTTATAAGCGCGCGCATGCGCGGCTTACTTTTTTAGTGGGTACTGGAGATGTTTATCGGAGATTTATGGGTTATTTTTGTCGCTCGACGATTAGAAATTGAATTTGTTACGACAAAACTGCGGTAAAGATAAGATAAGATAGAGCTTTATTCGCCTTCGCGGCTAAAATAGGATTAATACAGAGGTTTACATTAACAATTATATAATGGGTATTTACAAAAACAATATAATGTGTCAGTAATCGCAACAATAAATCATAAATAAAAATCACAGTAATTGTAGAGTACGTGTCAACGTAGAAAATAATATATATACAATTATTATAAATACGTAAGAATGATATATAAATTTAATAAAAATCTGGTTTTATGTTAACTCACGCTACGCTGCATTAGCTAATAGCATGGAATCATTGAAATTATCACAGAAACAGCTGGTAGGAATACACCGATGGCATCTTTTATTTACAAGAGGAAATTAGGGATCGAGGTCGAGAAGGTATTTACGCATCGCCCTCTTGAACGACGCGTAAAGAGAAATTCTCGCGTTTGATATATATTGCGTAAAATTTGGAAATAAGAATTAATCTGAGCGAAATGAAAGGAGTTTTATTATAATTGTATTGAAAAACGATAAACCCACTGTCAACTTTGTACTGCGATTACTAATTTTAATCGCTTACAAACGTGCAATTAATAATGAATCAATTACCGCCCATATAATTCATTATCGTATACTTTTATCATTACAAGATTTATCTCCCCGTTGGAATCTCAACAACACCGGCGTATCCTTCATCCACACGAGAACCGTAAAAATAATCGCAACACTCTCTTTGAAAACGAAAACTATAAAATTCCAAAGAAAACACTCCAATCTGGCCTTTATCCCCGGGACGCTGAATCACTCGACATCTTATATACCCGCGTCCAATAAATACGTCCCGCGCGACGACAAATTGATACCATTTACTGCCGCGGCGCTTCCAAAAGCGAAAGAGCCGTGGATCTTTTTCGCGGAAAATACGCGCGGGAGAGAGAGACAAAGGTGACGACGACAAGCGCGTAAATATATCTCCCTCTCTATCCATAAATCCAGGCCGTGAGAAGTGCTCCGGATGATTCGTCGTATGTATCCTTATACTCGACCAATTAGCCATTAATATAACGAAACTGTTATAAATGTGAGAGGGAGCGTTCGAGGACGCAAATAACTCGCGGTATTTTTCATCTCCGCGGCTAATTAGGCTTTCAGCGCAGAAAAAGCGGAGGATTCTGATAGAAATGCGGCGAGGTTGTATAATCGTTGTGATCTTGTTTTCGATGAAATCGGATGATGGGATTTATGGGCTTTTTATATACCGATATCGAACGCGCGTGCTTCCGTTCGTCATATTCTCTTTTTTGCCTGTTACCTGTATACACGGGATTCCACGCGGATCGAGGAAAATGCGCTGTATTATTTTTAAACTGTACCACACAAATGCGCGCCGCGCGTCAATTACAAAAGTGTTACGCGTTTTTTTTCCGCAATTCTTATATTGAGCATATAATTGTTTATATAAATAAAGCGGTTGTACCTTTATAAGTATATATATTGTACACTGAAAAAAAAGTACAGGAAAAAGTACTAAACGCTCAACAAAAATTACCATCTTGTGCAGGGAACGCGACCACAGACTGTAAAAACCCAAAAAATTACCATACTTTATAAGAAATTTTACCAGAAATATAGGAAAATTTACTATACTCTATTGTAAAATTTACTGTAAAGTATGGTAATTTTTCGGATCTTTACAGTCTGTGGTAGCTTTACGAGACAGTATAGTAATTTTTCCAAAACTTTTCTCTCAGTGTATATAAATGCAAGAGACATACTCGTGATCTGCTACCTGTCCCACACTGCAGCCATTCAAGTCTTCTCGTTGCTGACAAAAGCGTCGTTGAATTATACGCACGCGTGAATGGTCGCGAGAATCCTGCACACGCGCTTAAAGATGCTTTTCACCGAAAAAATAACAACCGGTCCAGCACACGTCCGCTTTGAACAGACACTGAAGTGTCGCGCGGTTATATTATCCTCACCGTCACGAGCGCGCATGTAGTTATACTTTCATTTGTACAGTGCGTAACAATTTTCATCGATTTCCGATAACTATATATATTAGAAAGGAAATACAATGCGTTTCCCATTATCCAACACTTTCCAGGTTACCCAACAGGCAAAACAAAACAAAACTAACTCCAAAATCATAACTACCTCAAATTCGCCTTATCCAGACCACTCGCGGCATTCCACTCCTCGGAAATACACCTAATATATCGGAAAGCACAACCGCACCGTCCTGCCCTCGAATTAGCATAAACCAGCGCGCCGGCTATACACGCTCATCGCCTCTAATCTCTGCCATTTTTCACAGCTCGGTTACTTACACACACACATATATGCACTTACGGCCGGGAGAGTCAATATACACACTGCGCCTCGTTAACGCTCTCTCGTGCACGCACACTATATACATACACCTAGAGTATAAAATGTCCCTTGCCGCGCTATCTCTCGGGGGATTATAAGAGAGGCGTCGTGTCGCGAGCCGCGCGCATAACGATTCCGCGAAATTTCGTCGCTCGCGTGAGCCGCTCGTTAATTTACCCCGACAGGTATATATACTCGCAAGATTAAGAGCGAGATTTTGAAAATATAATAATTAATATACAGGTTATTCGGTGAGCAGGTTTAGTAACAACCTTGACGTTGACGATTTGGGTCACAAAGGCCCATAATAATTGTACGCGAGAATTCATTGCAATGCGCGTCGATCGATAATAGCCGCGCGTGCCGCCGCATTCGGAAATACGCGTGCGTGCGTGTGTCCGCATGCTTATGTGTATATAGTTGCGCACCTAGAGCACGTCATACGAGAGCGATTAGGAGTCGCTCGCGATGATCGCGGTTTTATAATTAGGCGGCGGCAGGCCTTGGTAAGAGCTGCCGATACTGCGCAATTTCGAGTCTAGAATGTGTAATCAATGCCGGCTGGTATGAAAGGAACGTTGAGGATGTTAGCTTATTGGTTTAATATATAAATCCTGCCAACGGTTAATAATAACGATATTATACAATTTCCAGAGATTCCTCGTCGCACGTCCACAGCATTACCCCATCATCCACCGCATTGAAAATCCATCCCCGCAGCCATAACCAACCTTCCCTGCGCTCTTATAAACAAACGCTCGGCTCTCACAGCCGCAGCACACACATACCATCCGCACTCGCACACCTGTACGCGCGTATCGCGGGAACGGTCGGCGCGAGGCCCGATGAAATATACTCGCTCGCCGGCGCATTATATACATTATAAATAAACGCGTACACACTCTCTAGGCTCTAGCTCCTCTCCTCGAGCGCGAGAGATGAAGAGCAGGCAGCCGGAGAAAACACGAACACGGAGGGAAGAGGAGAGTAAAGATGAAGAGGCGAAGATAGCCGCGCTCCGAGAGAGGAAGAGAAGCGTCTATGTGTGTATGTACACGTATATATTGAGAGGAAGGCTAGGGGAGACAAAGACCGTGTGGACCGGCTGCTGCTGCTGCTGCCGCAGGGCCGTTGTCTTGTTTATGGGCTCACCGCGTATCGACGTATGGAAATGGCCAAGAGAGAGAGAACAGCGTGGTAGGGATTTTTCGAGAGAGAGAGGAAGATCGTAACGTCACGAGAGCGCCGCGCGAGCGTTAATGCTCCAGTTTCTCGGTTTACGAGGACGCTGCGTGGTGGTGTAGTGTATAGGTTCGCGTTGTTGTTTTCTCTTTTTTTTTGTCGTTGGAAGATTATGACCGATCGAGTGGTGACGTACGATGTATCAGGTATGCGGCGCGGCAGTGCGGTGCGCCGAAATTATCGTTTTTAATTCATGGGGGCATTAATTCGAAGGCTGAGAGTAGCGCTGGTGCAATGAATTCGCGACGATATTATTATATATGTGTGGACGAGGAGGAAGGCCGCGCGCGCCGATGATGAGTGTGTTTAGTTGCATTATTTAGGCGTCCCGGTTCGGGGTTTCCCGTGATTATAATTATTAATAATATACCCTGGTAGAAATTAGTCCATTAAAAATGGGAAGGAACTGGCGATTAAAAATGGCTAGTTATTAGACAGACATGTAATGCTTTTTTTTATCAACTTCTCACATTTTATGGAATGGCCCTAACCTGAAAATCTTTACATTAAAATTTCATAAAAATTCAATCATATATTTTAAAACTTATACTCTTAAGAGATAGTTTGCCGGGATATAAACAAAATTTAGTAGTCTTTGTACTATTTACAGCTTTATTCTATAAGATATAAACCAAAATTGTTATTTTGACACGTGACTCTATCTCTCTTACTCATCGCCATAACAAATCGCTTGTTACTAGATTTATAATGGCTTCATCGACTAGCTCTTTTAACTAGCATTAAAATGCCAAATTAATAGATAGTACAAAATTGTGACCATCTTTGCGGCCAATAAATGTGAAAAATAGGTTAAAAAATCGTTACACTTATGGAAGAAAACTGGAGTCCATTTTTTTTGCCATTTTGGATCAAACTAGCCATTTACTGCTCCAAAATGATTTCAATTTACACCAGGGTAGTACATCATTGTATATAAATTGAGAGAATCCTACGTGATTTAAATATAATCTACTTTCGTCAATCAAAATATGTAACGTAAAAAACTACTGCACCACTCGACTTATCAAAAATCCTCGCTCACTTCCTTATCCAAACCCACGCGTCGGTCCCCCTGTATACATATATACCCGCCATTAAACTCTCCGCGCGCGCGCGCGCTCACGGCTGATTAACCTCGCGGGAATTCGATCGACGCATGCACATACGTCCGAAACGCGCGAGGCACCAAATTGAAATTTAAATGTCGGTAGGCAGGCAGCGACGCGAATCCGCTTAAGGTGCTCGCACGGGGAAACTCGCGCTAAAAGCTTCTTCTTCTGAACCCCGACAACGGGATTAGCAGGAAATGGGTTGAGTATAGAGCTGTGGAACGGATGGGTCCAGTTTTGCTTTGACGGCCCGTCGGTGTACTTTGAAGGCTTCCGGGGTGCGGGTAGAGTCAACGAACTGACCGCGTGGGAGTAGAGTTGTTTAATTCTGATTTAGCGCGAAAATTACGCGCGCTGTTCTGGGATTACCATAATTCGATAATTAGTTCTGTGCGACTATCTACGGAACGTGCTGAGAACGTTATTTAAGAGCCGTCCTTAAACCTACTATTAAATTACGGGGTAATGTTGTTTCAGAAAGAGCGCGCACGTGCGCTCGCGGTCGGACGATCCATAGATAAGCTAGATAATACTTTCACGACTCTAGATGGTAGGATGTAATATATCTACTTCTATATTCAGTTATCTTCGTTAAATTCGTATTTCTGTATATTTTGGCAGAACAACCAGGCACTTGAAAGTAACACTCCACATACACGACTCCTCCGCCGTACCTCGATTAGTCCGCGCGCACTGTACACGCCTCGCATACCAATGAACCCGCGCGAAAAACTCGCCAACGAACCTCTCATCTCCAACCCAAAAAAGCTCTCCCAAAAAAAAAAAGAAAATAAAACGGTAACAACCGAAACTACACACACGCCTCGTTTCCCAGCCGTGTCAATCCCCCTGAAACACGCGCGCGAGTATCACTTGCGCGACAGCGACGAGCGTATACGCGGGGCATGAGAATGAGGCCGCGTCGACGAAATTTTGCGCGATCGGTCACGTATACTTACTTGCGCGGCGCGAGAGCCTTGGCCGTCGTCGTTGCTAGCATATCGGACTAGTTGTTAAGGCGATGAAGGCGTGCGGTGAGTGGCGGGGGGGGGGGGATTTTTCAAGGGCGAGGTGAGCTGTGTGCCGTTATGGGCATGCGCGCGCGTTTGTGTGTTTGAGATGGTGCGTTATTGTCGGTACGAGGTTTTCACCGGACCGTGGGGGGTGATAACTGAATCTTCGATTTTTAATAGGTGTAGGGGGTGTAGTTTTATTATGTATATGGTAGAGGTTCATGGTAGTATAAGTTATACTGCGAAGAGCTGTAATAATTACAATTATAAATCTTGTGTGTTTTTTTATTGCATTTCATCTTCTTTGTGTAATTACATGTAATTTACAAATATTTTCTTCTGCGGCAAGAAACTTTTAATATCGTTAGAATAATGAACGCGTTCGTGTGTAGCGTAAGTGATTTTAAATGTTCCTGAAGGAAGCATTGTGTTTGGATAAGATAATAAAAAAAAAAAAATAGGTAATTGTTAAAAACAATATGCCGTTTTTTATTATTGCACTCCGCACTTAAAAGAATAGCCAGTTTGCGGAGAGCAAATTACGCTGGAATATAGCAGATTTTTTTTCTCTCTCCGTTTTCAGTATGGAATCAATATGAGTCAGCCGGTAATTACTCGAAAGGAATCCCTTTCTTGTATAAAAAACGAGAAGAGAGAAGAATTTATCCAATGCAAAGATGGTCAATACGCGACGCGCTCTTCAACCACGTATATTCGAAACCCGTATATTTTAGGGAGCATACATACGTACAGTAAAAACAGCGCCATTAGGGGCAATTAAGCGGTTAAAAATCTGACAATGAGAATTCCCACATCAGGTGTACACGTACATAGCACTTTAATAATCGCGCGCGTAGCGGTTAGCGCCGTTTATATTTATACGCACTTTAGAGAGAGATAATTTTAATACTAGTTCCTCCGAGCACACTTGCAACACTCACTAAAAAAAAAACTCGATTTCCTTCTTAATACTCGCCCGCGAGTGTACAACCGGTTCTTATCACTTTGGAATTGTTGCGCGAGATCTGCGCGCGCGCGCGCGGAGCAATCAATTGCAGCCAGCTACTTTGTTGAATAATAAGTCATTACACTCGCCCGGAGACGTAACATTACACGCGCACACGCGGCGAGCCTGAATTTACCGACCTTTTTTTTTTTTTTTCATTTTTTAACGATCTTTTGATCGCCTCGTTTACGATTGATCCTAATGATCGCGCGTGATGTACAACACACGTACCATTTCGTTTATCTCTCCGCGAATTATGCAACCGGCGCGTTAAGAGCTTAATTCCAAGCTACCGCACGCATGCACAGTTCGACCTTAGCTAATGGCATACAATTAGGCGTTAATCCGGTCTCACCCGCCGAGCTGTGGCGCGAAATTCAAACACTCTCTCTCCGCCGTGTGAGCGCGCGCGATTATTCTTTCCAATTTAAACTGCGCAAAATACACTTAAAAAAGAAACAGACACACACACCCACCCGTAAATTAACCATACTATAATATCGAAACGTAAAACTCACCCTCAGTCGAAGACAGTGCGCGTGTGTATATAATCCCCCGGAGGAGAGCTTGCAGCGCGACGGTGTGTCTGCTACGGCAGTCTTCTCTTCTCTCACTCGGGCGTGCTTCTCATCTCGCAGGAGAAACCAACGCGCGAACTCGGAGCTATCCTCTCTCTTTCTCCCCCGGAAGCTCTAGCGCAGCGGCAGCAGCGGCACGGTTCTCTTATATGCTCCTCCAGCAGCGGCGGCCGCGAAGCTTCTCTCTCTCTCTCGCCGGTGTCAGCGAGACGATAACGCGTACCTTACCTACGCGTGCGTGTATATATATCTGTGTTCGCGCGAGAGCGAGTTCTCTCGAGGGAGTAAGTCCCGAGGACGCGGATGGCTCCCACTTATAAAGACTCTCTCGCTCTATCCTCCTCTCTCTGCGGCTGCTTCTTCTTCTTCTCTCCAATTGGCGTGTGTCCGCGCGCGCGCGTCAGCTCGCAGAAGGAGGGGGAGGAAAACGCGCGCCGAGCGCTCCGTGTACACTCTGTGTGTATGTATGTGGATATGTATACGTGTAAGGTGTGTAGGAGAGGAGGGTTGAGGGTTGCTCACGCGGGCTAATTGTTTCCCGGTCCCATATCGGCAAACTCGCGGCGGGGGCTTTTCCCTCGAAATTTATCGGTGCCCAGTGGAAGTGTCAGCCGAGGAATGCCGAGCAATTAAACGTGTCTCTCCTTTCGCTCTCGAGAGATCCGTGATTCAGGCTTTCGCATGTAAGGAACAAAGTAAACTTGTACGTGTATATTAAGCTAATTGGTTTTTTGCCAGAGGCCCCGCGCGCGTATTATGCGTGTACACATTTGTCGGTTAACATGCAACCGCTCTTCGAGGAAGGATAATAGTGATAATGACGCCGATGAATAAATGATTGACGTAGCGATTTCCCCCCAATAAAGTGTATATGCTGCAATCTACGACCGCCTCCTCATTGCCGCACGCACGCGCGCGCGCGATTAGTTTATGAAGCGTGACTAATTAATCGGCCAGTAATAACAACTTCCCGCATCTATGTATACATGTAAGCTCTCCGCATGATATCTTGTAAGAATATATTTTTACCGCGAACCGCGGTTTTCCCGCGCCCGAACAATCGTCCGAGAGCAATTATCACACGCCGTTCCCAAAAATGTATATATACAACGCGAAAAATCGCGGCGGTACCGCCGGCAGGAGCGAATAAATCTCCGGCGCGCCGGCAACCGCGGAATACATTCCCGCGGCGAACGGTAAAAGCCCGCGCTCATATATACTCGCACAGTCGCGAGCGAGCTCACGATCGCGAGTTCAATTTCATGAATGAATTCAACGTGCGCCCCGGCGAATAAGAAGCGGTGGCCAAACGCGAGCGCTTGACATAATTATTTTCTGGCGCGTTTCGCAAGGATATAATGTGTATACGTGTATGAAGCGTTGCTCTTACAGGAAGCTAGAGAGCTTGCGACAGACTTGCCACATTATTTCCCGATTAACAACGCTCGGAAAAACCCACGGAATTCCAATCTCGCTCGATGTATATACGCATTCTTTTTCTTTCTACATCTCTGGCGGCCCGTAACTCACTGAATTATTCTGGAGACAATAGTAACAAATGCTGCCGGTACGACGGGTGAATCGCACGGCGCGAAGGGCATATTTCACCGAGCGCAACTCTCTTCCGCCATTGTGTATACATGTATATACACGCGGAGTCCTTATACCCTTTCTAGAGACGCCGTAGATCGCGCGCGATCGACAAGTGCGCGAGAGGAGTACAGCGGATGTGTAATTATATTCGGGGTGTGCGATGGGTATTATATGTAGAAATTAGTCGCGAGGTCAGCGGGATGGACAGGTCGTGTGGTAAAGGCTGGAGATTTATTGGCCGACGACGTGGATGGGTGGTAATTAAAATCAATGTATACACAAAGTTCCGTGGACCTGGGTGTTGTTGAATAAAGTTTGTACAATATAATGATTGTGCGTATACTGTGTAGTTTTGAAAGCGAATAAGTGTATATTTTTATGATTACAGCAATATTTTCGTAACGTTATTTGTCTAATTAAATTGCCGGATGCTTAGACATATACTCAGTACACAAAATTAACGAACTTCGCACGTTTCGTGTGCAGGAAAAACGGAACTTGATCTTCGAGTATATTAGAAACAAGCCGAAATGCTGAATTCTCTTGCTGTAAACCGCGTGCAACCAACCTCATGCCACTGGGCGCAGTACGTCAGCTGTACAAGAGATTCAATTGAACCTCTCGCGAGCCTTATAAACGACACTTTACAGCATCCGCACTATCCTGCACAGAGAAACTCTACAACAGTATTATATACCCATGCGGAATTTACACAGCCGCGATCGCTAACGAACTTTATGCGCCACCTGTACGGCAGACAGAGAGCCCTCCATTAGCGCGCATCCCCAATTAAAGGGGAACCCCCCCTTCGGTATAGGTACACACATACAGCGCGGAATCTAAATCCCTCTATAGAGAGAAACGGTCCATTGTCCCTAGCACTCTCGAGCGTGCGCTAAGGATATCGCCTCAGGAGGCGCGCGCACGAGCATGGGATTTGCATGGTCCGCTTCCGCGTACAGGTGCGCAGGCGCGCGTGGTGAATTATCATTCTTAATGGCGCGCGAGTGTATATACCGGAATCTTGTATGTGTGAATAAGAAAATCGCGCGGTGATGGTAAATGCAGCCGAGGGATTTTCAATGGTAAAGAGTGCGGGTTGGAAAATTGTGGATGTGTTTGAGGGTTGCCGATTTTCCAGTGTTTTTGAGGGGTAAAAAGGTACCGTTTTTTTTTAAAGATACTCTTTAGGGAAAATTGAAAATGTTAAGAAAATGTGAAGAAATGTAACAAAAAATTAAGAAATCGTAAGAAAATTTAACAAATCGTACATTAATGATGGATTTCGGACGTGTTTTACATTTTCTTACGTTATCGTACCTTTTTTTACGTTTTTTTACATTTTCTTACGCTTCGTTAAATTTTCTTACATTTTTTTTAATTTTTCGTTTCTTATTTTATTTTAACATAAATGCAAGAAAACATAAAAATCTGTAAGAAAATGTCATCATTTGTAAGAAACTGTAACAGTTTACCGTTTCTTACAGAAATTTACATTTTCTAACGTTTTTCTTACTTTCTCTTACTTTGTCTTACACTTCCTTACACTTCTTGAATTTTTTATTTCTCAACTTTATTTTCACATAAATGTAAGAAAACGTAAAAATTTGTAAGAAAATGTCATCATTTGTAAGAAACTGTAACAGTTTAAATTTTCAAAATGTTACATTTTTACAAATTGTTAAGTTTTTAAAATTTTTTAAAATATTGAATTCTATTAATATAAAAAATCTATTTAAGGTAACTATAATTCGTCCACCTTAAGCGGAATATTTCCTTTCTCCCTCTGTAAATGCGTTGCGAAAAAATTAGAGAAAGACTTTAAGCCCGAATCTATCTCAAATCAGGCGGTGTCAGCATACGCCTATGTCACCGATCATTTTGGAATTAAAGTATTTATGTTTGTTCGGGATTGTAGTACCCTAAGTGCCCGCTAGATGGCGTGCGCCAACGCTGTACCTTCAATGAAAAATATCACCCCGCGTGTACCAGTAGGGGCCTGCAGCATCCACTCGACCTTTCCATTATTACGATATTATTTTCCTATACATTGCCTATACCTACCTTGTCTTATTTGCGAATAAGACACATTACTGCCCAAAATTTTGCCTATTTACTTGAACGCATTTTGTGCTCATATTTTCTGCAATCAACTTTCACTTTCGAGTAGAGTTGATTGCACAGACTTTTGAAGTCTTAATTTCCATTTTATTTCTTCTCGCTGACAAATCCTGACAATATAAATTCTTGTATGCGTTCAATAGTACACAATGTTCTTCTCTAAAAATTATTGGACACGTATTTTTTTATTGCTTCCTCCTATAGAGAAAGCTTTGTAATAGTAAAATTTTAAGTTTCGTTAAATCGCTCTTATAGAAACACAAATAGAGGTGTTAGAAGTTCGAATCACATGATTTTAGAAAATGCCTGTATGGATGTGTGTGCGTGCGTGCGTGCGTGCGTGCGTGCGTGTGTGTGTATGCGTGCGTGCGTACATGCGTGCACGATGATAACATTGAGATATTTTAATCGGACAAATAGCATTCGAAAGAGCATAAAAAAACCTATATTATCGAAAAAAAATTACATTAGCTATTACGGTTCTTTTGTTATTAACAAAAACGTGTTTTCTTAAAGCATATAATTCGACAAATAAACGGTCAATTTTTTTGAAAAAAATCACGATAATGCAGAATATAAATAGCTATAATCTGTAAAAATTTGAATCCATTCTGCCGACTAGTTTTTGAGAAGAAATTGAAAAACGAAAAAATGCGTTTTGTATGAAACAGAATTACAGGAGTATATAGATAATATGTGTGTGAATTTTCATCAAGATCGTACGATTACTTTTTGAAATAATCGATATTTAAAATTTTGTTATAGTTTGGTATTTGACAAAGTCATTTTCATGGGATGAGGCCTAAGTTACTTGAAATTTATGTAGTTATAGCCCAAAGAGTTGAAAATATAACATTTCCTTAAAAAAATAATTTAAAAATGCTAATTTTTCTAAGCTTTAATGGATTTGCATTTATGTACTCAAGTGTATTGCGTTATCGTTATTATTACGTAATATTCGAACGCTTAATAAACTTTATTTGTTTTCTTTTTTTATAGACTTTATTCTCATTACAAAAGTAAATATTTAAATAATTGAATCATGAATCAACTTATTAAGATAGAAGTTTTAATTTCTATTCTTACATTCTTGCTAAACAACATTAAGGGGACAGACGTCATTATTGAACTTTTTTTATTAGAGGTACAAAAAAATTACAAAAACAATTAAATCAAATATATCAACCATATAAATATATATTTTCTTCAGTGGAGCCCTTCAACTTTTTAGTTCAAGAGATATTCTTCTTCTAAGACTTATTGCTTGTCTGTAACCTACAAATTCATTAAGTGAATAAATCTTGGTCTGATAAAGTTAATATTATATCGTATATTTTAACAATTTTTAAGCAATAATTATATGATTCAATTCATCATAATTTGCTGATAGGTTAAAATTTTTTTACGTTTTTTTTTTCAAAATTGTAATTTATGACGACTTCATGTATCAGTTTCAAATTTATAGACTATTTGGTATGCGATATAGGCAATATCTATGTAAAATTTCATCCAGATTATACGGTTAGTTTTTGAGATATTTGATATTTAAAATTTTGGTATTTCTGGAAATGACTTTCTATGTCACGCAATAACTAGAGTAAAATTTAATTACTTTGAAATTTGATGGAGATGTAGAATTTGTATATTATTTATTACATGAGTTCTTTGGGTAAAAGAATTAGTTTATTATTTTGTTAAAACTGTTAAACTGTTTCAGCTCTCTTTTCAAATTGTAATTTTTCGGAATCGGTTTTATGTACATGTTATTATAGAAAATGGAAATGACGTGTGATACGCGTACGAGTTGTTTACTTGCTTTTGTTTTTTTTTTTTTTTTTTTTTTTGAGGTTAATTTACATAGCGAGCGCTGCATTTTGAGATACAAAATTTAAAGTTGAAACGTTTATGGTTCACGGACATATAATTTTATGTACATACACACACTTTGCATTTAGGAATTTATGTAAATGTTTCTATTAGCTGCCATTGATATTTGTGTTTACATAATATTTTATTTGCTTTTCTTTTTTATAAAGATGGTTTAATACTCATACTTTATCATTAATCTTGTTTTATCGATTGAACAATTCAAAATAGTTAATATTAAAAATAATTATTTGTGTCTAAACAAATTAAATTAAATAAGTGTGAAATGACAAAAAATTTTTAGTAATAAGAAAAAAATATGGAATTTTTTAAATATTAATAAATTATCAAATCATTGAAAAACTAAATTGGAATCGTCTAATGAGATTGCAGGATTTTAAAATTGACTAGGTACGTTCGGAAAGAATCAACTTCCCTCGGGTGTAAATAACTGGAGTAAAATTGTTGTAATTTTTCATTTTTTGATAATGTGAGTCAATTTAAAATTTTACTCGGGTAAAACTGACCGCTCTTTCATGTTCTTTATGTTAATTTAAAATAAAAAAAATAAAAAATGCACGAGTTATAATATTTCACTAATTTATCATCGATCATTCACTGCTTGATCCCAGTATTTATATTGACTGTTTTGAAAAGTGAATATTCACTATTTTGCAGTTACCTGATTTTTACATATCGGAAAAGTGAATATACACTGCTTTTCAGAAATTTCACTGATTTTTTTTATAGAGCAACCTCGCAGAAGCACTCGCGGCATTGAACCGATTTTTACCGAAAAGCTGCTGACATTGTCTCTCTCCCCTATACAATCCAACTTTACATTTACAATCCTGGTTCATAAACCCGACGAAACAAAGTATCGTAAAGCACGCAGCCCTTTATCCGATGACACTTCGCATTACACTCACGCGAAAATCATCATCATCATCATCATCATATCACGATCATTACGGCGATATAACCATAAACCCGCCCGCCAAAAATCCCCTGGCTGTGATGAGGGGACAAAGGAATTCCGCGGCCGCTTTTCCATTAACGCGGGCCGCTGGCGCGCGCGTCCGGTAGTTCAAGGCCGCGCGCTCGACGGGGAAAAATCGCGAGCGGAGATTAAAGCGCGCGGGTCGTTAAACGCGGGAGAGGCGAGGCGAGGCGCGTTTTAACGACTCGGGATTTCACGGTGTAGTTGGATTTCGGTGGATGATGATGACGATTGTAAAGGCGAGTGTTGTGTGTGTGTGTACAGAGAGGCGCGGGGTGGAAAGAAAAGTGTAGGTGGTGGTTTTAACTGCCGTGTGGAGTGTGTCGAAATTTTTTGAGAGGGAATTTCAACGATTTTTATATGAACCGAGGATTCTTTTTAGTAGAGCGAATATTTTGAATGTAGAATAGATTTTAGGAGTTTATAGGTGAAATTTAATTAAGGTTTATTGATATTTAAGAGGTATTTAATGTCAAAGACTATTAGAATCGTGATTTGAAGTTGAAATAACAACGCGTGCAAGTGGGAACAACAACTGCCATTTATTTTTAATGTAAGTATAAAGTACTTATAAAAAAAAACATAAAAATTCAACTATATTATTGGAAATAGAATGATCAGTTCTTGAGCGATAAAAATAAGGTTTTTCTAGAATTGAAAAAGAATTTATTAATAAATCTCGTATATAATTGTTTCATAGAAGAAACATTACATTATCCTGGAAGATAATATTTACATCAAAATAACAATCTATAATTCCAATATCGCGATGCGCACGCACCGCATCCTATTTTTTCACCTCGTGGTCCCATTTTTTCACGATGACTTAGTGCGCGTGCGCGCTCGCGATAGCAGTACAATAAATTAGTGAGGAATCGCTTTTAAATTTACGCCGTCGTTAAAACAATATAAAACTGTCTTTAAAATTTGTTCACTCTCGGAACACGACGACGAGAGAGTGCGTGAAAATTCGTTAGATTTACGCTCGTAAATCCATCGACATAATATTTCCATGATCGTCTGCAGGTAAAAACAATTTTCGTTACGTTTTGCTGATAACGACAAAAAAAAAAAGAAGCCTCCTTGCTACGACCCTGTAACAAATAATGCGGCAAATTGGTCAAGATAAAATAACTCTTTAAAATATATCGCGAAATCGTAATTAAACGGGAATTGCAAAGCGAGAGCGAGTGAGTCAAGTAGGCACTTGAACTGACATAAACTATACCATCTAGCTTTTTTTTCCTCATTTTAAACAATTTACGAAATATACCATTACTACACGCGAGATCCGCGCATATCTCACATTCTTCAACGCAGATGACCGGCGCTCTCTCTCCCCAGCGGAACGAACTTTGTGCAACATTTGAGAGTAATAAATTATCGTAAGAGCCCTTACGCCGCGCTCATCCTTATTTAATTTAACAGTTAATAATCCTGTTTACGGTGCATTTAAAAAATTACACAGGCAGGCGCGCGCGCAGGTACTAATTAAGTAATTTAGCTAAATATGGGTCAACGGCGCGACTGTTCTTGCGCGTTTGTGGAAACGCCGCGTCTGCAATGAAGAAATCACGCGCGCATCCGCAATTTCGTTCAATAATCATCAGCATTACACGGCCCAGAACAATATAAAATATTCATACATATTCTAATGTAATTCTAATACCATGAACCCCGAAAAAGCGCTAAAACAAATGACTCAATATACACACCATCGGTACGTATAACATCAATCGCTATTGCAAAAAAGGTTCATAGGCTCATCACCGCCGCCATCATCATTTATATTTAATCGTTGCGTCAGTGCGCCGTGTCATCTTCGGTAACCGTATACACATAACCGCGCGCACGCGCCATCAATTATTCATCGGCCGGCAAATTAGCGGCCGCAGCCGCCCATAAGGGTTATAACGTAAGTATATACGTATAACATAAACGATTAGCCGATTGAATTGTCACACACAGAGCGCGCTGACAATCGTAAAAGACTCCCTTTCATTCCACTCGCGCGGAGCCGTAAATAATGCGCGCCCCCCCGCGAGTCTTTCTTTTGCGGGCCATTTTTTATGCTGCTCTTTCGGTAGTCAGCGCGTGGCGCGATGCGCAAGTATACTTGCCAGGAGACAGAGCTGTGACACGGCTAAATCGTGTTATGGTTTCGCGAGATTTTTATCTTCGCTCGGATATATATATAATTGGCTATGTATGTATGCGAGGACGATTTTTCTCGCCCGCGGCACAGTAGCCGAAAGGCAATACAACCGATGATCGATGGGGCTCGTTTGCAAACATCCCGCGGCGCGAGAGTTGAGATGCCAAGTCGATAAGTCATCCACGCTTTCGCGAACTTTTTGATTACACTGAGAGAAAAAAAGGCTAAGTTAGCAGAAGTCAGGCATGCCAGCATAGCCGAAGTCGGGCAGAAACAACGTAAGCAATGGTCACGTGACCTTGGCGCTCGCGTGCGTTCAGGCTGTTTTTACCAGAGCGCTTGGGCAATTTTAACCTTTGCTGTCCTACCCGACGATTCCAGCTATTTTGACTGGAGTTTTCAGCAGTTCTGGCTTTTTTTTTCTCTCAGTGTACCTATACGTACCTTCTTTTCTTCGTCGATTGTGTTGTTTTGACATTCCGAGGAGGAAGCGCGCGGAGACAAAAAGTCGCGAGCGGGAACGGTTAAATGCGCGTGCGGATGAGGAAAAAAAAGGTGCATTTTGTGCAGCAGTGGGCGCCCGAAATAAATAAGCGCGGCCCAGTTTCGCGGGTCGGGAGAAAAAGAGAGACGTGTGATGGTGACGGGAATTTGGAAGAGGAGCGTGCTTATAAAAATGGAAAATTGCTTTTTTATGAGGTGTGCTGTTGTTATAGGTACTATAAGGAGGAATGCTTGTGTGTTCGAATAAGTCCTGGAATTCGATAATGAATTGTTTTAGATATTAGGTTTATTTATAGTTATTTATAAAATAAAATGTATATAACAAAATTGATGTTTTATATTGACAGTATTAAACTATAAATAAACTCTATAAACTAAATAACTTAAAAATTTTGTATTTCAAATTGAAAAAGGAAAAATTGTGCTATAGAATAATTTTCAAATAAATAAATAAATACACATAAACCATCGTCAACCTAACCGAACTACAAATTAAAATTCCCAAACCCTCGCCACGCCCACAAATCACGCGCGTTATGCAATATTTATTACCTTTTTATACCCATCACCTGACCCCCGCGCAAATCCGAAACCTCCACTTCTTTTCTGTCCCACTACCCCAACTCATTCCGCATGCGCAGGTACACCTGCCGCACTAAAAACCGGCGATGGCTCCCGGTCTTCTCCGCGCGCGTGAATCATCGGGTCGCCGGTCCACCTGCGCACACGCGAAATTCACGCGGCACACGTGACCCGCCCGCGGGCCTCTCCTGTGTATAAGGCATTATAATATACCGCTAGCCGGCTCGTGTCGCGAAAGCCGATCGCGTGCGTATAATTGTGGGTGTCAGAAGAGAGGTCTTTATTATAAGATGGAGATTATTGATATATAAAGGCGATGGGGGTGCCCGGGGTTATTTTAGGTGGCAAAAACGTCGGGTGTACTGTTAGCTCCGATCTGACGATTTTTAGTGTAAAAATATATATGTATATACCTATGGAATTCTCTGCCTGCTGAGGTTAGGAGTCTTCCATCGCTTAGCAGGGTCAAAACTGCTGTGAAAGCATATTTTCTTGATCTCGATTAAACTACTCGCAAAATGGGCGACTTTGTATGTTAATTTATATAACGTGTCGCGTCCCATTTATACGAATGAATGTATTTATTAGCGTGAGTGGTGAATGTGAGTGAGATTAGTATCTTAGGTCATTTTTAATTTCTAGTTATAAGTCTCATTTTGTATTTTACTTTATTGTATTTTTACATTACTCTCGTGTATTTTATTTTCTAGTCCACTAAATTTTCTAGTCATCTGTGATATCTTTAATTGTAGTCTTTGACTTACTCTTCACTATTATTAGCTATTAAGAATTTGACTGTGATATCTTATATTTCAAAATAGACTTAGAGCGTCTAGTTGACTAGACCAAACTCGTATTATACATTTTATAGATTTTATTTTATTGTATTATATGTACGATTAATTTGTATTTTTATTTATACACGATTTATTCACGAATATTTTAATATACCATTTGTCAATGCTATTTATTTACAATAAATGACTATTCTATTCTATATACGTGTATCGCGATAAAGTCGTTAAACTCTATCCCCTTCTATATTAATTAATACTCGCATATTATACACTTTGTACAATCGGACACGAACAAGTTATCATTTCTAATGAAAACACCGCGAGATACGTTGCAAAGAAGACACGTCGAAATCATAACGCGAGCGAGCGCGCGTATACGCGGCAATTAAGGCATTCCGATATGCGCTGCATAAATACACTCGTCGCGCCGCGTATTAACCGCATTACCATATGCGCGTGCACCAGCAGCGCGTCGGCCGAGTAAATAAATCGCGACCGCCGCGAGGATGCGCTCCTTTTTTTTCTTCTTCTCGGAGATGTCTTACTATCCCTTTATTATTGTTTGAGGGAAGTGCGCGTGTTTGCTCTTTTACCTGCGCGAGAGGAGGACCTTTCGCGAAAAATTCCGGGTCACGAGCGTTGAAGTGTCTCTCGCGCGCGGGCGGTGTTGGTTCTTTTCTCGAAGGTGGTAACTGTATTCTTTTTGTTGGTTTGTTTGGTAGTGTATACGCGGAAAAAATTCTTGCTTAGCTTCATTCGTGTAAAGTTGAGGATTAAATGGAATGTTCGTTATAGCGCGGTAAAATTAATTTTAATGGTATCGTTAAACACTAATGAAGTAAACAAAGTTAAATCTGAGTGGTGATGATACGGATCGGGATATTTCACGCTCGTCAACAAATTTCGAAACGACGCTTATTACACGTGAAAAATAATTTGTTGGCAAACAAAAATTGGCCACGCCATCGACGTCTTAATGCGAAACAGTTTAGATGTATGATAACCCAAATGAGATACACCGCGAAATTCATTTTCCCGCGTATATGCATATACATTTAACAATAATTTATTTTTCACACAGCCATAAAGGTTTTGCTTTACTCTCATAATAATCTACAAACTGCTCATTAAATCTATAAATAAAGGCCGGCCGTAAAGCAGCGAATGAGCAAAATAACTTTTAATATCTGCCTATTGCCGCGGGAGTATGCGTGTATAAGAAGGCAACTGCGAGCGAGGCTTGGTAGCAAGACGTCAATGGCGATGGGGAAAGTAAAGTCCGCGGAACGAGTTGACGCGTCGATATTCTTTTTGGTTGTACCTAGGATTTCATAATTTTTATTATATTTTCTTGAAGAATTTCATAAACTTAATTGAACAATTACACAGCCCCACAAAAAAAGAAAAAGAAAAGGTTCTGTACTTTAGATCGGACTATCATATCTCGGTGTACTTTAGCCCCGTAAATATGATTCCAAGGTCAGAATTCGTCCACCACGTCTGAATTTGGAGATATCATTAGGTATAAGATTTTTGAGATATCTTAAAAAACAAAGTAAAAACAATTTGTTTGTTAATCTTTTCTTCAAAACAATGTAGCATTGTCTGCGCCATTCAATACCAACTTTACACCATCCCTCTAGAATTGTTTTTCTCCGAGATCTAAATACCTGAATTTTGTAAACTCGTACACATCTCTTAAAACCAAATTCTTTATTTCTATCTCGAAATTTACATATTCAGATCTCCGAGAAAAACAATTGTAGAGGGATGGTGTAAAGTTGGTCTTGAAGGGCGCAAACAATGCTACATTGTTTTGTAGAAAAGAATAACAAAAAAATTGTTCTTACTTTGTTTTTTAAGATATCTCAAAAATCTTGTACCTAATGATATCTCCAAATTCAGACGTGGTGGACGAGTTCTGACCTTGGAATCATACTTAGGGGACCAAAACACACCGAGATATGATAGTCCGATCTAAAGTACAGAACCTTTTCTTTTTTTTTGTGGGGCTGTGTTATTTAACAATATTTCAGGTTCTTAAATCTAACATCGATATTCCTTTCTGACATTCTATACGAACGATTTTTGCGTATAGTCAGTACTTATCGCACGATATATACACGCAAAGTGTATGTATTCATAAATTCTACATTTAAATTGAGACATAAAAATCAAGTCAATTTATTACGCAAATAACTTAACACGATAAGTGCGCTGTAATTTTTATCTAAACCAAAACAAAATACACGATTTCCCTACACCCTACGAAACAAAATTACGGAAAATCCCCTATGCTCAGTTAAAAAAAAAAAAAGCAGAAGAAAAATCGAGTTTACAGCCTCTGGGCGCACACTCGATATCTCGTATAACTCATGTAACGGATAATCTCGGTGTGTCGTTTTTCCCCTACCGCGCGCAAGGCCGCGAGCGCATTTCTCTCACCTGTCGATTACCTGCGGAACAAATTCGCCTGTGAGTCATTTGATTACAGTGCTTATATATACTTTTGGCGTGTACGAGTAAGGTGGACCGAAGCAGCAGGTTTAGCCGTTAAAAGCCTCGAAAAGAAGCGGCGATAATTAAGCGCGCGGGCGGGCCGCAAGTGATTTAAATCGGTAAAAAGCGGCGGATGTTTCCGGCGATAAATCACGGTATTAATAACGCGCGGGAATATTATTATGCGTTAAAAGGTCCGCGAGTTAATAGAAATCTGCGAATTTATTATGATGGCATACTCGAGCAAAAATTTTCTACCCGAGCCACGTTCGAAAAATACACAATTTACATATCCGTTATACAGACCTTTGTTATATATCCACGGCCCTTTATTTACAGAAGCCAAAGAGCTTCCCAAAATTCCAGGACGCGGCTATCTCGTTACCATAACTCGATCCTCGCCGGCAAGTAACACTTAACGAGTCGTATACACGTGGCGTTTAATTAGGAAAACACGATCGGTATGTATATACGGATTTGAATTTTCGTTCGTTAACGAACGGTCGTTTGTACCGGCTAATGGCGCGATTAGGGCTGACTTAGCAGGAATTGCATCTTACATCGCTCTGTGGGTGACAAATTCGAGTGTATTTGCCATGGCGCTGTGTGTGATGTTAATCGCTGGTCGTATGAATCTTCGCCGCACGTGCAGTTTAATGGGTTTGCGATACGCGAAGACTGATATATATTTTTGCGAAAATAACTGGAAATGATGGCTAGAGGTAACGAAAGAAAAGCATTTAACGAGAATGGGAAAAATCGAAAGTTTTATTCCATTCCTGAAAGGCTGAAATTCAGTTTAATACTGCCTACGGCAGGAATCCAAAAACGAAAATCGCTTGCTTTTAATTTCGCTAAAAATCCACGCAGCTACTGAATAATCGCATTACGTGTCTGCAATTTGCAAACACAATTTCCCCTCGTAAAAAGCGCTCTCCTCCCTCCTACCAAATGGCAAAAGTGAATTAGCATATTCCCACAGACACGCACATACGTACATATAAAACCCCGCGAAAAGCCTTATAAACCAGCCATGCCTCGCATTATCTCGCGCCCAATTAATTTCCAATCCCGCGCTATCCCCGATAAGACTCTCCACTCTCCACTCTCCTCTCCTCTCTCTCTTTCTCACACGCGCGGCGAATTCCACACGCACGATGTTATCGCGCGATTAGAGGATCTTTCACGTCGCGGCGCGCAATTTCTTCCTTCCTTCCTTCCTGCCTGCCTTTTTTGCGCAGCGTCAATGGAACGCTTTTGATTTATCCGATAGGATTCCCACTCTCATTAACTCGGTATGCGCGTGCGCGGCAGATGAGTGCGAGTGTATAAATACACACGCGCGGCGAGGATTTATTTATTTCCGGAAATTAGATCCGCGATTGGTCAGCGGGGGTAATCGAATTTTCGAGGGGGTGTATAAGGTGTGCGAGCCGCGAATTGATTGTAATTGTCTGGAGGGTTAAGCGCGAGAGCGTGAGGCATATAAAGCATCGCAAATTTTATACGAGCGATTTGCATACGTAACGCGTACGTACTAACGTTTCGAGGAGTGATTTTTACGAGCGCACGCCGATTCAATTAGCCTCAATCAGCGGAATTTACGCACTCGCACTTCCATTCTCTATGTTGCCTTTGTTTTATGTGCGTGAGTGTATAGGCTATTTCCCCGGCGATTATTATGACGAAGTTCGTAATTCGCGGGTTGGTAGCTTCCGCCTCTGGCACATGTGCGCATCAATTTTCGAGAGTTTTTCGTCCGAAACACACAAAAAAGCTTTTTATATCGTATACACAAAGATTTTAAAAAAATTTGTGTTGATTGGATCAAAATTGAACGTTGGTCAGAATTTTGTCCAAAATTAGTCAGTTATTTCCTACTGTGCGACGGCATATATCGGGAAGTTACTTCCCAGGGCCGAAGGCGCACCGCAGCGAGACAAAGTCCGGCATTTTTCACTAAAAAAAACGTCTATTTCTGCTCGGGACCCAAGCGAAATCTGCTTTGCTAACTCAAGCAAGCGGCGTAAAGCAACTTCTGCCCATCGACCCAAGCAGTTTTTACTTGGCAGTAAAATGAGGTATTTGCTTGGCAGAGGGCAGGTAGAATTAACCTAAGAAACAGTCGAAAACAATGGATGTATGTAGCACACGTCTAGGCGTTGAACGTATCCATAGTGTGGTCTAGGTGTGCGAGGTCGCCGATGATGGACTCAAGGAAGTGCGTTCCGTAGGTTTTTGCGTCTAGATGTCGAAACGTATACAATGCGTGGTCCAGGTGTTCAAGGTGGCCAATGATGAAGTCTAGGTGGCGCGGTCCGCAGGTTTTTGTTTCCAGGCGGTGGAACATGAATAAGTGAAAATTCACTTGTTCAAGTATATATTCATGCACCTACCCCACTATTGTCGGATTATTTGCACCGTCTTCCCGGTCCCGGCGTACGAAGTATAAAGTGCCTGCTGGCAAGTCGAGAATTATTGCCGTTTGTCGAGTCTGTATAATATGTATCGAGGATGAGTACACTGAGAGAAATGTTGTAGTAAAATTTATTATAAACATAAGAAAAATTACTATATTTTGTAGAAACGGAGGGACAAATCGAAATTATAACAATTTTTGCTATGCAACATAGTAATTTTTATGAATGACCTTAAATTTCAAAAAATTAAATTTTTTCTCGTTCTTCCTGTTTTCAGAACTATTTTCAGACTCTAATCATACAATATTTAATGTGAAAATAAATTAAAATGAGAAATAAAAATATTTTTTTACGAGCGTTGGGATCGAACCTGCAACCTTCACCGCGGCAATCGGACGCGCTAACCACTTACCCAAATAGGATTCTTGAGTGTAAAATTTTGGAACTTGTATATGTCAAACCATCGATTTCAAGAAAATTTCAGATAATATTAAATAATGACAATAAATAACTTTGATAACACAAAGAAACTTATCATTAATGTGCATAATATAAAAATAAAATAATTGAAGTAAGGTTTTGAATGTTTTGTAAACTTAAAAGCAAGGCAAAGTGAAATTCCCGTAGAAACATAACCTCAATCAGACACGTGGGCGCCTTGATCTGCGCAGAAAGTACTAATGTTGTAGCAATTTTTACTATGTTGGATAGCAAACTTTCTTATGGCCTGTAGCAATTTTTGAATGTGGCACTTTTTACTATGTTCATAGTAATTTTTAATACGCTGCAGAATAAAATTTATACGCTACAAAATAAAATTTAAACACTACAAAATAAAATTTATATTCTATTCTAATAAAAATGAAAAGCATATATTTTAAATTTTATTATATCACAGTTTTTGCTATGTGTATAGCAATTTTTCTTTTATTTCATAATACTTTCTAATCAACAACTGTCATAAAAATTACAAGAAATTTTGTAATTATTCATACAATTATAATAAAAATGCAGCATAAAGTATATTTGTCTCACTCTTCCTATACTTTATAGTAATTTTTATTACAGTTATAATAAAATTTACTACAACATTTTTCTCAGTGTACATATTATACAGCTTTTTTTCGTCGGATTCCAATTCCATTTTGTTGTTCGCCGCGGCTTTGACATAGCGCGCGATACACCAATGAATGAGTAAGCCTGGAAAAATCTCGCGTTCCTCATAATTGCGCGTTGTGCGGGAAAGTCATCACATTTATATAAGGTAATACATATATTTTTAATTAACGCGAGCTCCGATCATTTCTCGCGTTTACAAGCCCTGACGCAACTATCGCTCTCTCATCTCTCGGGAAAAAAAAGAAACGCGCGCCAGCGTATATACACAAGTGTAGTAGTAATTCGTATAAACCCCGCGATGATGTACACCAGAAACAAAACAACAATCATCGATCAATTTCTCGTACGTACGTACGGTTCCGCGTCGAACCGAAAATCCCCGACAAAAAAGACATTCAAGAGAATCTCTTACAAAGTAACGCGCGCGAATCATCGGCTCATTCGCAGAAGCGTACACATACACGTGTCGCCTGCGGCTTTGCAGCAATTCCACGGGGACCCAATTACACGGCGAGGGCGTGCGCACGTGCGCCGACTGTTGCGCGGTCCCGCAGGTGTGTGCAGTACACGTATATCTGTGTGAGAGTTTAAGTGCGTGATGTATGGGAAGAATGAATCGGTGCTCATTGATCGGTGTATGATGTACTCAATTACGAGGTGACGCGGGCCGGCTGTCATTAATTAGACTATAACGACATATCGCGCGCGGTATAAGTGCTTTTTAAATAACGGAAATTTATTTCTTTGACAGCCCGAATTCCTATAGTTTGATATGGGAAATCTAGATATATTCTCCGGTTGTCGGTGTTCATTATAGATAACATGTTGTTCTCACACAGCGCCGGGGAATTTTCGAACATCAAAGTACCTGAGATATTTCTAATTTCGCGGCCGCTTCATTATCATCACCGCGAGGCGCCAATTAATCAGCGGAATGAGATACGCCCGAAGGCCATTATCTAATCTTCTCTACAACGTGTAATATAACATACACACACACACGCACGCGCGCGTGATTCCGTGTCATTGTGCGTGAATACGCACGTATATATATGTACGCGCGCAAAAAACGCCCGCCGTGATGTAATGCGCGCAGATCGAGAAATTATTGTGCGCGGCTGTTGAACCTGAAGTTGGGTTTTTTATTCTTTTGGTGTGACCTTCGGCCGTTGAGAATTTTAAGCCTGCGTTGATTTGATGCGAGTGTAGAACGCGGCGAAGATGATGGCTGCGAGATTAGGATAATAAGTGTAGGTGCTCGAGGAGACGTGTGATATTGTTTACGTAAATAATTATCCTTAGTGTTGATGTAGTGGCTGGGCGCCGGAGTGATTGACCGGTCGATCGCCGTATATAATAGATTCGACGTTATCTCAGGTATTTTTGGGAGGTATTAACGCTGTGTTTGGTTCCAGGAAAAGGTCATTGTACGGTATCTGAAGGCCTTTTTTCATTTATCGCGTGTTGCAATTTTAGAGGAAATTAATAGAGGAGATAGAGATTTTTATGAAAGAGAAAGAACGGCGTAAAATTTAAAGATAACGTAAAACCGTGTGCTCCAGATTGGAAAAAAGGTTACATTTATAAAACGAAATGTATCTCAATAACGTGTAATTGGAAAAATGAACAAAGGCAATTTAAGTCGAGTTAACGTGAACCACTGATATATTGATAAATAATATTTCGATGCCACTTGTTACTCGTATATATTATATCCTACTTCCTCTTATACAGCACAAACAAATTACACGCGCGACAATAACAAACACACGGACCCAAGAAACCCAACCCTCGCTCTAAAATCCAGTAACCCAGTGATCGATAAACCGACGCACGCATCCCATCAAAAAAAAGAAAAAAAAGCTCGTACAACACGCGTCGCATATCAGCTTCGGGCACCTTAGGACCTCCTCCTCCTCCTCCTCCCCCGCGCGTGAAATACTTGGCACAGGCCCGCGGCCGATTCCGTTATACCCGCGCGCGCGGATCGATATAATCGCGGATTCCTCGCTTTTTTTCTACCTGCCGCTGCTGCTGCTCTCTTTCCCCCGATTCGTAAACTCACGGCACGCATGTCAAAATATCCGCGTGCACGCGCCGCCCAGATATGCAAATGCGCGGGAGAGATGGGCGACGGCGGCCTGATTTTTGTTTTTCTTTTTTTTTTTTTCGGAGTTTGCACAATAGTCGGTGACGTGACGTATACCGAGCGCGGGTGTACCGTTGGAGGATTGTTATAAAGAGATAAAACATGTGGTTACAAGCGTAAATGAAAACAAAGTGTCGAGACGAGCGCGCTATTAGCGTGTACGACAAGATTTATCGCGACAGCGTCAATTCTAATAAGCGAAATGACGGAGCTCGAGTGTAATCGGATTACGGGTAGTCGTGACAGCTTACACGCGGTAATAATGAAACCGTAACGAGGTGATGTAGCTCCGAGCGCATATAATTAAAACCTGTTGATTTAATATATATATAGACAGACAGAGTGGATCATTAGAAGCGCGCATTGTTTATACACGTGCAGGCGAAAAATTTTTCGCGGCCGGAACAATGAGACGAGCCCGCGCGATAATTAAGGTCCGCGCTGATGACGATCAGGGGGGAGGAGCCGAGCGAACGAACGCCGCGGTAACTATATCCTTAATTGACGGCCGCTCGGGTCGACGGCTCCGGTGAATTTGAATATGCTCATGAGCCGGTGCCGTTGAAGGCGCTCTAAGTACCGGAAAATAGTTGTATTCTTTTTTTGGCGGAGGAATGTGTAATATGCGATAGTTTGGGGTTCTCGAGTATCATTTTAATTCAAGTATAATACAACGTTTCAGTTTTCATATAAAAAGGTTTATTATATACATTTATTAAAAGTATCATAAAATGTTTTTTATCAAAGTAAGAAAACATGCATTTGGTAGAAAAGTCGACAATATCGAAGAATCCCTCTTTTTTATACAACTTTCAACGACTGTTACAGGTTTCCCCATAACCTTCCAGAATTCGCATACTTATCCGCACCGCTCACATACCCACGCCCTCACAATATCACATTGTGCGCTAACGGGACAAGTTTTCGCATACCCGCGCGCTCGTCCCCTATACAAAAACACATATCCCGCGGGAGAATAAATCTCTCTCTCTCTTCGGGCGCAGCGAATCCGCGTTTCCTAGTTCGACTGCCCACGCTCTGCCTATACGCGTGGGCGCGGCGCGCGCGCACTTATGTACTTACTCTGTGTACGCGCCCTCTCTCCCACACCGCACGAGCGGAATGTACAAGTAGCAGAGTCGCCGCGATCGTTAGTTTAATGAGGAAAAAATGGCAGCAGCAGCAGTGTAGTGTGCAGTGTGTATATAGCGAAGTTTGTTCGTTCGGCGGTCGTCATTTGAATTTTAGAACTCGTCGCATTATGCGCGAGCGAGTGGATCGACGCGCGCGCGCGGTGGTGAGTCATGTGTCTGTGTGAGTGCCCCCGGGGCAGTTCAGCGACGCGACAATGTGGGTACACGGATTGCGGTAGGGTTTATTGGGCCTGGGAAGTAAATTAGTTTAGTGTAAGTTGAGGTATGGGATGATTTTTGTAGCTTTTTAAACGGGGTCGGATAGATGATATTGCTGGGAATACATTTCGTTCGATATGTGAAAGAGATTATTTTCAATTATAATTTCTATAATAAACTTGAGTCGGTAGAGACATGGGAATGGGAGAAGATGGACAATTTTACAGCAGAATTTTGAAACAAAATATATTAAATTAATTATGCAAAGTCGAAGCTGGCATGTAGGTATAAGAGTCTGGACAAAACAATAATTTTCAAAAGCATGCATGCACAGATATATATATTGACTCGAAATTTTCTTTCGAAACAAACGCAGATTCTACACTGAAAAAAAAAGGTCTATTTCTGCATGGGACCCAAGCGAAATCTGCTTTGCTAACCCCCAAGCAAGCGGCGTAAAGCAACTTCTACTCATCGACCCAAGCAGTTTTTACTTGGCAGTAAAATGAGATATTTGCTTGGCAGAGGGCAGTTAGAATTAACCTTAGAAACAATCTAAAACAATGGATGTATGTAGCTCACGTCTAGGCGTCGAACGTATCCATAGCGTGGTCTAGGTGTACGAGGTCGCCGATGATAGAGTCAAGGAAGTGCGTTTCGTAGTTTTTCGCGTCTACGTGTCGGAACGCATACAATGCGTAATCCAGGTGTTCGTAGTCGCCGATGATGGAGTCTAGGAAGTGCGCTCCGTAGATTTCTGTATTTAGGTGTCGAAATGTACCCAACGCGTTGTCTAGGTGTTCGAGGTCACCGATGATGGAGTCTAGGAAGTGCGCTCCGCAGGTTTTTGCGTCTAAATGTCGAAACGTACACGTCCCGACACCTAGACTCAAAAACCTACGGAGCGCACTTCCTAGACCCCACCATCGGCGACCACGAACACCTGGGCCACGCATTGTATGCGTTCCGACACGTAGACGCGAAAAACTACGGAGCGCACGATCTAGACTCCATTATCGGTGACCTCGAACACCTAGACCATGCCTTGGGCATGTTCCACCACCTGGACACAAAAACCTACGGAGCGCACACCTAGACTCTATCATCGGCGACCCCGAACATCTAGAAAACGCATTGGGTATATTTTGACACCTAGACACAGAATGCTTTGGAGGTGTAAAGCAAAATTCACGGTGAGGTCTACGGCTATTTTAGACTTCTTTTTTCAGTGTATACAACACCTCAAATTTGCCAACCCAACTCTCTCCACCTCAACACCTCCTTCAAGCTATACCCACGGTCCCCACACCCTCAAAAAATCACTCTCTCAGGCGCCTATTGCAAAATAAAATTATACAATATACGAGCGCGATGCGCGCGCGCGCGACATCGTGCAATATATCAAGCCGCCATAAATCCTCGGCGCAATATATCAGCGCGCGGCGGTAGCGTCGTCGTCGCGGTCGCCGCGCGGAAAAGCTCGCGCGAGATTTATCGGTTGCATTTGTCGGAGAGCAAGAAAGAGAGAGAGAGAGAGAGAGAGAAATGTGGAGTCGATAATTTAATAACTGCCCGGCGCGCCGCGGTTATTACTGCCGGCAGGTGGATAGAGTGTGCTAGAGCTTTTCGATTGGTCGAGTTCCGGTTGCGCGTGGTGTGAAATTATAGTTTTAATAGTCGTCGAAGTGTATATGAGAGTAGGTATAATGTTTTTATTGGTTTGGGTGGATGCAAAAGTCTGACGTACATCGTTTCCACCGTGAAAAATGTATTTCTTTTTTTATATTCTATTTATCTATTTTATCCAACAGCTTCTATATTCACCCACTGAAAAAACGAATCGCAAACATTCCTAGAATACATTACCCCCTACGCAAATAAACAAAAATAACATTCTCATCCATTAAAAAAATGTCAATATCCCCCACCCAACCAACAAAACAAAACCCAAAGTTCGCAAGAGGCAATCACTCTTCGAATGCTCGAGTATCGCCGGGTACATATACAACCTCATATCCTCCTTCCGATTTTTCTCCAATTAAACGCGACCACCTCGCAGCCACTCGCCTCGGCTGTCCAAATAAACAGCGCATAATAACCCGGCGAACGGGTTGTCCGCGCGGCGCGGGGTGTAAAAATACACAATCCCATCCCTCCCAGGCTCTCTCCCACTCTCGCGTTTATAATGGATCGAGTACTCCGAGGTCGCCGACCCCGCGCCACGCGAATCACATTATCTCCGGCGGATCGGAGCTTCGCCTTCGCGGTTTACAAACAGTCGGGGTCTATTCTTATACTTCCGACAATTTTTACGTATATATGTATATATACACCGATATCGAAATTCCTTTGATTCCTACAACGCGCGCCCTTATCGCGCCGCCGCTGATTAATTGCACCGACCCGATAATGTAAGCACGGAAACCCGATCCCTATACCCGCCGCTTATTAATAGACTCGCACGCGTGTGAGTTATCTCGCGCTCGCGCTGAATTTATTAGGGGCGGTAATTGTTGCTCGTTTCGTGGACTCCCTTCGTGGGGATATAGGTGTCGTCGGATACAAGGGGGTTGGTAAGTGTGTATATATGTGTGTGTGTGTGTGTGTGTGTATGTGTGTGGGTATGAATTTTGCGTTATTTATCGGGGAGATGGGTGTGATTTATATATATATCGAATGGGGGCTGATTTTCGATGTAACGAGAGTTTTTTAATGGCGCTCTGTGGTGGTTCCGGGGTTGTTTAGATTAGAGCGTGTAGATTGTGCGTCTACTTATTAATTAATTATAAAGGATGTTTAGTTTTGTTTGCTATAGGTTATCTATATGAGCATCCTGTTTTCTGTCTTTAACCAAACGACGAAATCATTAACTTATAAGTATATAAGCTAACGTATTTAAAAAATATATATAGTATATCAAACGATTTTAATGGATCATTGTTAGACCTTTCATTCATTAAGATTATATCAGCTACACAAACAAACGAAAACTCCGATTTTTCTTTGCCAATCCCAATACATCATCATCACCTCCACGACGACACGCGCATATAATCGCGGCACGATTGACGCAAAGGAGCGCAAGGCGACGAGTTTTTGTCGCCGTTTCTGCGCCTAACGATAACGAGCATATAACCGAGCGCGTGCGATCGTATTTCTCCGTGACGATCGCGGACTGTAACGACCGACTCGTAAACTTTGATTTGAGAAGCGTTCGATAATTATGGGGGAATAGAGGACGATTAATCGTCGTTTGTGAGATTTTTCGGATTCCCCGGTGATAGCGCGCTGTAACGGTGATGGGAGGAGGAATTTTAAACGTACATGGTTTGGAGTTTTATAGTTTGAATGTTTACGTTTAGATAAACGCGGCGTATTAGGATTCTTCGAATAACAAAAGTAAAAGGTCTCCGGTATACACAGTCGTGCAAAACAATTTTCCGTAATTAAATAATTCATGCATACCCGCCTTATTAGCAATCGAAAATTCGCGTGCATTGTTCTCCGATGCGCGCAGGCGCGAACGACAGCTCCGGCGACATTATAGGCCTTGGCCCAATTCTCCCTGCCAGGGAAAGCGAAGGTTCGCGCGATCCTGAACTTGATCCCGCGTGCGGCGCGCGATTCAGTGTCGAGGATTCGGCCTTCGCAGCGGCAAGGCTACATGCGCGTGTCGTCGCGCCCATCGATTTTGTGCGTGCGCGCGACGACTGGTGGGGATTAATTGAGCGGGTGAGTGATTGTGTTTAAATGAAGCGGTTTCAAATGAATATAATATAACGGGGTAATAAAGTGACAAAGTTGGTTGGCTTGACTGGCTCGTTTGTGGGTTGGTTTGAGGACAGTAAGAATGCATTGGTAAATGTTTGTAATAAATAGGGCATTTTAATGGTGTAGTCCTTGTACCTACAATGGTTGTGAAGGCGAATGTGTTTGTTTTTATGAATTGTCGTGAGAAAGTATATTTAAGAATATGATGCGATTTCCTACATATCAGAATTATTCGAGATGTACGTGGAGTCTAGCTATATTCTTGAAATTGAAGAAAGAGGCAAAACAATTTATGTATTTTTTTGTAATTTACGATAGTTACGGGAGAATGTATTAAGATACTTACATCCTTTGACGCAGATATAGCATGAGAATAACTCACTTATACGCGCTGACGTAATTTATTTGAAATTTCTGTATAATATATTTCTCCTGGGAATAAAAGTATTTGAAATATTTTCCGATGATATTAGAGCTATAAAAAAAGGATTAATCAGAACGGTTACATGGATGCCGCAACAGCGATATATGGAATAAAGTTACTATGTTTTTAATTAACCCGATAAGACTCGCGTGCGCTGGCTGAAGATCCAAGAAAATATTTAGCCTTTTTAGTCGCTGTTTGATCTTGTGAACAATTGATCTTACAAATATACACTTCCAGAAATACGTCTTCTATTATAATATACGCCTATAATGTGTATATTGAAGCAAAAAATGCGAACTTTTTCAAATTATCTTTTCAATGCTGTATATAAAAAATTAAATGCATTATTTAATAAAACAATCATTTAAAACATTTAATATTTCTATAATTTCTAAATATAAAGTTCCGTCTCATTTTAACTTCTTTTGTATTGTAAGAAGTACAGTAGCGAACGACCAAGAAATTTTTATTATCTTAAAATAGTTTTTTCAAATGTAAGTCAAAATTTAATGATATTAAACGTATATCGATTTAAAAAAACCTGGTTAATTACCGATGCGAAATTCTCTAATGACAAAACCATTATTCCAGCACTCAAAAGATCTGGTTTCCGAGGTCTTTGTAGTATCATAAGTAAACTCCTTCTTACTCTCACTGAACCCTTGTACCAGTTCATGTAGAATCTGAAATAATTTTCATTTTATTCACTACTTTTACGAACGAAACTCCGAATATACTGTTTTATTTACGTAGCCAAATGAACTTCGGAAAATTCCAGCATAATTCGTGTAAAACACTTGCACGACGAGTATAAGCGCGATAAACATAATCTTAATCATCAAATGAATGCTATTCTTGTGATATTGAACCTGAGAACAAGTCGAATTAAGTATTTGTACTTAACGAGCATTATAAAAATGTATACTCATGTCGAATACAAGTAACGCAAGAGTGAACAAAATGCCAATCTCGATGAGAAAAAAAGTCCTGCTGAACGGCCTTATGATCAACTTTACTCGTCTAAAACAAAGCCACACATGAACCCCGTCAAAACTAAATTCCCAACGATAAAAATGTACCAAACTTTAAAGCCTCCTTATGCTTCTCAACGGTGTAATACAAATCGTTGATGATTTCATCGTCATCCATCAGCGGCATAAACGATATCGACTCGCTCGCGTTCAACAAGTTCTCCATCCTATACCTGACAGCCAAAATCACATCTCATATATTATTCAATTAAAATTCATACTCTCCATTCATAGAAACACGTACCTCGTGATAGCGTAAATCGTGCAGACATGCTGAACGCTACACGTGAGTATAGTGACGGTGATGACGTAGACGAAGCCGCCGCAGAAGTAGCCGAAACCCGCGTGCACGAAAATCTGCAGGGTGCGGAGGCGCAGAGAGATCAGCCACTTGGTCGAGTAGTAGGGAAAGGCTCTAGAGTAGTGCGTCAGGCTGTCCTCGAGGAACAGCGGTATATGTACGTGAACGCGAACCATATGAAGAAGAAGCCGATTGTATACTGGCTGATGGGATTGAGTTCCTTTTGTTTCAGAGATATAGGTGATATAAGAATGTATAGGATTAGAGATTTTTTTTATTTACTCATGAAGTAGATAGTGAAGCTCTTTCCGTGCCTGGAGAACGCTCGCAATATTTCCAGCTCGTCCTCGTTGGTTGGTCGTCGGCGATTTTCATGTACAGCCAATCGACCTGCGCATTTTGACTTTAATAATAAGACTATACAAATGAATTTTAGAAGAGGAAGGAGAAAAAGAAGATTTACGATGTGCCGGCGTATGTACAAGATGGAGCACTGCGTGATGCCGCCCAGCATCATGGCGATCAAGACTATACGGTTTCGCAGAATATCGATATGTCCGAGCTCCAGACGTACATCAGTCTGTCCGTCTATGTAGATTTATTTTGTATATGTGTATGTAAAAAAAGTGTTATGGCAAGAATGGGAAGGAATACCCTTGCAGTGGCGGCTGACAGTGTCGATAGCAGGAAGAAGACGTAACACGCGCATCTTCGGTGCCTGGAGTGGTAGGGTCAGAGTCCCATGGTGGATAGGAGGACATGTTTAGTCTCGGGTACGGGATGTCGATGGATTCCATGTCACGGTTCATAATGGTAACATGTTCGAAACTAAATAAATGTTAGCGGCGATGGGTGGTGAAATTTAGGTATTTCCAGGAAAAATTATTTTATTATTGTTTTATGGCTTTATAGAAGTTAATTTGAAGTTACGAAGCGATTCTATTGGATTGTTATCGGATAAATTGTCGTCGAGGAATTAAACAAGATAAATAAACTAAATAGGGGAAACTTGTATAATGTCAAAGTAACACGAAAGTAGGTTTATATTTTAAGCTGTTTGCCGCGTATTTCAAATGAAATTAAATGTAAAATACCTATTGTATAAAATGGCACTGATAATGAGAAAACTTTTAATCGATTCGTTAATTATTCACGGTATTTGATGAGCTTGAGATCCGATGATTTTTTTTTTCATGTGAGTGATCAAAACTTAGTCTATTTAGAATATCGAAATAAGGTCACGTTTATTGCCTAATTTTTGTATAGTAATTATACTTTGAAATTTCCATAGAATATTTATAGGGCGTTGATCGTAAAAGAGAAAACTTATTTTTAACGGGAATAAGAATGCGAGAATCTGAATATTATAAAAAATATTTATTTCTCCATAACTATTTATACAGACGATATTATTTTACATATCATTTTCGGTCATTTCGTTTTTTGTGTCGTTAGAAGTACAGTAGCTAAAGACCATGATGACTTTACGATCTTAAAAATGTGTTAATATTATAACGTTATTATCATTTTATCCTAAAATTTATTGAAATATATTTTGAAAGGTGTATTACCGATCCAAAATTTTCTAGTGACAGCGCCATTATACCTGCGTTCAGTATATCAGGCTTAGAAGTTCTCACCAAAATCATGAACAATATTTTTTGAGATTTCACTGACAATAAATACCATTTCATTGAGTACCTGAAAATTATTACAATGAAATACATTTGCAGTGATATTAAAAATACGATTTTCTCTACTTACGCGGCTGAATTGACGCTATTAGAATATCGTATTATTTGCTCACCGCAATAATTCATGTAAAATGCGTGTAAAATAAATACAATAGCGACGAAGAATATCCGAAACATCTGACGTACATTATTTATGTTGTATTTGATCTAAAATTGAATACAATGTAACTATATTGTATAGAGTTCTCTACATGTGTAATATTTACATCGAATATAAGCAAAGCGAGACATAACCAAAGACATACTTCTACTATGAAAAAGGTCTTATTGAATATTTGTATAATCTTTTGCAGCCTCCTAAAGAAAATAATATCCAAACTGAGTCATTTATAACTGTGAGTTTCTTATTATTAACCACACTTAACTTGAAGGCTTCCTTGTGCTTGGACATAATCCCAATCAATTCTGGAACAATATCCTCGTCATCTTTGATATCTCGAAAGTTTATCACTCTCTTCAACTTCACTAATCTATTCAGCCTATAACTAACAATTGACATTCTCAATTACTGGTACCTATTTAATTCGTAGCAACGCTTTTTAATATTAACACTCACCTCACAATGGCATACATCCCGCAGGTATGTTTGACGCTAACAACGTAAATTCCAATAACGGCTATGAACACAACTCCTCCGTAGAACATAACTAAAACGGTATGAAATATTACTTGAATGTTACGCGCTTGGTGAGAGATGATCCATCGACTCGCGTAGTACGGAAAGATCTTCGAGTAATCCTTCGAGACGTTTTCGTCCATCAGCAATGGCACGTACGTCAAAATCACGAAAAACCAGTAACAACCGATGGTGAATACTGAAAGTAAAATTAAATTATGAATCTTCATTTGCATACACGCGTACGCAGTGATACGTGCACTGGAAAAAATATTACCCGTAAATAACATTATCAACGTTTTTCCTTGTCGAGAAAAATTCTGTAGTATTTCCAACTCTTTGTTATCCGTTATGGCTCGCCAGTCATCCTCGATGTGCTCGAACAGATCTCTTACCTGGACAATGAAAATACATAGTTTGTATATGTATTATTAGTGTGAAAAATTACTGGAATTATGAATATTGTAAAGCAAATACCTTATATCGCCGGGCTTGCAGCATCATCGCCTGTCCGAAACCACCGAAAACTACGAAAATGGCGACTATGGTTTCGAAAAAAATCACTATATCCGTACTCGTGTCATCTGCAAGTCCTCCTGCCTATCTCGACGTATTAAATTAGTATTTACGTATATCATAGTATCTCTAGCAAAAATTGAAAATGTTAACAAAATGTGAAAAAATTTAAGAAAAAAGTAAGAAATTGTAAGATAATGTAAAAAATCGTACATTAATGATGGATTTCGGACGTTTTTTACATTTTCTTACACTGTCTTACCATTTCTTACGTTTCATTACCTTTTCTTACATTTTTTTAATTATTTGTTTCTTTACTTTATTTTCACACAAATGTAAGAAAACACAAAAATCTGTAAGAAAATGTAAGAAAATGTGATTATTTGAAAAAAAAAAAAAGAAAAAACTGTAACAGTTTACCGTTTCTTACAAAAAAATATACTTTCTTACGTTTTCATACTTTTTTACTTTTTCTTTATACTTTCTTACATTTCTTGAATTATTTGTTTCTTTGCTTTATTTTCACATAAATGTAAGAAAACATAAAAAAAAGTTGTAAAATCTTTATTAACTTATAAATTTGTAAAAAAATATAATAAAATATAAACAAACGTAATAAAAAATCAAAATTTGTAAGAACATGTAACAAAATGTAAAACGGTATAAAAAACGTAAGAAAATGCAACATCTATAATAAAAAGTACAAATATGTACAAAAATGTTAAAAGGTGTAAGAATGTGTATGTAAATGTAAGAATTTATAAGAAAATGTAAAAAACTGTAAAATAATTTTTCAATTAAGAATATGAAAGCAAATGTGAGATAGTGTGAATAAAAAGTTGTAAATTGTAAGAAAGCGTGAGAAAGTGTAACAAAACATAAAAACCTTCCGAAATCCATCAAAAATGTACAAGTTGATATGTTTTCTTACATTTTTTACCTTTTTTTACATTGTTTCTAAGTTTTTTTACATTTTAAAATTTTTGCTAGGGATGCTTTGAAAAACAATTACCATAGGTATAATTAATGACACGGCTGAGATTCCGAAAACCAGTAAGTTGAATCGTTTTTTGTGCTTCGATTGGTAGAACCAGAGGCCAAAAAACATCAGCAGCAATTTGTTTTGCTTCGAATAAACAGTTTCATACCGAGTCATCGTAAACTTGGGTCCGCAAATTTTAAACAGCATGAAATGTAAGTTAGCATACATAAGTACAACTGGTAACAGGTCCCTTCAATACTGCAGAACGTGACAAAGTAAATGTTCCAAGGCTGATAATTTTTTTTTCTCAACGTTTAATGAAAGTTTTGTTATACTTTAAGAACTACATAATAGCGAATTTGTACCGGTGACGATGTACACCACAATTCCTCGTTATTAGAATTCACCATCGTACAACATTAACGTGATCATTAAGGTAATTCACCTGGTCGAAACAGCAGTTTTAGTTTTTGTATTTTTTAAATAATGTTTTATTAAGTTGATAATCCAAGAGTAAGTACATGTAACAAATATATACTAGAAGGAACATAAGACAATTTTTTGGAGACAAATTCAGACAATAGTCACTATGCTATTGTTACAATTAAGGCAAAAACTTGAATAAGTTTCTCTAATTTTTTTATTTTTTATCCGATCTTAACCAAATGAAGCGTATTTTGTTCGTTAAGAAATTTCAGGGGGAGTATCAGTGGGAAAAATTATGATACGAGTTACCAGTACAGCGCAACATCAATTTGTTCATCTTAAACACTCTAAAACTTGACTTGCTTTTCTTAAACAAATTGATATTGCGCCGTACTGGTAACTCGTATCATAATTTTTCCCACCGATACTCCCCCTGAAATTTCTTAACGAACAAAATAAGCTTTAGTTCGTTAAGATCGCATAAAAAATAAAAAAAATTAGAAAAACTTGAAGTTTTTGTCTTTAATTGTAACAATAGCATAGTGACTATTGCCTGAATTTGTCTGAAAAAAATTGTCTTATGTTCCTTCTAATATATATTTGTTACATGTACTTTCTCTTGGATTATCAACTTAATAAAACATTATTTAAAAAATACAAAAACTAAAACTGCTGTTTCAACCGGGTGAACTACCTTAACAAAAAAAAAATAAAACATCGATTTCACGTACCCCGACTAATTACAATCCTCACCTCGGCGGTCGCCCATATAATTATCCCCCACTGCCTCCCCGCCAAAAAACAAAACGAATACACCGACCGGAAAAATTGTATCTCAATCCGGCCGACGACCCGGTTTCGGTCATGACACGCCGGGACAGGACAGGTGGGAGGACCCATAAATCTCCTTATCTCGTCCGCGCGAAACGAGGAAGAGGCGCGGCTCGAGCGACACAATACGGTATATATATATGCCTACATGTACACCATACAGTCTCTCGTTAACGGAATAATCGCAGGTACGAAGGTGATGCTGTGCTTTTTGCCCCGATATCGAGTTTGCGAGCGCGTGATATCGCTGTGTGACTTGGCGGATTATTCGTCGGTGTTAATGATATACACGCGGTGTTATCCTGTTTTATAATTTGACTTTAATGTTATATTTACAATCGATCGTTCGGTCGGACATAATGCGCTTTTCCGAGAACGATTATATTGACACTTAGAGCATATTAAAAATTTGGAATGCCGACGTTATTTGAATGCTAGACACGATTTTGAACAAAAAAAAAAGCAATTCCATGGGTACCTGCATCTACAGCTGCGCGTTCGAGCTACTTATCTCTTTCTGTCGCGGCCGGGGGGCAGGAATCGCGCTCTCTATATAAGTACACCTGATGCGCGCGAAAATCGTGGTAGCCGCGGTCGACGATGCTGAACTCTCGCCGAGGTCAATGTCATCGAACTCAGGGAGAGGGAGAGAGGGGAGGGCTTGGAAAAGCTCGAGAGAGGATTGCGAGACAAAGTCATGCGGTGATAAGGAGGTGTGGATGATTAAATGATGTGATAATGGGTGGAGTGTGGGTTAAGGGTAGTGGGAAAATTTTGCGATGCGTAGAAATTGATTTTGGGGATGTTACACTGAAGGTTTATTTCGTAAACTATTAATTTTCATTAGTTGGTGTATGTATATATTTATTATAGATGCAGAATAGAATACAAAGACATTATTAAAAATATTTTATAAAATGAGCTGCTTTTTTATAAATCGCAAGGATCTAGAATTCATTAAAAGTTGTGTCTATTATTTGATTTGACAATCTATAAAAACTTGATTTGAGTAAAAGAAAAGACAAAATGTTACTAATAATAACAATGTTACATTATTGAAAAATTTTATTGTGTAATTATGATTAAAATATTAAAACTTTTTTCTCTGAAGAACAAGAAAGAATATCTATCTGCAAGTATCCTTATATCTTTTTTTCGAGATACAATATTTAAAAACTTTTATTTCCACATATTCTAATAAATAACCAAAACTAAAGAAAAAGAAAAAATTAAAAATTCTCAAACCACTTTATCAAGCTTTACATAAATCCTCTGCAAAATCGCTCACCAGACACCATCCAGACATTCTTTACACCGAGCAAAATTGTTCTCTCTTCCTCCTCCATCCTCTCCTCCCTCCTTATATACAAAGGCTCGGATTTCTGCAATTACCGAAGGACGCCGGCGCGTTTTTCTCCGTTTTAGACCGGCGAGCCGCGCTTGTGCACGCGGTACTTACTGCGGAAGCTATTAGCTGGAAAGAGAGAGAGAAATCTCTATTGTGATGTCATACACTATAGCGCGCGGATTCCTCGTGATTATCGAAATTTCAATTCCTAGCCAGTGATATAATTCATTACGTATTCATTACATGCGGAGGTAATACAAGCGCGGATTTTCAAGCGCGATATCAATTCGCGCGTATGCTCATTGTTCGAGTACATAATTTTGCTTTTACGCGAGGAATGAGCGCATGTAAGTGCTCCTTTTTTTCGTTCATCCTGATTCGGATCGCGTGATGAGTCATTTTTAACCGATTAATACCTACTTATACTCTCGAATTGTTATTAATGTTTGTTTACCGGAAATTTTTTTTTGCCAGCGTTGTTTGTGCGCGCACGCGGGGCTTTTTACTCTCCGATAATGAAAAATGCGCTGTACGTTATTAAAATTAGCTCATCTTCAAAAAGTACGTTATAATAAATCATCATCTATAAAGATTCTCCTTTTCGCTATTTATTCTGAATTCACGTATGTACGCACACATACTTTGTTTGCTCAAGGATACGCCGATCTAACAGCACCTCTCGTATTCATACCTTAAATTGAATTTAAAAAAATGGTGTACTTACACGCGCAAAGGATGATGATACTGATATGATAATGATTAGGCAGTTTTAGTCACGACAAGAGAGAGAGAGAGAGAGAGAGATCGTTACCTTGAATTCACTCGCTCGCTCGCTCGCTCATGTGCACTCGCGCGGGCGCCTTATTTAGATTTCGAATTGAACGCGAGAAATTGTTCTCCTCGCTGGAAGTGCTGACGTATCGCCACGCCGCTCGTGCACACCGTGCAAAAATTAAGTACGTTATAAAACGTATATTTACGTTCTTTACAGCCATTGCGCATTGATTTACATCGCGACGGTAATAATTATAAAGCTGCGTATACCCCGGGTCTACAGATAAAGTCGTAAAACATATTTATTAAACCTTCTTTTTTTTTGCTTTATACACAGCGCAAACGAGTTTCCATGAATCTTTTTCTCGCGAAACTTTCATCGCACCCTATATATCGACACAGGCCGATACGAAAACTAGCACAACTAAAGGCTTTTTTATAAATTTAACAATTGAATATAACTTTGCAGGTTTTATTATAATTTTTCAATTTTCATATCGGTAAAACCATACGAAATTGTACAAGGAACATGAGTCCTTTGAAATTAAAATTGAATGAAAAATGACAAAAATGTATGTGTTTTGTTGATTCTTTTTCAATTAGCGATATCTTCTTTAACAATAATGACATTTCTTAGAAAAAAATTGTTCTTTTACTTCAAGAACCATTTTTACATATATTATATTATTTAGCAAATTATATTATGTGAAGTAAGTATTGTAAAAAATTTGTATATATAAGTTAGAAAAAAACACCAGAGACACCTTACAGTACTTGTATATTTCATATAATTAAATTACTGTTCAGTATAATGGTGATTTCCATAATATATAGTAGCAAACTTTTTCCGCAAGTCGTCCTACTTTTTTCCTCTGAACGCCTCGAGTTGTATTTTTTTTTCGCCCGAGCGCAGCCAGTTGTATTTTTTTTTCGACCGAGGTTTCGAACTGTGATAGTCTTCATCAGAGGTTTTGAACTGTGCTTTTCTTCGTACGGGGCGTCGATATATACGACACGCTGCTTTTCATCCAGGGGGAATGAAATTGCAAGGAGGAGAGTTAGATAACGCCGCGTAGCAGGAATTTCCAGAATGTGGTGTATAAAGTAAATCGCCGCGCGGCGTAGAAAGAGAGAATAATTCACGACAAAGTATTCCAGTCCAGTGCCGAGTTTGATGCCTATGATGATTTTTGGATCGTACGTGACGGATCGCGCAAGCGCGCGCGCCGGAATGCCGAATCAAATATGGATCGCTCCCGCGCATTCTTTTTCTTTCTTTTTCCTTTCGCCTGTTACGGCTATTTTATTCTCGATAAACATACTAAGTGGAGCCGGGAGGTAAGTCGCTTCGTTCCCATGCGAATCGTTTGATTATTTTAGAGAAAGGAGGAGGGAATTAGCATTATTCGTCTCGAGTGCGCTGTATTAACGGTTTGTTCGCGGGCTTGTCTATTTAGACAATCACGCGCTGTTGTTAATATGTTGCACTGATTTATCATGACGGTGTCCTCAATTAGAGTTACTTTTTATGTGAAATCAGTGTGAGGGCTATAGCAGTTTTTTAAACAAAATTTTAAACGAAATTCTTTTTCGACCGTGCACCGATCCTCGAATTCCCAGTCTAAAAAAAAAACAAAATAAAGACCAACACTAAGCATCGGCACAAGCAATTCTCGCGTGCTATAAATAGCTGGTCGATTCCACGGGCCGCTCGTAAACCGGGAAAAACGATGCATTCCGGCCGGTGTGTCGACCAATTGATGAGATTCGCGTGTCGTAATTCCTCTACCACCACACACGTCCGAATTTTATCCGGCGCCTGGTACGTTTATACGTTCACTCCCGCGGCAGGGTAATTGCCGTGCCATGATGGACAATTAGGTGCTCGCATCGTGGACACGACACTGGTAAAAATCACGCGTTGTGTAAGGGTATAAATAAAGTGGGTATATGTTGTAGGCGAGATTTAATTGACGAAGAGAGGAGGAGTTTAATAGGTTTCTAGGTGGATGGGTGGATTTTCGTAATGAGAGAGTAATGAGCTTGTTCAGTTAATTTCAGAAACTTAGTTTACGACAGGTGAATGAATACATTTTTAGTAATGTAAGAGCCTAGCATTTTTATTCAAAGTCCTATACTCACAGGGTATTCATGTTTATATTGTACATTTCAGTTAGCTTTATTTTTGTTTTGAATATTACATATGCTTGATACTAATTATGTTTTGAAATCTATACAATTTATTATTTAAGAGAACCGCCACCAGTAAACCAATCACTGATAAAAATAATTTATTGCATATAACAATAATCACTTTGCAGATAATTGATACTCTTGTTATTTATATAAATTATTTGTAAAAAGTATTTAAAATAGCGAAATATTAATACAATCACTATTAAAAATACGTTGCGGATCTTTCTTTATTATTTCAAAAAATTATTCATAATTATAACTAACAGTTTCCAGTTACAAAAACTCACCGACCATCGGTACCTTCACTATCAACCTTTTCAGCTGCTGATAAAAGCACTTCTACAGTCGATAACACGCAAACCGGTACCTCACCATCATGATCCAACAGTCGATCCATCCTCACCCAGATGGCGTTGACCAATCATTATACATTACCTTCGTCAAAAAACACTGTACACATATTTAACCGCATGGCCTCATACTTACACGAATGCCATGAGATTTAGACGCGTTGGCGTCTAAATTATTATCCAATTTGGCGGGGCCGATAAGCGCGGTCAATTTTCCACGATATGCAGCTCCCCGTAACGGCTCTATTTACAATAACAACTATATGCTTATTCTTACTTTCTTGAGCACAATACCGCCATGAAAGCGATTCGCGCGAAAACGCGACGGTTGGAAAGTGCACTAAAGAGCGTTGACCCCCTTTTTCGCCGTTGCTTTTTCAAAACAATAATGCGCATTGTCATATGGTCCGCTTCGCACTGCTGCGCGCGATGCATCGTTTTTAGGTACGAAACTACCGCGCGGGTCTATTTTTGCACGTTTGTTTTTGTTTTTCTACGTTTCAGAAATTTCTCGGTTCGCTCTTCGGTATTGAATTACGAAATATCGTATCGACAGTCTTTATTCGAAAAGCTTGCGAACTACGATATTCGTTCCGCTGCGTGTGTATATTGTTGGAATAACTCTCGTCTGGTGTGAAACGGTTGCGGAAACGCGTGATGATCTGCCATATTCCTTGACGTTACATATCGTCGCGCGGTACGAAGAAAAGTCAACGTGGAAGTTACAGGGGAAGAAAAGCCAGTTTGGACAAAAAATCCCAACTGCCGACATTTCGCGCGAGAAAAAAATTTAATTCTGTTAGCGAAAATACTTTTACGTACGCGTATTGATAAATAATGTTGTATTATGCTTGTAAATTTTAATTATCATAATAAAATTACTCTTAATACGAAGAAAAGTCAACGTGGAAGTTACAGGGGAAGAAAAGCCAGTTTGGACAAAAAATCCCAACTGCCGACATTTCGCGCGAGAAAAAAATTTAATTCTGTTAGCGAAAATACTTTTACGTACGCGTATTGATAAATAATGTTGTATTATGCTTGTAAATTTTAATTATCATAATAAAATTACTCTTAATACTATTAATAAGTGGTACAAGGAATGTTGAATCAATGTACTGACAGTCAGTACATTGATTCAAGATTCAGTCAGTTTCTGATTTGTCATTGGCTTTGAACATATGTCAAAAGCACTGCAACGCCGTTCATGAATTATCAGGTATTCGCAATCACAGGTTTATTGCGCTTTCAAATATATTCGAAAAAAGAAGAGCAACGGCTCCGAGCTACAGACGCGCATGAGCGCAGCCTTCCAAGCGTTTGACGCAGTAGTGCCGCCGGCTGGGGCTACTGTGTGCAAACTGTCTTTTTTTCATCTGAGACAAGTCAAGCTGGCTTTTCTTCGTTTGGGAGGGCGCAAACTGGCTTTTCTTCGTCTGGGAGGATCCAAACTGGCTTTTCTTCGCCTTAGACGCGTTTTTAGCTTTTCTTCGCCTGTAATTTCCAAGTTGGCTTTTCTTCGTACCACGCGACGATATACATATTATATGGCTGCTATTCGGAATCATGAGATCATCACCACCGGATATGCGTTATATTTTCCTCGTTATTTTTTAGAGCGGGAATGAGTGACATTGAAATGAGAAAAACTCGAGATCAAAAAAGAGAAAAAATGTTTTAATCCAAAAACAGCTGAAACAGACAAAAGTAGTTTTGGTGCCTCTGCGAAAAAATGAAAAGTGCAAAACGAGATCTTTGTTCCACGTGATTCGTCGGTTGAATATCGAATTTTGAATTTTATAATCCAACATGATAGTGTTTGCAGCTATATCTGAATATGTGAAGTGTAAAGTCTGTGACGGTAAGGTGAAGTTTCAAACTTCTCCTGAACGAGGACTTGGTTTTAAGATTGTTTTGTTGTGTGATAAATGTGCGGCTTGTAGCATAAATTCTAGTCCGTTTATTAGGTTCTCGGATTGGGATTGAATGGTAGAACAAAATTCTGTAGATTGATGAACATGCCAGCATTTATAACGCAGAATACTTATAATTCGATTATAAATAATATACATTCGTGTGTACAAGCAGTCACCGAGAAACTTTTCCAACAAACTTGTAAAAATTTATCTTCTGAACACCAAGGCGATACAAATTCTACAGAACAACTCACTTCTACGCGCTGACGTAATTTATTTGAAATTTCTGTATAATATATTTCTCCTGGGAATAAAAGTATTTGAAATATTTTCCGATGATATTAGATGTATGCTCGACCTAAAAAAAGGATTAATCAGAACGGCTACATGCATGCCGTAGCAACTATATATGGAATAAAATTACTATGTTTTTAATTAACCCGACAAGACTCGCGTGCGCTGGCTAAAGATCTAAGAAAATTTTTAGTCTTTTTAATAAGCCTTTTTAGTCGCTCTTTGGTCTTGTTGACAATTGATCTTACAAATTATACACTTCCAGAAATACGTAATCTATAATATATGCCTATGATGTTTCAAAGCTGTATATAAAAAATTAAATGAATTATTTAATAAAGCATAATCCCTTCCTAAAAAAGTGATGACCGGAAGAAGTGAAGCCTCAAAAGGCCCGAGAATTTAAAATTGACAATTAGGTATTATTTATTGGAATATTTATTGGAATGAAAATGATTAAAGTGAAAAGTATTAAATAAATAGTAATCAAATTAATGTGGGTTGCAGCTTAAAAAAAAGAAATAACATGTTTTAATTATTTGTTAAAGTGATGGCCAGAAGTAGAAAAGTATTTCAAAACACAATACGATTAGTTATTAAATTGCACGGTAAAATTCAAAACAATAAGCAATGTTTTAATCTTAGAAGAATTAATTATGTTAATATTAGAATAAATTATGTCAATATTATGTTCAGATTTTATTCTTTATTTATTATTCATAAAATTATTTAATTTTTCTAAGAAATTGCTACTTTTTCAAATCCGCATTTTTAAGTCAAAAATAACTCCTGAGTAGTTTTAAAAGACATAATTTAGAAGGAAATCGAAAGAAAGGAATGGTCGACGCGCGAAGAGATGTGCGTGTGTGTGCGTGTGCGACTGTATGCGCGTGTGCGTGTGTGTGTGTGTGTGGGTGTGTGAATCTGAATCTGCGCGTGCTGGAAAAGAAGAAGAAAGCGCCCCGAAGGGGGCACCCAAATGCGGATAAACTGTCGAGCCTGAACCCCTGATCCCTTGGCCGCTAGGTTAAGGGGACGGGGGAGTAGGGTTAACGAGAGCAACGGCGACGAATCCAGCGGATCAGAACAGGCCCCACTGAAGGAATGCTCACGCGGTGCCGGTGGGGTTCTGGTGTCATAGGGCCACTGGCTGGGGAGCTTGCTCCCCCCACACCCACTAAAAAAAAACATACAGACATACATACATACGTACATACGTACATACGTACATACATATATACTATATACATACATTTTTTAAAAACCTATTATTCTGACTCAGGAATCTCAAAAACATCGAGATTCATCAAAATCCTTGATTCGAAAATTTTCACCATTACAAAGCTTTCTCTTTGAGAAAGCAAAATTGTCTTATGATTTTTAGAGATATTTAAGGTTAAAACTTTTTTACGTTTTTTTGATAATCGTAATTCCTAAATGACGACTCCATATTTTATTTATTTTATTTATTTTATTTATTTATTTATTTATTTATTTAACCAGAAAAGTTACAATGCAGTTTACAAAGTAAAATCTATTAGAGGTAAACATTGTTACCTGTACAATAGTCTGGTTGCATACAACTAATACTATATCTATAACTTAAAACTAACAGATTACTCATTCGAGTAACATAAACATTTTCAAAAACTTTATTTCATTTAACAATTTATATATTCTATAAATAAAATCCGCCAAAACGTAATATTATAATCTTCATTTTTCATATAGAAGCTTGAAATTTATATACTATTTTGTTTGCGATATAGGCAACCACTTATTACACTTATTAAAAACTATATTTCGTTAAAATTTCAATAAATTTTCTTCATTTGTTTTTGAGAAAAAATTATTTTATTAAAAAGTATAATAAAAAAGGAATTGATAAATTAGTTTGAGGAAGCTATATGCCAATGAATTGGCAGCGGTTTTTTCTTTATAATCAAAAATTTATTTTTATCACGTAAAACAAGTATTTTTTATGCTAAATTAGATTTACAAATTTTAGAATCTAAGCCCAGTTTTTTCTTCAATCCAATGATAGTATTTGTGCACCCTAGTGTACACTCCAGGAAATATTGTCGATCTACGATCTCTACCATAGGAAATGACTCCATAGAGTTTATCACGAATAACACCAGGTCCACCAAAATCACCATGGCTCGGATCAGCGTCTCCATTACTCGCACAAAACATATTGTCGGTTATGAGAACTGACCTGTAAACTCTTTCACATTTTTCTTGATTCCATACACGTACGTATGCAGCCATCAAAGCATCACTTGTCCCCCCATGTCGCTAAAAATAATTAATTAAATCAACTAAAGAAAATAATTCTAGAAAAAAAGAAAACTTTTCTCTGTGAAGGATAAACACTTACCCCTATCTTTCCAAAACCAGAAATCCGCATCAATTCCCCTTCTCTGGGAATATCGTGTGGCTTTGCAAGTTCTATAGATTGTTGTTTATTATCAAATTGAATAGGCTGTGCAAGCTGGATGAAAAATATAATAAAATATTCGTGTTAGTGACAAGTTCTTAGTTCTTAATCAAAAATTTAAATTTGTACTGAAATTTATTTAACAAGTTTTGAAGTTGTATAAAACTATTATTACACATATTGAAATACTAACATTGTTATAAATAGTGATATTATATCTATATTAAATCCTTTCTAAGTAATTCACAGGTAAAATAAACATATTTAATTACCTTGATTAAAGCAATGTCGTTGTTTTTGCTGTTTACCGCAAAATCCGCATGCGGTATAAATTCCTCAACTATGTGTACTTGACCTAAAGTTTCTCTTAATCCACTGCCAGTTCTTACTGATACATGCGAGTTATTTCTATTTTGCAATGAAGAGATTAATTTAATTTTTTGTAAGAAGTTCTATTATATAGAAATACTTAATGTAATTATAAAAATTAAATGAAATCTTACCTGACACAGTGTGCAGCAGTTATAACCCAAGATTTATGTATAATAGTTGCACCGCAGAAATTAATTATTCTCATCCAAACCAAGCTAGCCTAAAAACAAATTTAAATAATTTCATCTTGAGAGCTATGGGCTTAAAGATTTATACTGAAATTATTATGTTGATATACAAAATATAAGGAGCTTTAATCAGATTCACCATCTTCTTCAATTAATTTAAAAACACTTATAAATTTCTATAAACTGTTTTGTATGAAATTTATTCAATACATAATGCGATAAAGCAAGTAGGTCTATTAATATCGTTCATGGACTATTTTATTCAACAATCTATTAATAAATAAATCTATTAATAAATCTATCAAATAATCTCTTAATTTTTTAACCAGTTACATTAATGAAATTGCTGCAAAGGAATGAATGTTACATAATTTTGTTGATATTTATTTACCTGATATGGTAGATCTTCTATTCTAACGGGATCTCCTCCAGCAATTTTATTTTCATGTGTTCCATTGTTATCTATTAGAAATTGAAATATAATATGTAATTAAAAAATCTATTTTAGCCAACAAAAATAATATTTAAAATCTCTTTTACCTATATAGAAGCCGCTCGCGAAAGCGACGCACAACAAAATACACAAAACCTTCATGACTGAAATTAAAATAAGTGAAAATGAAAAAAAAATCTTCCTTATATACACCATTCTTATCAAATGATCATTAATAGAGTTATAAATTAAAAATAAAATAAACACGAGTGTTGGAGTCAACTATTACTTTCGTGTTATATATCATTAGCTTGGTTATTTCATGATTGTTACGATAAATGCTGTTGAAAGCCGCGCGCCACGGTACACGTGCTACGACGTGCGCACGACAGGAAAATTTCAATAGTATAGACTACTACATAATACATAGGTATTACTATACAATTTTTCGTGATCGTGTCGTACGCACGTCGTAGCACGTCTACCGTGGCGCGCGGCCTTCAACAGCATTTATCGTAACAATCATGAAAAATTCTATTTAGCAACAATGTATAGAGTACTGGAAGTTTCCAAAAAACTTCCTTAGGCGTTTAAGAATATAGTAGTTCGAATCAAATCGCAAAATTCGAAAATTCTTTACACAACTTTTGTATTTGAAAATACAGGTTTAAAATAGCGAAAAAAATTGTTTTAAAATTCGCTATTTGGTTCAATAACAATCTCTATTATTCCGCTATGGTTTATAATATCAAGAAGCGCGGAAACGCTCCGAAGGCAAGTATCTGTCCAAATGTAGAAGAAGCCTGAAGGACGACCGCGCTACATATACTTTGAAATAGGTGTGCGAGAATTTCACTTATTTTTTACGACTTTGCATTATGTTTCATCTTATATTTAAATATATTAATGGATAGCTTCTTTGATATACTACATGTATAAAAAATTTCAATTAAAAATATTATGTCGTTTTGATGTATATCTAGTTGATATATTCCGAGGGCTGTTTTCTTATCCAAAATTTTTCTTCTTCTTTTCTCTCCTCAATCAGCTGTTTTGTTCCGACCTCTACTCTGTTATTGGTCAACAAGCTCCTATGATACACACACACACACACACACACACACACACACACACACACACACACACACACACACACACACACACACACACACACACACACACACACACACACACACACACACACACACACACACACACACACACACACACACACACACACACACACACACACACACACACACACACACATACACACACACACACACATATATATATATATATCACAGCTTTGTCACACTGTTGATATGGGAGGTGCAGAGGCTAAGTCCATATACATTGATACTGAAGGTACTTTCAGACCTGAAAGATTAATTGCTGTAGCTGAAAGTTATAACATCAGTAGGGATAGTGTACTTGATAATGTTGTAACTGCCCGTGCATACAACTCTGACCACCAAACTCAGCTTTTGATAAAAGCCAGTGCTATGATGTCAGAATCTAGATATGGGCTACTGATAGTAGACAGTACTACTGCATTATACAGGACAGATTTTGCTGGAAGATGAGAATTGGCAGCTCGCCAAATGCATTTAGCCAGGTTTCTTCGATTATTGCTTAGATTAGCTGATGAATTTGGCTGTGCAGTGGTTATCACTAATCAAGTAGTAGCTTAAGTGGATGGTGCAGCTACTATGTTTGGAGGTGACCAAAAGAAACCTATTAGCGGCAATATTATTAACCATACAAGTACAACTAGACTTTATTTACGTAAAGGAAGAAGTGAAACAAGGATATGCAAAATTTACGATTCATGCTTACCTAAAAATGAAACCACATTTGCGATAAATGCTGATGGAATTGGTGATGTTAAAGAATAGTATTATTATAGTATTATAAGTATTATTAATTTTTTGAATTACATTTATTATTTCAGACTCACACTGAGAGAAATGTGGTAGTAAAATTTATTATAAACATAAGAAAAATTACTATATTTTGTAGGAACGGAGGGACAAATCGAAATTATAACAATTTTTGCTATGCAACATAGTAATTTTTATGAATGACCTTAAATTTCAAAAAATTAAATTTGTTCTCGTTCTTCCTGTTTTCAGACTCTAATCATACAATATTTAATGTGAAAATAAATTAAAATGAGAAATAAAAATATTTTTTTTACGAGCGTTGGGATCGAACCTGCAACCTTCACCGCGGCAATCGGACGCGCTAACCACTTACCCAAATAGGATTCTTGAGTGTAAAATTTTGGAACTTGTACATGTCAAACCATCGATTTCAAGAAAATTTCAGATAATATTAAATAATGACAATAAATAAATTTGATAACACAAAGAAACTTATCATTAATGTACATAATATAAAAATAAAATAATTGAAGTAAGGTTTTGAATATTTTGTAAACTTAAAAGCAAGACAAAGTGAAATTCCCGTAGAAACATAACCTCAATCAGACACGTGGGCGCCTTGATCTGCGCAGAAAGTACTAATGTTGTAGCAATTTTTACTATGTTGGATAGCAAACTTTCTTATGGCCTGTAGCAATTTTTGAATGTGGCACTTTTTACTATATTTATAGTAATTTTTAATACGCTACAAAATAAAATTTATACGCTACAAAATAAAATTTATACGCTACAAAATAAAATTTAAACGCTACAAAATAAAATTTATATTCTATTCTAATAAAAATTAAAAGCATATATTTTAAATTTTATTATATCACAGTTTTTGCTATGTGTATAGCAATTTTTCTTTTATTTCGTAATACTTTCTAATCAACAACTGTCATAAAAATTACAAGAAATTTTGTAATTATTCATACAATTATAATAAAAATGCAGCATAAAGTGTATTTGTCTCACCCTTCCTATACTTTATAGTAATTTTTATTACAGTTATAATAAAATTTACTACAACATTTTTCTCAGTGCAGGCATTACTCCGTTATTTATAATACTTAAAATGCAAATGCAGCTTGAAGAAGATATTAACATAAAAACAAACACACTAATATATTCTACTTATTTTTAGGTTGTGAATGTGGTGTTTCTGAAACATTTTTTATTATATTTTTGTAGCCCTTGTAAACACAAGTTTATATATTAACTACAAGATATGTGTACATCAACAACAAAAATAATCAGATAAGTATTAAATAACTAAATGTCTATTTTTAAAATATAAAATATCAGTTAGAAATGAACATTGAAACTTTCTGTTGATTTTTTATATATTTTTCAGATTATATAAGGAATATGATCCGAATTTGTACGTGATTGTACAAAAAGAAGAAATCATCATAGTTTAGTTGAAGTTATATTTAAAAATAAAATCTTTTTATTATCTAGAATGCGGATTCCACGCGAAAACTAGCATGACAGAAGTTTTTAAACAATAAAATGACCACAGTAAACTTTTTTCTACACAAGATTAAGATAATAATTTCAAGAAGTTATATCCATAAATAAATGTCAAGAAAGTTTTTGTTCTCTCACTGATTTTTAGTTCATAAACAGTTTCAAAAGATTATGTAAAATGAAAATTAAAATACGAAAAAATGCCAAAATGACGTGTTATTGAATATTTGAATATTTGAACGAATAAAAGTGTGCAGAGTAATTTAATTTATGATTTGCTCATGATAAAAGGCACTAAAATGTTTCAGAATCCACATAAACTTTTTTCTACACAAGATTAAGATAAATTAAGATAATTTCAAAAAGTTATATCCATAAATAAATATCAAGAAAGTTTTTGTTCTCTCGGTGATTTTTAGTTCATAAACAGTTTCAAAAGATTATATAAAATGAAAATTAAAATACGGAAAAATGCCAAAATGATGTGTTATTGTAAATATTTGAACGAATAAAAGTGCTTAAAATAATTTAATTTATGATTAGTTCATGGTAAGAAACGCTAAAATGTTTCAGAGTCAACAGTAAATTTTTTTCTACACAAGATTTAGATAACAATTTGAAGAAGTTATATCCCTAAATAAATGCCAAGAAAGCTTTTCTTCTCTCAGTGATTCTTAGTTCATAAACTGTTTATTTTTAATTTTACAAGATGTGAGCAATGATAGATTATTAATTCAAGTGGTTTTGTGTAAAAATTTCAACAAATCCAAGTGTTGAGAATAATGTAATTAATGATTGGTTTATGGTGTGGAACGCTAAATGTTTCAGAGGAGCCATCTGTTCTGTGAACATTATAGTTATAATATACAATATGAAGTATTGTTACTTTGTGAAATCTTTTTTTTATTTTTACAGAGTATCAGAATCTAAGGATTATTGACAAGTACATCATAGAATAGAAAAGTTAATTAACAAATTTAATATGTATGGAAATTGTAGTCAACTTTGAGCTTCAAGTTTTGTAAAAGCTAGAGGATCATCAGGTAATACAGAAATTTGAATTTAAATTCTGGAAATTGAACTATGAAGTAAAAGCAACATTAGCAGCTGGCTAATACCCAAATAGAATACGTGCTCAGAATCCAATATGTATTAAGGACTTACAGAGTTAGAAAAAACAAGTAACAATGGTTACTTATAAAGAATTTGCAGCTAGGATGTATTTTAATCGTACGAAATCATTTCAAAAATTTATTCATGAACCAAGTAAAAATTTGTGCGAAATGAACATTACAATGCTGAGAAATTCCAAGATAATGTGTTATTGTGAAATTTGAATAAATACAAAATATTTAGATAATTTATACTTGTTCCTGGTGAAAGATGCCAAAATGATTCAGAGAAGAACTTAATGGAAATTTCAATATCATTCCTTGCAAATTTTTTAATTTATTAATAAGAATCAAAAGTTCATGTAAAACCTACGTGTTTAAAAAATAAATTATTGCTATTGTCTCTCTTAACAACTGTAAAGTTTCTTTTCGAAAAACAATAATTACAAAACATATTTTAATAAGGAAAATGAAAAGTTCATGCAAAACTTATATGCTAACAAAACTTTTTCCAAAAGTTTAAACTAAGGCAAGTATAAATGTCTCTCTCTCTCCCCCTCTCTCTCTCTCTCACCCACCCTTTCTCTCTCTCTCTCTCTCTCTCCCTCTCTTTTTCCCTCTGTCTCTCTCGCCCTCTCTCACCCCCTTCTTTTCCCCCTCTCTCTCGCCCTCTCTCCCTCTCTATCAACATCCGTCAAACTGAGTACCAAAAACTTTAATGAGAGCTTAAATATTTAATACAATCAACACGTTTAAAAGAAAATTTTTGAAGTAGGTTTTAACAACACAATTTGTCTAGTCCTTTTATTTCTTCGAATCTTATCTATTCAATAAACACTCTACAAATGGTAATAATTTTTTTCATGGCTATACAAATAATAATATTGTTAATATAAAACTTTCTACGAAAGTATAAAATAAGGCAAGTATAGGCATTTTTTCTATGTATAATCTATAAAATAATAATATTTATGATTTTTTAAAAGAAATCAAATAAATGCCAGTCAAAAAGTCTTTCACTTTCAAGGAGTATTCTCAAATTTTTTCAGAATTTTTTTAGACATTTTTGAAAAATTGGATTTCTCGAATTTTTCAGAAAATAAAAAATTGTCTCTGAAAATTCTGAAAAAATTTGAGAGTGTCCCTTGACTAATTCTAAGACATTTTTGTTCTTGTGAACTTTTTGCTAAAGTCCATAGGTTTCGAAAAAAAAATTGATGAAGTTTAAACAAAAAAAATTTTGTTTCAGCCGCCATTTTGTAAAAATGCGGTTGTTTAACATTAATATAAAAATTTCCTGTCAAACTTCAACTGCCATGATCACCTCTGATCATAATTATAAGGGGATACCTTTGCGGTATCATTACGAAAAAAAATCCAGAAAAAATTTTTTTCGAAAATTTTCACGTTTTTTACGTTTAAATCGGCCATATTTTTTTTTCTTGAGGTTAAATCGTAATTCTGACTACGGATTCTGAAAGAGCGTGAAATTTCACGTCGGAATATATGAAAACAGAATTTTTTCAAAACATAAGAAATAATCACGTTGAAAACTTACTTGAAATTTGGGCGTTTGGGCGTTAATGGGTTTGGGCGTTAATGGGTTAACCCTTTCAGTCACGTAATTCACTTGTGAAGACACGTTTTTTGGCCTATATTTGATTATAACAATTATAAACAATTTATGGATTGACAAAAAACCATATTCGATTTAAAGTTCAAGTATTTTACTATCTGAAAATGCAAAAAGGATTTTGCATAGAATACAACAAAAAATGATAGAAAAAAAAAAAAAACGGTACCGAAATAACGGCTCCTGTGACTGAAAGGGCTAACGTGAACAAAAGAAGATAAAACATCAATTTCACATTCCCCGGCTAATTATCATCCTCACCTTGATCGTCCATATAATTCCCCCGTCAAAAAATAAAAGCAATAGACCGACCGAAAAAGTTGTATCTCTCTCGGTTTCGGTCATGACGCGCCGGGAGAGGACAGGAGGGGGGACCCATAAATCTTCTTATCTCATCCGCGCGAAACGAGGAAGAGGCGCGGCAAGAGCGACGCAATACGGTATATATATATGCCTATATATGAGCGAATTCACAATTTGTCCACACTTAGATGGTTCAAAAAATTTTTTTAAAAAATTTGTAGGCACACCACTGAAAAAAATTTGTTCTCGTTCTTTATTCTTTAGGTTATAAAATCGACGAGAAAATTTTCGAACACTCAAAAAAGGACTTGGGACACAGTTTTAATAATACTGAAAAATAGACAAAAAGCAGTCACTAATGATTAGCCAATAATAAGCTCTTAAAGATGCCAACAAATATTTCACAAAAAAGCGATTAAAGTAGAAGAAAAGATCTTTAACATAAGCTAACGATCGTTAAAACCAGTCGGTCTGTGCAAAGTTACATAATACGTGCATTTAAAAATTGCGCAAAATTACCAAAAATCATCAAAATTTTAAGAATTACGTGGATCCGGAAAAAATCGCTCATCGTATTATTAGTCGGTGTTAATAATATACACGCGGTGATATCCTGTTTTATAATTAGACTGTAATGTTACATTGACAGAGATCGTTTAGTATAAATGGATGGTTCGGTCTGGCGTTATGAGCTTTTCCGAGAACGATTATATTGGAGTGATCACGTGACTCGTCTTCGGCGAAGACTTGGCTGGCTGCGTACGAGGACAAGACGACAGTACTTCACTGCCGTACTTATGTACAACTTCACTACATGAGATGTTTGAAAAGCGCCAGTTGAGTCGTCCTGTTAGAGTAGCCACGAGGGACCTTATAATTCCACAGGTGTACACTAAGCGTGGCAAGCAATCTTTTCACGCCCAAGGTGTGCAGCAGTGGAATTCTCTTCCAGGGAGCATAAAATATCTACCTAGTCTAAGTCGCTTTAAAACAGCTCTCTTTGAGCATCTATTAGCTTTGGACTGATGTTTCCTTAACGGCGTACTATGATATATTTTTTATTATTTATCCATTCACTTATTTACTTTTGTACATAATTTTGAATTTTGTATATATATTTAATTCGTGTAAATATTTGACTCCTTGTATATATTTGATCAACCTATACGTAAGATTAACTATTCCTAGTCTGTAATGTATTGACAGTTAAGTTAATTTTAATGCCTACTACCGTATCGACTAAGCAGCTAAGCAAATTTTGTAGTAATTTGAATCTCGATGCTAATGCTGAAATATGTACACCTTCTGTATCTTTTTAGGCAGAGACCTAGAATAAAGTTTATAATAATAATAATAATTTTCACTTAGTGCTTATTCAAAATTTAGCGTGCTGAGGTCATTTGGTTGCTATAAGATACGCCACACACCCTTGAGCAAAAAAAGCAACTTCGCGATGTCTGCACCTACAGCTGTACGTTCGAGCTATTTATCTCTCTCTGTCGCGGCCGGGGGGCAGGAATCGCGCTCTCTATATAAGTACACCTGATGCGCGCGAAGATCGTGGTCACCTCGGTCGACGATGCTGAACTCTCGCCGAGGTCAATGTCAACGAACTCAGGGAGAGGGAGAGAGGGAAGGGCTGGGAAAAGCTCAAGAGAGGAGGATTGCGCGACAAAGTCGTGCGGTGATAAGGGGGTGTTGGTGTTAAATGATGTCGTAATGGATGGAGTAAGCGTTAGGGCTAATGCGAAAATTTTGTGATGCGTAGAAATGGCAAAAAGTGATCTGAAATTTAAGATAAGTTTAATGTACATTCTATAATAAAATTTCAAATTTGTATTAAATTTAAGAAATTTAACATTGTATTTAGAAACTTTAATTTGCTTATATTATTCCAATAAATAATCAAAAACAAAGAAAAAGAAAAACTGAAAATTCTCAAACCACTTTATCTAGCTTTACATAAATCCTCTGCAAAAATCGCTCACCAGACACCATCCAGACATTCTTTACACCGAGCAAAATTGTTCTCTCTTTCCCGTCCATTCTCTCCTTCCTCCTTGTCTTATACCAAGGCTCAGATTTCTGCAATTACTGAAGGAAGCCAGCGCGTCTTTCTACGCCGCGTGTGTGCACGCAGTAAGAGCTTACTGTGGAAGCTATTAAGCTGCAAAGAGAGAGAGAGAGAGAGAGAGAGAGAGAGAGAGAGAAATCTCTATTGTGATGTCATAGCGCGTGGATTCCTCGTGATTATCGAAATTTCAATTCCTACCCAGTGATATAATTCATTACGTATTCATTACATGCGGAGGTACTATAAGCGCGGATTTTCAAGCACGATATCAATTCGCGCGTATGCTCATTGTTCGAGTACATAATTTTGCTTTTACGCGAGGAATGAGCGTATGTAAGTGCTCCTTTTTTTTCGTTCATCCTGATTCGGATCGCGCGATGAGTCATTTTTAACCGATTAATACCTACTTATACTCTCGAATTGTTATTAATGTTTGTTTACCGGAAATGTTTTTTGCCAGCGTTGTTTGGGCCCGCACGCGCGACTTTTTACTCTTCCATATTGAAAAATGCCCTGTAACGTTAATAAAATTAGCTCATCTTCAAAAAGTACGTTATAATAAATCATCATCATCTATAAAGATTCTTCTTTTTGCTATTTATTCGGAATTCATGTGCACCTCTCCTATACGTACCTTAAATTGAATAAAAATAGATCGTGTACTTACGTGCGTAAAGGATGATGATACTGATATGATAGTGATTAGGCAATTTTAGTCACGAGAGAGAGAGAGAGAGAGAGAGAGAGAGAGAGAGAGAGAGAGAGATCGTTGCCTTGAATTCACTCGCTCACTCGAGAAATTGTTCTCCTCGTTGGAAGTGCTGACGTATGAATCTCTTTCTCGCGAAACTTTCCTCGCACCCTATATATACACATACAACCCCCATACACACACACACACACACACACACATAGCCATACACACACACACACGACGCTGCGTGCTTTTCATCCATCGGGAATGAAATTGCGAGGAGGAGAGTTAAATAACACCGCGCGCGGAGGGAATTCCCAGAGTGTGGTGTAAGTACATCGCCGCGCGGCGTAGAAAGATAGAAGAATTCTAGACAAAGTATTCCAGTCCAGTATCCGAGTTTGACGCCTATATGATGATTTTTAGATCGCATACATATATACGTGACGGATCGCGCAAGAGCGCGCGCGGTGGAATGCCGAATCAAATATGGATCGCTCCCGCGCATTCTTTTTCTTTCTTTTTCCTTTCGCCTGTTACGGCTATTTTCTTCTCGATAAACATACTAAGTGGAACCGAGAGGTGAGTCGCTTTGTTCCCATACGAATTGATTATTTTAGAGAGAGGAGGAGGGAAATATTATTCGTCTCGAGCACTGAGAAAACTGTCGTAGGAAAATTTACTGAAAAACTAACAAAAATTACTATATTTGATAGCAACGCGGGGATATAAGCAAATTATAAAAAATTTTGCTATAGTTCAGGAATATTTACAAGGTATCTTAATAATTTTTACTACTACACATAGCAAAAAGTGCCCTCTACATGTAGTACTTATTGCGTGCACGCCGGGAGCACGTGTCTGATTGAGGTTATGTTTCTCCCGCAATTTGAGATTATCTTCCTTTTAAGTTATCAAAAACATCGACAATATCGATTCAGTTGTTTTATTTTTACGTTGTGCAGGTGAGCTATGAGTTATTTCTTTATATTATCATAGTTATTTATTGCTATCAAATAATCATCAAAGTTCTCTCGTAAGCGAAGGTAGCCAATGTATCAGTTCCAAAATTTTCTACTCAAGAAGCTCACGTGGGTAAGAGGTTAGCGCGTCTGCCTAGCGTGCGGAGGGTCCAGGTTTCGAATACACAACCACCGTAAAAAAAAAATTTTTATTTCCTTATTTATTTCTTGTATAGCTAAATTTAATTAATAATATATTAAATATTGTATAAATATTAGGTATCCTATAGATATAAAATCATGAAAATTAATTTTTTTTAAGTTTAAGCTTGGTTACAAAAATTACTATATTAGTTAGCAAAAGTACCTAAATTTCCATGATATCCCATCGTTGCTATAAAAAATAGTAATTTTTATTAGCTTTTCAGTAAATTTTCCTACGACAGTTTTCTCAGTGAGTGCACTGTATCAACGGTTTGTTCGCGAGATTGTCTATTTAGACAACTGCGCGGTGTTTTTGATACGTTGCACTGATGGCTTTTTCCTCTATGAGAGTTGCTTCTTATGTGGAATCAAAATTGTATTGTTACATTAAATAAACGTTAAAAAATAAATACATATTATCACTTATAAAAAATGAGACTTTGGTAGGAATATACATAATACTGTAGCATTCAAAATATAGTACACGAATCGGGATTAAAGAATTCCTTTCGACAATAAAGATGACCTTCGATTTTTGACACTGCCATTCGCAAGCATTTCGAGTTTCTTTTTTCAACCGTACACCGATCGTCGAATTCCCAATAAAAAAAAAAGACCACCCCAAAGCATCGGCACAAGCAATTCTCACGTGCTATAAATAGCTGGTCGATTCCACGGGCGGCTCGTAAACCGGGAAAAACGATGCATTCCGGCCGGTTTGTCGACCAATTGATGAGATTCGTGTGTCGTAATTCCTCTACCACCACACACGTCCGAATTTTATCCAGCATCTGTGCATGTAGCTTAAACTATAATTTTTTCAGCTGATTTTGCCCTCAGAGGCCTTTTAAACATTTTTTGTCTGGAAAATTGTTTTCACCGTTACAAAGCTTCCTCTATGAGGAAGCAAAAAATATCGTACAGAAGATACTTTGACTAGTAACCAATTACAGTTTCCAGTTACAGAAACTCACCGACCATCGGTACGTTCAGTATCAACCTTTCCAGCTGCTGATAAAAGCACTTCCTACAGTGTCATGATCCACCAGTCGATCCATCCTCACCTCTCTAACTCCTCACTTAGATGGCGCTGACTAACCATTTATATACACTACCTCCGTCAAAAAACACTGTACACATACATAACCGCATGGCCACATACTTACACGAGTACCATGAGATTTAGACGCGCTTCGCATTATTATCCGATCTGGCGGGGCCGATAAGCACGGTCAATTTTCCACGATGTGCAGCTCTCCGTGACGGCTCTATTAATAACAACAACAACTATGCTTATTCTTACTTTCTCGAGCACAATGCCGCCGCGCGAAAGCGATTCGCACGAAAAGCGCGACGGTTGGGAAATGCGCTAAAGAGCGTTGACCCCCTTTTTCGCGGCGTTGCTTTTTTAAAGCAACAATGCGCATTGTCATATTGTTCGTTTCGCACTGCTGTGCGCGATGCGTTGTTTTTGAGGTACGAAACTACCGCGCGGCTCTATTTTTGCACCTTTGTTTTTGTTTTTCTGCCTTTGAGAAATTTCTCGGCTCGCTCGCTCTCCGGTATTGAATTACGAAATATCGCATCGACAGTCTTTATTCGAAAAGCTTGCGAACTAATATCCATTTCATTCTCGAAGCTGCAACTACGTGTATAAATTGTTGGAATAATTCTCGGCTGGTGTGAAACGATTGCGGAAACGTGTAATGATCTGCCATATTCCTTGACGTTACATATACATATTATATGGCTGCTATTCGGAATCATGAGATCATCATCACCGCAGGAGACTCGCTATAATTTTCTCATAATTTATACGGCGAGAATGACTGACATTGAAATGAGAAAAACTATGGCGGCTGGTAATGTATGTGTAAAGGCGGCGGCAGCGGCGTTTTTTTTTCAATACCGCACGAAATTTCCATTTGAAAATAACAAACCCCGCGCGCTATGCTCCATTTTTTGCTTATTGCAAGTCTGAATAGCTCGCTTTACCTTCGCACAATAGTCGGTAATGTATTCCAAATCGTAATCTTCCTCGTTTCTAGATCAAATAGAAAAAAAAATAAGCGATAACAAATGATCTAGATACTCGATCCAAATAGGGAATAATTTCATATAATAAAAATTAATTACAATAATTTATTGTATAGTGTGGTAAAAAAATCATCGTGGTATGTGAAAAATTCCTATACGCAGAGTTAAGAATATTGGTATAGCCATTACAAAGCATATTTTCTTGTAGTTAATTCACACACAAGACTTTAAAAAAATTAACCTCGCCCCAAACGTACCAAACCATCTAATTTCAATTCCCAAGCCTCTTGCTCATCATCAAAGTATATGAGGAATTCTCAGGTACTTTTAATTTTTAACGAAAAAAAAAATTTTTTTTTTTTAAATTGAAGCACATTGCCGAACTTTGGCATACATTTTTCAACAATCATACTAATAGAAAATTTAACGTGGTGCAACGTCTTGGAACAACGCACCACCTTTTATTATCGTTTTTTAACGTTTTTTTAATTTTATGTAAATTTCATATTTTATCTTGAAAATAAGTAAATAAATGTAGTTAAAACGCAAAAACAATCATATTTTGTATGAAGGTTTGTATATATTTCAACTCTAAAACTGCCCCTAACGTCGGTACGGTTCACGTACTGCTTAAATAAAATAATTTTGTAAATATACAACAATGAAATTGAAAATATAATAACCAAATTGTTTCAAGAATCAGAAAATAACTTTATTTCTAGTATTTTTGAGTACATACGACGTTTTGTATTGCTTTTATTTACAATAGTTTGTTTATAATTATAATTTATAATTATTTATAACTTCTTCCCTGGTAGAAATGTTAACCATAAGTTAGCTATTTTTCTGAACCTTTAACCGCCATTTTGAATTTCGAAATTCCGACAGCAAGGTCGTGACCAGCGACTTCAGAAACCACTGTATTCCAATTTTGAGAAATACCTTTTTTCGAATTTTTAACCACCATCGGTATCAGAATTAAATAATAAAATTTTTACAATTCATCTTTAATTATAGATATACAATATTATGAGGAGAGGAAGGAGGAAGGGCAGGAGGAGGGGGTGTGAGGAGTGGCGAGGAGGGGGAAGGGGGTTGAGTCGCATGCAAGCCTCTTACAACTATATATATATGTATATAGTTCGAAATAATAGCTGAAAAATGCATAAATTGGAAGAAAATGTACTGCATTTGAATATTTTATTAAAATGTATGAAGTATCTTTGATAGGTAAAGCTAAAAATTTGTTTTCGATTTTTTCGATTTTTGATAATTTTTAGTTTTTCTCTATAACTTTTTTAGGAAAAGCTTATTTAGATAGTGCGGTTGAATAGCATTTCTAAAATGTATTAAATAACAGGGCACAGGCACAATAAACAAGATTTTTTAACATCAGACGATGTGCCAATAAAAAATATCCATTTTTACTACTGTGCACGTTTCATCTCTTTAAAAATTTGATTTTTTTTATCTTATTATAGCAGCACATACTTCGTTAACGTCTAGAATTGTTGATTTTTAGCTCTAGAATACAATCTATAATGACTTATAAGCATTTAAGATGTGCACCAATGATCAGATTCTATAGAAGTAAAAAAATTCAAAAACTTAAAAAAAAAGTGACATTATTTTGAGCCTATATAACTTTTTCTCTATTGAGAGCCCACAATTCTAACACGTTGCACTCGATTCCGCACAGCAAAATCTTGAAATTCATTGCCGAGTTTAAGTGTTCCTGTGAACGCACCAATTTTTATGACATAAGAACTAAAAAAAATTTGGAAAGTGACATCTTGTTTTCTGCAAATTTGTCCGATTTCATTGCATATTGTATACATATTCAACTTTAAAATGCTTGCAATAACATCACTATTCTTTCTACATATTCTGGGCAACATGGATAACCTACTATTACCTGGAAAATTAGTGAGAATAACGCTTAAGCATACAAATCGCACAGTGACATAAAAATCAAAACTACCTGAGAATTATATACCTATATACAATAAAACAACCGTTCCACATCTACCCAATCGCGGCGACAACATTCCCGGAAGCCGGGCCCGGCCCGCACACAGCCTTGACAAACTGCGCGCGGTGTGTCGCATTAGCTCACCGGCTATTTTCGCTATATATATATATATATACGTATTATAAATACTGTGCAACTCCCATCCGCCTATATCCTCGATCTCTCCGCGCAGGTAAAATCTTTAAACACTTGCGTAATCTCGACCGATCGTTTTTCCAAAACGATTTTTCTTCTCTTTTTTGCTATACCACGTCAGACGCCGCGCCGAACGTAAACACACATCGCGCGAGTGTATCAACCCACCGGCTAATGGGGTACATTACGCAACTCTTCGCGCGGTTCTTAACGCACCGTACACACGCGGTCTGCGTATGCTTACTAAGTATAGAACCGCGGGTATCTCGGCCGGCTGCGGCCTATTTCGAGCGCCGCGCCGCGCGGGGAAGACGCCGTCGTTCCAGCCTTATTCTATGTGTGCATAAAAAGCGCAGGTGGCTGGTGCATAATATACGCACACACTTTGCGGCTGTGATTCGCTTGACGATCGCGGTCGGTTACGAGTACAGTGCGATTTGATTTTTACATCGAGTGATATTATTGTACTTTTTGCGCGAGTGCGGGAAGTGACGGGCTATGTTTACATTGCTGATGCGAGAGATTTTCCGTCATGGTCCAATTCGGACAGTCATAAACTTGGCACTGCTATAAAAGCGCGCGTCGGCGGACGGAGACGACGGCTACTCTCCGATCGCGTATATTTCGGGATGCATTGTAACTTTCCAGAGTGGGTTCGTTTCGGAAAAAGATATAGGAATCTCTATTGCAGCGTATGAATTTGCTTTTACATTAAAAAGGAAAGAGATGGTCATCCTTGGTCACCTTAACGACGCTACAGTTAAACTGTCTTTGATGTCGAACGCTATAACGTCGTGACCATACAGCCATAAACATTTAATTACCTCGGCCATTATATTCCTCAAAATTCGAGTGACGCAAGCCTGCCGTCATTAAAAACCAATCCATTGACAATACCAACATCAACGCTACTAATAGGAACATCCTTGACTTTCACACATTATACGCCACGTGTACATTATATACGTGGAGGAAAAATCATTGCGACTCGCGATCGTTAGACGTGAGCTGCCAACTGAATCCGAAAGAGAAATTCCAGGAAGATGCGAGCACGACGTAGGTACGCGGAAATGGAAAGTCATCGTCGTGGAAGATATGCGCGCGCTCCGTTTTCGCTTATTGTGTTAGCGTTGGCACGCGCTCGCGCGCGCGTAACGTATAGGTATATACCGATGTGCAATCCGGTTAATACAGTCGTACAAACGAGGGCCGCAGTCGCGTCGGTCAATACTAATTGACACGGTTGCGACTGAGGTGCCGAACGATGACTGCCTTGCTGAGGTGGCTGATTTGTTCGGAGAATATTAAATTCCGCTTTGTTTTTTAAAGAATGTGCGCTGAGAGAAGAATATTGTTGCTGTTAACATATTTATCTATTTGAAATACAACTATTTGACATGTTTAAGGATAAAATGTGATATATTGTAATAGTTACAATATCTATATTAAGGGGGTTCTATGGGCAGGTATAGTACTTAAATATAAAATATTCTACAATAAATTGTTCTCATACTGCAAAGTGAGAACGCATTATTATAGACCGGTACTTTAAGTTACGGAAAAAAATTTTTTAACGAAATTTCAGTACTAACAAAGTATATATCGTCAATGTAAAAAAATGATGCAACAAATCGCTTTAATCTTTTTCAGTTTTGCTTCAATTTCGATTTTTAAAGGCTCATTTTCATCTTTGTTAGATTTCATTACGAGGTATTGTGGATCAAATTAAACAATTTTTAAAACCTTAAAAGTTACAGGCAATTGTTTATCAAGTTTTGTACGAATCTGATATGAACTCGAGCCAAACTTGCCATAAACAATTGCCTGTAACTTTTAAGGTTTTAAAAATTTTTTAATTTGATCCACAATACTTCGTAATGAAATCCAACAAAGATGAAAATGAGCCTTTAAAAATTAAAATTGAAGCAAAATTGAAAAAGATTAAAGCGATTTGTTGCATCATTTTTTTACACTAACGATATCTAGTTAGTGCTGAAATTTCGTTAAAAAAATTTTTTTCCGTAACTTAAAGTATCGATCTATGATAATATATGGGTTCTCACTTTGCAGTATGAGAACAATTTATTGTAGAATATTTTATATTTAAGTACTATATCTGCTCATAGAACCACCTTAACTAATAGACATATTCAGATTTGTAAGTAGCTGATGTTCGAAGTTCTTGTAAATTGTAGTTTTTGAATCTAATAGCCAATTTCCTACCAGGATGATGTTGTTATGTAACAAAAAGGTTTGAAATAAAAACTCCATTTAGTTTTTTACTCCAAAGTTTCGGATATTTTTATTGTTTATGTCCCTCATCAGGATAAACAATAAAAATGTCCGAAACGTTGAAGTAAAAAATAAATGATGTTTTTATTTCAAACGTTTTTTTATAAAACAACATCATTCTGGTAAAAAATTGGCCATTATAGATTCAAAAACTACTATATTAAGAATATTGTAACTATTACAATATCAATGTTCTCAGGTAACATATTGAAATTGTTTATGAGAACATGGTAACTTAACTGTTAACATGACATTATAACTGTCACAATGCCTATAATTGGTCTTATTTAAACATACGCATGTTAACAGTCACAATGCAATGCTAACAATAAACAAAACCTTTTCTCAGTGATAATTGTTATTTTTGGGGAACACGTATTGTTGTTTGCCTTTTTCTAGTGTAATTTTGTTAAACATCGATGTGTGTATTTATTGAATTGAAAATTTTAATAAAGAAGTATATCAACGACGGTAAACGTTGATTCAGAAAGAACAGAAATTCATATAAATTTTGCAGTAGAATAGTAAGATTTGAAATAGATAACGAACTGGAAATCTGTGTGGAAAATTGAGGATATTTTTCTCGAAGTGACTCACTACTTACGAAGTGAAAATTGAAAGTCTAACTACACGCTTGACCATATCTACACGGAGAAAAATGTTTGAGTAAAAATTACTATACTGTATTGAAACCGGGGGACAGACTCGCATTATCAAAAAAATTAGTATACTTTCTAGTAAAAATTACTATATTTCTAGTAATTTTTACTACATTTATAACAATTTTTACTAGAAAGTATAGTAATTTTTTTGATAATTTGAGTCTGTCCCCCGGTTTCAATACAGTATAGTAATTTTTACTCAACCATTTCTCTCCGTGTATATACTGCTATGACACATCTTATGCATTCTTAATAACAGGACGTGGGCAATTTTCACATTCCCAAGCGCTCAAATTATTTCCTAAAAGCGGGTAAAATTACAAATTCCCTTTGAGCAATCACACAGTCCCTCCAAACCGTTAGCGCTACAAGAAAACGAAAATTTCAAAGTATACACGCCACGAGCATCGTTTCTCACAATAACAACCTCCCAAAACAATCACATCATACTTTCGCTTTTCCATTAAAATAAAAAAGCCACAAATCTCCCAGCCACAAGCCCCGCAAAGATAACACATTGCGCGTTAAGAAAGCGTGGATGCGCTTCCGTCAAGGCGCCTCGGCGTCTTTTATCGCGAGCGAGCGAGTGTAAAGCGAGCTGCGCACGGAGTAGCAGCACAGGTAAAAGGAAACAAAAGCGAGTGTGGGTCGAGCCGTTTAACCTATTTCCCGCGAGAGCGCAAGGTGCGTCGAGCAAGCAAGCGAGTGAGCGAGCGCAGCACGCGATTCGAAAAAAGGACGAAAGAGAGAGAGAGGGATTTAACGAGGTGAGCGATGGCCTCGGGAGCGATTATGTGTGCGAGTGTGCTTGGATGATGGGTGGCGCGTGGTGTTGCGCTTTTTAGGGCGAGGAGAGAGAGTTGTATGTGTGTGTTTATATGCTTTTCACTTTCTCGGTTTTTGTTCCTTCCGAGCGAGTAGCTGAAATTTCGGTGAATTAGGTGCCCTTTACGCTCTGAATAATGTAAAGTTTTCTACTATCTAGATACTGTTAAAAACTAAAAAAGCACGGCTCGCACGCGAACAGCAGCTCGCCTCGCCTACATCTCAGCACAACAACAATAACACGAACCACTCACTATACTTCCCATCAGCAAAACATAACCCGCTCGGACGTGAAACCGCATAATAATCCGTTCCGCAAACAATCTTTTCATGAATAAAAGAAAAGGCCAACGCGTAGCGTAAATCACGCGAGACTCAGAGTCACCTGCTACTTCCCGAGATGAGTAATCCGAAGGATACGCGTACATTATTATACAATGAATCACGGATTACACGCGCGCGCCGTTCACCGTATAGGTGTACTATATATATATAGACTCGAGAGCAGTTGGGCGTTATCGAGTGGGATTATTGCGCGGCTCTTGCCGATGTTTATTTCTCAGCGATTGTTCCGCCGTGCGCGGCCGAGTTGATTAATATTGAGTGCGCGTCGAGTTGCTTCGATTTGTATGCAAGAGAGTGAGTGAGAGAGAGAGAGAGAGAGAGAGAATAAAGTAACCTGATCGGATTTTTATTTCGATCGTGGGTTCGGATCTGTTGTTCGCGTGCGCGTTGAGATAGATGAATAGATTTATTTGGAAAGATTTGCAAAATTGATCGTTGTATATCGTCGCTGTTTTTTGCGATGTCAGGTGGAATACATAGAAATATAGTGATAATAACACAGACGTATTATATGTTGCACAAAATATATTTTTTAATAAGTCAATCGAAAAATACATATTGTGTGTAATACAGTCAATATCTCAAACTTAATAAATGTTAAATTACGAATATCAGAACTTTATCTCGAGTTGGCTGAAGGAATTCCATCCTCCTCGATTTGCTCTTCATACCTATCGCGTATCATACCTCCGTATTCTACTCATCAGCTGTGCGTGCTTATAGGCCAGCTCGCCGACGAAACAGGCAACCGAGCATCCCACCCCAGCTGCCAGTACAATCAGCATAATCATCATCATCCTGACGTCGCCTTCAACACTTTTAACAGTATTATCCGTCCACCCCATGTACTTCCTCCTGACCTTCATCTCGAACACCTCATGAAAACCCGCCTCGACGACCCTGTCCATCTCGCTCTGCAGCCTATCGACATATATCGAGGCTGGTTCCATAGGATAGACTCAGGAGATGCAGGTTAAGCCGGTGTCCACGTCAACCATGGTGCTGCTGCGGTTGTAGATCTCACTGTACAGTCTGGCCATTCGCTTGTAGAACCTCAGCTCGCTGTCCAAGCCGATGCAGACTCTGTCTTTGTACTTAACGAGCTCTTTCAGGCAGGTATGAAACGACACTGGGTCGCGAATGCGGTAATCCAGCCTGCGTAGGTTCTCATCGTCCGTCCATAGGGTTACTATGTCGTAGACAACCTTGTCGGTGAAGATGGGCATGTCGGTCTCGTATAGTTGATGCGAATTGTTGATTATGATCGGATCCGCCAGGATCTTGATGCTGATTATGTCAGAGTAGAAATCCGCTGAATACTTCATCGAAATGAGGGCGAAAGAACTGAAGAAGATCTTCTGGATCCTAGTACGGGGCTCAGTGTCGATCGATGTACCGATTATCTGCTCGAAGGTATTTAGAGGTAACCAGAAGAGATGGTTGGCCTTCAGTAACTTTGCCGCACAGGTGACCAGGATGATAACGAGAACCATAATGATGAAGAACGTGAACACCGGTAATGTATTAGCGATTCTCAATTCCCTCCTGATCGGCACAACAGCTACCAGCTTCTCGCAGTTGGTGTACGAGTACAACAACGAGTGCCAGATTCTGATTGCAACATCCGTGTAAAATATCCTCGGTTTACGGTCGAAGACTACCTGTATCTTGGACTCGGACAACCAACGATTTTCGTTCTCCCACTCGTACATGTCGCGCGTCCTCACGCCACGTGTCTTGAACTTCATCTTCTTCAGGGTCATGGATAGAACATCTGCGAATCCTGACTGGAAGTCCATAGTGTCCACGATGTCACCGTTTGCGGCCAGATTATCGTGTTTCCTCAGGTAGACCGTGAAAGGGTTCCCGCTCACCTGGAGGAACTTATCGGGGAACAGCTCTGTTACTTCGCTTAGTTGCTGATAGTTATGCTTGCGACTGAAGGGATTATGGTGGTACACTGTAGGTATGGCACACGTCGATGTGTCGTTGATAAGGATCACCGTGAGGTCCAAGATCCTGGGCTTCTGCAGGAACTTCACGACGTATTCTATGTCATCTTGTAACGCTGATCTGCTGAACGACACAATCAGATACTTGGACCGGCTGTGCATGATGTTATACCGGATTGCCGCTACGTGTCTGATGTTACTGTACATGATGTACCGGTTCGTTAGAATGATGTGAACTGCCACATTTCTGACGTAGAAGGACATCGGTATGTTAGCGAACGCCGGCTTGTTGTCTTGGACAAACGTTGGATAATTTTTGGATAAGCGCTTTATCAAGTGATTGTATTCCACGATGGTTGGCTGCAGTGGAAAGATCACTGCGTTGTTATGGTGATCCAAGTCGACGATGAGCTTCTGGGCGAGGAGATCGAACCAGTCGCACTCGTGGACTTGAAGTGTTCTGGTTGTATCATTGCTAGATTCGCTGATTGTTGATAAGATGAGGATTGAGGATACGGATTTCATAAGTAATGTATGTACATGCATACTATAGTTGAAGGATCAATATATTTTTCGGACGAAAGGTTAACATTTAAAATTTCGTTTATAAAGGCAAACTCATTTTGAGCGATTCGCATAGCTAGCTGACAGAATGCAAACTGATCTTTTGCATTTCAAAAACAAAGCTTCAATCACTTAACGTGTTACAATGTTTGCGCAGCAAATTCATAGCTACATAATCAGTATATATAATAATATATACTGATAATAATCGGTAAATTTAATCTTTGACAAGAAATGCCTTTTAACTTTATTGAATATTTGCATTAATCTTAAACAGTATTGTTTTCATTACTTTGAAATATCGTGTAAATTGCTCACTATATAAACCATATTTTATATACTTCAAAAAATTCTTTTAAAAGCCTCTCTTTACCAATACTATACATTTTATACATAACAGAAAACAACTAAAAATGTCATTAAATGGACATTTAATAAATGGTCATGTATTAAATTGGAAAAAATTTCAGTTTTTTAGAAATATTAAAAAAAAAAATAGTTTACACAACAACGAAACATATGATTTTCATGATTTTTCTTTTTATTCTTCGACATAGCTCTATTTTTGCTCCCATGTTGGTACTAATGTGACATTTGCAGAGACCAGGACTTGAACTCTGTTCTTCCGATTACTAGTCTTCGACTCTACCAATGAGCCATCGCAGACCCCATGATTTTTTAATCAAAAGTATAATATGAATAACATACTTTATAAGAAACGGAACGTGTAGATGAAGTTCAATACATTATAAGCAGTTAGCAATAAAATAGGAAAAATTCATCACAAATAATGATGCAACATCTAAAAGAAATTAAAATTATGAAACAGGAAATTACGAGTTTACAATTAAAAAAATAAAAACATTTATACCAGCACTGCTTACTCCATAAACTAATAATGCTACAGTACAAAGTAAACACCTCTGCTATATATATATATATATAGAGTTATTTTACATTCAAAATTATTATATGTTTAAACACACATAATATATTTTATAATATCAAAACCGCGACGCATTCACTCACCTATCCTCCCACGAGCGCGAGCTCTAATCACCGCGCATTATCACACCGTATACAGTGAAAAAAAGACCACGCGTTCCCCGAAAATCCAATTGGTCCTTTGTGTCAAAGGCGAGCGAGCAACAATATTAGCTCTCCTTCTCTCTCACGGCTATATTCGCACGTACGCGCGCGAGAAAAGCGGCCGCGCGATGGTATATAATTGGCAAATTGGCTCTCGCCGCGCGGCGTATATAAGCGGGATTAGCTTTTGTGCGCGGAGCGTGAACTTGTTACCCGTCAAAGTCGGCATTAAATGTACGCGCGGTATATAGGTGTGTGTGGTGTGGTTTTTGTCGGACGTATGGTTGTTTAAATATTACGTATGTGTGTGTTTTATCTAAGAGGGTTACATTATCTGGTAACGATTGATACCTGGAAAAATAATTATTTGCTAATATTGCTTAAGCAATACGCAAATGTTTCTGAGAAAATTTATGCCCTTCACTTATCGATAGTTTAATAAAAAGATTTTTAAAAAAACATGAAACACTAAAACTAGTTACACCCTAAGAACGTTCACCATACCCTATTAGAACCGAAACGTTTAAAAAACGATTTTAAAACGTTCTTTGAAATACTTTATAACGTTTTTCAAAAAACGTTTTAAAAACGTTTTAACAATGTGGATAATGTCCGGTTTTTAAAGCATTTGCGCGTTTTTAAAACGTATTGAGGATGTCTAAAAATGTCTTTAAAACATATTAAAACTTTTCAAACGTTTTAAAAACGTTTATAGAATATTGGTATAATCTACAAGGTATGTTTGAAATAAATTTTTTCGTTTTTAAAACGTTTTAAAAACGTGCTAAAATTTTTCGAAATGCATTTCGTAATATAACTATGATCGATAGGTGGCGCACGACAATACATGGGTAAAAATGTTTGGTTCAGGTTATAAGTCAAAGTCAGGGAATAAAGGTGGGCGGGTGGGGGAGGCGGTGATCGAAGTTTGATGCTCTCATTTAAAAATTTTTTTTTTTATTAACAATGGCTTTATAAACGTTTTAAAAACGTTTTAAAAATGTTTATCATTTTGTATGGACTACTTTCTTTATAATAGTTCAAAAACGTTTTTAAAATGTTTTTAAACGTAACTGCAAAGGTCGAGGATCAGTTTGGCAAGTTTGGGCAACGTCATAAAAACGTTTTTGACACGTTTCCTAAAACTATGAACTATAGAATTAGCTACATCAAATAAACGTTTTAAAATATTTTAAAGACATTTTTTAGACGCTCTTAAAACGTTTTAAAAACGTTTTTAAAGCGTTTTTCAAAAACGTTAGAAAGTGTTTCAAACCACGTTTTAAAAACGTTTTTAAACGTTATGTTTTATTAGGGTAGTGTCGATCCATAACGCATGAACCAACTCAATTCACCGCACTACTTCCAGCCCAACTAAATAAAAAAAAAACCTCTCTACTCCAACATTCTTCACGATAGTCTAAGAAACTCCTCCATTCTCCAATCCCCACGAAGAACGCGCACGCGCGCACGCGGCAATTTCACGCGCCGCTTAGCCATTCCGTTCGCATTCCATCCTCGTAATTAAATTTTCCTCGCGCGCAATGTCAGACCGCGCGCTGAAACGGAAAACTCCTCGCCTCATCCTCGGCGCGCGCTCGCGCGAGTGTCGAAATAACGACTCGCTCGCTCGCTCGCTCGCTAGCTACAATGTTTGACCATTACGCTCACTCACTGGCGCACATTTGCATGAGATATCCGAGTGGTCGCCAATTAGCGGTGCCGCAATCTCGCGTTGTGAAAGGATTGTCGCGAGTGTAAGTACTACTCGCGTGTTGTGTTGTATTATATTATAATAAGAAAAAGGAATAGAAGAATGTTTCGAACGAAGCGAAACGACAAAGTAGGCCAAAGTTTCTGATATAGTTTCGCGCGTGTGGAATACCGAAATGACACGGGCGATCGAACCCTTTAACATCGGGCTGATACCGCGTGCGTTGAATGACGAGCGCGTAGGCGGCATTGGAAAACGCGAGCGCGAGTTTGAACTAATGATGAGGGCGCCGAAATCCGTTTGTCGGCGCGATGACCCTGAGGGTTTCTTATAACGTATTGTGATATGACGCATGATTACGCGCTGGGCAGGGCCTGTGCGTGTGTATTATAGCGGGTCCTTTTCAATGACGATGTTGTATCGTTATTAAGACGTGATGAGTGTACACGCGGCCCATTGAAAACGAGATATATATGGAGTGACAATACGCGAGAGTGGGAAGGTTGAATTATGGCTCGGGTATGTGTGAGGAGGTTTTCTTTTCAATTGTGGCGAGGTACAAACAAAAAGTTTCGTTAGTCAACGCGTATAAGTAGTATATTGTTGCGTGTTTATGTATAAACTAAAATAATTCGTTTCGAGTTGAAGAATTATTTAAAATTCAGCCTTGACGCTATATACAAACGATGATAATAGAAGGTGTCATCTCTTCAATAATAAAAGCTTAAAAATTTCTATGCCGTTTACGATCTAATAATCTGTTTACACGTTGAGGACGCAGTGACCCACAACTATCAGTCGCATAAATTTTATAAATTTTCATAAATTCTCAAACATAGACCAAAAATCCTCTCGAATCATCTTCATCATCTTCTACATACATTTCCTAGACAACACCAACCGTCAACGAACCCCTCCAAGACCACCACTTTCGCCTCTCTCTCCACGTAGCAATAATTAAAGCTAAAAAGCCACGTACGTACGTCCTCGCAGCAGCCGGCCACACACCCCGTCATCATCCCCCGAGAAGTCGCAGTCCTGCAGCGCGTTGCCATAACAACGCTTACATATATATATATAATACATAACGGTCCTGCGTGCACATCACGGCCGGCTGCGCGTTTTATATCGCGACCCTCGACGACGGCGGCGACACACAAAGCAGTATTACAGCGATGACTCGATTACGCGCACTCGCATGGCTGGACGCGCACGCGCGGACGCTTTTGAGCGATTTTCCACGGCGTTGCGAGGGAAGAAGAGGAGGGAATGAGTGCTCGAGCGGAAATCGCGTGTATTATATACGGGAGTGAAGAGTTTCGGGAAATTAGGGGGGAGGGTTGTTTTGGAGAGCGGCTGCAGGCTGTAAATTAATTTTTTGCCTGGCGGGCCAAAAGTACCACTTTTGCTCCCGGCACCCGATCGCGAAGGTTGTATTTTTGGCCTCGCCAGGCAAAAAAATCGTATATGGACTTCGAGAGCAAATAAAGAATGCCTCAGATCGCATGTTTGTCACCCTCGCCTTCGGCTCGGGTGACAATTTCCATGCGATCTGGGACATTCTTTACTTTTACTCCCTAGGTGCATAATATACTATTGCACGGCGCGCGAGTTGAGGTTTTTAATTTAAATGCGTTATTAAGGGAGTGGATGGGGATGCCGAGGTTTTAACGAGGAAAATTGTTGGATTATAATTTGATTGTTTTATTTGCAATATCCGCTTTTTAATCGATTGATTTAATATAAAGTTAATTATAATGTATTGTCAGCTGTCCCTACCGTTTGTCAATAATAACTTAAGCAATTTCATAAATATCATATATATATTTATAAAAGTTAATTCTGTTAAAAAATATTTCCGAAAGTTAAATCATTGTACACCATCTTTGAGACCAATTATTCAACGACAATCAAATATATTCCATTAAAAAAAAAAGGGTGCGCACAGCTAAGCAAAAAATTAATCACGCACAAAATTAATCAATCAACGAGAGCGACGACGACGATTCATTCCGTACCACCGCACACATATAGGTAGTTCCAGCACATTCCACATCGCGCTCGCGCGCATCTCTCTCACTCTCTCGCAACTTTCGTTCCCCCCTATTTCATCCATCCCCTTTGACGCTTCATCCACCTCTCTCACTTACAATAAATGCACGCTTACACACGTACATACACGCGCATGCGCTCGATCGAGCCAAAAGAATGCAAAAAATTCCGCACGCATACACAGTCAGTCCGGGGATCCGTGTGTGCGTTATATACACAAACCAATAGGGGAAAAGACTGAGCGAACGAACGAACGCAATAGAAAGACGCGCAGCAGCTGTATGAAACTAGTATAGAGATATGTACAGCCGAGGGGACGCCGAATAGAAAGAAGAGGCGCGCGCTCAAGGCCACTGCTGGCCTATTTCTCTCTCTCTTGCTCTCTCGCTCTTTAGTGCCACCCTCTTTTAGAGAACGCGTGCGTATGTATGTACAGAGATAATGTGTGCGTGCACTCGCGAGCGAGACCAAGCGTCGCGACGTCCGGAATGGCGCGTCTCGGTTTGCTTTGGGGCGACCTTGAAATAACCAGCGGAGAGAGGTTCCCGGACGGATGGAGGAAGATGATGATGGAGATGTTACGTAACGGTGGCTGAGAGTCTTTGTGGATGGTTTCTGGGGGAGTTAATGCGGGTGAATGGGAAATACGTGGGGAATATAATTTACGAAAATAGATGATATTTTTATGATATTTTTATATATAAAAATTTCTGATAAAAATTATTACCGTTGGTTACTTGCTCCAAAAAAATAGTCTTCTTTTTTTAAATGGAATATCTTGTTTCTTGGTATAAAGTTATTTCAAGTAGACGTGCTATCTCAACGTTGTCAGAAACATTTTAATGTTTATTTTAACAAGATAGTTACAATTTTTTTTATATTTTTTTTGGAGTGTATTTTTAAAAATTATTACACTTTTGTCAGAAAAGAAAAGTTAGATTGACTTTGTAAAAATCTGAATACATTGTTAGAACAGAAGTTTGCCTTGCTCAAATAAAAATCTTTCGATAATATTTCTAGTTCGAGTGCGATTTAACTGTCTTAAATGATTATTGGTCGTAAGTTGAGTTACCAATCTCCAATGTATTTTTTCACATAAACAGTATATCTAGATTTGTAAATTAACTTTATATAATAAAATTTTATTAAAAAATTATAGTACACCTAAAATGTAAAAATAAGAAAATGTAATTTTGAATTATGTACACTGTTAAAAATTTTCTGAAATTTAAGATAAATTCTGTAATAAAACTTCAAAATTTTTATTAAATTGAACTAAAATTTAACAAAAAAAACTTCAATATTTTTAATAGTGTACATAGAACGCACCATTTTTCGACAAACAAACGCGATCGAGATTTCAGCAGCTTTCTCGAAAATATTGGAAATAACAAACATGCGAGATCGGCAAGGTAGGAAGCAATTAAATAACAAACCACTCGAGCATTCACTACCTTACCTTGATAAATGCCGTGCTACCACTGTTTACATCTCTTTCACACGCACACACACTCCCTTCACCACATCCTCAATAACAAACGATATCAAGCCCCGAATTGTCATCGGTTGACTTGGCTCACCCGGCAAGACGCCGGCTCGTGCCAGTGGGTTACGTGGGTTCGAATCCCACTGCCGACTGTTTCCTTTCCCCAATATGCTTGCACCATCCCGGTGGACTCCGCTATACCATCTCGCCTAGCGAACCGTCCACTCCGTATACTTCCGTGGCTTCTATGCTAGTCGAAGCCCCGTCCTAGGCGGGTCAGAGACAGCGCCTTCAACTATACAGACGTTACACGTTGTGTATCGGTTGTGTTCAAGGTGAGTATGAAGAAGAAACAAAAAGAAAAAATGAAAACCCAAAAAACTTTACGGTCAAGGTAGAAGTGAAAAAAAAAAAAAAAAATCGAATATCGGCCTCCTTTACGTAGTGATAAGAAAAACCAATAGCCCTCCACGGGGTGCGGAGATTCAGGGACCGGACTCTGTCGGGACGCAGTGGGGGAGTAGGGAACTGTCGGTGTAGCTTAGATGGTAAAGCGCCCGCCGCGATGACTTGCGAGCAGGTCAACCAATATTTTTTACTTTTTTTTTTTTTTTCATTTTTCGTTGTTTTTTTCTTATATCGTTAGGTTGTTATTGGTTATTAGACGTATGCGCGAATCGGTGTATTTTTTTCAGTGCAGGTTGAGGGAGATTATTTTTTTATTTTTTCTACAATATTTTTAACATTTATTTACGATTGCCTATAGATTTAACATTGTTTTAAACTGAATGGATTTATATTTTGAGCGACCCTGCTGGAAATCGTCTATTTTTCGCCCATTTGTGAAACGATTTTTCTCCCATTTTCTAGCCATGGCGAGTTGATCGAAATCGCTAGAAAATGGCCAGAAAATGGGAGAAAAATAGACGATTTCTACCAGGGGATGATATTCATTTTTAACGATTTGCAAAAGTTTTATCTTTCATCCTCGTGCAAAGTATATAATAAACTAGTCTTTTACGTTTACTAAAATTTCTCGAAGCCTTGACTAAAGTAGTTTCTTTTATTTCTAGAGATAAAAATGCTTCATTTAATTTAAAAAAATCCGTCTAACACAACTTTTTAATAAATGTTATATATTTTATAAAGTACTATGAAAAATATAAAATAATTCTGCACACGACCCAACATCCCACCCACCGCGCCTTTCACCTAAAAATAAGAAAGAAAAAAATACACACACACACAAATCTTCCCATCCTGGCAATAGCCATCACGTCGCTCAGCAAACACAGAAAGCAACTCGCGCGGCGGTAAAAGGCGAGGCGCGCGCGCACGAGGCTATACACACACTTCCGGGGCTGCGCGTCGATCCATCGTCCATTTGCGCCGGAGATGGGCCCCCGTTCCAGTTTATCCTGCGCGCCCCGTACACGCGGGCCAAGCCCTTTGAGTGAGGGCGCGGTGTGCAGGAATTTTTCTAGGCCGACGAGTCGATAGGGGTTTGATGTGCCAGAGGAGGAAATGAGAGAATGGATTTGAATTTATGTTCCTTTCTGGGTGCTCTAATTTCAAGCTCGCGCTGTGTCGTGATTGATGGTGTAAAGTCTAAAAAGTTTAATTCTTATTCTCGATGCGACCGAGTTAATTTCTCCATCACAGCAACCCCATCGCAGATACATATATGACATCGGCAATCCCCGACGATAGTTATGACACGCTCGAGCTGGCGCAACGCTCCAATTTCGCCCCCGCGCCGCTGCCGCCGTCGTCGAAGGGATTCTCGCGTGCGCGGCCATAATTGTTTGCCGAGGTGAGCGTGCGTGTATTTTTTCTTTTCTTTCGAGGAGTGTAGGCGGCGGCGCAGTCGTCGTAATAATTTATCGAGCGTGCGGCGATTCATTAGCGTGAGCTCGGAATAGATCGCTCTCGGAATATCGTGAAATCTTTTACATCGATGTCAATGGACAGCGTGCTTACGAAAAAGTAACCGAACTTTAGCCTACTTGGAACTGGATAATTTGTGTAATAATGCGCGTGGGCAAAGAGGAGCAAAGTGTTTAAAAAGTATATAAACATGCGCGCGCGCGGTTTATTTTCAAAGAGGCGATATAGCGTGAAAAGGAAAGTCCGCCTGACATTTCACGACACGAGAGGGCAAGAAAACCTCGGCAGCGCCGATGGTAATTGACTCGAGCATTTGCGTTTTATGGGTTTGCGATGATGGTCTCTCTGCATGCGGCAGTATTACAGTCGGCGAATGGGTCAAGGCGCGCTTTGATGCTGAATGTTTGCCGTGATTTACGCCTTTCGTATATGCATACATATACACACACTCGCGAATCCTTGGTCTAATACTTTTTTCAAATATTTTCGAGGTAGAGGGAAAAGTGGTGAGAAAAGTAAACGAATCTCGTTCACTTTGAAATACGCTTGCGTACGTCTACTTTTAGAAATTGCGCGCGCTCTACTTTGCTGATGTAATATTTATATTTGAAAATGCCGTTGCGTATAGCGATTTATTGTATAACTTGTTAACTCAGCATATTTTACATTCTTGCATTTTTATAGTTAATTATATACATTAATGGCGCTGGTAATTTAAAGCATAAATAATTGACACACGAGTTAGAAAAATATTTTCAATGATTAAGAGAAGATCTTTTTTATTTTAATTTGGTTAAATAAATACAGTGTTTACTTTTTGAACAAAAAGTTGTTGTTAAAAGTGAAATATATCTTGGAATTAACAGCTGTGGATAATTTCAATTTTCTATTGAAGTGGTGATAATTGTCATAATAAAGATAGATTCTCCGAATGCTTGTGACGCATTCTTCTAAGAAATAAAAATCGTAATTTAAAAGAGTTCGTATCGAATATTTGCAGTTTTCTTAATAAGGATACTTAATTCGTGGTGATACAAACACTCAATAAAAATTTTTTACAACAGCTTAAACATAGTACTTCTATGACATACATGCTGAAGTTCCATACTAGAAACCAAGATTACATGATAATTTATTTTATAATGCCATATCGAAAGTTTTACTGCTATTGCGTGCACTTGAAAAAATCAAGGAAATTTTGTATTACTGGCAAATACAAATACTACTTCTTTACTATACTAGCTAAATCCATGCGCGCTATACACGCATTATGTTCTTTTTTTATTAAACATGCTCAGAATAATTTATTTCTTATAAGCCGGAAATCTTTTTCTTTTAATTTTAATGCACCTTTAATAATTGATATAATACTGATTTACCTTTAATTAATAGTAAATTTTGAAGTCAGAAACTATAAGCTTATTGAAATATTTTTCATATAATATTGAATAATTATATAAAAAATAAAAACTGAACATAATATTGCCATAATTTATTCTACAGAATCTCTTTTACTTTCCATTCCAATTCTCTAAACGTTTTTTATTGTTAAGATTAAAAAATTTGCTTGCTTTGAATTTTACCGCTCAGTTCAACAGCCAATCACATCGATTCTTCAAATGAGCGACTACTTCCGGCCATCATTTTTTTATGAGAGGAATAAGTAAGATACGCGTTCTTTTTATTTTTGCTAAGTCACGCCCACCTTTTTTAACGACGTTATCAATAAATTCTGCACTTTGAATTCTCATTTCTCTTACATAAATCGACGAATCTAGAAACACAGAACTCAATAATATTTCCACTACCAACTCAATAATCAGCGAAGTAATCACGGAAAGCAAATCACACACAGTTTCCGACAAAATCGTTGAAAAATACATCGAGGATGGGAAATGAGCGAATTGCGTCGACTAACGAAGTAACCACGACGATTTCGTTCAACTTAGGGGAACTACAGCGAGACAGAGAGAGAGAGAGAGAGAGAGAGAGAGAGAGAGAGAGAAAGAGAGAAAGAGAGAGAGAGAATTCTGACGGATGTCTTTTTCGGTGAGTGAGGAAAATTTACGCGACAGCCTCAGTAATAGCTTTCACGTAATTAAATTTAGCTTCCTGATTATACTGCGTTACTGGTAGGATTTTGACGTTTCACTGAATTCAGTTTATTCTTGAGCGCCATGTCCAATTTGTAAAACTCTACGATAAAGCACACTATAGAACAGCCAAATCCCACGCATAATACAATAATTAGAGCCATTGTCAGAGCGCTTCTTTTGTTATTATTTACGAAATCATCCGGACCACCGTACCTCCTCTTATACATCCTCGACGAGTAGTCATCGAACCCAACCTCGATAATCCTACTCATTATCGTCTTCAACTTGTCCACGTACCACGAGTACTTCTCCATCGAGTACGTGGTGTACATGCACGACAGGTTGAGGTCCACGGATACCATAAATTCTGGATTGTAATAGTCTATCTTCCCTCTCCTCCCTAGGCGCCTCTGCCTGTTTACTTCGTCGGCGAGATCCAGGCATACCCTGTTTCCATGATCCACAGGCAGCCGCTGAATCTCGTGACCATACCGAGTCGATTGCTGAGTTGCTTGGACCAGTTTAAGCGGATGGGCTGACTAAGGTAGGAGTGGATCTCCTTGGTGGTGTAGATGGGTAATTTGACGTGACTCGGGCCGTACAATGTTTTTGCACAATAGAGGGAGGAGTAGAGGTCGACAAAGCACTTGATGGAGACGAAGCCGAAGCAGCAGAAGAAGATGCCCTGTACGATGGTTCGTGGTTGAGATTGCAGAGATAATACCTTGGTCAGCTGTTGGAATACGTTAAAAGCTCCCCAGTAACTGCCATTTTCTTTAAGTATCTTCGTTACACCACGACGATCACGATCAAAACCGAAACCGGCGACACTGCCGCTGTATACCCTCCAGTGTACAGACACCACTACTGCCAATTTAACACAATTAAACGGAACCAGTCGAGCAGTGCTGCTAGGCTGCAATATGTGCATGATTTGCCGTTTGAGACTGATCTGCAAGACAGAATCCTTGAATACCTTTATCAGAATTTTTGGCTCATATCTTTTCCGCAATTCGACCTCCCTCAGACTAAGATTGAGGCTATCCAGAGCCATGGAGAAGACATCGGTGAAGCCGCTGTCCACGTCATCCCGGTTTATTAACGATCCATTCTCCCGCACGTCGATTTCAATATCGACGAACACCCCAAGTCTGTGTCCATTCGCATGGCGAAACTTGTCCGGGAATATTCCGGGTATCTGGGTGAGTTTGTAGTAGTGATAGTAGTGATGACGATAGTTGAACGGGTCGTAGTAGTGTGCTATTGGTGGACGACACCAGGTTGTTGTAGTGATGGCGATGAGGGTGGCGTCGAGGAACTGTTGCGGCCTCGTTGAGTTTCGCACGATGAACTTTATAGAGTCCAAGGAATTAAAGTATACTATTATATACGTACTTGGGCCACGGGCATCGGCTGCTATAGTAGCGCGTCGCAACTTGTTGGAAGTCTTCAGGGGAACTGTTTGCGTTCACGAGGAGTGCGATAACAGTCACATCTCTGCGGAATAATTTGCTCGGAAATTTTTTCTTCGCCTGGGGATTACGGACGACGAGCAGTGGATACTCCTTGGCTATACGCAGGATTAGTTCGTTATACTCTGGAATTACCGGCCGTAGGGGGAATACCGTCGCGTGATGCACGAGATTCAATTCACTCATGAGTTTTGGTATGAATTGGTCGATCCAATCGCCTTTTGCTCTTAGGAAATTCCCGATCGACTGTTTCTGCGCTACGCAAATGCTTGATAACGCAAGTATAAAGCATATGATTTCTATGATAAACGCGTCTAAATTCGGGTAGAGTGATTTTAAAATACTTTTTTCAAAAGTGGATTATAATAAACTACGTTTCAACGTCTGGACGCCTACGCAACGCAATTCACACTGACTTTTCTACGTTTCAAATAACCCTACCCACTTTAACTCGCTAGTAAATAGCGCATTATCAACGTATTCGATCTCTAACAAAGAACGCATTTCACCTTTATGAAATATGCCTCCTCAATATGCACATTGCAATAACAATACAGGCACGCACTCTTACTCAAACATTAAAATCCACCTCAAAATCAGAAATAGATCAATTACGAAAGACCCGACCGACACACGATCCGATGATCGAACCTACTCGATCGATATATTATTTTCGGCGCCCCATGTGGCCTCGCCTTCAATCGTTTACTATCGAATTCCGGACGGAAATGCGGCCGCCGCTGCTGCTCTCATCTCTAATCCCGCGGCAGATGCATGATTTACAAGTTCCAGACGCGAGTGCGGATCGATCATCCGCGCGTTGCAACACAGATTTTCTGACGTAAGCGGATCGGACTGCTTGTAGAGTTCGTGTATATATGCTCTGTGTGCGTGTATATATATATGCGTATGTACAAGGTTGCTTTTTGTGCTAATTGACTCGTTAATGGCTTGGACAAGTGCTGGTAAGTAATTATGATAAAGAAGCTTGTTTTTTTTTTCACCTCAGTATAGTTAGCGTGTCGTGAATTTTCTAATTTGTTTTTTTTTTTCACCAATACGGAGTATTCGTTAATGTACTCTACCTATATTTCGTTTGTTATTTAGCAGGATAAGATTATGACAGCGTGACCACCTCATGTCTATTATTAAATATCTAATTTTAGTACATTTTTAAACCGACTCTTTCCAATTATTTACTCTCCGATCTATCTCTCTTTCAAACTCAAACCCAAACAGTCCACTCAGATTCTATCGTCTACTCTGGGGAAAAATTTCCCCTCCCCACAAGAGCCATCGAATTAATTCGGGACCTCCGCGCATATATTTAGAAAACCACTACCGCCTCGCGCTCACGCCGGGAAAACACGTGAGAAGCTCATTTAAGCAGCGATCGATCGAGCCTCCGACACAGCAGCCAGTTTGTTTCCCGAAAAGCCGCAAGTTCACATGTCGCGCTATTATCATAACACGTGCCTCGTTGCGCAAATAAAAAGCAGCATATGCGGGCTTCGCTTCTAAATACCGCGCGAGTTTATGTCTCTGTTTGTACGAGCCGCGGTGTGGCTTAAATTTCAATTTAACGCGAACACGCGCGTGTTATTAGTTACAACCGGCCGAATTTGCATTGCTAATTTCTCGTATCTCGCGCGGATCATCAATTGCGTATGCACATTGATTTTTTAAAAACTCGCAGCTCCAAAACACTGTTATATTATTTTCAATACTCTCACGTGTATATATACTTATAATATACGAAAGCGAGGGGATTGACGTCTAAACACGGAACCTCGATCGGAGCTTAAGCTTCTGTTGTCGCTGTATACGTGTACCTACGCCCGCGGTATAAACAAAGCCGAGAGAGGATCGCCGACGAAAGCGGATAAACCGCGAAGCCCCGAACCGCTTCTATACACTTTGCATAATCACGTATATACGCGCACGTTACATGATAAATAAAATCGCTCGAGGTTACCCCCGTGCTTTATGCCACTTATATTGGTGAGCTGCCAATGTATAGTGTGAAGAATTGGATCCTTCGCAGATATCGTAAAGAATTATAAATAGCGAACGAGAGAATTTTGCCGAAAGGTCGAATGGAATTTAAACGCGCGGTCTGTCGTAAAATTAGGTATGACGGCGTGGGTGATATAAAGCAGTTCCAGGAATAATTACCATGTGATAATCTCGCGTTTGAGAATTCGAGAACCCGAGAGGTGATTAATAAAGCGTCGGTTCGTCGGTAGGAAATTGGAACGATAATGTTTGCGTGGTTCGCGGCAGGTGCGCGCGTTTTTAAGAGAAACATATTGTGCTCACGCTCCAATGCCGTCACGTGACAGACGCTGTTATCGCGTTTATTAATAATTCAGCTGAATATATCAGTTTTAACGAACAAAGTCTTTGAAAATGACAGTAAAATGAATTCATGTGCGGCGGGTAACAGGCTCGCCATTCTCACTGGAAACAGTAAAAATTATTAGATTTATTTTATTATACATTTTACTTTATTTTGAATGGCTTATTTTATGACGAATGACAAGTCCATACATCAGCCACTCCCAAAAACAACACTACACTCGCCTTCATATCAGCGTCTAAACAACAATCCTCCGGCCCCATTTCCCTATACATCATCAACTCCTTCATTCCACCCCGCAATCGTGGCGATCCACCCGGCCTTGTACGCGCACGCGTGGTCCATTATATCGCGAGATAAGAGACGCGCCGGCGACTATCCGGCGCCACGTCGCATGGGGGGAAGAAAACAAAGCCGACGGGGATTATAAGTCGTCGAGCGCTGCGGTGACACAGTTTCCGCGTATAGAGGCGTGGGTTTTTTAAGCAAAATAAAGAACGAAATTCCGATCAGGATCGAGCATTAGCCGGACGTAGATATGAAAAAGATTAATGAAACAGCCCCGGTGTCCTTAATCTAGAGAAGACCGCGGCCCATCAAACCTCGATCCAATCGCCGTATAACGACTCTCTTTCTCGAGTAGAACAATGCGCTATACGCCGCGGCGCTCCTTCCGGGAAAGGGTATTACACTGCACCCCCGCGTTTCTATTTCGAGAACCCTCGTTTCTTTCAGAAGCGCGCGCGAGTGAAAATTCCGAAGGCTCACAGGTGTGCGTGTATATAGTCTTTGTGAGGAAGGGATTGGATTGGGAAGGTTAGTAGAGTTTATGGTTGGTTGAGTGTATTTCTTATTTTTTTTACGTATCTTCAGGGAAATATAGTCCATATAACGAATGAAGTTTTTTAGGAGGAAAGTGCGAGTTATTTGTTTTGCTCCACAGGTGTTACATATAAATGCGGGCAAAATGGAATAGATGCGACTCATTTCGCTCCTAAGCCTATACTTGAAGCTCCCGCTGTTTTCTCCAAACTTTCGTTACGCGAAATCCCGCATATCTCTTCGTCAGCGTTCTTCGCGCGTCAAAAGGAAAAACCCCCACTCGAGCAAATAAAATAAACTCGGCCAAACTCACTTTCTGCTCTCGCATTTCCCTAATTGATCACCTAAACGGCACGCACGCAGTCGTAAACCCACTTTTACGACCTAAACGCCGGACGATTTATATATCGCGGGGCTTAATCAATTTTTTATCTGTTTAGAGGGCTGCCGAGGGGGCCAGGACGACGATGATGCGAGCTGGCAGATGTCGGGAATAAGAAGAAGTTGCGCGCGCGCGCGGAAATCGATGGTATATAGGACCGTTAGAGCTCCGCTGAGGCGGAACGGTTTTTCTCTTTTTGGAGGTACGTGTATCTATAGCTGCGATCGATGTGTGTAGTGTTATTACACGGGTCCTTGCTCCTTACTTTTTTTTATTGTGCAACGGTTCGCGTAGGTTTCACGGCACGCTGGGGTGGCGCTCTATGCTATTAACGTTTTTTTTTTCAGAACGAAGGTTGAAAAATTTGTTGATCTGATGCAAAAGGTTCACCGCAAACCCACGAGGATAATCCTAATAAGGCGACGTCAATTAAGCCTCCTCAGATGGCTTATTACGCAACTATATGTACAACCAAACCACAAGTAATTAAGTGAGCCAGCGCTATGTACGTAATACCCCGCTGCACTTGACTATGTCCGTCCGAAAAAGGAGGAGGAAGGAACGACGCATCGAGGCAATTACGATTGTCTCGCTGCCGAAAAAAAAAAAAAAATAGTCGCTCGATATTCGCGTGCTGCACCCATAAAGAATCAACGTATAGGGTTTACATACGTCCACATAATAAAGGAACGATGGCTGCGCGATTGATAGGCTAATCCATTGTTTAGCGCTCGCTCTCTCATTTACGTAACAATAAAACTCCCATACTACACTTCTCGCGCATTTCCCCGCGCGGTTTCCAATCTATATTTATTTATTTACCACGCGACCGGGCGATTAATATATACGGAGCCCAAAGCGGCGCCGTCATTTCACGGTCGGCCGCTCACACACTGCATAGGAGTAAAAAGAAAAAGGAACGAAAACTACTTATACACCACTACTAGTCTCAATTAGCGTTCATTAACGTAATAGTATCACGCGGCGCGTAATGAACCGCCGCCGCCGCCCGTACCTTGACATCAATGCTGTTGCCCGCCGAAAAGCGAGCGGAAGATACGTCATGACGTGTGTATGGGTCAATATATAGGAGGCACGCGCGTAAGTGTAGGAATGTGCGGTCGTGGATGCGATGGTACGTCGAAGGTCGAAAGGGGGACTCTCGTGCGTGCGGGTTATGGGCTTTTTCTTGCGGTGAAGTAATTAGGAAAGTGCGGAGGAACGGCGGTGATGTGATTTGGGGTCGCGTGATGGATTAATTCGTCGCCGACGCTTTGAGAACAATTATATTATAGGTACGAGAAATTCGTCTAAACTCATATATCGTACGAAAAAGCCGCTGCACACAGACGGAGAAATTGTGTCGATTCGCTCGGCTCGCTTGTCTCGTAAATAATATCCAGGGCCGCGTCAATTACAGGCGCGCGGCCGTAATAATACGCGAGAAATGAAAATTGCCGGCCTTTTGGATTTCCTCGCGCGCTAACGGTGACACCGTTTTTTTTTTCGTCGCATGGGTAGTAGTAGCCCAATTTTTTTCCTCGGTAGAAATACCGCGCGCGATTGGCGTAGTATACGTACGTACGTATGTATAACGGATCGGCGATTTGCGTAGCGTCTATAAGTAACAGTAATTAGGCACGCGCTTTGCATACAATCGCGAATTCGTTAGATTCGCGTAGCGGACGAAAAGGATATCGAGGCGCGCGTGCATTGCTTGCTTATGTACAAATCGCTGCGAGACGATAGATGTATATATTTGTTTTCTTCGCGTGCGCGCATGCGAAATTTTACGAAAAGAATTGCGGTATTATAGTGCGGACTGAATAATTGTTATTCCGGCGCGCGGATAATTTAAATTTTACGATACCAATAAGAAATATATAGAGGCGATAAATGTTTTAGCGTTTCCGCGAACTGGTGAAATCTTCGGCAAAAATATCGCCGGTGTCCGGTTGCCTTCTTTTTTTTTTTTAGAAAAATATAGAGCCGAGGAAAGTGACTTCCTCGTTGGAAAAAGAAAATGAATAAGCGGCGCGGCTCATTGCCGAGTGACAATAGCACGTTTTACGGGACGTTTTTATTCGAGTAAATGAACGAGCGCAAACTGCGTTATGGCTGTTAACCTTACGACGACGGTCTCGAAGTGGTTTTCTTTGTGTTCGCGACGATTTCACTATTTTTAATGGCTGATATAATGAACGGTCTTTTTGTATACAGGAGTGTAACGATCATTTTTATAGCTTTTTCACTTCATTTTTCTTTTAATTTTATGATTTTACAATTGTTTCGTGTAGAAACGTGTAAGAATCTATTACGGCTCTATATGTAAGTATGTGGAATTACTAGCGTGATAAAGTCATTGCCAAATTGTATCGAGAAGTGCGAGGTTGTGACATTGACCTTGCTGCAACCGAACATTGATTTTTCGAGAAATGTGAGAAATAAAAGTGAAATTATATACGAACGTGAATGACTTTCGAATGAATTTAAATTTAAACATCTTCATTTTCATGGAAATTTATTCAGCAATGATTAGAAAATCTATACATATGTCAAATAATGCAATTACTAATAATTATATATTTATTGAATAAAAGAAGATGAATAATAGTATTTATTATTTTCCAAGACTCCAACACTTTTGAATGAACGTTAGTTTTAACAGCTTCATCTTCATGAACATTTCTTGATGAATCATTAGGAAAATCTATGCAGTATGTCAAATAATTCACGTTAATTTTCAAATCTTTAACGTCATGAAAATTTCTTGATCAATCATTAAGAAAATCTATATGCAATCTGTCAAATAATTCAATTCTAGTAAAATTTATACTCATTGCTATAATAAAAATCAATACCCCTCAGGAAAATGAATAAAAGTGGTTATTACTCTCCATCAAAAAGCAATAACACCTCAATAACCGCAATTATAACTAACAAAACCCTGAACACATACCCTACAACCTTATAGCTGCGTTATAACTCATTACAAACAATTTCCTACCATCAAACAAACATACGCAAACAAACCCCGCGAATTCCTGAATCCCATCCAACGATTCTCTCATCTCGCATGCGCACACATATCCAGAGTGGGCGAGGCTCGCGCACGCGTTCGCTCGGCCATTATGCAACTCTCGTGCACATATCCCTCGCCCACGCGCACGGCGTCATAATAACAAGTAACGAGCGCGGGTAATAACAATAATGAGACGCCGATGTGTCCATGTCTGTGCGAATACCTTCGCGCGCGTGTACATATATGCGATACGTGGAACGCGCGGGGCTGTAATTGGGCGTAATTGAAGGGAGGTGCGAGATGAGAGAGAAGCGATTGATCATTTCTTTCTTTCCTTTTATATATGTGTGCGCGAGGTTGGAATTGCAGTGGACTAGTTTTATCTGTATACGCATATATACAGTGATGTCCTTCGGGGCGCGCATTATTGCATTTTTCCGTGGGCGCGAGAGATGCGTTCTCGTTGCATAATAAAGCGGAAAAATTTTTCCTTGCGAAACATAATGAAATTTCGCGCGTTGTTATGTTGTATACGCGAGTGTTGGAAAATGACGAGTGGAGTAGGGTAATCAGAAAGGAGATGAGGTTGTCTGCTTACGGCTGGCGCAGGTTACACGCTTGCGAATTAATCTAATCGCCCTGTTATTCTCAGCATTTTATAATGGAGGTATTGTGCTGGCCGTGCCTAATAATCCTTATCAATAATAACCTTTTTTTTTCTTTAATTATTAAAGGAAAAAGTGCGCGCACAGAGAGGCAGGCGCGATCGATATCACGCGATTAGAGACGCGTTTCTTCCTCTTACGTAAACTGCGCAGACGTGTGCGACATTGCAAAGATAATGATTAATGAATTTTTATATATACATTATGTATTTCCGTCGGTGTGTCAGTCGATTAAAAATATACATATAATACGCTTTACCTCGAAAACACATTTATACCACGAACAATAATAAAATTTTTTATATTAATCATCGGCTTTCGCATCGTGCTATAATCAAATCAGTCGCGGCTCTTCGTTCTCGCAATAAAATGAGTATATAAAACGCATATAAATAATGTAAAATGAAACATACTTTTCAGCTTACGAGCGCGCGGCATTCGCCTGATTTATCACATCGTGATCGTCTTACTACGGCGCGTTATTACACAACTACATGTGACGTTTGCACGCGCAATTAGATGTATTCTTTTAAACATCCTTAAACGTACCGCGATAATATAATACCGGCGATGAATCATCCGATCTGCACAGACACACACACACATACACACATACAATCCAATTCGAAATTTCGCGTAACATAGACTAAGTAGCTTCTCTCTAACTTCTATCGCGTATCATATGTATATGTACCTACTACCTACTTACTTGCTTATCTCACACACTTACACAATCAGCGCACGTGCCTCTACTTTGCGCTCTAACTCTCTGCAACCTCGTTTGTCCCTGGCACTTTTCGCGCGCCGTTTTCGGCCCATAGTCGCGGAGAGAAAAGCCTCTGCTATGTATCTTTCGCAAAGCTGCGGGAATTTACAAACTCCCTGTGTGTGTGTGTGTGTGTGTGTGTGAGTACACTTGCGTATTTTTAGGCGTACAATGCCCGCGACGCTGTTTTTCTTTCTTCTTCTTACCGCGAAGAATATAGCCGCGTTTATGAATATGAGAAAAAGCGTAGCGATTGCACCTGCGCAAGATTGCGATGATTTCGACAATACATATATATCGTCGCGCGGTACGAAGAAAAGCCAGTTTGGGTCCTCCTAGACGAAGAAAAGCCAGTTTGCGCCCTCCCAGACGAAGAAAAGCCATTGACTTGTCTCAGACGAAAAAAAGCCAGTTTGCGCCGTTCCTGCGGAGGAAAAATCCCCCAACTGACTGCATATCTAATCAATTACTAGTTATCTTATTATCTTGACTGATCATCTTTTTATCTTTTTAAAAAGATTTTTAATCTTTTTGGTTATCTTTTTATCTTTATCTTATCTTATTATCTGAAAGTTATCTATAAGATACCAACTAAATGTTACTTTCGTTTGAGAAGTCAAACTGGCTTTTCTTCGTCTGAGAGGGCGCAAACTGGCTTTTCTTCGTCTGGGAGGACCCAAACTGGCTTTTCTTCGTCTTAGACGCGTTTTTGGCTTTTCTTCGCTTGTAACTTCCAAGTTGGCTTTTTTTAATACCGCGCGACGATATATGTAAGCATGTACACGTATGAGTGTGTATGCATATTTATCAAGTGGACTCGTTTAGCGCGTATTGTTTAACATATATTATTAGCGGGGTAATCGTAACAACAGCGGTGTGAATACACACGTAGCAAAAAAAAACACACGACTTTACAGTGTGGAAAACAAGATTAAGACATTATATAAAAAAAAAGGAAATACGTTACGATAATTGTTTGCATCCGCGGCCTTGGGGGTAGCATAGGAAAGAGGTAAAAAATTTCTTCGAACGGCGCGAAATGTACAGCGAATCCGGCGTAAGGACGCGACGTTCGCTCGTTATTATTTACTTAATTTGTTAAGAGAAGAATATTTGTTTTTCATTAGCGGCGCAAGGACAGGCGCGCGCGGCTAAGCGAAGTCTTCGTAAATGTCGTATATATACATAAAAAAAAAGATTTATTAGACGCTAAAAAGTTAAAAAAATAATACAAGAAGAAAAGAGAAAACAGAATTCACGTGTATTATTGCAGTTGTACATACAAGATCAAACATTTACCCAGACGTGTTGTCGAAATGATACAAAACACCGCGTGAGCGTATACAGCGCGCGTATTTATCTCGTTTTTAAGGAAACCGTGAAAAAGCGCAATAAAGCGGCAGCCTCGACGCTAATACATCTCTCCTCGCGCGGAATTACAAAGTACAAAAGTACACATCATACGCAAACATTATACAGCGCTGACCTAAAAACTTTTGCACCGCGCCGAAAAAACCGCGAATATATATGCGTCACTGCCAGCCACTGCGATAAACAGAATCGCGCAAAAAAAAGTGTAAAGGTACGAGCCAAGCGAGCAAACTCGTTTTTCCCATAGACCCGAACGAGCGATTATCCTCACGCATGCGCCCACGCTCGCGTTATGTCATCCCAAACACGAAGGAGAAGAGGAGGACCGCTCGCTTAAAAATACTTGGCGCGCGCAACAGCTGCCGACGTAAGACACGCGGCGAGAGAGCGCGTCACTCCCATTCCGGCCCCAAGGTCGGCCTCCAGATAGTATAGAGTAGTAGTCGTATAATAGAAGAAGAAGAGATGCGTATACATGTACGTATTTGCATTTTCGGGGGGCCGGTGAATTAGGGGGGGAGACTGGTTGCTCATGACTAACGGTTGGTACGTTCCTGCAGGGGGACTATGCGATATGCGCCCTATTAATCGAACACATCGAAGTTGATTTTTAATTGATTTTTTTTTTGTGCATACTGTGACAAGTGCGCATGATTCAGGCGATTTCTTTTAGCAGTGTAATTGGTTTTTTTTTCTCTCGACGTGTACGTATAAGAAATATGCTAAATAGTAAAATAAAGCCACCGCGCTAGATTCGTATTATCGAGTCGCCAGTGACGTGCGTGTGTATAGAGTACAATAAATCTCAATCAATGACAACACGCGCGCATGACGCCGTGCTACACTGAATTCAATTTTGCAAAGCTAGGTATATCTCTATTTCCTTAATAACCGCAATTTCCCGCGACTGACTCCGCAATTACGTATCCGCTGTCCGTCAACAACCACCGCGAAAAAAAAATCGCCAACAACGGAAGCTTCTCGAACTATACCGCACCACTAAAACAAAAGCTCCCAACGGCCGCCCTTATACCGGCAATTCTGCCCTGCGCATCGGCACACATCATCACGCGCACGTGGATCCCACAGCAGCGCGCGCTCGCCCCTCTCTTCCCCAGCCCGCTCGCTAGTGGGGTTTACACTAGTGTACGCGCGCGCTGCCGCCGCTCGCCTCAGTCAAATCGCGGCCGCGGCGCGCTCAGCATCTGCTCTCGCACGCGCGAACACAGAACTGTTGTTGGGCAATACTTGGAAGCGAAAGAGAGAGAGAGAGAATTGGCTGGGGCCGAAGAGCAGCCGGCGCGCGCGTGTGCAGCACATAGAGAGGCGCATCAAGAATAGCCGACGCGAGTGAGCTACATTCTTGAGAGGGCAGCAGGATGATGAAGTATCTGGTGCTGGTAGGGGCGCTGGCGGCGACCCTGGCGCTCGCCCACGAACCCTTCATCGTGCAGTTCCAGTGGAACTACGTCAACTATACCTGGCCGTCGGAGGAGGCCTATATGAAGGCCGAGAAGGATGAATCGTACACGGAGGAGAACAACGTTATATCGGGGATCAAGCTGTGGAAGGAGAAGATGTACCTGACGATCCCGCGGTGGAAGAACGGCGTGCCGGTGACGCTAGCCGTGACACCCTCGACGCCGGTTAACAGCGAGACCGCGCCGAAGCTGGACCCGTACCCCAACTGGGACATGCAGAAGATCGGCGACTGCAAGGCTTTCCAGTTCGTGCAATCGATGGAGATCGACCCGAAGGGACGCATGTGGGTGCTGGATACCGGACGCAGCGCGACGATGACCCTCGAGGCGAAGGCCACGTGCACGCCCAGACTCGTCATCCTCGACCTGGAGAACAAGGGCGCGGTGCTGCGCAGCTACCCGTTCCCCGCCGACGTCGCCAGCCCTGATACCGCGATGCTCAACGATATTGTGGTAGACCACGAGGACGGTGGAGTCGCTTATATCACCGACGCCGACGAGAAGAAACCCGGTATAATCGTGTTTTCCCTAGCGAACGGTACCTCGTGGAAGGTCAGCCACGAGTCGATGTTTGCCAAGGCCGACGCTGTGGGCTTCATCGTCGAGCAGACTCGCGTCACCCAGGCTAAGAACGTCGATGGTATAGCTCTGTCGCCGGCTAGCGTCCAGGGCGAGCGCACGCTGTACTACACGCCGCTGTCGTCGTTCAACATCTTCGCGGTGTCGACGCGCGTCCTCAAGGACGAGACCCTCCGCGCCAACATCAACAAACCGGGCAACATCGATATCCGCGTGCTGGGACGCAAACCCTCGCAGACCGACGGCATGGTGATGTCGAACACCGGTACCCTGTACTTCGGGTTATTAGCCGACGACGCCGTGTCTATGTGGGACTCGAAGAACCCGTCCTTCGTCACCGGCCAGAGGATCATATCGCGCGACCATCATCTTATGCAGTGGCCCAACAGCTTCGCCTTCGACGACCAGGGCAGACTCTGGTGCATCACCAACAGGCTGCACAGCTTTCTTGACAAAGGGTTAGCCATCGACAAGCCAAACTTCCGGGCGATCATGGCGAAGGTCGGCATGAGGAACTACCAGTACTACGAGAACGGCACAGCACCCGAGCTTCCCAACATCGTCGCCGGGGCGAACTCGTTCTCCACCCAGAAGGAGATCACCATGGCCACCGGGCTCGCTCTCCTCCTCGTGTACCTGCTTCAGTGAATATTTTACACGCGTGTATGACAGTGAGAGTGCCTGTATACCATATAGTGCTACTGATGATGTATACTGCGTATATTATACATACACGCAAAGACAGACTACTCTCTGTGCTCTCTCAGTATTTATTATTCTGATAAGACACATTTAAGTAAGCGCGGAGGTGAGGAGAGGGATCTTTTTTTGCGACCTGCAGGTGCTGCTGATGCAAGAAGAAGATGTATAGAGGGAAGTGGAACGAGAGCGCGCGCGCGTTATCTAGTGACGCAATTTTTGAATACGGGTCAGTCGTAGTCGAGTTGCTGCTCGCACGCGCTTTCAATGAGATCATCGTCGTCGCGAGAGCGGCGAGGCTTCTGTATTCGGCGTGGTTTAATTAAACGCGCTGTGTATTTTCGATTCCAAAGTCGGGCTGATAAGGAGAAAAAAATTTTCGTTTTTTTTTTTTTTTTATCAATGTATAATAAGTATATAATATACGTGCTTTTTTAATATATGCGCGGTCCCGGTTATCGTCAAAAAAATTCCGCCAGATGTTTGGTTAATATTTTTTTTTTCTTGGAACACACACAGAGCGCCTTATCTCAGCAATGGCCTTCTAATCTCGATCTTTCTACGTACGCGTGTGGTTTGTTACATACGCATATACTTGTACGCACGGCGATCCCGCGCTCAGCCCGCGATCTCTCGTATATATAAGTACCTATACCGGTGAATCATGCGACGTGATGTAGGGTTTTGGTAAGTCGAGCGTCAATGTACGTCGCCGCTGCGCTGTTATCTTAATCGGTAAATATAATACGAATTTGGCAAGTGTATTATTTCGAGAGGGTGATGATGATTCATAAAGTGGGAGATTTTGGAAAATTGGCAGGACGGCGAGATAAGCGCTCGATGTACCAAAATATATACGATTATATTGATGATGCGCGGAATATTTCGGAGCGAAAGAAAAAGATTGTTGAACGCAGCTAATGGTAGATCTAGTATAAGTCCTGGATATTGAAGCTGATGGCCTTGGATGTTTATTATTTAAAAAAAGGTTTTATAAATGACAAAACACCATTATTTTAATTCGTCGACGTTTCGGACATTTAATTGTACTATGTCTTTAATAGTACAATTAAATGTCCGAAACGTCGACGAATTAAAATAATGGTGTTTCGTTATTTCTAAAACCATTTTTTAAATAATAAACATCCAACTGGTAGTACCAAGGCCATCAATATCCAGGACGAAAGAAAAAGAAATGAAAGAAGGAGTGTTTGCATTTATGGGCATTAAAATTTCGGCGAGTCGAAGATCCAATGCGCGCGTGCGAGTAGACGAGTTGTATACTATACGAAACTTGTATAACGACTTATCTGTTGAAGGGTAAAAAAAGGTTACCGGCGACGAGCGCGTCGCCCGCACTGAAAGTATAAAGAAAAACGAAAGAAACATTGTAAGCGACGAGCGAGAAATGAAAATAACAATTTTTTTTGCACTTCTACGAAGTAATGTAATTACGACGAGGAAAGCGCGCAAGAGCGTGCCGTATATATGTATATATACATATGTATACATACTATGTGAAATAAGATAACGTCGTCTTATTTTTAAGTAAGATATTTATTATATCGCCGATGTAGAAAGAAGAATTCAAAACCAACAACAACAACAACAACAACAACCACAAAACAGATGTATAAAAAACAAAACCAATCAATTGTCTATGGAAATATACAATATATATACTTTAAGTTTAACGAACCCTCGTTGTTTATTAATACACCTCTTCATCCACTAAACATATGCCGTTATGCGCATACGATCTGCCTCATTGTCATGCTAAAAGTAATAATAAAGATGCCGGCTACGCGATAAGTCAACCGGAAGAGCACAAAGGCACTTTGCATTTGTACGACTGTACACTCGCGCCGATAAAATCTGTCGGCGCGCGCGAGTATCCATGAACAATCTTAATAACTCATTTAATCGGGCGTGTTAGCATACAATCGCGTGTATAACGCAACCGATAATGTGAAATGTAAAATGGAGCTTCTCGCGATTTCTAGTTTCTTGTATACGGAAAGAAAATGGAAAAATAATAAATCATTCGCGGATGGGTTCTCGGAAAAGCGTAATATATTAAATTCTGAAGAGATATCTGTTATTCTAGAAACATTATTACGTATACGTAAGTACACTCGCATTAGTATACCGCACGAGTGATTTAGATACGGTTTATCTTCGCGGCCGCCTTTTCCAGATCTGAATTTTACATTTGCGTTATAAAACTCCGCCCGCGCGCGCATCCATTTTCCAATTAAAAAGCGCGGCCGCGTGCGGATTATTACACAACGCGCGGTCTCCCGCCGGCCACAACAAACAAATCAAACATGCATTATAAGTACGTACGATTTCTAATGAAACACGCCAATTTCTCGATTATTGTAAAGGAAACGAGAAAGTGAAAGAAACGAGAGCCAATTACCGTCAATCGTCGGCGGATCAATCATAAAAATAGATTGCCGCGCAGGAAACGCCGCGTCATATACACACACGCGAAAAAGCAGGAAAAAAGGAAGAGAGTGAGAGCTATATACGAACGCATCCCTTAATTACAATTTCCCGTTCTCAATTAGTCAGCGCGCGGGCAGTGGAATTTCGCGTGAGCGCGTTTCCGACTCGTGCGTGTGTGTATGTTGGGTAGTCGTCAGCAGCGCGATGTAAACAAATGGAAGGTAATGGTTCGGAAAGCGCGCGTATATGTGTGTATGTATACATATGGCTTCTGTAGGAATGCGCGCGTATATTACGTTTCAAAATGTGCTTACGAGAATGTCATTTTGTGGTATTACTTGCAACCAAAACTATATATACTTGGAAAAATAAAATTTTCTTATTTTTTTCAATCTTAAGTATGTATACAACTTGTTCTGAAAATGTATGCGTCTGTAAACATAATCCTGTAGAGCGCAAAATTCTAAGAAAAAAGTTCCTTTACCATTTTTTCATATGACTAGTACTTTTTTTAGTAACTGATGTGGTTAAATTGTTTTTAATAGAAAATGTATACCTATGTTTATAAGATGATATCTATAGACATACAATTCCTATTAAAAGCAAACAATTTAAACATATCAGTTACTAAAAAAGTACTAGTCATATGAAAAAATGGTAAAGGAACTTTTTTCTTAGAATTTTGCGCTCTACACGATTATGTATACAGACGCATACATTTACAGAACAGGTTGTATACACGCAGAAAACAATTTAATAATAGATCCTCTCTCGCAACTACACGTATAATGTTATTTGCAAACGAAAATACGCAATAACTTGTGACTTTACAAAAAAATCCTCAACTATTAAAACCCACGGTCTTGCAAAATCCGAGGCTATTTATAACCCATTCGTCACTTAAGCTGCAAGCTGCAGCTCCACCTTTCAAACGAAAAAAAAAATAGAAAGAAAATATGATTCTGCACACACGCGTGTATACGCAACAACGATAATACCCGCATCATCGCGCGACGAAATCCTTTGCAAACTATCCGCTTGCGCCGGGAAAATCGTCGTCGGAAAATTTTCTCGATTGTGTTGTGTCTCGTGCGCTCAGCGCGCTTTGCAATGACCGGCGCACGCGTTCCAGTTTCTCCCACACACACATACACACGCGCAAGCCGAAAGTCCGCGCGAGGGAGCTGAATATTCGATAAGGCTGTATCGATAACCGCGCGACTTCTCGTTTCCTTTTTTTTTCTTTCTTTCTTCTTTCGGTCGGTTTACAATAACAACGCGATCGTAAATATGCTGATGAGGAGAACGTTTCGGTTCTTTTTTGCTTCGCAGAGAAACGAACGAGTGGTGTAAGCTTTTTCGTAAAATATGTAGTTTATTAGAAAATGAATGGTTCCGTCTATAAGCGTATATAAAAGTACAAAACATTCGCATAAAATAAAATACACAGATCGTCTACTTTAAGAATTTCTCTATAATCTCATCGATGAACCACTTATCGGTGAACTGCAAGTGGTTGGCGTTCACCGACAAAAAGTGCAGCTTGCCCGACGCGTCCATCTCGCTCAGTCCCAGCCGATCCTAGAACCAACAAATATCTCTCAATCCTCCTTTTACCAAAAAAAACCTTCCACAATCAACAGCCTCTCGGATAAAAACCTCTTTGTACAACGCCGATTCCCTCAGACCCTCCGTCTCCACACCCTGCCCGGCTTTGTAATACCCGAACCACTCGGAAACTATCGGCTCCACCATCGTGTCCTGCTCGAACTTCACCATCACGAAGTTCTCCAGCTTCTTCAGGTTCTCCTTGTAGCTCTGCAACGCGCGAAAATAATACACACCACTCCGATAATAAAATGTATCGAGAGCAAAGTCGCGCGATAACGGCGCGATAAATCTATGTTATTGTACCTCGTTGACCCGCATCTCGTTGTTGATATCGGCGAGAAATATGCTCTTTTCCCTGTACTCCGCCTCCTTCAGCGGATCGTGCCAGTATTCTGCTTGCACCAGGTACTCCTGTACATACCTAATCCCACGAAGAAATATACATATCAACAGACATTCTTTTTAAAATCTATATTATACACACGCGAAAGTACCACCCACTTGGCGTAAGCAGCGTAATGTAGCAGCCTCCGAAGACGATCGCAGAGCGAGTGATGAAGCGACCCACAGTTGGGCACCCCGTAGACACCCTGGTGCTGTCCGCCCAGAGATATCAGGTTCCGCATTCGCGGTTCCGGGCACCGCTGTGCCACCGCTCGCCTGTCGAATAATTATTTTTGTTTTTCTTCCTCAACGTATAATAGGCATAGGAAATGTATAATAATCTGCATACTCTTACAAGAATTGCCCGCCCTGGGAGAACCCAATAGCGTTGTAGCCGTTCGCCAGTGCCGTGTCCTGGGACAATTCATCGCAGACCTGGGTCACCTGGTCGTTCACGTTCTTGAAGTAGCTGTTCTCCACGTCCTGCACGACATCGATGTATATAATCGTACAATAAAATGCGATAAAAGAAATGTACCTATATATACCTCGACGACGTTGTTCCCGATTCTAATAGACTTCACGTAGACGCCGGTCAGGTGCTCCTCGAGGATCCCCTTGATCGCGCCGAGGCTGAAGGAGAAGCAGCAACTGTCGCCTATGCGTATCGGAAACCATCATCTCTCGCGTCTCATACGTAATAAACATATAACACTCACCCATGCCGTGCCAGAGTACGACGGGAACGGGCGCGACGTCTGCCTGTGCCTCATTATGCCAGCCACCGGTTGCTACCAGAAACAGCAAAAACAACCGCGTCATTGTCGTTAGTAAAAACCTTTTAATGCGCGAGCGAGGAATCACGCCGGCTGCGTCTCTCAGCTGATTCTTCTCGCGATACATTATCGAGAAGCTAGAACCGCGGGCGGGACTCGCGCGAACTACTTTTGAAATTCGCGAACGCCGAGAGTCGGCGTTCCCGCTACGGTTGTGCCGGTCGGTAAGGAAGGCCGCGATTGTAGGATTTTAGAAGTTGAAGTCATATGGTTGCGTGTTTATTCGGCTACTTACGTATAGTGCTTTTTTTTTAGAGACGTGTAGTTCTTCCGTAACAAACCGAGGAAGTGATGTGGGTCAAGGACTGTCTATATCTACCCGGCGATAGCGAAAGTGTGGATAAAAACATCGGGCTTATCCCTACTCGAGCTCTCTTTTAATCAATTAAATTCCCACCTAATTCTCGCACCCACGCCGCGTGTACTACTGCGTCAGCGGCCCGACGAAATTTAAAAATAAAAAATATAAGCGCACGCGCTCGAGTGCCTGCACTATATAGACCAGCCGTCTGCGCAAGCGTTAAAAACGTTAAATTTATCGCACGAGAGAGAGGGAGGAATGCGCGCATTAGCGAGGGAGTCAACGCACGCGCTGATGGGTTACGAAAGCGCGTACGTGCGTGTCAAGTGATTTGTGTTGACTTTGGATTGGATAACTATATAAACCCTTTTCCTGTATATGTGGCGTGTGTGAAAAAAAAGCGTTACTCATGCGTGGCCTTAATAATTTTCGTGCGGAGATATCTATGTGGGTCAGAGCTGGCGTAAAGTTGCAGTTTATGTGTACGCGACAAGAAGCAGAGATTACGTATTCTCACCGGCGCTTTTCTTTTACATAGCGCGTTATCATTATGTACAGGCAGCCTCGACGACAAGGCTGGCTTCTAATGAACTCCTATCTTAATGAAAACCCAACTTATATACTTTTCTGTACGTGCGAGTGACAATACGAGGCGAACAGCCAATCGATCATCGTCGGCTTTCAATAAACTCGTGGCGCGAAAGAGACGCGCAGGAATTTCTCCTCATCGGCGGCGGCGCAGCGAAGATTTTTCTTATATACTTTATGCGCCACACGCGCCCCGGCTTTTCACTGTACGGCTATTGTCTTCGACGCGGTTTTTCTCGGTGCGGTGAAAGAGCGCGCGAGGGAATTTCGCTCGGAGTTATTTTTTTTATGTGCCGGAAATTGCGGGGGTTTTTGCTATAAATATGAGTGTATTTATAAATATGGCGGGCGAAATCTATGGAAGTCAAAAGAAAAGAAGTAATTTTTTTGTTGCTTGGAGTGGGTATCAGATTTTCGAATTAATAAGATACTTTATTAGTACTAAACTAAACACTAAGTAATACGTGTATTTGAAAATCGTAAAAACTGGCAAAAACTTAGTGATTTTTCACTAATTATCGAAGATTTTATAAGATTTTGGTCTTCATTTAGCACTTTTTCGCCATTTTCAAATTCACATAAATTTGCACAGGAGCTTGCGATTTCAACGATATTTAAGTTACATTAAAGCTCTTTTCTTCTACTTAATTTTTTTAGTAACTACAGAAAAATTAATTATTAAAACGTACTTTTGGAAAAGAAATATTTACAATGTATCGTGGTAACAAAAGATCATGTTTAGATAAATTTTTATAGGCATTTGGTAAAACAACTCTGGTTTTAATTAGAATTTACTACGAGCAATTAATGATTAGCGATCAGTACTAGAAATTGTTCGAATTGTCTTTAAATTTTATTCGTAGAAGAAGATTATTCGATAACCGTGGACCATTTTAACCGTCTGGTCGCTACGGCTTTGCACGGAATTCCTTGTATTATTTTGAGACATCTAATGTATCGCGCAAATAAAAGAATTCGGAATTATATATAATATAATGTGCCGCTTTGTGCTCGCGCGCTCTCGTATTGAGGAGGGATTAGCTCGCGATCTTTTCACGTCCAAAGTATGTATATGTATATATAACATGGCGAGCGAGTAGTTTCTTCTTCTTTTTCTTCTTTTTAATTGACTCGCGATGAGTCGGTTGATTATTCAGCGGTCAAAGACGAACGGCGAGCGATATTGCGAGAGAAAAGTAAAGGCTTTGCAGGACTGTTGGAGCAGGTATATTGCTTGCAAGATTTAATAATTTCTCTTGGAAGAATAATTCGTCAAGTGTGAGATTTTCGATGATTTTTTTGTAAATAGATACTCGGTAATTAAGCTCATATGCAAAGAATGTTATTTAAAAAATGCCGCAACATAAAAAAGAATTTTTAATTTATTTTTAAAATAGCAAGAATGTATTCCTTCAAGACAGCCGTAAAAGAATGCTATTAAAAACTCACAAATAGCTTCTCTATCATTTCCACAAAAACGTGAAACAGCCCCTTAAATCCCAGCAATTAAACAAAAAAAAGCCTTACTCAACATCATCCACACCGTACCACCTCATAAGCTCACAACTATTACATAAATCCTCCTCGTTTACGATATATATATTTATAAAAACAGCCCGCGCTCAGGTGCATGCGGCGGTGGCGGCGGATGACTTCATCGCTCGTGACGAGAGCGACTAATTTCGCGCGCGCGCGCGCGCAGAAATTTCGTAACAAGAGAGACGGGGAAAGAGAACTTCGCCGCGGGCCCTTGTTCTACTCTTTCTTTCTTCCTTCCGCGAGAGAGTGAGAGTGAGAGAGCGATGACTATCGGCGTGGTGGCTGCGACTCGAGGTCGGAATGATTTTGTGTGAGAAATGTGAGATGAAAGATTGAGTTGGCGTGGCGTTGGTTGGGGAAAAGTCATTTTTATTTTAGCAGTGGGCTGTTTATTTTCTAACGTAGGCATGATAAAACGTATTTAATTATTTATTTTTAGAGAGAGACTGGCCTCATATTCGCATTTTGCATCGAAATGACTTTGTATGTTTATACCTAAGATGGCATTTTACTTTAAATAATAAAGTAAGAGGCGCTGAAATAGGGAAGGATTATATACTTTATCAATAATACATCGGCCTCAATGCATTTAAATGTAACGAGCGGAATAAAATTCCAGAGGCAATCTTTATTTTTAAATTTATCGAGCGATTTAGAATTTCATTAATTCTAATAAAATTTATTAGTAAATAACTTATTCTTGTAAAAAATATATTTTAAATAAACTAAAATTTTTAAAAACTTAAAAGAAAATTATATAAATATATCTTTAGATTATGAATCTAATAACTTAACTTAGTCTATCTTTTATTTACTCATAAAATAATATCAATATTATTAAAAATTATTAATATTAATAAATTTATTAATTTAAATTAATAAAATTAATTATCAATATCTAATATATATATATTTAAAATTATATTAATAATATAAATATCGAATTGAATTTTTCTTCATCTCAACGTCAATTAAAAGCAATATTATCATTGAACTTAAATAAATCGAAATGACCAAGATTCCTAAGTGTTTTTCGCAAGATAAGTACAAAGTCGACGGATAAGTAGGCACTTAAATTCATGAGAGGAAAGACACTAACGCCACATGATAACTTGCAGATATCCGCGCATAAATACTTCAACAATAACAAATAAAATATTCTCCATATACTCCATTCACACATGCATTCTATAAATTTTTTCAAAAATCCTCTATACAACCCGCATTCGAAAATCCAAAATATACTTTCAAAATCTTGCAACCCAAACCAATCCCTACCTTACCGACGCCAGGTATCTTACCACCTCCCCTCTCCCTCTCCCGCTAAAAACTAAAAAATTTTCCGAAAAATTTCCTCACCGCATCACCCACCAACCTCAAATCATATCTCTCTTCGCACTTTAAAACCCGCGGCGTCTCCGCTCGCTCCGCAGGCACATATACATCCCACTATACACCACTGACGCACGTGTGCGTAGGCGGCACGCGACGACCTAACCTTAACCGAGAGATGTCGCGCCGGCTGCTGTAGTACATGCACACGCACCCCCTACTACTACCCTGTGATGGGCGCACGTACGCGTGTGTACATACGAAATCTCGCCAACCGGCGGCGGACTCATGACCGGCTGCTGCTGCTGCTACCTGCCTGCCTGTCCGCCCGCGTGCAAGCTGTCATTGTCCTCCAGCTGATGTATAATAAAGTGCGTGCGGCAGCTCTCGTGTATTACAGTGCTATATACGCGCCACAGTCGAGTACAGATCGTCGCTCGGTTAAGAAAGTGCCTATATATGTACAATGGATTTTTCGGTGTAAAGGTGAAAAGGAAAAGCTCGACTTTCTCTTTCCCTCAGGATATATTACACCCCCCACTGTGCTTGTGTGCGAATGCTGCAGTACGGTGCACCGAATGAAGCGCTCTCTCGCTTTGTTGTCAGTGTGCGTATAGCTATATATATATATATATATATATATATATATATATATATATATATATATATATACACACACGGAGTGTATATAGGTGTACATACATATTAGACGGAAGGTGTGTAATGTACGGTGGGTTGAATAAATTTTGACAGAAGATACAGAGGGGCCAGCTGCACGTGCAAAAAGACAGAGAGGAAGGAGACCGACCGCAGCAACGTCAACCCGACGTCGATATCTGTGGAAAAAAAATTACGGAATCCTCTTTCGCGCACGCTCCCCCTGTGTGTGTATACACAATATACTACGCGCAGCGCAAGAGAGAGAGAGAGAGTAGGTAGTACATCGTGTACATATAACAGTATACGACCTAGCTGCTAAGTCCGGGTGTGCTCTGCTCAGTTCTCTGGCATAGGCAAAGAGAGAGAGAGAGAGAGAGGAGGCAATACGGTTATAACCTAACCTGAGAGTCGCGAGCCAGCCGCGCTGACACAGTGAACGACGCGTGTCGGAGAGAGAGGCAGAGGCGCGTATAAGCCGAGGAATATACCCACAACGAAAACGCGCTGCTGCTTCTCGTCCCGTCGTGTCCTCGTCTCGCGTCCGCATGCCCGGACGACGGCCCGGGCGCTGACGTGGGTACGCACACGCGAGAGCCTAGACGGAGGGGGAGGAGGAGGAGGCGGAGGAGAAGGATAACGACGGGGAAGACGAAGACGGTCAAGACGGCGGGACCCAAGAGGAAACGGCAGGAGCAGCAGGGCTCGGAGATGAGCGACCATGGCTGCATACACTTGAACAACTTCAAGGCAGCCAAGGGCATACAGCCCTACAAAGTCATACACTCGTTCTTCGTCACGAGCACGAGCAACGAGGCGCGCGTTCGCAAGGTAAGTGCGATTTTTTTTCCGTTATATACAGCCGTGTCAGCGATTGCATATATACTCGTGCGTGCGAATTGTATATGTAGTGAAAGAAACACGCACGCCAGGAGTGAGAGAGAGAGAGAGTGTATCAACGTATCGCGTACGCATTGTTCTTTGTTCGAAGAGAGGGGGGGGCAGCGAAGCTCCGTTATACTTTTCTCCCCTTGCATGCCTTCTTTTCATTATTTGTTTTGCCCGATGGGGGATTTAAAAATGGCGAGCGCGTGGGAAGAGCGAGAAAGAGAGAGAGAGAGGAGCAGCAGCAACGGGAGATAAGGAAGTAACCCCGCGTGTACAAGTACCTATACGTGAGTACATTGTTTTGGCACAGGCGTCTGCGATGATGATGGGAGGAGCGTGCGTGTGGTTTTGCAGATACATGGGGGGACGTGCGGTCGCGGTTATTTATAAGCGATGCCGCGAGTGGAAGAGGTCTAGTAACTTTTTTCCCTCAGTTGAGAATTGAATGAAACAGAGAGAGAGAGAGAGTTTGTTGACAGTGTCACGTGATTCGCGTAACAGTGTGACTGTAGCGATTGAAATCTGCAAGGGGAAAAAATGATACGAACGAGTGACATTGGAGCAGCCACGGTCTATAAACTTCGTTATCTCCGCTCTCGACGTTATCGCGCCTTAATTGTTTAATCCTATACAGTGAGCTCGACACCACAGTTATTTATCAATCGAGAATAATCCCTTTCCGAAGAAGTCAGCCTCGAAACGCTCCGTTTGTTTAAACAGCCGCGGCATGACCCATTTAACGAATCAAACACCAAACTTTAGGCCTTTGATCTGCGCATACCAAGGTCACGCGGTCGTTTAAATAGAACCATCGCCAGCAGCGCACGCGACGCGCCGCGCGCTCTCTCTCTCTCCCCTCGCGAAGAGGCGGCTCTCCCGCTCCAGATTTCTGGCAGGTGTCCGCGCGCCCGCCCGCTTGAAATAAATGACCCGATAGTGTGCTCCCTCCCACTCGATGTAAAACTTTTTTTTCTTTTTTTTTTAATTAATAAAATATTTCGAATCTTTCGTGTTTTCTCGTATATACAAAGTGTTTGCAGGTCGGCAGGTAGGGGGGGGGGGTCCAAAGTTTAGACGACTCACTTGAAAATTGAAGTCAACTATAGACGTGCTCGGTTTCGATATAAGCTATTGCAGATTGTGCAAAATTTCGAAATTCTAAATTACGAAAATCATATTTTCGAATGTAACAATTCACCTACTGTCCAAAACATCGAATTTCATTAATAAAATTTTAATAGGGATACAATAAACATATTTCGAAATAAATCATTAGAAACAAGTTATATTTGCTTTGAAATCGTATTGATGAAATTCGATGTTTTGGACAGTAGGTCAATTGTTAAATTCGAAAATATGATTTTCGTAATTTAGAATTTCGAAATTTTGCACAATCTGCAGTAGCTTATATCGAAACCGAGCACGTCTATAGTTGACTTCAATTTTCAAGTGAGTCGTCTAAACTTTGGACCCCCCACCGGCAGGTACCAAAAGTGAAAGTTTTAGAATCCTTTGAAGTGCAGTTTTTTTCCCCCAGAAAGATTAACGACCTGGAAATTTTCCCTACGCTTGTCCTTCCGCGAACCCTTGCTAATCCATCCGCAACCCGTAATAAACCAGACCGGCTGCCAGCACCCCCGGCGAACTTTTCATAGACTTACCGACCCTCCGTCCGGCTCGTATTCGCACAGCTGCGTGAGCACCGCGCGTAATATACCTATAGGTATACGTATACACGTATCGTATATATAGCCGTAACGGTGCATTGCGAATTTATGATCCCGGCGTTCAAAGGGCCCGCTTCGAATGACAATGCGGGAGCGGCTTGTAATAAATTTTGAGGAATTATATACATACAGATATATGGCGACTCTATAAAACAATATCTTTTTCGTATTGTGTATAATATAGGCTGTGAGCTGTTTGTGCCACACGTGCAAGACGTACAAAGACCGGCTGCACTCGTGTCTGCACTGCATATTCTTCGGCTGCTACGTCAAAGGCCACATACAGGAGCATGCCAAGACGAAAAAGCACTTTCTCGGTAACCCTCCTAAACTTAATTAAAAAAAAAAATTGCTATAATGTTAACGAAAAAAATAAAACAAAAAAAAAATGCAGCGGTCGACCTGTGCTACGGCAACATCCTGTGCTTCCAATGCGGCGACTACGTCTACGACCGCGAGCTGCTGACCGTCGCCAAGTCCCAATGGAGCGAGACGGCCAAGTCGCTCAGTCTCGGCGAGTTCTACAGGACGTGGGAGCCATCGGTGAACGAGGTCGAGCTGCTCCGCAAGAACCCCCGCAGGCGGCGGGTCGTCGAGAACTCGACCATTGGTAAGTGTATAATATATATGAGCAATTCTCAGAATTTTCTGCCAAAAAGGGTCACAAAAAAATAATAAAAAAAATTTTGAAGCACACTTCTGTTATAAGTTTTTTCTCGTTCTGTAGGTCATGTAGTATACGAGAAAATTTTCGAACAGTCGAAAACGGTCTTCTGACACCGTTTTAGAAAAAAATCCATTTTTCTTATGAAAATTTAACGTGGGAAAAATGGACGAAAAGTAGTCACTGATGACGAGCCAATCGTAAGCTTTTAAATGTGCCAACAAATATTCCACAAAAAAAAAACGATTAAATTAGATGAAAAGAGCTTTAATTTAAGCTAAAGATCATTAAAATCGATCGGTTCTGCGCAAAGTTACGTGCATTTGACAATCGCGAAAAATGACCAAAAATGAGCGATTTTTTCCGAATCCACGTAATTCAATCATGTAGAGCGGATGTAGAGTGGATTTTTATCGACATTTTCAAAAATTTAACGTTTTTTTGTATATATGGTTATATTTACGTACTAGTGTCGATAGTTTATTATTAAAACATAGTTTACAAAGTATACTATAGAAAAGAAGAATTGAAAAGCAATTAAAAGATTTTAAAGAGCATATTGGTCGGGGTATAGGTGACAAGTAGCGCCGTGGAATACGGGAAAAAGTAAACGGAGCGGCGAAAATTGGAACCCTTCGAGATTCCGAAAATACGTTGCATGCACGGATTTTACCTAATGTAATGAATAATTAGTAATTAATATTGTGCGTAAAAACCGATATATGTATATTTAAATACATTTAGCCGTTGCGATATCTTGTATTTTTTTTAATAAATTTTGTTTTTTTTTTTTATTGTATATATTAGTAATTTTAATTTATTGGTAATTTTTCAACTTCTCTAAAATAACAATTAATATGCTAATAGATTGACATATTTCGCTAACAATAAACACCTATTTCCATAATTATGCCATTTATCAATTACACACATTTACATATTCCAGATAACCCCGATAATATACTAAAAATTTTCTCCCATCAAACAACAGGACTCCGCGGACTGATAAACCTCGGTAGCACGTGCTTCATGAACTGCATCGTGCAGGCGCTGATCCACACGCCGCTGCTGCGCGATTACTTCCTAGCCGACCGTCATCACTGCCCCCAGCCGAATCGCTGCCTCGTCTGCGAGGTGTCCAGCCTCTTCCAGGAGTTCTATTCGGGTAACAAGGCCCCTCTAATTTTGCACAAACTCCTACACCTCATTTGGACGCACGCGCGTCACTTGGCCGGCTACGAGCAGCAGGACGCCCACGAGTTCTTCATCGCCACCCTAGACGTGCTGCACAGGCATTGCGAGCAGTACTCCCAGGCTGCGCCGCTCCTCGTCAAGGATAATCCGCATCATTGTAACTGCATCATCGATCAGATATTCACTGGAGGCCTCCAGAGCGACGTCGTATGTCAGTCATGCAAGTATGTCATTTTGTTTCTTTTTTAATGCGCGCTGGATATTTTATGAGAAAGTGTCTGGCGTATCGATGAAATGCGATAAAATTTTTAATAAGCTGTGCATATTTTAAGCTTAAATTGATTATTTTCATATTTAATGGCTTACAGTTTCAAATAACGTCGAGATTGACATTTCAATAGAGTTATTAATTAAGTAAGGAAATACTATTGACCTAAATCTATACAGATCAGACAGCTTTTTTCCAGACGATAAAAATAAAAATTAACGATATCACTATGCATCTTTCAGTGGCGTCTCGACGACGATCGACCCCTTCTGGGACATCTCGCTGGACTTGGGCCCAACAGCAGGCAGCAGCGGTGGCAGTGACGGTTCGAGCGCGCCTACGTCACTCCTCGACTGCCTGGAGCGATTCACACGAGCGGAGCACCTCGGCTCCTCGGCCAAGATAAAGTGCAGCAACTGCCAGACGTATCAGGAAAGTACGAAGCAGCTGACGATGAAGCAGCTGCCCATCGTGGCGAGTTTCCATCTCAAGCGCTTTGAGCACTCGAGCATCCAGGATAAAAAGATCTCGACGTTCATCTCGTTCCCGGAGCAGCTTGACATGACGCCGTTCATGTCGCATCGGAGAAACGGAAACAACAACAGCTCGCCCGATGGACTGTCCAGGAAGAATGGGGAAGACGCTGCCTTCAGTGACAACAGGTGTGTGATTTTTATTATTATGAGAAATTTTGTTGGTTTGTTTGGTGAAAATATGGATGCTGATGGTGGTGTTTTTTGGCTTGCAGGTACTCGCTGTTTGCTGTGATCAATCACGAGGGCTCGCTGGAAACGGGCCACTATACAGCTTTCATTCGTCAGCAGCGGGACCAGTGGTTCAAGTGCGACGATCATCTTATCACGAGGGCTAGATTGAAGGACGTCTTGAATAGCGAAGGGTAAACTTTTTTTTTGTTTAGTTATTTTATGTATAACAAACAATGAAAAAGATTATAGATATTAACTGGTTTTGTTTCCGTTTCTGTTTCAGGTATTTACTGTTTTACCATAAGCAAATTCTAGAGTACGGTCGAAATAGCAAAGCGTGAAAAAGTCTGACACGTTGTGATTTATTATGCGACTAAATAAGATTCCACTTTTCAAGTAACTTAGCAATTAAGTTAGCCAACCGTCGAGAGAAAGAGACAAAAAGAAAGAGAAAGAGAAAGATGGATTTCTTTCCGAGCATGATACAGGTGAATTTAAAAAAGAAACGACGGCGTTGAACTGCTGATAAATTCTCAGGAAAAGAGAAAAGCCTGTAATTATTTTGTACAATCATGTTTGAAACTGTTTCACTATGTGCGCAATAAAGCGAGCGATTTATTGACGAAGACTTGCTATATATACTTAGTGTATAGATTTTTTTCTAGTATAGACGAAAAAGTCGCTGAGAACGCGAATTTCCCTATGGATTCACACAGTGTGGTGTGACAAATTGACTTTAGAAACTTTGATCTTAACTTTCTTTTCTTTTCTTTCGTTGGTATTTTTGCCTCTATTTTGTATTGCCGTAGGAATGAAAAGGAAGAAAGAAATGATCAAGGATTTTGCCCTTACAGACTCAGAATTAATAAAAAAAACTATGATTAATTCTAATAGTTAATGCGGTGTTCTTTTTATAGTCAATTAACGTAATTCAATTATTTTGTACGTTGACGATGAATATTTTTTCTAAATGAAATTAAATTACGACGAAGCGCTTGAGCGGAATCGAATTTTGATTCTGCACACGTTACAATGATTGTCAAATTTAGGGATATACTATATCAGAGTATAGATTTAATTCACAATGATACATTTTGTTTTTACTCATTTCGTAATGCGAGACGACATAAACTTGCGTATTGAAGCGTGGAATATCAATGTGCGTTTATTTATTTACTGTGTTCACAAAACGAAGCATTGATTGTTAAATGAAAAAACCCCTCGTGTGAATTGATATGTAAGAGGGGTGATGATCGATAAAACGGGTTAAAGAAAAAAAAAACTACGCCGCTCTTATAATATTTTGTATAAGGCTGTCAAGAGAACGTGCGGAAATAAAAAACATACCTATATTTAAACATAAGGAGTTGGTTATTATTTATAAACAAATGTTTTACAAATCCTCTGTTGATTCCCTTATATCCTAGAGTAAAATATTCTCTATTAAAATAAAAATTCATAAAAAAACATTAAGTTTTCTCCTAGAAAATATCAACAATATTCAGAAAGGAATGTTATTAATACGATTTAAATTTATGTTTACGAATATGTATATGATCGGTTTTTTGTCATATCACGGACGAAATTTTTTTTTTTGCTTAAACTTTTTTACACCATATTTTGAACCACTATGAATTTTTTCAGATTTTTTTACAATTATTTTCGGAGCTAAAAATCATCAAAGTAGCACTTTTCATGAATTTTCATGATTTTTAGCAATTTTCAAACTCATTTTACTTATAATAGTTGCATTCTACAAAAAATCATCAAGGGACTTTTGTCATAAAAAATCTATATTTTCCGGTTTTCCGGTTATCTGGTTTTCACGTTGACTGAATTAGTAAAGGAAAGAAAAAATGTGTCGTGTTGAACAAAAAATTTCATCATTTTATTTCTTTTTTCTTCTATCATGAGAACAACGTATAAATATATCTTAGCAATCATGCCCTGTCCAGGCAGATGTTGATACGTATATCTTATTTTTATTTCAATTGAATCTTCTACTTCACTGACGATTCAGTGTGGAATAATAGATGGTTTAAATGAAATCATAACAATTATCCAAAACTAAAATGTACTTCACCGATACTCGTACACCAATTGCCGCTTTTATTTTACAATTCTTTTTTTCTTTTCGTTTGAAATAATATCAGTAAAATCAATCTGATGACGACAAAGTAGGAGTTTTTTAAGATTCCTTGAGATCGCAATTTAAAAACTACTTAAAAATCATTTGTAGATTTGTCAGATTTAAAATAGCATCTAATAAATATAAGGCATTCAACAAAGTATCATACCGTAATAAATAAATAAACGTGATATGAAAGGGAAATTTCCCTGGCCTTAAATTATGAAAATTTAATATTACTATTGAATCAGAAACAAGGCCTAAGAAACGTGCTTTGATATTTTGAAATTTGTTTCAAGCTCAACAAAGCCTGTATTAAGTAAACAAAACGATCTATTAAAAAATGTTGTACGTACTTATTGTCATGTAAAGGCTTAATTGAAATATTCAACAAATTTGATAAATAAAAACTGATATAGACAGACTAAATAACAAAATTCATATTTCATCATTTATTAAAACAAAATTAGAATAAATAAACATCTTTCAAAAATATTTTTTTTTCACTATCATCTTTTTTGTGCAGTCTTTAATTTATTCAACAATAAGAGATACATTTTTCACTTCGTATCGAGATATATTTCCTTTTTTTCATGTACAGCATACATTGATTATTATGCAACTTTAGCTTTAAATAAAAAAAGTTCACAAACACAAGTACTATTACTTTTTTGATTTATTTAAAAAATGAAAGATGTACTTGCTTCTATTTAAAAAAAAACTAAATTAGTAGTTCAAAGCATTAATAATTAAAATATATCCAAATTTATTACGTAACATCTTGGATTTTTTTAACTATTTAGGAATAATACCTTTTCAAATTAAAAAACAATGGACAATTACAAGGACTGACCTAAAGAACTTACACAAATATACATCACATAATACCATTTACTTTCTTTCTGTCGAAAGTCATTGCTAGTATCTCTGTTTTTAGAATAAAATTAGAACTATCAATTACTTCCACTAAACTATTATGCAATTTGTAAAATTCTCATTATCACCTCTATTTCATTTTATAATACGATTTCAGCAAGGTACTTTAGAAAGAGCGCTTCAATCGTTCTCTCTTTAGTATCTCGGTGAAAAAGTATGATAAATCCATAAAATAAATAATGCTAAGATTGCAATTATCTCTATAACAATCATATAATCACTTGCTCGCAGTTATTTTAAAATAATTTTTCTTTAACATATAGTAGAACGTATCGTATCTATATACAGATTAATTTCCAATCATCTTTGACTTACTAAAATATCTCAGAATCGTAGCACGTACAATTTTTTCGACATTATCATTATTTTAAATCAGTGTCAAAGTAGAATTAACATAATAATGCAATTACCTAAAAATTGCATTTTCTTATATTAACGTAAAAAAAAAAAATATTAGAAAAATCAGTCTGCAACTAAAACTGGTTCAAAACAGATGTGTTAGATTTCAACAGCTTATTTAAATTTATACGAATCCTTTTGTACAAAATATTTATCACAGACGAGGAAATGCTGCACGATCCAGATACGGGATCTCTAATAAATAAGACTCGATAAGGTCGCTTCGGACGAGTATTCGTAGACCTTACCATAATGTACACAATGACTGCAATTTAGTAATTGTAAAGAGATGTGTGACTACTTGCGCATTATTATTGATTTCTTACGAATCAAAAGGCGGCTGATTAAACTGAGGTGCCAGGCGACGTTTTCCGTAGAATGCTGAAAATAAAAAAAACATTTGTCATTATAATTATGGGAACAGGCTTAAGACATCTCAGAAAACAGTATAGAAATAATTACAGCGTTTACTGGGTGTGGTCTCCGCTACTGTTTCCCGCGTTTGCATCTTTCTGCAACGAAACGGGAGAGATTGTGATGCTCGCATTGTTCTTGTTCTTTTATTGGCTGTGAGTACTAGACTCCGATGTGCCACAATGCATGCTAAGTGAATACACATAGGGTAAGTGTGCCAGTTACTGTGCCCGCTTCAGTTGCTGTGCCCTTAGATCATTTTCATTTATATTTGAGTATAATCATATTTAATCATAAATATCTAAATTTTTATAATACAGTTCAATTCATGCTTTTTATTGTTAAACCCACACTATAACTTAATTATTCTTATAATATATTTAAAATAATTTATTAAATTTCTCATCGCGATTTTTATGATTTTCTTATCGAAACGCTTAATAATATGCCTATACAAAAATGATTGAAATTAAAACTATAAAAATAACATTTTTCATAATAAAAAAATACACTTAATGTTTATAAAATCCATCTAGTTGACAAAAGAACAATAAAAAAGTAGTTTTGATTCATATTATTGTTTAATTTAATATAATCCAGTAACTAAAACGAATTTTCGGCATGTTTCTATTACTGTCCACAGTAACTGGACAAGTTTTCATGAATTTATTTAGTTATTGTGCCCCCTCGCGGTAAAAAAAGATTAACTATGAGTTATTAAATTAAGATGTTTTATATTTTCTACTATAAAAGAATATCGAGAAAGCTTTTTTCTCCCAATGATTCTTAGTTCATAAACTTTTGTTTTTAATTTTGCAAGATGTGTCTGATAGGTTATTAATTCAAGTGGTTTCTAGTGTAAACTTCAACGAATCCAAGTGTTGAAAATAATGTAATTAATGATTGGTTTATGGTGAGGGGCGCCAAATGTTTCAGAGGAGCCATTTGTTCTGTGAATATATACCGTACATGAAACCATAATATAAATTACTATAATGGCTACGTTTTGAATCTGCAACCAACATTTTAATTTGCTAGCTGATTGTGATACAGTAGTGATTTTTTTTTTTTTTTTTTATTTTTTTTTATTTGTTTATAGTCGCATCCCCCGTAGGCGGGTATTAGCGACTTAAAACAGTCTTTATTAAAATATATCAGATATAATACAAAATATTTACATATTATATAGTGTGTGTATACAAGAATGTTTGTATTTCTTAGAATTATATAAGATGTCTCATTTTTATTGAGTCTATAAACTTAACTACTTTGTAGCATTGATTGTAGTTATTTAGTATCGCTGGGAGATTGTTTTTCAAGTTGCACTTTTTCCGCTCGGGTTCATATTTCGGGCACTCAAGTAAAATATGGCTTGTAGTTATTGGGGTTTTACATTTATTACACTTCTGTTTTTCTTCTTTGGAGAGTAGATATTGGCGAGTGACTTTCGTATATCCTATGCGAAGTCTTGTTAGCAATACTTGGTCTTTTCTATTTAATTTGTTTGTCGGATTGGGGTCTGTTACATTTTTCTTAATCTGTCGGAGGTAACTGTGATTAGGGTTTGATTTCCACCAGTTGTTCCATTCCACTTTGATTTTTTTGTTGAGGCGATTGATAAGGTCTTCAGTATATGGTTCGGGGTTTGTGGTAGAGTATTTTAGTTGGCTTGCTAGTATGGCTGATTTTGTTAGTCTATATTGGTATTGATCTGGAACTTGCGATTCGTGAATTATTATTTTTCCTTGTGATTGTTCTATTAGATTATTTATTTTATAAAGAGTGTGTTTATTTTGGGGGTTTTGTAGGATTTCTAGTACCAGGTTTGGGTAGTCCGTGTGTATAAGAAAGTTGTTGTTTACATTTTGAATGGTGTAGATTGTATTTAGAATAAGAGCTTCCATTGTAGTTTGAGCACTGTACCAGCCAGGTAGTTTTATTAGTACATTTTCATTTTTTGGTAGAATAGCAGCTGCTCCGATTGATCGGTTATTTTTGGACTTGTGAATGGTTGTGAATATGTGTATGGATTTTGGGTATTTCTTTTTCAACTCCGAAAAAGTAGTGTTTTTGTCATTTGTGAATGATCCACAAGAGTCGTTGCTTATCCAGAGATAATTGGCTTTTTGGACATCTTCATAGTTTCTATTTGGGATTTTAATTTTTGAGTCACTTAAGTATTTTTTAATACGGTTGTAGGTTTCGTTGAAGTTGGGTTCATTGTGATCAGTTGTTGTATTTGCTATTTTAGACACTAACTCGAAAGTTTGATTTTGCGGGGAGTTTAGTATTTTGATGACGTACTTTAAAGTGAGTTGTTTCCTTCTTAGATATAAGGGCATCATGTTGCTTTCGCTTAATATGCTATAAGTCGGACTCGTAGTGAATGCTTCTGTAGCGATTTTCATGCTTATGTTCAATATAGGATCGAGTTTCTTCAGTATATAGTTTTTTGCAGAGTTATAGACGATACTTCCGTAGTCTAATTTTGATTGGATGATTGCCTTGTAGGTATTTGTTAGGGTTTTTTGGTCTGTCCCCCAATTTTTGGCTGAGAGTATTTTTATTATGCTTAATCTTTGAATGCATTATACTTTGAGATTGGTTATGTGTGGATTCCAACTTAGTTTAGCGTCGAAAATCAGACCTAGTATTTTTATTTGCTTTACTACTTCTATTGGTTTGTCTTCTATCTTGAGTTCAGAGTTGAGTGCTTTGTTTTTGCTTCTACTGAATATTATAGTTTTGGTTTTATTTTTGGAGAATTTGAATCCGGATCTGTTAGAGAAATCATCGAGTTTATTGAGTGTGTTTTGTAGAATACTTTGGCTAGTAGTTAAGTTATTTCCCTTAGTAAAGATTGTTACGTCGTCTGCGAACAATGTGTACGATACGGGTGGATCGATGTAGTTGTGGATTTCGTTGATGCAGATTAAGAAAAGGGTTACGCTAATAACTGACCCTTGTGGAATACCATTTACAATATTAATCGGGTTTGATAGGTTACCGTTTACTCTTACTTGTATGTTTCTATCCGTGAGGAAGTTTTTTATAAAGTAAAACATATTACCTGTTATTTTGTGTTTTTTAAGTAGTTCTAGAATGTTACGTCTCCAAAGCATGTCGTAGGCTTTTTCCATATCAAGGCATGTAGTAGTATGATTATTAGAACTAGTACCCTTGCAAGTCTTTGATCAAATATTATGAAAAAGAAATATGTGGATTTCAAAATAATGAAACGAATTCCAGCTTTAGAATGTGCAATAGAAGGCTAAAGGTAAATTTTAGCACAAATTTAATAATGTAATAATAAATTATCAAAAAAAAACAAAAACAAATGGACGCATATGAGTGTTTTGTAAAAAAAACTTAGTATCAGGTACTGTTACGTAAGGGTAGTTAACTTGGCAAACTTTGAGCTTCGCATTTTGTAAAGGCTAGAGGATTAGGTGATTTCAGAGAAATAGACGCGAAAGAATAGTTGTTAAAAAACTTTGTACCGCCTGCTGCTATGGAAATGGCAGTTGACAAGAGAACTCAACTTGTCAGCCAACTTTGAGCTTCGAGTTTTATAAAAGCAAGAGAATCAGGTGATACAGAGATTTGAATTGTAATTCTGAGAACTTGTACTTTTTTCTTTTATTCTTTGCGATAGCTACAAAGAAAAAATATATTATTGTTATCTTTTTTAACAACTTTAAATTCTCTGTTGAAATACTAATAAAAGTTTAATGTTTTTATCCAAACAATCTTGCTCTCAACAACTGTCCAACTCTCTACAAAAAACTTGACTGAAAGCTTAAATGTTTTTTTTAAACAATTATAATAAACACTTTTAAAAACTATTTTTTAAAGTATTTTCTAACATGGTTCTACTATATTTACATGTAAAAGTATACATTTTCAAGAATTTTTTACTCAAAAATGTTCGTGGCAACCTGTATTGAAAAAAATTCTAAAAAATTTGTCAGCATCTGTAGAATAATAGTATATTTTTTTTTGTAAATGTCCGCATTCAATGACATTTTCATAGAACAACCTTAAAAAAATATTCAAATTTAAAACTTTTGTGAATAACAATATTCCCATTTAATAGTGTTATTAATAATTTCAATCTTTTTCCAAATCTCTACAAAAAGAATTTTAAATAAAAGCTTAAATATTTTTTAAAACAATTAAAAAATACTTTAAAAAGACAAATTATTTCAGTATTTTCTATTTTATTTTATGAAAAGGAATTCTATTCGAATAATAATAGTAATAAATGTTTGTGTTCTATATTGTCGACATTGATTTCTTTCACGCGGATACTGAAAGCCAAACCCAAAACCATTGTGAAATTAATAAACGTGTAACCTTATACTTAATAAACATTGTTTAATGTACTTTTACTCTTAAAAAGTTGTGAAATCTCTCAAAAAAATGTTCTTATAAAAGTTAAAACTTATACGCAAGTATAAGTTTGGTTTATTATAGTATTGCATATTCCCTTTCTCCCACCCTCTCACTCCCTCACTCTCTCACGCCCTCCCTCCCTGCCGCCCTCTCCATCCCCTCCCTCGACATGTGTCAAACTCTGTACCAACAACTTTAACGAAAGCCTATAGATATTTTTTTAAAACAATCGCAGTAAAGCAAATAGTATTGTTAATAAAACTTTCTACGAAAGTATAAAATAAGACAAGTATAGAAGTTTTTTCTGCATAATCTATAAAATAATAATATTTATGATTTTTTAAGAAGTCAAATAAATACTAGCGAAAAAGTCTTTTACTTCTTCGAACCAATTATATGCTCAACAAATTGTATGTAAATCCATCCACATTGTTCACTGCAAATTAAACAATCGAAAGTTGTGAAATCAATTATCGATAGCCAAGTAATGCAAACAACTCTCCGAAATAACTATATGACTATTCTCAGAAAATTTCTTTATCCTTCTATACAAATTAAACACAAGAAAGTACTGAAATCAATTTATTGTAGTCAAGTATCCGTAAGTTAACTTGACGAACATAGGTATAATAGTAAAAGTTGGCTTCAGGGATTATTTATCAAATAAGACTGTAAAATCTTACACCCGTCGTACAAACATTATTTTTCTTCGCCGTGAACACAATGTATTTCCATAAAATCTTTCTTTTGCAAACACATTGTGGACCCTTTAGGAAACAATGGTACATAGTTACCATCCCTTATATTTTTCCTTATTCTTTCTCAATTTAGAACTCTCTATAGTACAATATTACGCATCTTGGGAGAACAAGAGAAGAGAAGTCTAGAGCTGCTCTAGCAGGGGTGGTCCTCCGTTCTCCCATACATACTTGGCGGAATATAAAATATGTTTATATACCTAAATATTACAACTATAAAATAAATGTTGGATCAAACGAAAACGAAATAAAAAAAATTGTATAATAGGTCGTTTAAATATTGTTTCTCTAAAGGATGTTGAACAATTTCATTTAAAATTAATTTTAAATCATGTTAAAGGTGCAATTTTGTTTCAAGATTTACGAACGTATGAAAAAAACCGCTGCCAATTCATTGGCCCGTAGCTTCCTCAACCGTAATTTGTTGATTCCTTTAATTAATTTTTAATAACAAAATTTATAATTTTTTAAAAAATTTATTGCATAATTATAATTAAATTCATTTGAATATTAAAAATGGTTAATTTTTAAATTTATTTATTTATTTATTATTTATTTATATCAAATTTATATACATTTTGAGCTGATAAATAAAGTTATCATTTGAAATAGAAGTAAAATATCTATATTTTATAATTAAACAAATATCTATCACTTTTGTTTTTTTATTAATAAAAACCTTTTTCTTTATATAATTCATAATTATAATAGATTATAGCTATTTATATAAATTTATGAAGCTAATGCCCGATCAAGATTTCATGTAAGTAATGCTGCTAATGGGTAATACGGGCAAGTTTTTCGCGAGTGTCCTTTTTAATTAAAGGCCCAATGAAAAAAAAAAAAAAATTGTCAAAATTACGAAAAACAATAAGTTAATATCTTATTGTAGTCAAAGAAATCAATCGAAGTGTTTCGTCCAGGCTACTAGATTGGACTCATCAGTGATGATCTAGTAGCCGTCATCAGACACTTGCCGCTGGGTGGTCACGGCCAAAGCTTTATAGACTGAGCCACCTTTTTCACTAGTGGAAAAGGAGGCTCCATCTATCGGTGTATAATTAACCCAAACACCGTATAATATAATATAAATTTTTATATTATACAAAAAAAAATTAAATTATACACCGATAGATGGAGCCTCCTTTTCCACTATTGGGCCTTTAATTAAAAAGGACACTCGCGAAAAACTTGCCCGTATTACCCATTAGCAGCATTACTTACATGAAATCTTGATCGGGCATTAGCTTCATAAGTTTATATTATATTATACGGTGTTTGGGTTAATTATACACCGATAGATGGAGCCTCCTTTTCCACTAGTGAAAAAGGTGGCTCAGTCTATAAAGCTTTGGCCGTGACCACCCAGCGGCAAGTGTCTGATGACGGCTACTAGATCATCACTGATGAGTCCAATCTAGTAGCCTGGACGAAACACTTCGATTGATTTCTTTGACTACAATAAGATATTAACTTATTGTTTTTCGTAATTTTGACAATTTTTTTTTTTTTTTTCATTGGGCCTTTAATTAAAAAGGACACTCGCGAAAAACTTGCCCGTATTACCCATTAGCAGCATTACTTACATTATAGCTATTTTTATATTCTGTATTATCATGATTTTTCTCAAAAAAATTGACCGTTAAGTTTAGGAGTTATAAGTTTCTAAAAAAAACACGTTTTTATTAATAACAAAAGAACCGTGATAGCTAGAAACTTTTTTTTTTTAGAAAATATGGGTATTTTAATTCTCTTTCGAACGCTACCCATCAGATTCGAATAACTCGATCCTATCATTAAAAAAAATCAAAAAAGAGTTTTGAGAAAATCGAAAATTTGAAAAAAAAACAAAAACGCGTCACCCCAATCAAAAAACGGATTTTTGACCCGCCATCACGTAAAAAAAAACAAAAAAAAATGAGACCTGTCCGGTCAAAATCGACCGAGTAGAAACTGAGATCCAAGCGTACACACACACACACACACACACACACACACACACACACATCCATACAGACATTTTTCAAAAACCATGTATTTTGAGTCCTAACACCTCGGAACACAATTATAACATGTTTTTACAACAACTCACAAATTTAATATCACAAAGCTTCCTCTAGGAGGAAGCAATATAACACATACAGAGAAACTGCAATAAAAATGGGTTTAGTTGATGATGACTTACAAATAAAAAATATTTTTAAAGAAGCTTGTGACGTTATGTTAGGATATCAACTACGTCAATTTTTTGCTTGGTTTTTACTATCTGCAAATATTAATGGTAATAATATTTGGAAGGAATTTAATAACTTTTTTACAGAAGATTTTAAAGATGATAAATTAAACAATGCCCTCATACAAATAAATGAAATATTATCATTAAACGAAAAATCATGTATAGATTTTGGATTGCCTAAACCAAATAAAATCTTAAAAATTGAATGTAATGAAATTAATAAGACTGAAATTTTATTCTGTGAAGAAATGTTTAGTAACACGTATACTAAATATAGAACAAAAGTATATTTTCGAGAAATTATTAAATAATCAGATATCATATGATATTTTCTCGCGGGGTTGCAATTTCTATTTAAAAACAGACTGATAGATCCGTGGATCAGTATTTAATATGTAGATGCAATCCATTTATACATTTTATCTGATCATTAAACATATGAATATTTATATGAAAATGACCATGTCTACATGTTTTGATATGGAGTAGAATGGGAAATAAATTCTATATCTTAAATAGTTTTTTGTATAAATATTTTTATTTGATACATCATTATTAAAAAAAGAGTGTTGTGATAATTTATTAATTAATTAAATAGAACAATGAAGTATGACGAAAAAACATGAAAATTGAATTTCGATAATTGACGATGGTAATAACTAACAAAGATTCTAATTAAAATGTTTTTTGTAATGAATGCTTGAAAATTTCAGTTACATAGATTATTTTTCTATAGAATGTCTTGTGGGTTGTTAAAAATAGTATAGTACGATACGTGTGACTTAATTGTCAAGTCATAAGTATCGTATATTATTTTATAACACGTTTACCTAAGTCCGCTGTCATGCCTATTCGTGCCTTAAGCAGTGCATTTGTGCACCATGAGGTTAGCGCGCGAGCGCAGCGAGCGCTATAAACACGGTGCAATAATCGATTACTTAAGTCACGGATAGGCGTGACCTAAGTGCGGAGTTAGGTTACACCGTGCTATAAAAAATATTAAGTACATAATACTGTAAAATTCTATATTTATTTATGTAAATAATTAAATGATATTAGTGATTAGAGTATCATAAATATTACTAAATGATTGGATCGTGGCTAATAATGAAATACAAGAGAATTTAATAAAATGGAATATATTGTCGAAATATATAATATTTAAAATACATGAGTACATATAAGTTATATGAGAATGCCAATAGAATGAAATACTAATCCCCTCGCGCTCAACTCGAGTTAATTCCCTATGGAATGCGCATCATAACATCTCCCATTACATAATGTTTCACGCTTCACTACATTCCTGAATTATCCAAATTCTCTAAATTCAATTGATGTTTTCTATACGTAAAAATTCACCCTTCGTCAGTAAAATGATATATAAAACGCTATGATCAAATTGATCTACCCTTATTTCATACGCAACGACTATCCTTTATGACGAGACCGACAAGAACGCAAAAGAGCTACTTAGCTTTTACAAGTCACAGCGCGATGTACGGCGCTCTCCCGACCGGGACCAGGTGTCACTCACTGCCTCAGACGCTTCTCCCTCCCTCCATATACTTCTTATTCGAAATCCTCAAAATCTTCTTTACTCGGAGTAGGCACTTATCAATGGAATGGGCGATGAAGTCCTTGGCCTGTTGTGTAGTATCACCTTGGCGATGAGATGGCACGGAGTGAGGTAGGAGTGAGGCTACTGACTGGTCGGCGGTCCCGGACGAAAGAGAGCGAGCGCTTGTTAATACTTAACATGGTAACCTCGGTTTTGGTCTCGCACACCTATTATAGCGCACCCAACGCGTAATTATATAATGGCCATACGTCGGTGGCAATGAGCGCGCGAAATTTAAGAGTTACCGTCACAATACATAAAATAATACATAATACGATACCCAAGAAGGAAAATGATAATAAACTCGCAAAGTCTAACACGCCATCCACTGACGGACGGTCCATGCAACCCGCACACACAAAACTCCGGAGATCCTCCTGGTGATCTTCAGAGGCACAGTCCAAGATCTGGTCCACGTCCAGTTCAACCTCAGGGAAGAACGACTCAAAACAGGGCCGGCAGTTCCGCCAAATGGGGAGAGGCACCGAGCACAGTTCACAATATCCGTAAGTAGAGCTGCCAGCATGGGCCCTACCCATGGGAAGGTTGAGTCTCTCCCCGAACGTGCATCCCTGCTTCTTGTCCACCTCAAGCGGGCCATACTCGATATATAAATATATAGCATAGGCTCCCTCCGGCTCGTACAGATCCTCCGGTTCGTAACACGGGTACTCCGCTTGGAGCGAGTCATTCCAGAGTCGTTGGTACTCACGTTCCCGGTGGCGGTCACGGAACGGCTCAGCTACCTGGAGCACAGCATCTTGAAACCCGGCGTGAGTTGCGAGGATGTTGATCACTATATCAGCCGGCGCATGCCCCCGGGTATGGTAACCAGGCACGCGAACCTGACGCTTGTCTTGATCGCGGGGAGCGGTGGCTAAGGCGTAGGCTGGGCCGAATGATCGCCGCAGTATCGACCCCGGATGCTGCCAGTCCAGAGGGTCAGGGACCGACGCTTGTCGTCGCACTCGTCGATGAGAGACGCGACGGTCTCCCCGCTGACGGCGCCGCGGCACAGTGGAGCGCCCTGTCCATATGTTGTAGGGCCACACTGATAACGAGCAGTAGAACCACTGGATATGGTACGGTGTAGTCAATTTCCATTTTTAAAAGAAAAGAAAAGCAAAAAAAACAACACAAGCGAACTATGACAAGCTGGCAAGGCAGTCAGACCAACACTACTCGTGAGCCTACGAAACTTTCTTCATCTGAGCAGAAGAGATGGCGCAGCAGATGGAAAGTGAGAGTGGGAGAGTCTGTTAGAGAAGACTGCAACCACAGCGGTCTGCGAAAAAGACTAATTTAGCTTAAGGACCTTTCCCGAAAATTCACATTTCTTGTAATTTCTGTTATGTGACCTCTACTCAGACTTTCTAATCAAAGTATATTAAGATCTGATGGACGGTCCCGCCGGCTCAACCCTGCCTCTAACATTTTCCCTATACCTGGACGGGTCCCTTTTATACCTGTGTCTTAAACCATTATGTGCCGCCTGGCGGTGGCGATTCAGTCTGGAGAGTCATACAAGGTCTTATATCAGATCTCATATGGGATCTCATACGAGTTTCTAAAAACTACGATTACACTGGAAACTCATGAGATCACATGGAATTTTCATATGACTTTTCCGTAGCCTCTTCCTTTGCATTATCGCCGTCCTGAGTAAATACTAACCAGAACACAAGTTTGTCAAGAAAATGGTAATAAAAGTTTCTCTTTTTCCACGCCTTAATCTCTAGCCCCAAACATCTGTATGCTACGCTAGGTTCGTCGGTCCCTGTGTGCGCATCGAACATCTTCTAGTACCAAAAGACACATAAACTGGGAAAATCCTCTAGTTACCTGTGTCTAATGCCCATCTGTCTCAACGTTTTCTTACGTTTTCTTACAACTGCGCATTCCTTATTTCTCTATTTCCAATATTTCATGTAAAATAAATAATAGAACAATTTCAGTAAGCCATAATTTTATACGATAGCAAATTAAGATTCGAGCATTACTTATTCTCAAATATACAAATTTTAATTATTACTTATTCTGTACCAAAAACATTAATAAGGGCTTAAATATTTTTTTAAAATAATAAACACGCTCTTTAAAAAACTAATTTTTTAAGTATGTTCTAACAACACAATTTGCCTATTCCTTTTATTTCTTCTAATCTCATCTATTTAATAAGCACTCTCTACAAAAGGTAATAATTTTTTTCAAGACTGTACAAATAATAATATTGTTAATAAAACTTTCTACGAAAGTATAAAATAAGACAAGTATAGAAGTTTTTTCTGCATAATCTATAAAATAATAATATTAATGATTTTTTTAAAGAAATCAAATAAATACTAGTGAAAAAGTCTTTTACTCTTCGAGTCAATGTATGCTGAACAGATTATACATATAGCGACAAAATCATGTCTATTACATCAGAAAAGCAGAGTAGTGCCTCGCCTATTTGTGTTTTGGGCATTTTGTTTCAGCGAAATTTTTTTGTTGGATCGCTTGTGAATATTTTGACATGGATCTTAGTTCCCTCACCCATTTGGGTTTTGTGAATTTATTTTATGAAAATCATCTCGTTTGAATAGCTATCTCATTGCTTTTTGTTGTTAAGCGGGGCCTTCTTGCAAACACCTCCGAGTTGGGACTTTTTGCACTTACCTCCGTGTTAGGACTTTGTTGCACTGAACTTTGAGATAGCACTCTGTTGAATTATCGTTGAGATAGGACTTTTTTGCACGGAAGTGCGAGTTAGCACCTTATTGCATTGGCGTCTGAGTTGTGACTTTATGATAGGAGGCGTCGAGTTGTAGTTTACAAGAGAAAAAATGATTTGTAGAACATGGAAATAAAAGAAACATGTGTTAATAGACGTGCACGCATGCCTGTTGGGCACCTGCGAGAATATATGTATAGAAAAGTAACCGACCAGTCTGTGTTTAAATATTCAGTCGCACTAATAAGGACAAATGTTGACTCATTACTGTGTAATTGAAGCCGCAATTATGGTCAGGTTTGCACAAGGTCTGGTTAATTAAATTCAAATGCACTAACAGATTCCTACACATGCAACCTATGAAAATTTAAAATATAATATCAAAAGGCCCCCACGCATCTGTTAATTTCAGTTCGACAGTTTAAAAAAAAAAATGACTGTTAATCCTCCGTGATGTGTGCAATTTTTATTACTACGATTTTGCGAAAAAAAAAATCGATTGCATCATGTCCGCGGCAGCGAAGCAGGTATTATTAAAGGATTACGAAAGCTTTATTAGTAATTGATCTATTTTACATTTTATATTGTAAATCCGACGAGTCTGTTTGAAGAGCTGCAATACCAAATTTTATAAAAAAAATACACATATTTCATTGTGCATGCTCTATCTGTCTTTGGTATAGTATTATTTAAAATTTTTCTTTTTGTTCCATGATAGAACGGTATTTTTTACAGTTTCAGCACTGCTCTGTTTTTACATTCACGTATAGCTCTCGTCTCTTTTACTGGTACTCGAGCCCGTCCTCGCGAGCCCGCCTACAGGTAAGTCTAAACTATTTTTATGTTCCGCACCGATTTCTATTTATTAAATCAAAAGCTCGTGTGGGAAGCTCTTCTTCGAGAGCGCGACTTTTCGCACGATTAAGCTACCTTTTGCCCGCTGCTTATTAAGGTTATCAGGATTTTGCATATTCTATTATCTTTCGCTTATCCGCCTGTGTGTGTATATTTTTTTTTGCAACTCTGTGCATAAAATTAGTGTGCAAAAGTACCTTTCCTAACGGAGTGTGTAAAATTCGATTGTGCGAATCAGTGTGACAAGTATCTGTCCAATGTAGAAAAAACCTGAGGGTCTACTGCGCTACATGTGTGTGTGTGTGTGTGTGTGTGTGTGTGTGTGTGTGTGTGTGTGTGTGTGTGTGTGTGTGTGTGTGTGTGTGTGTGTGTGTGTGTGTACGCTTGGATCTCAGCTTCTACTCGGTCGATTTTGACCGGATAGGTCTCATTTTTTTTTTGTTTTTTTTGCGTGATGGCGGGTCAAAAATCCGTTTTTTGATTGGGGCGACGCGTTTTTGTTTTTTTTTTTCAAATTTTCGATTTTCTCAAAACTCTTTTTTGATTTTTTTTAATGATAGGATCGAGTTATTCGAATCTGATGGGTAGCGTTCGAAAGAGAATTAAAATACCCATATTTTCTAAAAAAAAAGTTTCTAGCTATCACGGTTCTTTTGTTATTAATAAAAACGTGTTTTTTTTTAGAAGCTTATAACTCCTAAACTTAACGGTCAATTTGTGTGTGTGTGTGTGTGTGTGTGTGTGTGTACTTTATCGTCTGGTCGAGACCAAACCTTCCCATATGGAAAAAATCAAGTGTAGTAAATCGTAACAAACTATACTAAACTGTAGAAAACCGTAAGAAACTGTACAAAACTGTACAAAAGTGTTGGTTTTCGGACAGTTTGCAGGTTTAATTTATACGGTTTAAGGGGGTGTTGTACTTATGTACTCTGTTTTACCGATAGAACACGGTAAATGCTATAGTATTAAAATAAATATATTGAATTACGTCTTATAAGGTGATATTTGCCCTGCGCAACGTGATAATCTACCATCCTACGCAGTTTTGAGCCCAAATATCAACGGCACCCTACAAAATTTTTCGAACAAAAATAACCGAAATTTCGTTCGAAAAATTTTTTAGGGTGCCGTTGATATTTGGGCTCAAAACTGCGTAGGATGGTAGATTATCACGTTGCGCAGGGCAAATATCACCTTATAAGACGTAATTCAATATATTTATTTTAATACTATAGCATTTACCGTGTTCTATCGGTAAAACAGAGTACATAAGTACAACACCCCCTTAAACCGTATAAATTAAACCTGCAAACTGTCCGAAAACCAACACTTTTGTACAGTTTTGTACAGTTTCTTACGGTTTTCTACAGTTTAGTATAGTTTGTTACGATTTACTACACTTGATTTTTTCCATATGGGAAGGTTTGGTCTCGACCAGACGATAAAGTACACACACACACACACACACACACACACACACAAATTGACCGTTAAGTTTAGGAGTTATAAGCTTCTAAAAAAAAACACGTTTTTATTAATAACAAAAGAACCGTGATAGCTAGAAACTTTTTTTTTTTAGAAAATATGGGTATTTTAATTCTCTTTCGAACGCTACCCATCAGATTCGAATAACTCGATCCTATCATTAAAAAAAATCAAAAAAGAGTTTTGAGAAAATCGAAAATTTGAAAAAAAAAAACAAAAACGCGTCGCCCCAATCAAAAAACGGATTTTTGACCCGCCATCACGCAAAAAAAACAAAAAAAAAATGAGACCTATCCGGTCAAAATCGACCGAGTAGAAGCTGAGATCCAAGCGTACACACACACACACACACACACACACACACACACACACACACACACACACACACACACACACACACACACACACACACACATGTAGCGCAGTAGACCCTCAGGTTTTTTCTACATTGGACAGATACTTGTCACACTGATTCGCACAATCGAATTTTACACACTCCGTTAGGAAAGGTACTTTTGCACACTAATTTTATGCACAGAGTTGCAAAAAAAAATATACACACACAGGCGGATAAGCGAAAGATAATAGAATATGCAAAATCCTGATAACCTTAATAAGCAGCGGGCAAAAGGTAGCTTAATCGTGCGAAAAGTCGCGCTCTCGAAGAAGAGCTTCCCACACGAGCTTTTGATTTAATAAATAGAAATCGGTGCGGAACATAAAAATAGTTTAGACTTACCTGTAGGCGGGCTCGCGAGGACGGGCTCGAGTACCAGTAAAAGAGACGAGAGCTATACGTGAATGTAAAAACAGAGCAGTGCTGAAACTGTAAAAAATACCGTTCTATCATGGAACAAAAAGAAAAATTTTAAATAATACTATACCAAAGACAGATAGAGCATGCACAATGAAATATGTGTATTTTTTTTATAAAATTTGGTATTGCAGCTCTTCAAACAGACTCGTCGGATTTACAATATAAAATGTAAAATAGATCAATTACTAATAAAGCTTTCGTAATCCTTTAATAATACCTGCTTCGCTGCCGCGGACATGATGCAATCGATTTTTTTTTTCGCAAAATCGTAGTAATAAAAATTGCACACATCACGGAGGATTAACAGTCATTTTTTTTTTTAAACTGTCGAACTGAAATTAACAGATGCGTGGGGGCCTTTTGATATTATATTTTAAATTTTCATAGGTTGCATGTGTAGGAATCTGTTAGTGCATTTGAATTTAATTAACCAGACCTTGTGCAAACCTGACCATAATTGCGGCTTCAATTACACAGTAATGAGTCAACATTTGTCCTTATTAGTGCGACTGAATATTTAAACACAGACTGGTCGGTTACTTTTCTATACATATATTCTCGCAGGTGCCCAACAGGCATGCGTGCACGTCTATTAACACATGTTTCTTTTATTTCCATGTTCTACAAATCATTTTTTCTCTTGTAAACTACAACTCGACGCCTCCTATCATAAAGTCACAACTCAGACGCCAATGCAATAAGGTGCTAACTCGCACTTCCGTGCAAAAAAGTCCTATCTCAACGATAATTCAACAGAGTGCTATCTCAAAGTTCAGTGCAACAAAGTCCTAACACGGAGGTAAGTGCAAAAAAGTCCCAACTCGGAGGTGACTGCAAGAAGGTCCCGCTTCACAACAAAAAGCAATGAGATAGCTATTGAAACGAGATGATTTTCATAAAATAAATTCACAAAACCCAAATGGGTGAGGGAAGTAAGATCCATGTCAAAATATTCACAAGCGATCCAACAAAAAAAATTTCGCTGAAACAAAATGCCCAAAACACAAATAGGCGAGGCACTACTCTGCTTTTCTGATGTAATAGACATGATTTTGTCGCTATATGTATAATCTGTTCAGCATACATTGACTCGAAGAGTAAAAGACTTTTTCACTAGTATTTATTTGATTTCTTTAAAAAAATCATTAATATTATTATTTTATAGATTATGCAGAAAAAACTTCTATACTTGTCTTATTTTATACTTTCGTAGAAAGTTTTATTAACAATATTATTATTTGTACAGTCTTGAAAAAAATTATTACCTTTTGTAGAGAGTGCTTATTAAATAGATGAGATTAGAAGAAATAAAAGGAATAGGCAAATTGTGTTGTTAGAACATACTTAAAAAATTAGTTTTTTAAAGAGCGTGTTTATTATTTTAAAAAAATATTTAAGCCCTTATTAATGTTTTTGGTACAGAATAAGTAATAATTAAAATTTGTATATTTGAGAATAAGTAATGCTCGAATCTTAATTTGCTATCGTATAAAATTATGGCTTACTGAAATTGTTCTATTATTTATTTTACATGAAATATTGGAAATAGAGAAATAAGGAATGCGCAGTTGTAAGAAAACGTAAGAAAACGTTGAGACAGATGGGCATTAGACACAGGTAACTAGAGGATTTTCCCAGTTTATGTGTCTTTTGGTACTAGAAGATGTTCGATGCGCACACAGGGACCGACGAACCTAGCGTAGCATACAGATGTTTGGGGCTAGAGATTAAGGCGTGGAAAAAGAGAAACTTTTATTACCATTTTCTTGACAAACTTGTGTTCTGGTTAGTATTTACTCAGGACGGCGATAATGCAAAGGAAGAGGCTACGGAAAAGTCATATGAAAATTCCATGTGATCTCATGAGTTTCCAGTGTAATCGTAGTTTTTTAGAAACTCGTATGAGATCCCATATGAGATCTGATATAAGACCTTGTATGACTCTCCAGACTGAATCGCCACCGCCAGGCGGCACATAATGGTTTAAGACACAGGTATAAAAGGGACCCGTCCAGGTATAGGGAAAATGTTAGAGGCAGGGTTGAGCCGGCGGGACCGTCCATCAGATCTTAATATACTTTGATTAGAAAGTCTGAGTAGAGGTCACATAACAGAAATTACAAGAAATGTGAATTTTCGGGAAAGGTCCTTAAGCTAAATTAGTCTTTTTCGCAGACCGCTGTGGTTGCAGTCTTCTCCTAACAGACTCTCCCACTCTCACTTTCCATCTGCTGCGCCATCTCTTCTGCTCAGATGAAGAAAGTTTCGTAGGCTCACGAGTAGTGTTGGTCTGACTGCCTTGCCAGCTTGTCATAGTTCGCTTGTGTTGTTTTTTTTGCTTTTCTTTTCTTTTAAAAATGGAAATTGACTACACCGTACCATATCCAGTGGTTCTACTGCTCGTTATCAGTGTGGCCCTACAACATATGTACAGGGCGCTCCACTGTGTGCCGCGGCGCCGTCAGCGGGGAGACCGTCGCGTCTCTCATCGACGAGTGCGACGACAAGCGTCGGTCCCTGACCCTCTGGACTGGCAGCATCCGGGGTCGATACTGCGGCGATCATTCGGCCCAGCCTACGCCTTAGCCACCGCTCCCCGCGATCAAGACAAGCGTCAGGTTCGCGTGCCTGGTTACCATACCCGGGGGCATGCGCCGGCTGATATAGTGATCAACATCCTCGCAACTCACGCCGGGTTTCAAGATGCTGTGCTCCAGGTAGCTGAGCCGTTCCGTGACCGCCACCGGGAACGTGAGTACCAACGACTCTGGAATGACTCGCTCCAAGCGGAGTACCCGTGTTACGAACCGGAGGATCTGTACGAGCCGGAGGGAGCCTATGCTATATATTTATATATCGAGTATGGCCCGCTTGAGGTGGACAAGAAGCAGGGATGCACGTTCGGGGAGAGACTCAACCTTCCCATGGGTAGGGCCCATGCTGGCAGCTCTACTTACGGATATTGTGAACTGTGCTCGGTGCCTCTCCCCATTTGGCGGAACTGCCGGCCCTGTTTTGAGTCGTTCTTCCCTGAGGTTGAACTGGACGTGGACCAGATCTTGGACTGCGCCTCTGAAGATCACCAGGAGGATCTCCGGAGTTTTGTGTGTGCGGGTTGCATGGACCGTCCGTCAGTGGATGGCGTGTTAGACTTTGCGAGTTTATTATCATTTTCCTTCTTGGGTATCGTATTATGTATTATTTTATGTATTGTGACGGTAACTCTTAAATTTCGCGCGCTCATTGCCACCGACGTATGGCCATTATATAATTACGCGTTGGGTGCGCTATAATAGGTGTGCGAGACCAAAACCGAGGTTACCATGTTAAGTATTAACAAGCGCTCGCTCTCTTTCGTCCGGGACCGCCGACCAGTCAGTAGCCTCACTCCTACCTCACTCCGTGCCATCTCATCGCCAAGGTGATACTACACAACAGGCCAAGGACTTCATCGCCCATTCCATTGATAAGTGCCTACTCCGAGTAAAGAAGATTTTGAGGATTTCGAATAAGAAGTATATGGAGGGAGGGAGAAGCGTCTGAGGCAGTGAGTGACACCTGGTCCCGGTCGGGAGAGCGCCGTACATCGCGCTGTGACTTGTAAAAGCTAAGTAGCTCTTTTGCGTTCTTGTCGGTCTCGTCATAAAGGATAGTCGTTGCGTATGAAATAAGGGTAGATCAATTTGATCATAGCGTTTTATATATCATTTTACTGACGAAGGGTGAATTTTTACGTATAGAAAACATCAATTGAATTTAGAGAATTTGGATAATTCAGGAATGTAGTGAAGCGTGAAACATTATGTAATGGGAGATGTTATGATGCGCATTCCATAGGGAATTAACTCGAGTTGAGCGCGAGGGGATTAGTATTTCATTCTATTGGCATTCTCATATAACTTATATGTACTCATGTATTTTAAATATTATATATTTCGACAATATATTCCATTTTATTAAATTCTCTTGTATTTCATTATTAGCCACGATCCAATCATTTAGTAATATTTATGATACTCTAATCACTAATATCATTTAATTATTTACATAAATAAATATAGAATTTTACAGTATTATGTACTTAATATTTTTTATAGCACGGTGTAACCTAACTCCGCACTTAGGTCACGCCTATCCGTGACTTAAGTAATCGATTATTGCACCGTGTTTATAGCGCTCGCTGCGCTCGCGCGCTAACCTCATGGTGCACAAATGCACTGCTTAAGGCACGAATAGGCATGACAGCGGACTTAGGTAAACGTGTTATAAAATAATATACGATACTTATGACTTGACAATTAAGTCACACGTATCGTACTATACTATTTTTAACAACCCACAAGACATTCTATAGAAAAATAATCTATGTAACTGAAATTTTCAAAAACATTCATTACAAAAAACATTTTAATTAGAATTTTTGTTAGTTATTACCATCGTCAATTATCGAAATTCAATTTTCATGTTTTTTCGTCATACTTCATTGTTTTATTTAATTAATTAATAAATTATCACAACAATCTTTTTTTAATAATGATGTATCAAATAAAAATATTTATACAAAAAACTATTTAAGATATAGAATTTATTTCCCATTCTACTGCATATCAAAACATGTAGACATGGTCATTTTTATATAAATATTCATATGTTTAATGATCAGATAAAATGTATAAATGGATTGCATCTACAAATTAAATACTGATCCACGGATCTATCAGTCTGTTTTTAAATAGAAATTGCAACCCCGCGAGAAAATATCATATGATATCTGATTATTTAATAATTTCTCGAAAATATACTTTTGTTCTATATTTAGTATACGTGTTACTAAACATTTCTTCACAGAATAAAATTTCAGTCTTATTAATTTCATTAAATTCAATTTTTAAGATTTTATTTGGTTCAGGCAATCCAAAATCTATACATGATTTTTCGTTTAATGATAATATTTCATTTATTTGTATGAGGGCATTGTTTAATTTATCATCTTTAAAATCTCCTGTAAAAAAGTTATTAAATTCCTTCCAAATATTATTACCATTAATATTTGCAGATAGTAAAAACCAAGCAAAAAATTGACGTAGTTGATATCCTAACATAACGTCACAAGCTTCTTTAAAAATATTTTTTATTTGTAAGTCATCATCAACTAAACCCATTTTTATTGCAGTTTCTCTGTATGTGTTATATTGCTTCCTCCTAGAGGAAGCTTTGTGATATTAAATTTGTGAGTTGTTGTAAAAACATGTTATAATTGTGTTCCGAGGTGTTAGGACTCAAAATACATGGTTTTTGAAAAATGTCTGTATGGATGTGTGTGTGTGTGTGTGTGTGTGTGTGTGTGTGTGTGTGTGTACGCTTGGATCTCAGTTTCTACTCGGTCGATTTTGACCGGACAGGTCTCATTTTTTTTTGTTTTTTTTACGTGATAGCGGGTCAAAAATCCGTTTTTTGATTGGGGCGATGCGTTTTTGTTTCTTTTTTCAAATTTTCGATTTTCTCAAAACTCTTTTTTGATTTTTTTTAATGATAGGATCGAGTTATTCGAATCTGATGGGTAGCGTTCGAAAGAGAATTAAAATACCCATATTTTCTAAAAAAAAAAAGTTTCTAGCTATCACGGTTCTTTTGTTATTAATAAAAACGTGTTTTTTTTTAGAAGCTTATAACTCCTAAACTTAACGGTCAATTTGTGTGTGTGTGTGTGTGTGTGTGTGTGTGTGTGTGTGTGTACTTTATCGTCTGGTCGAGACCAAACCTTCCCATATGGAAAAAATCAAGTGTAGTAAATCGTAACAAACTATACTAAACTGTAGAAAACCGTAAGAAACTGTACAAAACTGTACAAAAGTGTTGGTTTTCGGACAGTTTGCAGGTTTAATTTATACGGTTTAAGGGGGTGTTGTACTTATGTACTCTGTTTTACCGATAGAACACGGTAAATGCTATAGTATTAAAATAAATATATTGAATTACGTCTTATAAGGTGATATTTGCCCTGCGCAACGTGATAATCTACCATCCTACGCAGTTTTGACCCGAAATATCCACGGCACCCTACAAAATTTTTCGAACAAAAATAACCGAAATTTCGTTCGAAAAATTTTGTAGGGTGCCGTGGATATTTCGGGTCAAAACTGCGTAGGATGGTAGATTATTACGTTGCGCAGGGCAACTATCTCCTTATAAGACGAAATTCGATATATTTATTTTGATAGTATATAATTTACCGTGTTCCGTCGATAAAACAGAGTACATGAGTACAACCGTCTTAATACGTTTTCGTACGGTTTCGTACAGTTTTGTACAGTTTTGTACAGTTTCCTACATTTACCATTTCGACAGGAAAAATTTATTATAGACGCAAAAAATTTATGAATCGTAATAAAATGTATGAAAGTATATAAATTCGTACGAATCCGTAAATAAATGTACAAAACTGTACGAAACTGTAAGATTCATTAAAACTTACGGAAATGTACGTTTTCGTACGTTTTCTTACATTTCCTTACGTTTTCGTACATTTTCTTACGTTTTCATACATTTAAGTTTTTACAGACAAATTTGAGAAAATTTATAAATCGTATGAAAACGTATAAAGCCATACAAAAATGTATACAAAAATGTACAAAATCGGACGAATTTTGTTCGAAAACCAATAGTTTCCTACACTTTCCTACACTTTCCTATAATTTCGTACGGTTTTCTATGATTTCCTACATTTATTATTTCCATACGGGTACTAAAACATAGTTATAATATTTGTGATGACCCTAGTGGAAATTTAATTTGGGAAAAACGGTTTAAAACAATTCGTAACTGTTCAAATCCGTTTAAAACTGTTTATTAGTGTGAATTTTTGGACGTTTAAAACAGTTCTAAACAGTTATGAACAATTAATATGAACAGTTCAAAACAATATGAACAGTTTTGAACAATTTTGAATTTTTGTATTGAAAATGTACTGGTCAGACATTTATTTGATCAGTTTAAAACAGTCTTAAATAGTTATGAACAATTTTAAACAGTTTTAAACAATTCAGAATCATTGTATTGAAAATGTACTGATCATCAGGAAATTATTTGAAATAGTTTAAAACAGTTTTGAACAGTTTACAGCAGTTTTGAGCAAATTAAATTTCCAGTAAGGAAGCGACTTTTCGTCATATCTGCGACGACGGCGACATTAATAACTGTTCAAAACTGTTCAAAACTATTCTAAACAAATTCATATTGTTCAAACGAAAGTTCAGAACGGATTAAAACTGTTCAAAATTGTTTGAAACCATTCCTAAATGTTCAAAACCATTTAAAACTGTTTAAAACAGTTCATAACTGTTCAAAATTATTTTAAAATAAATTCTTATTAATTAATAATATTTTAATACAAAAGTTCAAAACAGTTTTAAATTGTTCGTTAATGTTTAAAAAAGTTCAAAAGTGTTCAAAACTGTTTAAAACTGTTCATAACTGTTTAGAACTGCTTTAAACGTCCAAAAATTCACACTAATAAACAGTTTTAAACGGTTTTGAACAGTTTTAAACAATTTTAAACAGATTTGAACAGTGACGAATTGTTTTAAACTATTTTGAGCAAATTAAATTTCCACTAGGGGAATATGTAATATGTAATGATATTTCCATTTTCAAGAAAAAATTATTCTGATTGCAAGAGACCGCTGTTATTTGTTTAAATTACTGTTTCTTTAAACATGTGACATTGCAATCCGACGAGTTGAGCGCACACCGTAAGGGTTATGCGTTGCGTCGTGTTCCTCGGTTCCTCCTCTCCAGGCCGAGAGGGTTCGCGTTGGGGTGCAGCGTGCACAAAACCCGCGAGAGATTTCCGGTAGCGAGTGTCCTCGCGTTGACGATCTCTCGGGTAGCTCGGCTAGCTCCAGGGTCAGGAGTCGTGGGTCTCTCGCGCGTAGCTGGTTCTGCCTGAACTGCTACGAATGCACGGATAGCATTGGTACATATCTAAATATATAGATATATACCAATGCTAAAGTATGCACAATTAATATGTGCACAATTCTTATGTGTACGAACAAGAACATGCCTCAAAAATGCAGGTTGAAAATTTTAACATGAAAACATCCATTGTAGCCAGAATCAACATCATTATAATGAATTTTAATATGTTACCTAAACAAAAAAAAAAGGTCTAGCTTTTCTAAAAATAATGAAAATTTTTTAAAATTACATTAAAAAGTAATGATTCTAATTTTTCATCTTGTATTAGTAATTTTTTTAAGTTTAATAAGTTTAATATTATACGATACAGAATTATAAAATTCACTTATACAAGATACAAAATTACAAGCAAAAGGCAGCAATGGTAGTATTTCACAAAATTTAATAAAGAATAATAAAAAGCCTTTTTTTTTTTACGATTGAATTTAATTATACTCACTCGTTGCAGTACTTAAAATTCATAAAATTTGAAAAAGGAATCTAAAAACATTCTTATTAAACTTAAAAAAATTACTAATACAAGATGAAAAATTAGAATCATTATTTTTTAATGTAATTTTTAAAAATTTTCATTATTTTTAGAAAAGCTAGGCCTTTTTTTGTTTAGGTAACATATTAAAATTCATTATAATGATGTTGATTCTGGCTACAATGGATGTTTTCATGTTAAAATTTTCAACCTGCATTTTTGATAAGGCTTTCAATTCGATATTCGATGGCTGTTCCCTCTTCCTTTTCTTAGAAGTTTTAGTATAAATATTTTTGTCAGAAGTTAACATAGCTACATTTCTTCGAGATCAACTGGCGGTGCGCACATGCGCAGAGTATAACTGGCGAGACCTTTCTACACTATAAGATATAAATACTAAACGTTCCACACGCGTGCTGCCACGACATGGCACGCGAAACAGCACTCGTACAGCACGCGAAACAGCACTCTGTACTCTATTGGAGTCACAGCCTTAGGAGGAAATACAATAGGCGCCGTGCTCTGCTACCTGCTCCGTGCTCTGCGCCGTCTGCGCCGTGGTATAAGCATTCAGCTGATTGGTTGATTCCACCCATCCCGACCTTAGATATATATATATATATATGTTCTATGATCTTAATAGAATCAACCAATCAGCTTAATGATGATACCACGGCGCAGATGGCGCAGAGCACGGAGCAAGGCGCGGAGCAGAGGACGGCACCTATTGTATTTTCTCCCCGGGGATTGGGGTCTGAGGATTCAGCCCATGGTATAAGAAAACAAGGTATGTCCATTAGGCAGACGCATTTTCGTTCGGTTCGCGCAGGCCCGTGGTGACGTCACAAATATGGCGGAATAAACTATAGTTTATGCATTCTCCCCACAGCAAAACTATAGTAAAGTGTAATACACAAAAACAAAAATTTTGGAGCAAAGGCATTTTAGGTTGAGTGTATAAGTGTATTAAAAAAAGGCGCAATTAAGTATTATCTATTTCCAAAATTGGCGTATTTGCTTTTTCGTAAAAATGCCAACTTGTTCCGTAAAGTTTTGCAAAAAAAAAACTACAAAACAAAAAGATGAAAATATAAGATATTTTACTTTTCCATTTATCAAAAGGTGGACTTATCAAACCATCAGATGAGTGCATATCAATAGCAAAAGTATTAGAGGACAGTTTTTCGGCATTCCATAGGCCCAATGATTTATCTTCAGAAAAAAAAATCTTCAAAAAAGTGGCTGCATTAACTCGCATAAAATTAACAAATGGACAGAATGATTTTATTAAAGATGATGCATTGTTATGTTTTGTACGGACTAGAACTTATATTCGTCTAAGACTCATAAACAGAAACTCTTTTTTAAATAAATTGAGAACAAAAGCAAAAAAAATGGCGAAAATATGTAATTAACTATTAAAATATTTTTGTATATGTATCTTTGTTAATAAATATATACATTAAATGTTTTTACATCTATTAGTTTACTATTTCATAATGTCATGTGTTATTTCTCTATTTCGTAATAATATGTATTTAAAATACATTTTTTTAGTAATTATTTACTTCAAATAATTTTCAATTCAAATTTTTTATTTGAAAAACCCGCCAACATATGACGTAATCACGGGCTCACCTCTGATTGGTTCGCTTGAGTAAATATGCGCAATGCCATACTTTGTTTTCTTGTCCCATGATTCAGCCTTTGATAAACAGGTTATGTTGGGTACCGGTTACATTTGAATGTCCAATACGTAACGGCAATTGATTGGTTAATAAAATTGTATAAAAAAATGCCTGTTATCAGTGACCTAATTGCACAAATAGAACAAGAAGATAAAGTTCAACGCGAGGAAGATGAAAAATGTTTTGCTGAACAAGAAAAAAAATATCAGGAACTTGGAAAGAAAATTAAATTCTTCAAAGGTAATAATAAAAAGTTTACATGTTAAGACACAATTTTATATTTTTACAAACCAGTAATTTTATCATAGGGGAAAATGAAAAACACATGAATAATATAATAAAAGGCTTGGATCATTTAGTAGATAATCAGCATACTATTGAAAAAGGTCTCGAACAAACAGAAAATCTTCCTGGTATACCAATACCACAGGGACAACATAAGTATGAAACCATTTTTATAGCCAAATAAACTTTATTTTGTCATTAATATATTGTTTAAATTTTATAGCACAATGATAGAGTTGTTTTCTAAAATTGCTGGATTCATGAACAACGTTGATATTATAAACATAAAAAATGTGTCACCTGATGAAATACATCAGGAAGTAGTGAGTAGTTAATAGAAGTTTTTTTTATTTCATTTTAGAGATAAAACTTATGAATGAAAAACAATGATTTCATTTGAATTATAGGTTTCTAATGCCGATAGTGTAGTAAACGATTTAAAAGAATATTGTAGTGAAGTCGATGATGCTCAATCTCTGTTTCGTAATATAAAGATATTGGATAGTTTCATTAAAGAAGATGCTAATGTAGATGATGGTTATATTATTTATATTTAAAGTGTTTAAATTGCATTTTTATAGAAAAGTTGTAATTAAAATTAATTTTGAAATTCTTTGCAGGTGCTGGAATTCAAAATCTCAATGGTTCTTTTCTTGAAAATAATGTTAAAGATTGACCTGAAGATCGTCTTACGAAGATATAAGAAACTAATTTATTTTTATATAAATGACAATACTCTATTAAAAAAATAACTCTAAAAAGCCTATCTTTTTTATATTTGTACAAATTACTTATATATACTATACATTCTGAATGTTATTAAAAATATAGATATACATTTATTATTTTTCAAACCAAAATAATTTTCGGTGCAACATCAATTATTCTAACAAAAATAATGTTTTGATTGTTCTATAACAATCACTTATCAAATCTTTTATTTCCGAATTCATACAACACCGATACTCTATATAGATCCCCTCCTTACTTATCATTGTACAAAACTCCTTCGCTATATTATCAGCAAGTACAGCACGGCAGTATACCTATATGCATTGCAATTCAGTCTTGAACTTGACTCACAGCGTAAGTGTATACTCTTGCTACTGTGTGTGCGTGTGACGCGCACTGTGTAGGTAAACAGAGCAAAAATGGATGCGTTGACGTTTGGCTCGCACAGGTAAACAAAGGATTGTTTAAAATCACTTAGCCCTTGTCTTTGAAAACAATTATAAGCCGGCTGATCGAAAAACATTATCGTTTTACCCGTTGCAGATTGGTACACATCGACCTCAAGGGGGCACCGCCGCGCGTCAGTTACTTCGAAAAGGTTTGTTTTGGCGCATAAATTAGCGCGAGTGAGCGTCGCCGCACTTTTCACCCGATTATTCCAAGTTTCATAACAATAACACGTACTTTCGTCGTGTTCGTTACAAGAATCGGGCCGCGGGGAACTTAGTTTTGTGTTTAACTCTTATTTTCATTATCTATTTCGCTGTAGGAAGCGCAGAGTAAGTTCGATCCAAAATACTACGTAAATAATGACATATATCTATAGCTCATGTTGTATATGCAAGCGATGCCGATGATTCATTTGCGAGACGCTCTAGTGACGTTTATAAACGTTTTTAAAATCTGAGAGGATACTTTGTGGCTGAAGAAATCATTTTCTGTTTAGTTATTTCCTTTATTGCGAGCATGGGGTGCCACAGGGCTTTTGCTCGAGTGGGAGGATACTTTTCCGTACACCAGAGAGCTTTCACCTATCGGCAGCAATGGACCAAACAGTCTTTCCAGTGGATATACCACACAAGAAGCTCGTCAAATTTTACAAATGGCAGGAGATTCTGGATTGGCTGTTATGCCACTCATCCAAACCTTTGGACATATGGAAGTCGGTATCTTTTCTTATAATAACACAGTACCTTCTACTAGAATGATCATAGTAATAACAATTTTCAGTTTGTATTAAAACACGATGAATGGCGATCTTTAAGGGAAGTTGTTCCCTTTCCCAGTTCCATGTGTCCTTCAAACCCAGGGTCACAACCTTTGGTAAAGTCATTGATAAGGCAAATAGTCACGTTTCACCCAGATATTCAATACTTGCATATCGGCGCAGACGAAGTATGGCACTTAGGACTCTGTCCTGTTTGTAGTAAACGAGTAAGTTCAAGTAAGCATGGAAAAGCTTCTTTATTTCTTGAACATGTGTTGGCTGTAGCTCAATTCGTTAAAGAGACCTACCCATATCTCAAAATCATTATGTGGGATGATATGCTGAGATCTATAGACTTACAGGTTTTGAATGGTATCTTGATCCTTTTTAATTTCTTCTAAAGAAACTAATGAAAAACTAATATTTTGATAAATTTTATTTTCTAGAACATTACATTGGGAAGTATGTTGAACCAATGATTTGGCATTATAATGCAAGAGAAAACTTTGGATTACCTCCAGGTAAAATTTGAATCATCTATTTAAAGATATTTAACTTCGAAATTTCTTATAAAATGTATTCCATAGACTTATGGGATAAGTATGGAGCAGTATTTCCAAATATATGGGCTGCAACAGCTTTCAAAGGAGCTACTGGTTCTTGTCAACACATTCCTACCATTAGACACCATATAAGTAATCATGAGCGATGGTTAGAAGAACTTAGTAGACATGTAAGCAAAGTCAACGAATTTCGAGGGACTGTATTTACAGGATGGTCAAGGTCAGTTTGGTTGACATATTAACTTTTTATACTGTACAAAGTTGTTATTAACAAATATAAAAATTATTTTACATTTTACTTCTTGGTACAAGAATGATTTAGATAAATAACAGGATTTAAATAACTTTTAGATATGACCATTATGCCACACTGTGTGAACTCCTACCAACAGGGATTCCATCACTGGCAATTTGTTTAAAAGTCTGGCTACAAGGATACAACGAACAAACACACAATCAAGTTGCAAAAAACTTAGGATACATAGAGCATCCTCTACATGTAACACCACAACCAAGGCCCACTCCAATACCAAATAATTTACAATTTCCTGGGTGGCAAGTTGCTGTTGGGATTGAATGGTTTTTGAACTATAAAACTAAATTTCATGCAGTTGTAAATAGTGAACAGTAAGAACATTTATCATTTTTATCTTTTTCTAATGAAGTTTATATACAAATTAAATACATAAAACTATTCCAAAACAGAATATTGACGTGGATGAATCCCTGGCAAGTTGGCAATAATTACACAAATCCTATGCAATTGGAAAGTTTAGTGCCAGCATTCACAGAGTAAGATTTCACTTTACCTTTACAATGCTAATTTTACAAGAAAATAAATCAATGAATAACGAAATCCTTTTTTCACACTCCTAGCATGTTATTAGAGCTGTCAGCACTCGAAAATTACATGCGTGTCCAAATGGACCTGGTATTCTTTACGACAATGTTAGAAGAGTGGGTCGGCACGAACGTGCAGCCGATGAAGGACAAGCTGATGAAGCTGAAACAAACGGCGGAGTCGCAAATCAAGCTTAATAGCAGGACGTAGACTGCTTATCTCAAGCACCAAATTGTAAATTAAACTATATATATATATATTATATATAACGTTAAACGCGGCGAAAACAGTCAGAGTGGGAAGGCGTCACTATTGCGTCCCTCTCCCATACAAAAGAAATGTTTTAGAGGCTTTACTGTGTCATACCTGTGTGAAATATATAGTTTTTTTTTTTTTTTTAATAATTGAACATCGCCCCGTGTTCCCGCAGTCTAACCAAAATATATCCATATCACGTGCTCCGCCAAACTCTCGCCACACATCTGTCGCGCAAGCCCATCATCTCTCTCTTTATCATACTCACCCCACCTACTTAAGGACAGTCTGAAAAAAAAAATGTCACGAAAGCGTCGACCGCTACCACCACCATGACGTCAGGATGCTGAGGCGCGGCGGCGACGTCGTCAACGACGAGGCGGCGCGCAAGCTCGACCGGGAGTTCGAGGATATCCTCGCGCAGCTGAGGCCCTACCTGCTGAACCTCGGGGCCCATCCCGCCGAGGCACGACTCGCCCGGCTCTGGCTAGACAGGTTGAACCGCGCCGGGGATCAACGCAATCTCCGCAATGATTACCTGCTCGAGCTTTACAAGCAACTGCGACCTGGTGACGATGCCGGGTTGAGGCCGCCGTTCGATAAGCCGCCCGTCAGGGGCAGGCTTATTCCCATCTCCAAGGTTCAGCGGCTGGTACGGATCGATGTTGCGCGGTGCAGATTGGGGTGACGGGAACACAACCTACAAGTTTTGTTTACTAGTTTTTGAGAGATGTATTCGTCAGTAGTTTTTTTTTTTTTTTTTTTTTTTTTATTATTTAACAAAAATGTTATCGTAGGGTCGAAATAAGAAATGTTTTATTTTATTATTTATTTTTAAGTGTGAAAGTCTATTTAGGAGTACTTAGGTGCAGGCATACTGAATTTTCATTGTAATTCATCATACTTAAAATTGACAGGATAAATCATTAGATCATTTTGCAATTTATCACTTAATATTTCTTAATTATCATATTTGATAGATAATAATTAAACTCAGATAACTAACTTTTAGTAGAGAAAGATGTATCTTTTTAAGTCAATAAAATAATTTTCATAAATTTGATTATTTTTATAATAAAACTAAAACTTTATTCGACAAATATTGATCAACACGTCAAGATTATCAATCATAATTAACAAGTCGATTGAGCCTCTATTACAATAAATTAGGTAACACTTCTTCCATCAACGTTTTCAAACATTTGTTATTTAAAGCAATGATATCCAACCCAAAGCACCGTAGAAATAAATACATCACTTTCGTACAAAAAAAAAAAAAAAGAAAATAACCCCAACCCCTGCAGGCGACGAGCACCTCATGGAACGATCTGACGGAGACGACGAGCCAGTCGCCGCCGTGCTCGCAGAAACGCGACAGCTGGCCCCGGCCGCCGCGGTCCAAGAGTCTGCGCCGTGACAGCGGGCGCAGTAACCGCATACCTGCGCATCGTCGCGGCTACTTCGACGTACACTCGAGCAGCCCCCATCGCAGCGTGCCCTCGTCGCCTACGGTGCACTTTTGCGAGCACGATAGCAGGTTGTTTATTGGTTGATCGGCGCTGGTGGTTGCGAGGGTAGAGAAATTTTGGCTCGGATGAATGTTGATATTGGATTCAAGTAATTAGCGCGGTGGGATTGAGAGATCAAAAAGAATTATATTTTTGCACTGCATTTTCTATTAAATTTTTCCGTTTATTTTATAATTTAAGGAGCGAATTTTGTATTAAAGTCTTTATCTTGTACTTGAATTAATGTATTTTTTTTAGTGAAGATTTGAAACCTTTTATAAGTAAATTTTGAGTTGTACAAGTTATTTTAAATATTTATATGCCCATAAATGTCTTTTTTTTTATTTCGTCTACTCCACTTCGCTGGACAGATCCTGGAAAATCAACTTTTCTTTATTTATATATAGTCACATCAATAATTGAGATATTAGAGATTTTACCCTCATTAATTATTGTCTACGCCTTTTTTTTCTACAATCGTTCAATACCTCGGCAAGAATCCTTTAAATTATGAAAACAAAATCGCGGTATCCCTCAAGAGCCGACAGGAGCCAGCTGCGCACGTACAAGGATCGCATCGAAACCCTGAGCACGATAATCGACGAGCTGGGCAAAGAGAACGACAAGCTGAAGCAGAAGCTCGCTTACTACCATCACCAGGGCACGGCAGGCTCGAACGAGGTGCCCCACCTGCGCGCTCGCGTCAAGCAGCTCCTCACCGAGATCACGAGCTTGAAGAAGCGGCTTGCCGATGTTCACGAGCTGAAGGCGGTGCTCGAGAAGACCCACCGGGAGATCGTCGAGGAGTACAAGAACAAGATGACCGAGCAGTTCGGCAAGTTAAAAGAGAAGCTGCAGAAGGCCTGGTCGGAGAACGGAGAGTTGAACAGCAAGATCGCCGCGTTCGAGGAGAAGATGCGCGAATTGGATCGTGAGAAGGTAAAAGTTTGCGTATATATATGCGGAATTCTACAGATTATCCACACTTAGAGGGTTCAAAAAATAAAAAAAAAAATTGTAGGCCGATCTCTGTAAAAATTTTTTTTCTCGTTCTCTGGGTTACAAAATAAACGAGGAAATTTTCCAATACTAGAAAATGGTCTTATTACACCGTTAAAAAAAAAAAAATAAAAACTGAAAAGAAATGGGCAAAATGTATAAGTCACTGAAGTAAGCTCGTAAAGGTGTCAAAAAATATTCCACAAAAAAGCGATTAAAATAGAAGAAAAGAGCCTTAAGGTTAAATACCTACATAATTTTCAAACGAGCACATCTCACGAAAATACCAATAGAATCATCCAAAAAAAATCTGAGTATAGTATTAACATATACGGAGCGCTTGACGAACGTGTTTTTCCAAAAAAAATTATGAGAATTCATTTAATTAAATAAAAACCGTATTGTCGGTAAGTAGGAATCTGCAATTGACCTACTTTTCAAACGAGCATAGCTAACGAAAATACTAATAGAATCACTCAAAAAAATTCCTGAATATAGTGTTTACGTGTACGGAGCGCTTGACGAAATTTTTTTTCCGAATAAACGCTTGAATGTTGATTTAAAAAATATTGAAATGCATCGGTCGGTTCTGTGCACAAAAACGACCAAAAATGATAAAAATTTGAAGAATTACGTGGATTCGGGAAAAATCGCTCATATATGTTAAATAGAGGCGTAGATATATTGGTACGATGTGGTGGTTCGGTAGGAGGAGTCCGCGAGTTCGAACGAGAAAAGCTGGACGCAGAAGTTGGAGAGCATGAAGTCGGAGTACGAGAGAGCGCTGCGGGAGAAGGAGGCGGAGATACGCATGAAGGACAAGATCGTGCAGCAGAGGGAATCCGAGCTGAGCCAGAAACTCGGCGAGATCGACTCGATGAACCAGAAGATGCGGGAGCTCCAGCAACTCGTCGACGAGAAATCGCAAGAGGTAAATAATATACGAAAATAAGGAAAAGGGTTCTATTGTAGAGAAATATGGATGGATTGTTTCAGGACAATAGCTTTCAATCGCTGATCCTGGATCAGTACAGCAGCATAAAGGACGAACTGTCGCGGGTCCGGGGTACCGTCGAGGTGGTGACGCAGCAGAAAGCTGACCTCAAGCGCGACATGAAGAGAAACGTAGAGAAGATTGGGACCTACACTGATAGGCTGCGCCAAGAGTACGAGAAGAAAATTAATCTCATTACCAAAGTATTTCTAAGGATTATAAATTATAATCTACGACATGCATGAACAAGTATAACGTAACTCTTAATTCTTTTAAAATAATATATACTTTTTCATCCACGTCTTTTTACCATACACCGTGCATCTATGTCCATGAAGGGAATTGTGTTTTTGTGTCCTTTGAGATAACCCGTTTCGATCGTAGGAGAAAGAGAGGGCGGTAAACAAGCTGAAACGCATGACGAAGTGGAACGATCGCGGCGAGAGTCCCACGTTTTCGGAGGAGATGGGCGCCGGTCCTGCGAGCTCGAGCGTCGAGATGAAGTACGGCGCGCTGCTGCGACGATTCGAGCGCGCGGCCGAGTACGAGCGCGATAAGATTTACGAGGTGCGTTGAGGTGAAAAACTTTTGTGCATTTGTTTAAATTATATATGAGGATTTTGGGTTTGCAGAAGCTGTCGTTTTTGGATGATTATTTGGGCAAGTGCGGGAGCGGCTGAGAGAAAAAGATTGTAATACTTGACTTTGTTTGGATGAAATATATATTATATTTTTTAAATATAAACAGGAGTGTGTTTTTTATTGGTGTGTCGTGTGTTCGAATTGAACGAGCGAGAGCTTTTCGCGCCGAGATGCGCGCGCATCCTAACCCACTCTCGCGCACACGTCGGGGAGAGAGGTGGTGCGCGGACTGTTTGTTTACGTTTTCGCGTTTGCCTCGTCGCCGCTGGTTACTCGCTACGAGACACTGTATTTTTTAGTAAAAATATATTACCGATCAATTTTAATCGATTGTAATGGCAAAAATGTGGCGTGAGGCCGCGAAAGACTGTTTATCAAATATGGTTGATCTCACGTAGCTTAGAAATAGTCGATGTGGAATATAAAAGTTAATAATTGTTGCTGAAGTTTTGTACAAGCGGTGAAGATCTTTGTTCCAAAATGTCGCTGTACTTTGACACTCGAGTTCAAAACCCCGAGGTAGCCTCGGTCAACACCTTTGCCTCGTGGCATTCCAATTTGCCACTCCTGGCTGTTGCTTCGTACTCACAGGACAAGGGTGGTTTTGTTACTATCTATGATGACCAGGGAGAACCTCTACCAGATGTGGAAACTTCTGGTCACTCTGTTGCTCAGGTTACCGCTCTGGCTTGGCATCCCGAAAGAAAGTGGTTAGCTGCTACTTGGGAGAGTGGAGAACTTAGGGTATGATTTACTCTTAGTTTCCTTTGGAAATTAATGTAAGAAGGATGGTGTTGACATATCTGTTTTCATGTAGGTATGGCCAGGAGACACAGGTTCAGGGGAGTTCAACATCATTGTTACACCTCACAGAGATCCAGTGACAATCTTACAATGGAGTCAGCACGGCGGCCGATTAGTTTCAGGAGACATAGCTGGTTCCATGGTTGGATGGAAGCTGGATGGAAGAGGCCAACTTCTCATGATGTTTCATCATGAACTAAAACAGTCATTCACACATATTGCATTTAAAATTACTCCTCCCAAGCCAGTGATTGACATGAGGTACAGAAAAATCAAGTTCATAAAATATTTTTATAATACGTGTATTTTTTAGTAAATTATAATTTACACTTTTTGAATAGCGGATTGGCTAGGGCAGCTGTAGCTGGAGATGAAAGGGCACTAGATTTGTTTAGTTCTTGGAGACCAAGAACTGCTGCACCTACTGCGGTTCCTCTACAACGAGATAATCACGCTTTCTATGTAGGCACAGTGAATGGTCTGGTTTATTACATTGATGGTCAGGGTCAGTGTGTCCAAGTATTGGATTTAGGAGGATCCACCCTACATTGTCTACTCCATCATCAATCAAGAGAATCCATTGTTATCATGAGCGAAGGGTTACACATTGCTCATTATCAAGCAGATACTGTTACTGGACGTTTAACTGAATTAACCAAGGTACTATATTCATATTTTTATCACTTATAAAATTTTTCATATATTTTATGATACAATGTGTAAGAACATATATTTTTAAGGTAAAACTTAGTGGCAGAAGTGATATGACAAGAAACGGACCATCTTTATGTTGGGCTGGAATTAACACACTCGCTATTTTAACTGGAGAATTAATGGTCAGAATGTGGGATCTTCATAATGGAGACACTTACGTCTTAACTCCAACTGAAACGTCGACAACGGGAAACTTAGCAACACCACAAGAAGTTTGCACTAGTTTATCGTTTTGTAAAATAAATGGTATGTTACCTTATGAGTAAGAACTCATTTGGAATGGATATCTTTTACTAAATAATCATTGTTCTAGACACTTTATCTGCTGGAACGAATTTGGGTACGATATACTTATGGAAGCGAAAGGTCCGAGGCATCGAAGGCGACGAGAATTCCTGGCCTTCTACCCCCGACTCCTGCTCTATCCCAGGCACGGTGAAGCAAATAACGTGGGGTGCAGTGATGCTTCGAAGTCCTTTACTAGCCGTAAATTGCGTTACTAACGTATACATCCTGCATCAACAGCCGATGTGCGCGGCTTATAACGATGGCGTCTGTGTCTGTCAAGTCAGTCCAACGCAGTTGCTTATTGAAATGCACGAACCAAGTAAGTTGCTTAGAGCATAAAATTTGTAAATGAAGGTATAATTTTAACAAATAATTTGTTTGTAATTAGCGGAGCTGAAATTCACGCTGAAAACAGATATTCAAGTCCAAGCGGTAGCCGTGAACAGAAGTTACGTCGCAGTGTCTTCCGGGCGGCACTTGGCTGTTTATAAAATCAGTGGAGACGGACAGCCGAACACGACGGTTCTGATGAGTTTCACTTGTGACACTGAGAAGCTTCTCATTCACGATGCTATATTAGTTATCTTAACACCACAGGTAAATAAAGTCTTAGATAATAAGATTAATTGATAATTTACTTTCATTAGCAAGATAAGTACAGTAAGTGACTTATTATCGTAGGTAATTCAACTACGATCCATTGAAGAAGGATCCATAATTCAAACGCTCCCTACCCTACCAGAAGAGGGCGAACCGATAACTATGGAAATGACGGGCCATTACTTAACTGTCGCTTCGTTAAACGGAATATTAAAAATCTGGGATCTCGGTAAGAGGGAAGCAAAACTCCACACGAGAGCCATGGCTACATACGAAGCCATCAGCGATTTCGCCGAGATCATTGAGGCGAGGTGCAATTCCGACTGCAGATACGTGTCCATCACAGTAGCGATGGCCAATCTGATGCCCAGTTCAATCCTCTATGTATGGGACATCGAGAGCGATCAGATTCACGAATTTGATTTTGCGGAGAATGATAATGAAGATGAGCCGCCATTGTAAATATCTTGTTTGTACGTAATAATTAATTTTTAAAAGCAACGAATTGTCAAGTTTTGTAATGTAATTTTTAGGGCCGCTAAGTGTAAGGGTAGATTGGTGACAACTCATTGCTGGGATGATGACGACCCAAGACTGTTGATATGCCGAGCGCAGCGACCGGAAAGCTTCAATAATAAATCATCCAATGAGCTGATTGAGGAACAGGTATGTTTACTTACATATTTATACTACATGCTCCTTAATTTTCTACTATAACAATAAAGTACCGATCTCATAGGAACCCACTACAAATGTTATCTTGGTGACTATCTTCGCCACTTCGGAGCACGGCATCATTGTACAAGATGTCCGTCAGATGAAGGATGACAACTGCCGTCTCCTAGGCGTCCAATCACCCCATATAGTCGTCCTAGACTCGGAAAAATCAAGCGGCAGCAAGACCGTACGACTACTCATGCACGACTTTGAGGAATTGGGCACTTGTGATGCTGCGACGAAACGAGCGATCCTCGACTTCTGCTTTTACCTGAGCGTCGCCAACATGGACGAGGCATTCAAGGCCATCAAGACCATCCAGAACGAGGCGGTGTGGAAGAGCCTGGCTAAGATGTGCGTGAAAACAAAACAGCTAGACATGGCGATGCTCTGCCTCGGTCATATGAAACAAGCAAGGAGTGCAAGGGCGTTGAGGGAAGCAATGCAGGACGAGAGCCTCAGCCTCGAGGCGAAGATTGGTATTCTCGCCGTGGAACTTGAGCTTTACGTGAGGACAAGTTTCATGATGGTTTGATGTTTTATTAATATAATGGAAAAGGGTTGATGGTATGGTTTATGTTGTAGGAAGATGCTGAGAGACTATTCAGAGAAGCCAAGAGGCTGGATCTTCTGGGGTCGTTGCTTGAGGCGCGGAACAAGTTCAAGGATGCCATCGACTTGGCCAAGAACGAAAACAAGATAAGGGAAAAGACGAGTTATTATAATTACGCTAAAGCTCTGGAAGTGGAAGGAAAGACTAACGATGCCATAGAAATGTACACTAAAGCGGATTGCCATAGGTTCGAGGTGCCCAGGATGCTGCTTAGCACACCGAGAGAACTCCAAACCTACCTAAATAACTCTGACGACCTGTACGTTATTACCATTCTCTTATAAACAATAAATTCCCATGGACTTTGTAGAAAAACTGAAAATCTCTTACAGAGAGATAAAGAAATGGCACGCCCAGTACACGGAATCCCAGAATGACATGGAGACTGCTTTGAAACTCTATGAGCAAGCCCAGGACACGTTGTCCATGACGCGACTCCTCTGCTTCTTCGGCCGCGAAAACGAAGCCTGCGATGTGGTGAACAAGACGAAGCACGCTGCTTCGGCTTACCATCTAGCCGCGCACTATGAGTCACGCGGGAACATCGGCCAGTCGGTGCACTTCTACACGACAGCCCGCGCGTACACAAATGCTATACGTGTCTGTCGCGAGAATGACATGCTTGAGGAGCTCTGGCCGCTGGCAATGATGGCACCGAAGCAGGCGCAGATCGACGTCGCCAAACACTACGAGGAAATCAATCAGGTAGATATAGCATAATGTATAGGCACAGGAATGTTTAGAGCTAGTGATAAATACGATTTGGTTTGGTTGTAGGTGGACAAAGCGATACTGCTGTACCACAAAGCAGGGTTGCTGAAGAAGGCGCTAGATCTCGCGTTCCAGACACAGCAGTTCAACGCGCTGCAGCTGATCACGATGGACGTAAACGCCGACTCGGATCCCGAGCTAATCGAGAAGTGCGCGCATTACTTCGTGCAGAATAATCAGATCGATAAGGCGGTCGATCTCTTGGCTACGGGGAGGAATTATACCGAAACGCTAAGGCTTATTGAGGAATACGATATCACGCTGAGCGAGGAATTGGGTAGGTTGATGTTGTTGAGTTGAGCTGTAAGGTGAGGTTTATTTGATCGATTGTTTTTGTGTAAATAGCGGAGAAGATGACTCTGGATAGAACGGAGAAGGACCTTGAAAAAGAACGAGTGCGTATCGCAACTCTCGAGAAGATCGGTGAGATCGCGCTCAATCAGGGCAACTACCATCTTGCAACCAAGAAATTCACCCAAGCCGGTAATAAATTGCGCGCTATGAAGGCTCTTCTGAAGTCCGGCGACACCGAGAAGATCTGCTTCTTCGCTCAAGTATCGCGACAACGCGAGATCTATATCATGGCTGGGAATTATTTGCAGTCGCTCGACTGGCAGAACCAGCCGGAGGTGCTGAAGAACATCATTAATTTCTACTCGAAAGGTAAGGCAATGGATCTGCTAGCGAACTTCTACGTCGCCTGCGCGCAGGTGGAGATCGACGAGTTTCAGAATTACGAGAAGGCACTCGACGCGCTCAACCAGGCGAGTAGGTGTTTGGCGAAGGTCGCCGAGCCGAAGGATGAGGATATACACAGGAGGGCTGTTGAAGTGGTTAATAGCAGGATGAGCACTATTAAGAGATTTCTGGAAATTAAAAAGTGATTATATTTCGTATTTATTGTTTTGATGTTGGAAATGGAGATTGAATGTGTGATTATGTTCGTAGGCTGTTTGAAAGGGGCGAGACGGAAACTGCGATGAGCCACGTGCGCTACCTGTTGGATTCGCAGGGACCAGATCTCGAGCAGGCGATCCGTCGGGGCGACCTGTTCGCAATGATAACGCAGCACTATGCGAACATGGGTGAAATCGAGAAGGCACGAGCGACGGTCGAAGAGTTGAAGCGTCTCGTTCCAGGAATCAATCTAAGTTATTTCTACAACGTAAATCTTTTGGAGAAGCTTGGTTTCAAAATTAACATTGAAAGGCAGGAGTCTTCGGATAGAGACGATGATATTGAAGAATTGTTAGGAGAATGAATATACACTTAGATTTACAATACTTTAAGACGTTAATGAGGATATTTTTGAAGTATCCTGAAATATAATGTTAGTTATACGTGTTGAATTGTGATATCACAATGCATTCCGTCCAATAATACAATCCGTCCATGATTTAGGTAATGAAGTATCGACTAAAATGTTGAATAAAAATTAATTTAAAAGCAATTTTCAATTTTCGAACGTGTCTTTATTATTTCAATAACTTAAAGTTATTTTTTCATTTTTACACAACTTTAATTAGTATTACATGGTTCAAACTTTTCTTAAAATAGTTGATAATAATTTAGCAGGACGCAACATGTCCAGGGTTTTAATCCTATCAATAACGGAATGAGTTACAATGAGCAATATATTTTTATCATAAGCTGCGCGGTTTTACCATGATAAGTTTCTAATATAAAGTAAAATAAGAAATAAGGTGCACAATAAATAACAATGTTTTACATAGATACAGAAAGAACGATAACTATTTTGAAGATTATTATCAAAGAATTAAATAGTCAAATGCAGATAACAGATTCAATATTAACCTAAGTTTACTTCAAGCAAGCAAGTTCTTATACCCTTAATGAATGAAGAAACTTATATTTTTAGACAGCAATTTTGTTTAAATTATTCAATAAATACCTAGTAAAAAAATAGTTTTGTTGTAGAAAATAAGTTGCCACAACAGAGTAACAATCTACATTACTTCTGTTTTCTTTTTTTTAATCTCATTTTTATATTCGTTTGTATCAGAAAAGTGTAAAAAGTTTTTAATGTTTGAATGTGCACAGTTACACATGTTGTCACATCATATAAAAGCTTTAAAATTAACAAGTATACAGTGTAATTGAACTAACAAAATGACAATTACGATTAATCAGAAAAATGCCCACTCGTCTTTGTTAGGCTTGTGATCTAATAAGGACTTAGTCTAAACTTTACAAAGATATCTTTACGGTAAAGTCGTTATCATCCATTCTTTTTCAATCGTCAAAGTTACTTCGCTATTTAAAACCGAATCTTTTCAAAATAAAAAAAAATATTTTCTTAACCATCATCAATAGACCTTCAAATGACAAAGCACCCAGAACGATTGAAAAAGTACAGAAATACGCTCAAACATATCTTCCTATCTACGCAGCCTTCTCTGTCACCGGCTTCTTGCACGGCGACGCGGAGGTCTCGGAGTCGTCGTCCTCGGTTTTCCTCTTCTTCCTCACCAGATGTGAGATATCACTCGCTGGCTTAGCCTCGGCCGACGCGCCAGCTGCTGCTGCCGCCGAAGACGATGCACCACTGCTACTGCTGCTACCCTCGCCACTGGGTCCGGCGCCGTTGGAGCAGCTGCCCCCGGCGACCTTGCTCTTAATACCTTCAATGACGAGCTTGCACGCCTGCTGCTTGAAATCACGCATGTCCGTGATTTTGTCCTGGATCTCCGGCAGCAGTTCCTTGAGTTCCTTGATCTCGCCTTCAACTGTGTAAAACGGATCGTCGCTCTGTTGCGGCTCAGTTATACCCTCCAGTTCCTTGATACGCGCTTGCAGCAAGTTAGTGGCCTTCTGGAACTGCTCGATGCTAGAGTCGAACTCGTTGCCCAGGGAGTAAGCCAAACCTAAAACCAAAACACCCCATTATTTTCCTTATAATCTCTTACAATCCACGCGTCAGTCACGACACATCTTCAGAATACTCTATCGTACCGAGTTGATAATGCGTCTCAGCCAAGCTCCTCGGCTCGACCGGTTCCAGCTTACTGAGGAGATCGAGGCAGGCGTTCAGATCTGTGAGAGCTCCGGTCTGGTTTCCGCTCTCCATGGCTACCTCGCCCAGCAGCCTATGCGCCTCCGCCAACAACTTCCATCCAGGTGGTCCTCGCTTCAACAGGATCAACTTTGCCAACTCCAGCACTTCCCAGGCAACCTACAAACCCACGACAAATTACAATCTCTTCCATATAAAATGTCAAAGAGAATACCCACCTGCAGGTTGCTGTTAGCCTCGTCATCATCTTCGTTCTCCACGTCCTCGGCGTCGTCATCGCCGTTCTCGTGTGCATGCCCATTTTGCACGGGCTTGGACGTAGACGCACCATCGTCGGCACTGGATGCAGCAGCGGTTTCACTGGTACCCACGTTAGAGGAGGCGGCGGCTGGCTCCTCGCTCTTCTTTTCCTTCTCTTCAGATTTCTTGTCCTCCTTTGCAGCGTCGTCGACGGGTTTTATCTCTTCCTTGCTTTCTTGTTTATCTTTCCTGAAAAATAAAAAACAATTATAATTTCCGCCTTTTACGATTTTTATAATAGTTACCATAGTAATTGCTTGTGAAACATGAAAATTGTACAATCTTTTTATTAAAATATAGATTAAGGTAGGCTACTAACTAGTACTTTTATATATTTACAAAATCAAAATATAATATTCTAACAATTTTTCCAAACCCTACAAAAAAAAAACTCACTTAATCTTCTCGCTATCAACCTTCTCGTCATCGGCCTTCTCTCCGCCAGCCTTCTCTCCATCAGCCTTCTCGCCATCAGCCTTCTCGCCATCAGCTTTCTCTCCATCGACCTTCTCTGCCTCGGCCTTCTCTGCCTCACCCTCCTCTCCTTCAGCCTCTCCTTCGCCCTCTCCCTCCTCATCATCCTCCTCTCCTTCGTTCTCTTCATTACCGGGTACACCTGTACCTAGCACCCCGGACTCCTCGCGCGCGAGGAACAGCAGCGCACGTCCGTAGATGAGGTAGGGCTCAGCTACTTCGTCGGCCATCTCGCCGTGCTTGACGGCGAGGAGGGAACATCCTTGAGCGAGAGCCGACACGGCCATGGTGTAATCGCGCACCAGCAGGTGACGCTTTCCCTGGGAGACTGCGACCGCCGGGTCCTCGTAGACCACGTCGTCGCCAACATCGGCCATCTCTGCAACGTGAAGTACCATCTTTCGAGGTTGTGCGAAGGGTGGTGCTCTTTTAGTGCTTTTTGTCAATGTCAATGGTTCGGTTAATGAGCATAGGTATAGATGTTCTCGTTTTTATTATTCTACTGTGATCTATGTATGTGATTAACTGATGAATGATAGTTTATCAGTTACAAGTTTGTTAGTGGTAAGGTAGTTAGTGGTTGGTAGGAAAGAGTGTGAGAGTCATACGTGAGAGTGATAATAATAGAAAAGCAGATGTTAAAATAGTTTTTGATAAGCTGAACAATGATACATGCATTTGAATCGCGGCGTGCGAACACGTGACTACTGCGCCTGCGTAAACACTTCACCGCAAAAGCCGATGCATCGACCGACGCCGGATCTTCCGCGATCGTTTATTTTTCTTAGAATTCGTATATATACCTTTACTTACACGTAGAGAGGCAAACCATAATAATGATACAGTCGAACGGTTCGACGTAAACAACCTTAACCTTCGGATTCGCGAATCATCGTCTTTTCTAATATACGTGTATATGTATTGGTACACGAGACGTCTATATCTTGGTCGCGCCCGCGGCAAATCGCGCGCCTTTTTTCTTAACCTGCGCTCTCTTGGCGAGTGCAGTTCTTTTGTACTTATTAGATGGTTGCGTTGCAATGTTTGAGTTAATCTACTAATTGAGAATAACAATAATGAATTCTGATATATCGTTACTGATGCAATACCGTTAAAATTCAATAGAACGTGTCTACAGACTTTCACGTATACTTATATACCTTAGGCCGTTACTAGTTTTGATTAAATTACAATGATAACTTTAGTTTAACAATAAAACCCAACGAATGAGTCACGAATAATCGATTCAAACGCTGAAAATACCGCAGCAACCGTACAAAAAAGAACACCGCCGTATCCTAACCTGTCTTCCGCGTTCTTTCAACTCCCCTCGAATCAATGTATATATACACCCTTACCCGCAACATTGTCAGCCTGACCCTCGCCAAAACAGATTCCCTCAGAAGTCCCACCACCCACGACACCCAGCAACATAAAAAATAAAGCAAAAGAAAGAACTCACTGCGAAAGGGGTCGAGAAACTTCAACGAGGTCGTGCGTGAGTAGTCGAGAGCAGTATAGCAGCACCTGCGCGTACAATTCCTTCGGCTTTCTACTTCCAACGGCAAATATCCTCTCGTACACGATACTCGCCTGCGAAGCTCGTCGTCTTCTACGAGAACAGCGAGTTACTTCCTCTCCGGAAGCAGTGTCTTATGCAAGGAATAGATGAGGACAGAGACAGACGCGCTGTGGTGCCGATGTATGTGTGCGTGTACGTCCGTTACGCCGCCGCGGAGATTCGCAAGGTACAGCTCGCGAAGAAAGTCTGTGCATGTGCGGTGCGCGCGCAAAAGTACCGGCGAGGCGAACGGTTTGTTACGAACCCAGTGGCCACAAACTAAAGTCTTTAATATAGAGCGGCAAGGGAATGTAATGTTTGACAATTGAAATTCTAGAATGGCCCTAGGGTTTTTTATAGGTAGTGGTTAAGGGGATGCCTTACTCGTACTATTACCGACCGAGCAATTCACACAGTTTCAAGCTGATTAAAAATAAAATACGTCGAATCACAAAAAATCAAGAGAACACTCTTCTGTGTTTTTTAACGTTCTATCATCCAGTCAAAGTTTGGAGTCGAAATATCAAGCCGTTTTTTCAAAAACTTTGAACGAAATTAAATTTCGCTTTGTTCAAAGTTTTTGCAAAAATGACTTGATATTTCGACTCCAAACTTTGACTGGATGATAGAACGTTAAAAAACACAGAAGAGTGTTCTCTTGATTTTTTGTGATTCGACGTATTTTATTTTTAATCAGCTTGAAACTGTGTGAATTGCTCGGTCGGTAATAGTACGAGTAAGGCATCCCCTTCTATTTTTAGTTATTATATTTGTTTATTTACACAACGTTGCACAACGTTATTATCCTCCGATTACACGTCGCGCAACGTTTGCTATACAATACCGCGCATTCTTAAATAATTATAAGCTTTATATTTTAACAGTTAATTATCAGCGACGGTGATGCTCATGATTTGTTAATTATTATTATACGGTTGTTTCTTAACCTGAAATTATGACAGCGTTGCTTCTGTTATTTAAATGATTATCAGAACATCAATTATTCCCAAGATTTTAATAGCATTTGTAGTATTATTAATAATAATCTCCGCATTTGTTATAATTTTTAACCTATTATTATTATTTCCAATCGTTTCCACGAATCATAAGGTTTATTCTCATGTTAGCAATACGCATGAATGAGTAGTGTAAAAGGGTTCGATCGATTGCACTCATTGTCAAAGGGGCCTAGAATTTGGGTCTATGTCGGTTATGTAGTCCAAGGAACGTCAGTTCCTTACAGGTTCGCGCGAACGGTTGCGCGCCGGCGCGAGATGCGCACGCACCTCGGCGGGAAATGGCGGCTCGCGTGAATTTAAGATTGGACGGTGAGGAATGGAGCGGCAGTAGATTAGGTATCTATTGTACAGACAAAGCCGTTGTAGAAGGGTTGCAGGAGGGATGTGTTAGTGAATCTTAACTGAAATTGTCAGTTTTTTAATTATGCACACAGAATTTGCAGTAAAAAAAATTTAATCTTGTTTTTTGACAATATTAGCCATATTGTAATAACGATCTTGAATATATTATATTGAAATGAAATGTTTATTTAAAGTGTACTAGTAGTAGTTTATTTCTGTACAAGTTAGAATATAATGTACAACATAGAAATATAATGATTTATAAATAATAGTACATTATGTAACAAGGGAAAAAAGTCGCTCTTGATTCCCGCGAGTGAGTTCACGAGCGAGCGAAGCGAGGACAGTGTGAGGACATAGCCTGGTGCAGATACTTATTACCTCTTTTGGAAGAAAAAAAAAAGCTAATGTAGTGATCATCCAAGGGAATCACGGACTTTGTTCTCCTCGACTTTTAAAGGTGATTTAAAGGTATTTGGCTAAGTTCATATGGAGTTTATTTTTTTCCCGCAAAATGAGTGTAACTTTGGTCCCACTTTTCAAGGAAAAAAGTGTCCATTTTTTTTAAGATAGGAATAATAGTACATTATGTAACAAAAGACTAAAGTCGGAGATTATTTGCGCGGTTGAGTTCACTGCCCGAGCGAGCGTAGCGAAGCGAGGGCAGTGATCACCCAAGAGAATGATCGACTTTAGTCCCGTGTTACATGTAGTACCTTATTCCCATCTCCACTGTGGCCACTTCATAGATTTGAAAAGTTATTTTGTATTTATGTGTTATAATTTTGTTAGTTTTAAACCATTTCACCATAAACGTAAAAAATTAGACTGTTATTTTATTCCCGCATATCCCGCATATGCGGGAATAAAGTAAAAGAGGAAATCAGACGCCATTTTTGCCCCGCTTTTTAGGCTGTAAAATGGCCATTATAGCAGAGATGGGAATAAAATAGTTTATTATTGTATTTTTAATAATAATACAATAATATATGTAAAAAATATAAAAGCCCCCTGGTATAGAAAATTAACCATATTTTATAGCTAACATGTTAATTAAATGGAAGCATTTTTAGCAAAAATAATATAATTCATCTAAAATTTTTGATCTAAAAGTTCTAAGTTCTACTATTATTTAAAATACATATTTATGAAGTGTAAATGCCATAATTTATTTCAGATTGGTACATAATTATGAAATACAAGCAATGTTTGTTTTTAGCCATAAAGTTAACTGCAAAATGGCTAGCTTCTGGTTATCATTTCTACCAGGGCCAATAATTACTTACAAAGAATTGTTTATTCACAATTCTACTGTTTACAAAATTTGTTATATACTTATATCATAATTTCGCTGATTTACATAAGTATTTACCATTTTAATCCACTTTATACGCCTCTTCGCGTCTCAACCCTACAACATACATTCCGTTCTTCTCCAACTATATTTTATATTCCATTTAAATTCGAAAACTTCGTTTCCTTTCTCTCTCTTTCACAAAGTTCGTACCTATTCAATCTCCGGAAACAAATTAAACAGAAAGTTAAAAAAAAAGTTTTTAACAGCCAATTCATCCTATTATACTAACGCAAATATTTCAACTATATTATATACCCACACACCAATGACGCAAACCCCTGGTAAAAAAAAGAGACAAAAAAGCTCTTCGATTCTCCTGTCAAAACCAGGCGAGCGCTGCGAAAGAGAATCGAAAATCTCGCCGACTCGGCATCGGCTCTCGCTGTGGCCGCGAAATTATTCAACGAGCCGCGAAACTATCGCATCCCGCTGATAAATTTCCCATCCCCCGGGCCTTTAATCCACACAAGAGCGGATATACGTATATATAGGTATCTACACAAAAGCCGAAAAACCGTAATTGTTTTAGAATTAGCTGCGAAGATAAATTGATTCTCGCCCTCATACATGTGTGTCTGTGTGCGTATTATGCGTGTGTGCGTGCGCCTGCGCGCGTGTGTGTGTGTGTGTGTCGGGGGCGAAAGAATGCAGGGAATTATTATATATTTCCAGAGATTTGTCGGATCATCGCGAATAGCAGAGCGCGTGCGACTTCGCATAGCGGAAAGTAGGACCGATCAATCGAGCTTTTATTATTCTGGGCGATCTCTCTCTCTCTCTCTCTCTCTCTCTCTCTCTCTCTCTCTCTCTCTCTCTCTCTCTCTCGTAAATTTTATTGCGGACGCCTGGTTTCCGATCGTTGCGCTCTTAGCCCGATCAAGCATACCGTCTATTTTCCACCTCATTAAATTTTAAATCCCCTAACCGACGATTTTCTTTTTACACACTCCTTATATAAGTTATTCCTGCAACCCAGCTCGTCGATATATCCCGCTACCTCTCGTTTATCAAGTCGGGCGAGGGGGTGGCGTCCTATCTTACATCTGCAGAACCCATTGTAATAAGAATTCCGCGGGCGTGTAAGGGTGAGTAGTATAGGAGGTTCGTTCAAACTCTCGCCATAAATCAAAATGAGCAACGCGCGGGACGTCGCCGAATGCACACATTGAAATCTGATTGTATGTATACCTGCGCGCGGTTCATTGATTCCAAAGACGCTGCTTTCTATCTCTCTGATGAATAAAGTATTTAGCGCGGGTAAGTGATGTTTGTTACCGAGGAGCCTATAGTTTCGACGAATACCATTGAAATTTTCGTTCTACATAATAAACAATGTAAGAAAATTTGTCACCCTATTTTGTAAAGTGCATCATATACTCTCTAAATTCGAATAAGTGTAATTCACTTCAAATAAGTGAATATTCACTTATAATAAGTAAATAGTCGTGCACTTATCGAATAAGTGGACGACTATCTACTTATAATAAGTGAATATTCACTTATTTGAAGTGAATTTCACTTATTCGAATTTAGAGATATATATATACATAACAAATCGTTAAGTTTCATACAATCTACGGGTACTCACTACGTAATCTTATTAAACCTTCTTACAATTCCCATATAAAAATACCTATAAAAACTCTAACCATCTAGCTACGCAACAACAACAACAACGATTTATAACATAATCCTCGTCACTCTCCTAATCCCCAGAGCGCTTACGCACTTTCCCCCCGGAGACACCTCCGCGTTCGTCGTGTCCCCGGATAAACACATTTTTCCTCCTCCTCCTCCCCCGAATCCTTATCACATAGGTCCTTCCTTCCTCTCTCTGCACCCTCCTTGCTCGCCTACGCGCGCGCGCACATGCCTCTCCCCTCTCTCGCGGGGGTGGCTCGCACATACCCGCCGCCGCTCTCGCGCCAGTGCGCGTTCCTCGCTCGGCCGAGGCACCGTCGTCGTCCGCTCCTTCGCTCGTTAATCGCTCGTCTTCCTCCTTCCCGTCTCTCTCTCTGCCTCTCTCTTCTTTATCTATCCACCCGTTCCCTGTATATCTCCATCTCACTGTTGTAAGAGCGTGCTCGTCGAGGGAGCGCGCGCCCGCAGCAAACGTCGGCTTAACCGGGGAGCGGCGGGAGGCACGGGAGGTGAAGATCCGGTGGCTGCTGGCCAGGGGGCCGGGCGGCAGCAGGCGACGGCGCATGGAGTCCTCGCGGCTGCCCGTCAGGAGCCCGGCGCCCAGGCTCGTCTTCCTATTCGCCACCCTCGCTCTCACGTGCGCTGGTGAGTATGTTTTTTTCTTTTTTTATTTGCGGGTTGTTTGTTATATATGTGTGATAGGGTCATGCGCGCGGTCATAAATCGCGAGATTATCAGGCAGGGGAGGGAAAAGTTTCAAGCGTACGCGCGGTGATTAAAAGTCTTATTCCCGCGCGACCATAAATTTCTCCCTTTAATCGCGCGCGCACGCAGCAGAGCGTGTATATGAGCGTCATCTGCTGCTGCTCTGCGACGACGTTGGGGTTTAATGAGAATGGTGAGGGATTTTTTTAATTAAGGAGGGAGGGCTTTTAGCGTTGTTGCTGATGGTGGCGTTAAATTCGGATAGAGGAAATTAAGAGAGGGGTGATGATGTGGAAGAATGCTTGTACTTGTGTTTTGATTTTGGGGGGAAAGCATCGGTAGAAATGATTGTTTGTTAGTTGCTATTTTGTAAGAGGGAGATTCATAAGAATTTGTAGACAGTGGCGTGTTAAATCTTATAAGATATACCTGTTTGTTGCGTAATCTTGCGTGTTTGTCTGTTGTTTTGACTTTTGCACTGTCCTGTATGTCGAAGAAGAAAAATCAATACTTTTGATTTTCTGTTATTTTTCATCTTTGAAATATGTGAAATGTAATTGTGGGTTACAGGCTGGAATTGGCTACATAAGTATCGATGTAATGTCTTGTTAATTTCATCCCTTGTGTGTAAAGTTATTTTTGTCTAGAAGTAAGGTTCGCCGAATAGATTATTAGTTACAGTTGCTTATTTAGTAATTATTGTTAATCATATATTGGCTCTGCAAAGTATATTTAGGTAAACCAATAATATTTTTTGTTATTATAACAAATATGTGATTAACAAAGTTATTTTCATTAGCCGATTTACTAAACTATAAATACAAATTATTTTTAAAAAATTCATAAATCTAATATAATTGTAAAAAAAAATGTAAACACACCGTAATTAATTAGTTCTAAAATAAGAAATCTTGAAAATGGTACGTAAATAGAAGTTGTTTGCATTTTTATAACGTTATTTAAATATCATTTGCATTTCTTGATTATAGAAGGGGATAACCGAGAGAAGCGTTTAAAAATAAATGACAATCGTTTGGAGCTATCTACTTGCACTTAATTACGCTTTCTTTTTTTAACTCGAAACGCTTACCGCGTGAAAATAATGCTATTAATTTTACTAAAACGCTAATTAAACTCTACAAACTAATCTAAAACTTTTGTTTACATCCCAACATCATTCCCAGCTTTTCATTCCCCTTTTTCCAACATATACACAATATTTTTCTTCTATTTACTACCCAATCGCCAACAAAATCAACGTCAACAGCGACGGGCCTGCTGTGCGCGGCCATAATGTCGGACCACTGGGAGGAGGTAGCCTGGGACCGCGAGGCCTTAGCCGGGGCGAACGTCAGCCCGCGGTGGTACCTGGACGGCAAGGTCGGCAGGCTGGACGCGGTGCCCAGCAAGCACGGCAGCAGACTCGCGGGTAACACGCGCGCCCGCGGCAGTCCGGCGTTCCTCGTGCCCATGCACGGTGGGATTTGGACCATGTGCGTCGCTCTGTCAGGTGAGAACAATTGTTTCTTTCATATTAGTTGTTTATTTTCAATTTTTAGTGTAGTTTCGTTTTTGGTTGATAATAGGATATGAGTGGGAAATGTTGATATTTTTAAAGGAGTATGTGTACTAAAGTTTTTGAGAGGATGGCATATAATTTTCATTTCGTATTAATAATTATTGTGTGAGCTAATTTTTCTTAATATTTGTACGAAATATCAGGTTTTTTAATGTTTTATTTTTGGCGGATAAGTCGTCGCGCGGTACGAAGAAAAGCCAACTTAAAAGAGCCAGACGAAGAAAAGCCAGTTTCGTGCGAAAAAAACCAAAGAATGGGCACATTTTAGGCTCTTCTAAGTTGGCTTTTCTTCGTACCGTTCGACGAAGTGTAGATATACATTTCAATCCAAGACAGTAGATATTCATATGTATACTTATATTAAAGATATAAAATAAATTATATTACTTAAATATAATTGATAAATATATTTTAATTATATGATTTATTTGAAATTATTATTTGAATATTTTATGTTTTTTATATGATTAATAGAATGCCGAACCTAGTCAGACGTAGTAAAATATCTCTGTAGAAGCGCAGATATTTTTTTTTCATACCGCGTCAATAAAATCTTAAGATAATATATTAAAGATCATGGACAGTATTATTCATCTCGGGCTGTTATAGAGAAGAATTTCGGGAAAATTAAGAACAGGAAGGAAAATTTCTTGGTTAAAATTTCAGTGATTTATTGTAACTGTAAGGCACATATTACAATTTTGTGAGAAATGTACGGCTTATCCTAAAAATTCTGAGAAAAGTCGTAAAAGTTGCCATACGAAAATGAAACTTTCGTTCTAAACACCATAGTACTTTCTCAAAAAAATGTGTCTGATATAAATAATCGTAAAAATTTTTCTTCCTATACATGAGCTCCCAAAATTCCCCAGCCATTGTCGATACAACCCCGAAAAAAAAAATCCTAAATATATCTAGACCAATGCCAAACTCCTTACCCCAGCCCTACATTTTTCCCCAGCCATCATCCTTCCCGAATCCGCAGACCTCTCTCGAACTTCCCTCTCTCTCGCTCCCTTGACACTGGCCCGCTTCCCGCTCATCTCCTCCTCCTCTTAACCCACACATCACGCGCGTGCGCTCCTTAAAGACGCAAAACGGCCTGAAAAAGCCTCTCGGGAAAAAACGAGCAACACTTAAATGCGCGCCTGCGCGGGAAAAGCTTTTTCTCGGGCTGAATGCATACATTGTCCTTGTGCATATGGGAAGGGCGTGCGATGTGTCGATCTACTGGCCCATATTTTCCAAAGCGGTCGCCTTTGTAGCTGGCCGTGTGTATAGCATGCTACACGATCGAGGAAATCGTCGTCGAAGTTTTTCGGAAAGTTGGAAGAGAGTTGACGTTCGAAAGTTTATATAGTCGCGCTCTGAAAAACATGTATATTTCTCGTGACCCGACTTGTTTACTACAAAATGTATTTTTACTCTACTCGCAACTTAGTATATATTACATACGCGTAACTTTAAACCCCACCTCCATCGTCCAATTATTTTCACCACTTCAGCGCGAGTGCGTTATATTCCCACGCAATGAGAGAAAGTAACGTTTTTTTTTCGAAAGGCTTTCATTAAAATTCACCGCGTCATCATACTTAAACCGTATACGCACATATACACACATACAACTCCTCCTCAGTCCCGCCGCTAACAATCGGCCTCGGCTTGGCCAATAAAGAACTACTAGTACTGCAAAGAGCTCCTTCTCCTCTCTCTATATATATATAAAACTCTCGATCGGACTGAAAAGCTCGAAAGCGCACCCCCAATAAAGCCCACTTCGGCGCGAAACTTTTCTCTTTCCCTCGCACTGGGAAAATTCCTAATTTGCTCGACGCCCGCACCTTTGAACTTCGATCGTCATTAGTATACATTCGCGAAGAGAGGAGATCATGTATATATGTAATATACACATGGATGTAGGTCGAGGGTGGATGCCACGCGATTTTCGCTGATTATGAAATTTCCGCGAGTGTATTATTACGCGACTTTTCTCTTAACGAGACATCTTTGTGTTTAACTTTTCAAGTACATACCGCTGTGGTTGATGTTTTTCTCGCGTCGCTCGCCGATCTCGTTCACGTTTCTTTTTTTCTTCTCGTGTATACAGTATCGAAATTCAGCGCGGCAGCCGTTCTCTAAAAAATTTACGTTCAGAGAGAAAAAGAATGCACACACATACACACACACACACATATATATAGAAAAAAATCGAACCGATTCCTATACGTTTCGTCGTCGTCGCGCATTCCGTATGCATTGCGGCCGCGTGATTCGACTTATAGGTTCTCCTGTATAAAAAATTCAATGTCGTCGCGCGATTTATACCCCCGCGATCGTCCCTTCCCATTTTAATAAGCTTCCGTCTTATTCCTCTCCGTGAAAACGTGAGCCGAGTACGAAACTAGACCTTTCTTCCGTTCCCCCTCACAAATCCTACTGCGGCACATTTATTTTAATTAATCACGAGGCAGCTTCGCGCTTTCCATCTTCTTCGAAAAAGTTAGTTTTATACAGGTCAAAAGTCAGGCTTGATATCGCGCGGTTTAATTGTCGAAGGGCGCGGCGCGTAATGAACCTTTCCGCGGGAACGAGGTCGACAATGAAAGACACACCACATGTATACGCGATGTTTTCCGAGCGCGCGAACGAGTCAAGTGCCCGTAAATCAGTCGGTATAACACGCGCGCGAGCGTAATTAACGGTAAGTGTAGAAGCGAGAAATCGAGTGATGGATATATATAGAGAGAGAGGGAGAAGCGAGTTCAAATTTCATCAGGATTGACGTTGTGCGGAGAGGGATATATAACAATGGCGTTGAAGTTTCACGACGGGCGCGTACAATAGACTCTCGTACAATTGGATAATGTGCGGGGGTGTGCGCGTTTTATGTATAGCTCGTGGAAAGGGTCCCGAAATAATTTGCGTCTCTGGTAAATAAAGCAGCGGTGAAAGGGGATCCTGCGCATTCGCATTGTATTAACGGAGCTACTTTTCTTGAAATTCAGCAGGATTTTATAAGACTGTTGTCGTACCGTAATCTTTATTTATACACGGAGAGAAATTTTAGAGTAAAAATTACCAAGGTGCCTTGGTAGCGCATGGACAGACTGTCAAAAGTCGTGTTATTCCCAGGTTTCTAATACAATTTATAAGTTTCCCAAGAAAAACTACCATAACCACTTAAAAAAAATACCAAATTATCTGAATAAAAATTACCAGAAACACTGGTAAAAATTGAGATCTAGTCATTTTTACAAGGTAACCTAAGAATTTTTACTAAGAAAACTGATAAATTTTACCAAATAACCTGGTATTTGTGTACTCGCGCATGCGCACTGCGCATTATTGTGTTTCAGAAGATTGATACTAGAGGCGTGCGCGACGTTAAAATGAAAACAATACACATATTTTCAGTAAGTAATAACGGCGATTCAAATGACTGTTGGTAACAGCTTCTGTGGCGCAGTCGGTAGAACGTCGGACTCTCAACCCAAAGATCGTCGGATCGAATTCCGCTTCCGTAAAAATTTTTTTCAGTTTAATGTTTTTTCATCATTGTTTCTGTTTCTATTTCTATATTAAAATACTATATATCCATCAATATGCATAAAAAAAGTTAATTTTTTTAATTTAAATTAACTAAAAAAAAATTTTACCAAGGCACTTTGGTAAAAACTTTGAAATTGTCAGTCTGTCCATCCGTTACCAATAGAAACTGGTAATTTTGTCTCGAATATTTGTAATTTTCACTACAAAATTTCTCTCCATGTATAATCGACGACTTACCGATCACCGAAGTTAAGCAGCAATTGGGCGCGGTTAGTACTTGAATGGGTGACCGCGTTTCTTCGCTGTTTAATTTTCGTGTAATCGATTAGGTGTCGATTGTCTTCTCACAAACCGAGCGGGAGGTGTGGAATGTTACAGTTTCGGTGTTTCTAAGCTTACGGAATGTTGTGACCTAAACATCCAAACTGAAATTATTCCAATACACCGACCATCCCGGGGCGGGTTTTCCTAATTAGGATTTATCCCACGTGGTTTGCCTATAGGTTTTCCCCGCCCCACAGGCATAACCCTGGGCGAATGCAGAATGGATGAGAGGTTATAGGTTATGGAAAAAGAGAGGTCCTCAGGAAAATATACAGGTTTATGATGTATAATAAAAAGGAAAGGAAAAATAAAGGTGTGGAGGATGCGCGCTAGGCCAGTAGGCTGCGTGGAAACCACTAATTTTATATAACCGACGACTCGTTTTATTGTACTACTTATGCACACGGCAATTTAAATATATATTTCTCACCGTCCTCCCTTCTCTTTCACACTCCGGATCGATACACACCCTACAAACCCACCTCTAATCACTCCAACCACTTTAAACCTATCCTCTCTTTCACTCCCGCGGGAAAAGCTTCTCTCTCGGCATTTGATTCGACGAAACTTTCCAACGCAAGCCCCGCGGGGCGCGCGTTACAGCTGCGGCGCCACTTTTTGCCCCGAGACTCCCGCAATATCAATCTTTCGAGGGTTTGTTTCGAGATTTACGGCCGGCTGTATACCCGCTTGTGCGAAGAAATCGGCCCGGGATGACGCGGCGGCACCGGAGGGTTCGAAATTTATACGGGGATCGAGAAGGAGATTTGTTTTGGACGGAATGATAGGTGTGACGCACGTGTATACGGACGGTTGATTTTTGATTAAGATATATTTTTCATCTTTTCGTCGAGGAGATAGAACAGTACAATAAGTAGAATAACTGTATTTGGCACAGCTCAATACCAAGCCGAAGATCCTGTATACTCAAGCAATTCCCTTCGCAAACCGCACGTATATATATCGCGATGATAAATCCATACTCGTATTATATACACAATTTCAAAGTTTGCTTAACCCAGATCGAATCAAACTCTCGTACTTTTATTCTCTTAATCTCTCCTATATACAGCAACAATAATCTCGAACGCCCTTAAGCTATCAAGTCACGAGTCTGTGTGTGTACCAAAAATCCATACAGTAACCACAGCCCCTGTCGCGGGCGCGCGCGCGCAGATAATTGAGATGCCTAATAATAAACGCGCGGGGCTAGGGCGCGTCGCGACGCCACAACTATATAGATATAGCACGCATAAGTGTACAATCAGAGAGAGAGAAAGAGAGAGAGAGGGTGAAGAGGAGATCGATAGCGCGAAAGCGGAGAGTTCACTGGGTCTAGGTTACATCCGATATCTCCTCCTCCTCCTCCTCCTCCGTCTCTGTGTATATGGCCCTACGATATGATTGATATCGTGCACGCGCGCGGCTGGTAAATGACGGCGGCACCCGCGTTGCGCGATTTTTACGTTTGTTTGTTTGTTCACTCGCTCGAAAAAGAGCTGCTGTTCCCACGTATTGGATCGTCACAGTTTCTCGGTATGCGAAATTGTATACTTATACACTCGCTCGGCCCAAGTCACGCGACGTTCAGGAATACAATACACTTTTTTCCACTGTGCGCTTCGGGAAGAATATTATTTATTCGCGTTACCCCCTTCTTCTTTTATGCATGTATATATAAGCGCAGTTTCTGTCTGGATGCGCGCTCGTTTAATTAACGAACCCACTTACGCTCGTTTGCGTAATTCGAAAAGCTTTCGAGAGGCAGCTACGAGTTCTAATCGTCTTATACGGGCGCTCTACTCGGGCGTAAATTATGCGTCTTCAGTTCTGGGGGCGTAAAAGAAGTTCTTCGCGCTTAAACGGTTAAATTTTTCCTTTCCGATATACGCGCGTATAATATTTTCATAATTCTTCAAATTCGCGTGAACCAATTACAATTCACCTCGAAATCGTCCGTGGCAAATCACAAATCCCCGATTATATATATCTACCAAAACCGCGTAATCGCATAGTCCCAATACAAGCCGTCATCAAAAGCGCATAAATTCCCATTCGGCAGACACACGCGGCGACACAGCCACTACTAGCATACGAAATAGGCTAACGGCTTCATAATTCAGCCATTATTCGCGAGCTATATACATACACACAACCCAAAATCGTCGCGCGCGTCCTGTAGTGCTGTGCGTCCTGCGCGCTCGATAAGGGCTAATCCCCCGCGCATTAACCCACACAATATATATATATATTTATCGATTTTCCCGTCATTGCGCGCGAAGGATGCGCGCTTCTCGCCCCTCGCTGCTGCTCTTTATCGATCGGCGCGTCCTTTTTTTTCCTATCGAGAGAGAGAGAGAGAGGGAGTCGCGTGTTTGGCCGCGCGAAAGGAGGTTACGTAATGGACGGGGCCGCAGGGGAAATTGGGCGACTCGGGTCGCGCGGCGCGGCGGTTCCGGTGTGCGATCAGGTGGCAGGAATCTCGGTGCGCGCCGTATTAGGCGGCAATTATATTATTGGCGATGAGCGGGAGGAGGAGGAGGGTTAATTCGAACTCGGTCGATTTGAAGGACCGGATGGGTATACGGAATTGGTGTGATGATGCGATGATTTGGAGGGATGAGAATTATAGTTCTGGAGATATATATATATATATGTGGCTTCCCGGAAAAACCACGTAAGTGACGTGTTTTTTCAAAATAGGTTTTATGCCTTATTTCTATTATCACGTAATCGTGACAGAAGTTACGAAAGTGCATTCGTTGTCTTTAATCAACGCAAGGAAAAACGCTATGACTCCATTTTTTTTAGAATAACTCCCGAAAAAATCACATGACTCCACATTTTTAAAGAATAATTCCCGAACAAACCATATAACTCCACTTTTTCCATCCAATACCCTGGAAAAACGATACAACTCCACTTTTCCTATAAGAGAGACAGACGTTCCTTATTCTTATAAGTGTACCCATAGCAAGGTAGCTGTATTAGAAAGAGTAGACACATTTGCCCTTACAAGCTCCCGTGAGCGATAGTTCATATTTATCATGTAATGTAAAATTTTGTTTATTCCCGGAATAACCACGTAAGTAGTTTTCTAAGACATGAACGCTATTTGGTCTAGTTACTATAGTAAAAAATATGTTATTTAGATTAGTATTCATTAGTATTCGTAGATGCAGTGTTATATTCAATCTCATTTGTCTTGATTTAAAACACCCATGCGAAACTAAAAACTCGATTTACTCGAAATAATGAAAAGTGGAGATAAGTCGTTATTCTTGGAAGCCACAGACATGTTTTTGAAATGTTGATGGGTTGCGGTGGGTTGTTTATTATAAGAGAACAATAAAATGCAAGACAGAAATAAAAAAAATGTTTTAAATTTGGTGGTTCTCACGAAAGATCGTTGAAAATAATATTTAAAGCGTATTATAGTAAAGGTCTAGATTTGTATACATACATAGGGGAAGGCGGGGCGTCATAGACACCCTAACTTTAAATTGAAATTAAATATATTAAAAACAGATATAGATAATAATAAAATATCTATTAATCCAAAACACGATTCTAGTGATAGAAAATGTTTTATTAACCCGTATTTTTTACAAAAAATGAAAAAGCAAAACGTTTAAAAATGCTCCACGTGCCCCACTAAGGGGCACCAATAACAGGGGGTGGGGCACGAGTAGCACACGAAACGATGAACTGTCATAGTGACCTTTAAGAAAGGACAATAAATTGTAATTGACAAACCGTAAATAATTTTTATTGAATATAATAAAATGAAATAATATAACATTTCAAACTATATTTTATCAAAATTAGATTGTCTTTATTAACACTGTGTTTTTAATACAAATATTATTATAATTTCCATAAGTACGACAAATAAGAATCTAAGATCGATATTTAAAACAAAATATTAACTTAAATTTAAAGTTTTGGCACATCATTAACATAACAAATATTCACGTGCCCCGTTTTCATCGTTTTTTTCAATCGTTAATACATAATTATTAAGCACTATTAAGTAAAAAATCAAATGAGGCTTCAAAATTCAATGTCCAAACTATCGAAATACACTTAATTTGGACGGTTCCATCCTTTTTTCGCATTCTGACAGACGAATGAAAAATGAAACCAACCTTTTTTTCAGCTTCAAATTTCATTTTCATTAAACTTATTAACATTATACCAATTTATGGGTACATTATTTATTATAAATACACCAAGTACATTTCATATTTGAAAAATGACATTATTAGCGATCCACAATCACCCCCGACCGTTCGCAAAGTACGCAAAAAGAAAATCCTTCGGACAGCCGATCAATACCCATTACCCAGATCAATACCATCCAATCTATAATATACGATACCACAAAGAAAGACATCATCACCACCATCCATGCGTATATATATATATGTAAACCACACATATACGTCTGTCCACAGACGAAGAGATCCAGCTGCTATCCGAACTGGGCTTCCCGCAGGAACGCTGCATCAACTACCTGACGCCGGACGAGGCGCACGAAGAGATGCGAGCCGCCTGGCAGAACCGTGAGTACACACACACACACCCACACCACACCCACACCCACACACACACATTTCAGTAGGCCTCTGAATAAACTATCCGCGATGTTTCGCCCTCGATTCCCATCCGCCGTAACTCTCCTTTCTTTACGTATCTTTATATAGGGATGCAGAACCTGAGTATATCGTGCTCGCTGGTCTGCCTGATAATCCTGGGCTGCGCGGTCTTTGTCGGCTTCTTCGGGCTCTGCCGGCACCAGATCTCCGCCGTCCTCGTCACCGGCGTCATGTATCTACTGGCAGGTACGTTAAATTTACATATACGTTGGGTGGAAAGTGGAACGACGGGCGGATGGGTCGTAAATATAATTGGCAATTATTGTTTTGATAAGAATTGAGTTTGGCCGGACGAACTTAGCCGCGCGTGTGTATGGTAGTACAATATTGACGTTTTAATGGAGCATTGCAGGAAGCGATGACGAAAGTATTAATTATAAGCGTGATTAAAGCAGCCGCGGGTGTATTATTGTACGGTTTTATGTATCGATATAAGCGCGAGTGTTTTATCTGGCGGATGAGGAGGTCGTAAAATTTTTTATGAATAATCCGACAGTTTCGATGATTTATCGGCTGGTTATGATGGAGGCGGTGTAAGCGAATTGACTTTGTGGTAATGAAATGTTACTTAAGGTAATGGCGTAATTACGTAATCGCGCGTTGACGTGTATACTTATATATCGTATAAACGTTCCAATTTACCGAGTAATTGCATGCTCGGGACAATTAAGCGTGAACGCTTTGGGATTTCGCGAGTATGTCGTGACTGCGGACTAATCGTACTAATAATATAACTGCGAAACAATTTATTATTAGAAACTGCGGGGCAATTCGTGCCGCGCGCATTGGTTTGTTATTAAAACTCTATTATTAGCGTGTGATAAAAGTTTTTTTCGGATGCAAGTTGTGTTTCACGAAATAAAAAAGGAAAAGCGGGAGATTGATTTCGCGATTATAAGTATATTAAAGTTGTACACTTTATCGTGTACGCATGCGGTAAAACGTGTATAAGTGCTTGCTTGAAATGGAAAACTTTTGGTATTGATCTAATCAGTGAGGAGTCACAGCGAGAATTTCTCTAAATAAAAAGTATAGAAAAACGTTCTTGATGCTCCAGAAATTCTTATATACTGAAGCGAGGGTATGAAATTTTAAACATTCTGCGCTCTCTCGCGCATTATACACAGGAAATTAAGGGCATCGATCTTATTTAAAAGCTATACACATTTGTCAAAGATCAAAGAGTCACGGCTGAAAGTAATTTAAAGCAAAAAGCAGTGACTTTGCAACTCTGATTTTTGCATAAATTTTAAGATACTATGTACATATCGCACGAAACTTGAATATTCTTTTAAATTTTATCAAGGCAAAAATTTTGCGACCAGCTAACAATGCCTATATTCTCTCTCTTAAAAGAATGATGACGGAAATGTGAAGCCGAAATAAAACCTTTGCGATTGGTCAAGTCCGTTTAAATGGAACCCGTGATTGGTCTGCAGTGACGTTAGCTATTAGCTTAAGGTCTTAACTGATTCGTCCAAATAAAACTCATATAATTTGAAATTATGAAATATTTAAACTAATATAAAGATATAAGTTATAAATTGTATTAATGACTTAAAGTTTAACATTGTATAACAAAAAAAGTATTATTATTTTGTCTGTAGTTAATAATGAAGGACTGTTCTGAATACGGTTAAATTTCTAAGCTCGAAATTTTTGTATTTTAGAAATAAACTAAAATAAATATAAATACAATCCAAGATTTAATAGAAAATATTGGATAAATTTGTGTATCTTAAAAAATAAAATGAATTTTAAATTCATAATATTTGAATATTAATTGTATAAGTCAAGGTGAAGCGAAGAGCGCTTGAACTGGCTAGTAAAATAAAAAAAGGAACGTTTCTTTTTCAACCATTTTTTTTCTCTCACTTCCAGCCACCTTCGCCCTCTTCACACTCTCGATAATCCACTGCAAGCGCTCGCAGGAGCGCATAAGCAGCCGTCCAGTCCTCGACGGCCCTGAGGACGGCGTCGTCGGCGGCCCGGTCGACCGTTCTATCCTCAAAGCTCGCCGCTTCAGCACCTCCTGGAGCATGGACTTCGGCTGGGGCGGGGTGACGCTGTCCGCTCTCGCCTCGGTCGCCTGGATCCTCCTCAGCAAGATCATGCGCTTCAGTCCGATATCGGCGATGATCGCGTAGCAGCGCGAGGCCTTCGAGGTCGGCGCGCATCATCACGGCGGCAGAGAGAACTCCGTCGCCGGACAGACGACGGCGCGTCGCGCTGTCGTCTGAGCGCATCCCGGTCCGGTTCTGCCTCTCGCGTGGTGATTATTATTTTTTTTTTTTTCGTTTTGTTGGAGTGGGGAGTGACGGAGATGTATTTTAAATCAGGGGTAATTGATGGTAATGGCGCGGGGTTAATAGCGCGGCTGTTGAAGTTTAATGGGGCGGGTAATGGGGAAATCGTTATAAGGTTTTGATGGGATGGTATGTGGTAAAAATGGAACGACTTTTTTCATCATTCTCGAGCATTTTATAGTTGAATAAAATTTGTTAAGGAATTGTGGAGAAAAGCGTTTGGGGGAGAAAAGAAGAAGTTGTGATGAATTTTTTTTTCAAGAACAAACGGTAATTTAATATATGTTTTAACGCTGTTTTAACGGAAACAAACATACTCCTAAAAAGAAGAGACTTTCCATAATACGTAATAACGAGTGAACAAGTTCAGGGGACCTCTAGTCTTATATAACGAAGCGAAATGTTTCTCATAATTTTAAATAATATACTGTTAATTATAATTAAGAAGTATTTTGTGAACACTGCACGCTTATACATGTAAGAGGAAAAAAATTTGCACGCTTTATACAAAAGAATTTTACGAAAAAATTTGTGACGAGTGCATTTCGAGACAATCAACGTATATAATTACAGCTTTTAATATATGAGACTTTTATAATAATAAATAAGCGTTACTTTTTATCAAATAAACTGTGACAGAGCCTAGGAGTCCCCTGACGAACAATACATTCCGGAGAGAACTTTTTTTTTATCGCTTCGGGCGAATCGCGCGAGAGGCAGACGGAGGCAAACCTCGAAGGCAAAAATCGCAACAGTTATGCGTTGCTCGTTTTATTTCGAATCGCAGAGAGAGACTATTTTAGCTGTTACGCCCAGACATGCAGATATATACATATATATATATATATATGATATACATATATGTACACGCAGACAAACCCGAAAACAGAGAGAGAGAAATAAAAGTGAAACCGCGTAGACGTCATTGTGTTTATTGCTGCGTAGAGACCGTATAAGCGATTCCGAGCACATACATCACGTACACGCACAGATTATATCACACATGAAAAATTCGCAACAACAGATTTTCGCTATATATGTAATACGTGTACCACACATCGCGCTGTAGATGGAGAAAGAGAGGCAGCGCGTGATTTATAATTTTTGCATTTTTGTAAAACGAGAAAACGCGCGCAAACACACGCAAAAAAAATTTATATGTACGCGAAAATCTCCGCGAGAGAGATTTTTTTACCCCCATGGAAAGGAGTCAATGCGACGGACGACGTGAAGATTATTCTGCAGAATGGTCAATTGAAGTTTAAAGTTTGATGATGAGGCGATGTTGTACTGATTTTTAATTACTTGGCGGTTTAATTCGAGCGGTTGATTTGGGGAATGTCGAAACTGTTAAAGTACTTTTTACGTTGCCAATATTGATTTTGATAATCTGTGATATTTTACTTAGTTCTCGACAAGGCAGTATTTTGTGAAAATGGCCATTTTTTTCTAAGTTATTAATGCTGAGTTCGTTGTAATGTAATTATGTAATATTTCTCAAATGTAAAGAGAAATCAGAGCAAGCTTTCTGACGCACCAGGGATAACGTATTGCTGAGATAAGTATAAATATATATTTTAATTCGTTTGAAACTCCGTATAGAGAATGAGAAAAACAAACTAGTTTTGCGCTACAGGGATTGAAAGTTTTCGATGTGATTCCAGTAGGGAAACCTTTACTTCACGTACATATACTTTAGATTGAGAGAAAATAAAAAAAAAAACGAATATGTAGCGCTCGCAGATTGTAGACAGTTTTTAAAAGAAAAAATGTAGTCCGTACGACGTTATAATAACGAGACCGTAAGTTACATATAGATATATAGCTATTAGAATATTCGACATTATAGACTGGTGTACTATTATGAGATTTCAAACCGTTTTATTTTCCGTTCAACGAGCCATGTAGTACGTATCATTATTATATAACCAACGAATAAAGCAATGTGCAGCACGGCGGGAGAGAGAGAAAAGTGTAATAATAAAGAAAAAAAAATAAACAAATAAATAATTAATCGCGAGGCTCAGCTTTAAGGTGATTGCGCAATACGATGCCTTAGCAAGTTCAAACCCAAAAAAAAAAAAAAACAGAAAAATAATAAGGGAGAAAGGGGGGAAACATTGACGACGTCGTTGTGTATAATAATAGAGTTTCTATGCCTTATAGAATTGTTTTCCACTGGCGTTTTTATATAAGCTTTCGCGGCATTTTAATTGAAACATATACATATATATTAAAAGACATAAAAATATATATATTTACGTGTACGCCGAGGTCTTTTATGAGTATTAAGAGAGAAGAAGATAGAGAGAAGGAGATGATGATGTTGATGAGCGTGAAAAGCATACAGGAGTGCATATATATACTTACTTATATATATATATACATACATACATACATACATGTGAAACAATACTGTAACAGCGCCTTATAATACTGTAACGCAAGAACCAGCTTTTGCTATGGACTATTTCGTAAAGCTATATGTATATAGTACGTAACTAATGTAAATAAAATAAGATGCGTATACCCTGACATGTGTACAAGTCTACTCTCTCTAATTATTCCTACCTCTTATATAACACGTCTTTTATTTCATCAATTATAGTAATTTTATTGATACTCTATACAGTGTCCGATAAAATTTTTACATTTTAACAAACCAAAATCTCTGAAGAAGTAATAGCTACCTATACGCCCTCGACTTTATCATTCCCACGGGCGACATCGATATAAATTTCGAATTTGCCGCAGCGACACGCCAATATTCTGACGCGCGCGAAACGCGGTCAACATTCGGCTACTACGTTTTTCCGCTCATTTTTCTTTCATGTCTTTTGAATCTATATAGATTACACGCGCGCCTGTTTCCTTGAACTTGGACGTAAACTCGTGCGTGCATGCGATATATGTATATATGTAGATCCAGCCGCGTTATCTTATACTTGTGCACGTGTATAATACGTTGGTCTCGAAAGTTTGGCCCCGCGCGCTATGCTAGCGTGCAACTGCAGAGAGCAAGTATATTTATGACCAACCCTGACCGTCAAAGTACAACACTCGCGCGCCGTTTTACGCTAGGGATATATGCGATGCTGCACGGTAACTTTTTCGTGCATCAATACTTACTATTGATTCGGCCGGTACACTCCCATCCGTATTTTGGGGGTTTTTGGGGATATTTCGTGTAAACAAAGTTAGCGGTATTTCGGGAGTCATGTAAAAACCATACGTTTATCCCTGAAATCTTATCAGGCACCTTACTTTTGTCTACTTACACTTAAACAAAACATTCTTTGATACTGCTAAACACTCAGCTCCAGTCTTCGAACGAAATTTCAAACCCAAAACTCCGAATTAAAAATCTAACAACGGACCAATCACAACCGACCTCCCCCTCCCTGACCCGGCAATCAGCTGATCCGCACCCCCGGTACCGCAGCAGCCGACACCACCCCCCTTCCGGCCGATGAAAATTGCCAAAATCCAACAAATAAAAATACCAAAAGATAGGATTTAAACTGCTCCTTCCAAAAATATTTGTTATGGAAACTGCTCCCTTTTAATTATTGCAAAAAAAATTAAATAAATTGGTAATTGTTTTATATCTTTAACGATGAAATATGTGACTAAAGAAATAATATCCCTCTGAATGTCGATATTTATAATTTTTACACTAACAAGGATATTATTTCTTTAGTCAATTGTCTTAACGCACTTGGAAAAATTAAAAAAGTTGGAAGAAAGCCGAAAGGAGGTTAGCCATATGAAACGCTTTTTATTTTTTATCTTGAAAAGTTGAATGTTTATAAAAAATCTGATGGTGGAGCAATTTAATATTGATTAGGAGCAGATTACTGCTATTTTTATTTTATTGAGAGCAGTTTAATTAAGCAAGATCGAGCTAATTAAAGATGCAAAAATGATTACATTATTTTATTTTTTTTACAATAATTAAAAGGGAGCAGTTTTCATAATAAATATTTTTGGAAGGAGCAATTTAAATCCTATCTTTTGGTATTTTTTTTATTTCATTTGGACAATTCTCGTTGGCTGGGAGGGGGTCGGTGCAGCCGACCTTTCCCACGACCATCCGCACCCCTCGCTTCTGCGCATGCAATCCACCATATCACGCAAGTCTCCCCTCCACCTCGCGAGCGTAATCGGGGCTGCTATCGCGGCGGCAGCAGTTCCCGTCGTTCCTCCGGCAGTGCAGTGCGCGCGCGCACTCAGTGTGCTTCGTCTTCTTCGTTTCTCTACCTCAAAAAAAAAAAGAAAAGTAAAAGATACCTCATAAAGATAACATACCTCGCAGTCTCCGAAGTGCAGTGCGTATTGACAGCAGCGGCCAGGGTACATATCCTCCTCTCTCTCTCCCTCTCTCCTCTGTCTGTTTCTGTCAGACTCCCTTGTAGGGACGGGCGTACGAGCGAGCAGCAGCAGAGGAGGCGGCGGCGGTGGCAGTGGCGGTGGTGGAGTTGCCGAGGAGGCGGAGGCGCTCGAGTGCTACGAAATGGCCGACGGCGGCGAGGCGGGCAAGTCGAGCATGAAGGGCTCGACGGTGGGCGACGCCGTCGTCGTCGACCAGGGCACCAGCGCCGGCACCAAGGTACGACGTCTTAGCCTCATTTCTCTCTCTCTCTCTCTCTCTCTCTCGACCTCCCCTCTCTTTTATACCTTCTCTTCTATATTGCCCGGAGAGAGACCTTGACAGTAGTAGTTGAGCACACGCGCGCGCTCACGAGTGTGTGTGTGTGATGTATATATGTATGTATGGATGGACGTGTGTGAGGTTGTCGGGGAGGCAGAGCTCCTCTCTTTCTCTCGCCCCCGCGGTTTATTGATAAATGCCCGTTACGTCAGAGAACTCGGGAGTCTTTCTCTGTCTCCCTCGCATGTCGCGTGCGTGCGTACACGCGTTTATGGTGTTATACGCTCTGGTATGTCAGGCAGCAGAGCACATGGTCACTATGTGGAATTGTTCGAATGCCTTCACATTACTCAGTTAGCTAGCAGCAAGACTGGAGAGATTCTCTGAGAGAGATTGGTTTATTGATTCCAGGGGGGGACGCGTACAGAGGTCTGGCAGAATTATTGATGATAGTCTTTTGATTCGAGATTCTGTACGGGGGAGCTTGGTTTTTTAGTGGCAGAGATATGTGTGATACTTGTGCTAATGGTTATATAAAGTCTTTTTTATGTTATAATTCAAAGTTTGGGTTTGAAAGGTGTCGGGATGGGTTGAGAGATAAGTATGGGAAAGTTGTCCCAGTTTGAACTATTCACAACTTTACAAGAGAAATTTTTCAATTAGAATCAGGATAGTAATGGTTTTAGTGAATCAGTCATAAGTTACTTGACATGTTACAATTTGGTATAATTAAAAACTAACACATTGTTATGTCATTAATCATAAGAATACAAGTGGAATGAAAGAGTTTTTGGTTCCTTGTACCATTTAGAAGATCAATTCATTTTAATGAAAAACATCTATTTATAATCTTTTCCTTATTTACCAGTATATTTTTAACACTTATATACAGTAAAGCATGAGTTGAATTATTTGTTGGTAAATATTATGGGTTTAAAAATCAAGCTTTATTAACCGTATGAATTAGAGTCATAAACACCGTATTAAGGCACTGAAAGAGTGCCAGTAATTGTGAAATTGAAACTAAATTGACTGCGCTGTTGACTCTAATTAGTATTAATAAACAGTCTTTTCAATGATCTCAATGGAGCTAATAATACAAAAATTATGTCGATGCAGTCAATACTGTGTCAATGCACTTATATCAATTTGTTTATCTATTTATTTTACATTTTTTTTCTTCAACATTGAACATTGAGTAATGAAGAATTCATTATTTAAAGTAAACAATGAAGACAGACCAAAAGATATAGGCTACTTGTTTTTCTAACTTAGAAGCTATATATAAGATGGGTATACTTGTATTTATAAAGTTTCTTGCTTTAGTTGAGAAACTCTCTTTGTGCATATTTACTGTGTTTCTATTTTGAGTCAAATATTTTGTTTTTCTTCCAAGAAGTAATTAAAATTGTGCAAGGAAAAAACTATACATAATAACTTTTATTATTACTCCCACATAATCATAAACTTAAAAATGAGTCTGAAGTTCGCAACGTTGGAGTACAACGAAATAAAAAAAAATAATAGTTTGCTTCATGGTTATACTAATTAATCTTAATTTTGTATGTAGATTTAGTGTTTTATAGAATAAAATAACTTTATAACAAAGGCTTACATGAAATTTCCATTTTTTAACAACTTAAATTAAGTGTAAGAAATTATTTCGTTGCATTTCAACGATGCAAACTTCAGGCCCATACTTAAAAACGCAGTCCATCAGCAAGCCAATCACGCAATTGAAAAGACCCTATATATAGACGCGCGCACTCGGTATGCAGACGACGGCGACGACAAAGGCATTCGAGCAATCCACGAGACAATTCAAACCGAACGCTAATTCAGCCCAAATTACCATCCTCTCGCAATCCCTCATCCTCGCGCTATTACGCGACTATACTCGCTCCTCTCTTATATATATACACACCTATACTCCACCCTCTCTCAATCTCGTATAATCCACGTTACACAAAACTCGCGCGTAATCCGAAGCCAAACGACACAGCGTCCCCCGTTTCTTCGTCACCACCCACGCCCATGCGGCAAACAGAAACCCCTTGGAAGGACCACAAGCGCGGACTGTACGCGAGCTGCGATGTTACGCAACAGCGCGTGTTTTCAAGAGAATGAGTGTGTGAGAGAGACAATGGGAGGCAGATGTTCCGGGAATGCATCTTCTTCATGATCAGCGTTTTTCTTCTCGTCTCTCGACTCTCGCGCGTTTTGCATCAGTCGCCGGAGGGAAGAGCGATAGAGCGGATCGACATGTTTATGTTCCTGCCGACGCGGGTGGAAAGCACTGATCATGCCCAGGTATATTCTTATTATAGAGTGGCTTTTGAAGACGCGGGTTCTTTCTCTTTTTTTTTCCTGCGGTTTTTAACCCCTCGCGTGGTGTTTACCGTCGACCTGTCTAACCGCACCTATGCAAATTTACCGGAGCCGAAGACAATCGCGTCTGGGCCGCGGATTAGCGCAGGCTCTTTTTTTTCGGTTGAGGAGCGGAGGATTAGCATAAAGCGTGCCTGTTAATTGGTCACGCATATATAACCGGTGGTAACCGCTTTTGGTCTGCGTATATCAATCGAAAGTTCTTTTTTGCTGAAGAGAAAGAGGTTCGTGGTCGTCGGTGCCAAGTGTGTATAGAGTTGGCGTGCCGCGGTGCGGGATATGTTAGCTGCAACTTTTCGCTGCGGTTCGATTGTGATTCATAGACTGTTTAATGTAGGCGCGTGATCTTTTTTCGTCGAGTACTTAAATTTTGAGATTTTAAATGCACTTTTTTTACAGTTATGAAGTGTGGTTCGTGTTTTTCTCTTTGAATTTTAAAGTCTTAACGAATTGGAGGGAGCAAGAAATAATTGTACACGCGCTGTTGCTTAATTAAAAAGAATTAATAACGTAAACTTTCCGGGATGCTCTCTTGGTATTAAAAAGGGCTTATTAAAAAAGTTTTTTTTATTAAACCGGAGGGCGGAAGGAGAAAAAGGGGAGCCATTTCGTCGCTCCATATATTTTTCTTGCTTTCATTTGGACGTTCGTCCGCGTGCACATCCGGCACTGTACACAACTTTTTTTTTTATCAAGCTCAACGTCGTTATTTAACAACAAAAACTAACTTACCTACTGCTGCTATTTTTTTGTTCTACTCACCTCTAACAATATAATTATAAACTTTGTCACAATTTCATTTCGTACCCGAGGGCGACGAGAAAAAACAATTAATTGCAGCGATTATGAAAACAGAGTCGCGCGACCCGACGCTGCAAGAGAATCCAGATCGGGAAGCTACGTATACTTACCGCGCGAAATGAGAAAAATAACAGAGAGGCGAGAAGAAGAAGGAAAAAGAAGAAAATAAGCGCGTGCGGTCCTTCGTACTTGTTTCCTCCTTCCACTCTCTGCCTCCTTTTTGCGCGTGTGGTTGTGTGTGTAGTGGCGACAAATGAGTGGAGTGCAAGGAGCTGGCTTTTAATGAAGCCGAATGCATGCTGTTATTTCAAGCCTCTCCCACTTTCCCTCACCTCCCTCTTTTCTCTTTCTTTCTATTTCTTTCTTTCTCTGTCTTTCTCAAATCCATAGTCAGATCGACCAGAGCGCTTTTATAAATTATATTGATTTGCCACATGTTATATTACATTACATTATATATAGTGCATTTGTTTTTTCGTATATTATGTCACACTATAGTTTTTTCTCAGTTATCTTTCAAAATTCAATATCGCTCTATATACACCAAAGTTTATCTCATCGTATGAGGTATACGCTTTCTTTATATTGTACACGCGACGTTGTTTTTTATTGATTCGGATCTAAATTGACTTTGCAAGAATAAAGAAATTATAGTATATATACAGTGTGAAAGAGAACGTCAACTTGCGTTTCAGTCTTGTTCTTTAGCACCGCGGGATTGATGAATTGATCGAGTTTACATTGCTAATTTCAGAGAATAAATTATGTTTTGCATTGTGTCTATTATTTTGTACCTTCAAATATACAGTTCAAGTAAATGTAGGTTAATTTGTTTATTGTTTTTTGTTTTTCTCAGATAAAATAAAGTAAAAGCCTTCATTTTTTTAAAATCATGTTACCTCTTTATCATGAGAATTGAAATTTATGACACATACATGATTTTCCTTTCTATATAAATTGATGTAAATTTCGTCCTTACAAACCGCATGCGGCTCCATTTCTGAGCTGGAAAAATTACATGAATAATTCAGACCACGAAAGACTGCAACTATGGATGATATTCATTTTGCGATTCAAATTAAAATTCTGGAAGAATATAAAGAAAATGTTTAATATAAAATTTAAGAGAAAGATACATGGAAAATGCGCTAGACCTCTGTCTTGACTATGGACCATGGAATATGCAATTATGAAATGGTCATTATTGTGATTTCAGAGCCTAGAGGCAACAAATAATGCCTTTCAGGGCGCGAGATCGAAATTAGTAAGTAAGACTATTTGTGAATCACAAAAGCATTAAAGTTCCGTATATACAAACATATTGTAACGCTAATAATTATATGTCTTTTCTCGTATACATAAATCACAAGTTAAAAAAAGAAAAAGAAAATCAACTCGACCAGAGACTTCTTTAATATCTGTCGATTATACATTTTTCTTCACATTTGCCATGAGACACAAACCCATTAATTTTCATTGATTGTGATGTTCTTGATTTTCTTTACTTTACTTTTGAGCTTTAGTCTTTTATTTGTTACTATTAAATGTCTATTAACAATCTGGGTAAGTAACTTAATAAAAACGCATTTTCGTACACACTATATTACAAATTAATTTTGCTAATAAATGTTCAAGACACACTTTATCACCATCTACAAAAAAAAAAAAAAAAAACAAAACAAAACAAAACGACGAACACTCCGACACACACGACAATTGTCTCTCGCACACCTGACACACTCATTACCCACACTTGACGTGCTAACAACAAAAAACAGTGACATAACAACAACAATATAACTATCTATGTATAGTATATATACCTCTATATACCACCCGTGTAGTAACTAATTGTCTTTTATTAAATGTACGCATTCTCGTGCATCATTCGATGCGAGTATAGCGAACATCTGAAGACCGAGACTGAAGCCGCGTATCGTCCCATTTTTACAGGAATCCAAGTCCGGGGCACTGAAGAAAACCGGCAGGTACAGGAGCCGCTCGTTATCCGCCAGCAGCACCGATAGCTACAGCTCTGGTATCTATACACGATCCTCCTATACATATATATCTGTCCTTCTTTTTCTTTTTTTTCTATATATCGTTGTATTACTATATGTACACGTGGAGAGGCGAAAGTATTGTTGGGGTCCTGCATATACCTTTTTTTGTCTTAATTAACGTCGAGTGACCTAAAAGCTTTTCTGGCCAAAAGTGTAAAAGCGGTTTAGGTAATAGGCTGGAAGTGCGCTTCGTAAGTGGCTATAGTATTATATGAATAGAATATATACCTCGTTTATCTATAGAATTTTGAGTATAACATTGAAGTAGACGCTATAGGTAACTTGGCAATTATCTTCAAACGCGAATAATAAGCGGTTATTGTAAAAGCAATTTTACTTTATTTTTAACCAAAGTAATTCACTTCTCCTCGCGCGGTTATACAACAACGGGCTCGAGTTTCTGTGGCGCCGCATATACACCGTTACTACCGCGTCCGTCACAAAATATGTTGATGGGAAAATTCAATGGAAGCGCGCTCAGCTCGCCGATTAACGACGGTATTAACGGTTGATCGATAAAGGCGTCCTTGCGGTTGCGTAATCGAGGATCATCGTCGGTTTTCCATTGATTTCCCACGAGCAGACGCGCGTGAAAGAGATAAGAACAAAAAAAAAAACGTTACTTTATAGTGTAGTCTTACGTCAATCCACCGTTCGTGCTAAACCACCATTTTAAACACGCAACCTAGAACCTCAAAAGTATTTTCGCGCCTCTATTATACAGCACGGTACAATGGACGTATATATACATGTTATATACCTTTACTTTTATCTCCTCTTGTCTGCCTGCTCGCTCGCTCGCCCGCTCGCTTGTTTTTCACATTACCATTCTCGCTCGTATCTCTATTTATCTCTGTATTTACTGAGTGTACTATATAGTTCTCTTTCTACTGTTCTATCTCCTCCCTTTTCGAACTCTAAATTCCTAATGAGATCGTCCACCGTCGGCCTTGACCTTCGCAATAGGACGATCTCACCAGCAGCCCTATATACATAACTTTTGTATATTACTTAGTAATCTCGAATTGAAAAACTTTATAAGTATACATAAAGCTCCTTTATTACCTCTTCCCTCGTACCACACATTCGCACTCCAAGGAATTTAGAGGCCGCACAGTATATATAACTTTCTACGTATGTACATCTCTGTGTGTGTGTATATCTCTTCTATATTATATATATATATATCTCTCTACTCAACTTAAAAAAAAAATCAAGATTCTTCGCTTCGATTACACGAAAAAGAGAATAATCACATATCACGTTATATCTTTTTCTCGTTTGTTCTCTCTCTCTCTCTCTCTCTCCCTCGCTTGTGCGTTGTCGCGCGTCCGCGCGTGCTCCGCGTGTGCGTGCCATCATCACAACCACCCGCGCGCGCTCGCCTCATCAACCACCACACCCGCACACACCGGCAAAAACAAAACTCTAGCGTCTTACACAGGGAGCAGCAGCGAGGACGACGACGTGTCGCCCCGCGAGAAGATACAGAAGACCGAGCGCGGCTTCACCGACTTCTGTGTGCGCAACATCGAGCAGCATGCATTCGGCAGGCGAGAGATCGAGATCGCCGAGCAGGAGATGCCGGGGATTATGGCGCTGCGCAAGAGGGCCAAGGACGATAAGGTACGTGTGGGCTGCTGATAAGGGTAAACATTTCGGGGTGGTTGTTTTATATGGAAATTTTAGGGTCAAGGTGACGGTGGTACACGTAGAGCAGGAGTGATTGGGTGGAAATTCGGGCTGACCTTACGTTTAGGCCTTAAACGGTTAGCGTTAAAGTATAAAGATGATTGATGTGCACGAAGTGCAAACTACACTTCTCCACTAGAGACCCGTTTTTTTTTTTTTCTTTTAGAATTATATCTCTTCGCGAATTTATAGGTCAGTGAATATAAGGAGCGAACCGAGTTCTTGCAAATTAAAAGTTGTTGCGTTTTCTTTAGTGAGCGAGATCTATACGTTTCTGCAACAATTTTTACTTTGTAAAATGCATGCCATAACTCTTGTTTTACATTATACTGCCTTTTTAATTGCACGGCCATATAGTATAATGACGTACGTAAGTTATTATGTAAGTGTAGTTACCTTTAAGTGTAGAATATCCTAAAAGTCTAAATTCATTACGTGATGAATTGTATTATTGAAGAAAGAAAAATTGCAATGCAATAAAATGAAAAAAAAGTTCCTTCTTTTTTCCATACGACACGGAAATTAACAGCTTAGACTTGGCAGCTACCAGGGACAAATATGGTACAGATAGGCGCCCCGAATCAAATTTGTTGAATTATTGTAATTTTTGACACATTAATAAATCAAATTAATCTAAAAATTAAGAAAAATTTGTTTCTGGAGCCCCTGAATCATGTTTATTTCTAGTAGCTGCCAAATCTGAGCTGCTAACTTCAGCGTCATTTTTTCCATTACGCAATTCAAAAATAGAATTTAAAATCGTACAATCCACCTGACATTTCGTCCCCGGTCGCGCGCGTCGCGAATCATTATTGATCCAGTCGCGAGTGCCTACCCTCGTCAGCACAACGCGTGCGCGTGTTTCCCAAGTGCTCCTATTTCTGACTCTCGCACCTTTCAATTAAACCACCTACAAAACTACAAATTTTCACAGCCACTGAAGAACGCGAAAATCGTCGGCTGCACTCACATAAACGCCCAGACGGCGGTGCTGATCGAGACGCTGATAGAGCTTGGCGCCCAGGTGCGATGGGCCGCGTGCAACATCTACTCCACGCAGAACGAGGTGGCCGCTGCCCTGGCGAACGCGGGGTACCCGGTGTACGCGTGGCGCGCGGAGACAGAGGAGGACTTCTGGTGGTGCATCGACAAGTGCATCGCCGCCGAGAGCTGGCAGCCGAATATGATTCTCGACGACGGCGGAGACGCGACGCATCTCATGCTGAAGAAGTACTATGCTACGTTCAAGATGATCAAAGGTATTTTCTTTTTTTGGTCATGATTGATAAATGTTTATCTCAATTTCAAAATATGATTCCCTGGTAGAAAATAACCCAACCAAATTAGCTTAACTGCAACGGCGCGTACCACCTAGACTCCGTCATCGGCCACCATTTACGAAGCTAATGAGCCATTTATTTGTATCAAGAAATCACTTTTCTTATTATAGCATTCATTGGCCAACCGCTAGGCTTATTCCGTGACGAAATAAGCGGTAATTATTACCAACCGTTGGTTAATCGGTTGGCCAAACCTTTGCAATTTGGTGAACGGATGGCGAACGGTTGGTTACCATTTCTACCAGGGTTTGGGTGGTTCTATTAAGAACCTAAAATGGGTAATTTTATGTAACGCTTTACCCCAATCGTAGATTTTAAAATTAGTTGTTATTGGTATTGAAGAAATGAGTTACAAAAACGTTCTATACGAGAAGTATATTTATGGTTATCAAAGTAGGCATCTAACAATGTGTGACTAATGGATTTCAATTTCCATTAAAAATAAAGCGCCTCTATTGATCGAACGATTAACTCGGTCAAACACCCGGAGCCAACGGCAAATATATAGAAAAAAAATACGCTTTACGACTAATAAAACTTCAAATGCGCGCATTTTCGTTTTTAAGTCGCGCATTCCGAAAGCTTTATAATCTCGCCCACCTTGTAATTTGACTCTCACTCAACCCTATATATAAACTAAAAAGGGACTATTACTCCATATCGATCTCCATGCACTCGCGACGCGCATTGTATATAATACCTGTATATACAGAAACGACGCGCCGCCGCGAGGAGAGAAAAAAAAAGACGTCGGCGCTGGCTGAAATATCGCCGACTATTAACCCAGATGCACGTGTGTGGAGTCGCGCGAGCACGTAATCTCTTTATGCTCGATCGGCCATTGCAAAAAGCGTCTACGGCTATATAGCTAAGAAATCTTTCGCGTGCAAACGATGTGACAAAGGAAAACATTTATGTAAGCGACGAGGTGTGTCTATGTGTGAGTGTAGATATATTGTTTCTAACGTGGGTATTGTGTTGCTCTCTTGTGTGCGCAGGAATCGTGGAGGAGAGCGTAACAGGTGTGCACCGACTGTACCAATTGTCCAAGGCGGGCAAGCTGTCCGTGCCCGCGATGAACGTCAACGACAGCGTCACCAAGACCAAGTTCGATAATCTCTACAGCTGCCGTGAGAGCATTATCGATAGGTGAGAGGATAGATAAGGATTGATGATTTTGTCGCGGCATGCTTTGAAAACTTTTTTTTTTTTTTTTTTTTTAAATGTACAAAGTTATTGATTAAGTATAACGAAATTTCGAGAATCTCATTAAGAGCCGAAACTTTGTACACCTGTTATCCTTGCATTACGTAAACGGCTTTGGTACGGACAATGTAAAGCACTCATCCTCCTACAAGCTAATTACCACGTATATATATATATATATAGCCAGCGTTACGTATGTTATTCGGCAGCTTGAAGCGTTCGACCGACGTGATGTTCGGCGGCAAGCAGGTGGTGATCTGCGGCTACGGCGAGGTCGGCAAGGGCTGCTGTCAGGCGCTCAAGGGCCTCGGATGCATCGTCTACATCACCGAGATTGATCCGATCTGCGCTCTTCAGGCGAGGTAATGAATCAACATACACAAGTGATAGAAAGTGCAAAACTAATGTGTCTATAGATTGAATTTATTGATCATCAACGAGCAAAATCTCTTGCAGTTAGTCGTATTGCCTTTCCTTTATCGAAATACGACTAACTGTAAGAGATTTTGCTCGTTGATGATCAATAAATCCAATCTATAAAATGAATACCACGAGCACACAAAATCTTATTCATAACTAATGTTTCTGTTTGTTTTTCTTTTTTGTAGTATGGACGGTTTTCGCGTGGTTAAGCTGAACGAAATGATAAGGTCGGTGGACATCGTCATCACCGCCACGGGTAACAAGAACGTCGTGACGCGCGAGCACATGGACAAGATGAAGAACGGCTGTGTGGTCTGCAATATGGGCCATAGCAATACGGAAATTGATATTGTAAGTGCATAGTGCAGTCGATGGTTCCGGTGAGGGTGAGGTTTCCGGATTGTATTAGAGAAACACGAGTTATGGGCATTTTTAGTTTTATACTGCGAAAAACTTCTATATCGATTGTTTGCTATTTTCAGGATAAAAAAGTATTGAAGTATCTTCGACAGTTATGATAGTCTAAAGTTGCGCACTGTGGATCTTAGTGATTTATAAGTTTATTTTCGTCTCCCAAATTTAACCTGCTGTAACTTTGGAAGCAGTTAATACTTCTTTCATTCTGAATATAGACTCTAAAGATAGATTAAGGCTTTTCTTCGAGAAACTGAGAATGCTCATAAATAGAACATTGTCGAAGCATTTTTTCTCAATTCAAAAACCTAGCCCTACCAACAATAAACTACACTTATAAAATTCTCTAAAACTACATTTAATCTACAGAATAGCCTACGCACGTCGGATTTGACCTGGGAGAAGGTGAGGTCACAGGTTGACCACGTGATATGGCCGGACGGCAAGCGCATCGTCCTGCTGGCCGAGGGCCGTCTCGTCAATCTCTCCTGCTCCAGTATTCCGTCCTTCGTAGTTTCCATAACGGCCGCGACTCAGGCCCTCGCCCTCATCGAGCTCTTCAACGCTCCCCCAGGCCGCTACAAGAGCGACGTCTATCTGCTGCCTAAAAAGATGGGTAAGTTTCCTGCCACACGTGTACCTGATTGATCATCTCGCGTTGATTGTTGGGTGAATGGATTTCTTCTTTTTGTAGATGAGTATGTCGCGTCACTTCACTTGCCTACGTTCGACGCCCACCTGACGGAGCTGACGGACGAGCAGGCCAAGTATATGGGCCTCAACAAGGCAGGGCCGTTCAAACCCAATTACTATCGGTGAGTAGCGGAATTAGTTTAGTTTCGGATACTACATATATTTATAGTTTTATATTATATATTTATCTTTTTACACATCATGACATTGACTTTGAGTTTTATTTTTCTTACCTTCATGTTTTCTTAATGTTCTTCTCTAGGATTGTTTGATTGCAAATTTTTTGATTATACATTGCTTTGGAAAAAATATAATGATAGTTCGTGATGGTAATGTGTTGTTTCAACTACTCTTCCATGAATAATAGACGACTCTTTTGTGATAAGAATTCAGATTCAATATATATTTACACTTCCAATTTTTTCTTGAGCATACCAACACTCTGTATCTCTTCTGCAATCAAAACAGTGTTTTTTAGTTACTTTTTTTCTCTCAGCATTACACTGCATGACATGATTTTATTTTTATTTCGAGTGTTCTAAACGCTGCTTATTAAAGCCAACTTTGTAATAAGTAGTCTAAAAAGAAATGCTTGCAAGCAAATAGTGCTTAGAGCAAAGCAATATAGGGTAAGCTTAAAATATCCCTAAAACTGTCTGATTGATAATAATTTTATAAATGTGAAAACATGAATCTATACTATACTTTGTGAATTTTTGAAAGAATGAAATGCTCTCTACCTCTACATAAATGTTGTAATTGGAATCATGCTTCTACTTCTGTCTTTAAGCAAACTTTACTCAATGACATGTCATCATTTTATGTTTACATATTTTTAATTGTAGTAACTTACTTTATTTTTAGTTTTTTATTTCATTATAAAGTTTAAACGATTTTCACATTGATTCAAACTCATGCATTAAATCACATTTTTAAAACACTAACTGATGAATAATTTTGTTGGAATATTTTTATGTCTGCAGATGCCTTTCTCAAAATGTGGCGATGCATTTGAAAAAAAAAATTTTACAAAGTTATAATAAATAACAGGATGTTAAGGAAAAAATACGAAGTGTAGGCGAATTAACATAGGCGATAATATTATGCTTCGCGGTACGGCTAAAATCAAACTTGTACATTTTATTGATGTGTATACATTTTTTTTTATTTCGTTTCATAAAAAAGGAAAGAAAAATAACGTGTATTGTGTTCCACTGTGTATTTTCAGACATGCCTCACCGCAATAATATCAAAAATATTTGTTTTCAGTTATTAAATTGGCAAATGGGCCTAAGACAAATAAAGTTGTGGATATCTGTAGGATCGCTGTTGTACGGTCCATTCAACGAAACGCAGAACAAAAGAGACTTTTCGTGATGCAAAGCAGTATTTCAAATGAATGAGTAAAAAAAAGAGAATGAGTTAAAGAGGAAAGAACTGTTCTTAGTTTATCCGTCAGATGTTGAGAGGAGAAAATAGAAATGATTTCAAGAACACATACATCATTCCAATCGACGAGTTAATTAATTAATATAATAATCACGCAAATTTTGTTCGCTTGTAAATACCTGCTATTACTATACTCGGCTGGACGAGTAAAGCGTGTTGCGCCGATTAGAAATCACGATAACGGAACAAAAAGAAAATTAAATAATAACAAATGGAGAGTGTGCAAAATAAACGTAGTCTATTTTGTAAATAAGTGAAAGGGCAGTACAGCCCGCTTTTGTGGTGCACGCGCGGCTCTGCCCCGGTGTTAAAAACGCCGTGTGTCTTTATCGCCCCAACTGGGATTGCTTACAGTTTTTACCAGACAGTCTTTGAAAAATCAATTTTTATGAGCCGTGTTACAAACCAGATTGACACTATTTTTTTAAACCGTATATTTCAAGGATCATGAGTATTAAGATGTATGAGATGTAACAAATAGTAACAAATCGATTTCTTGTAAAAAAATCTAAACTACGATGGTGAATTGTACAATAGCGGCTTGTATTTACTGTAAGGGTTTCTTTTGTTACGTAGATACTTAATTGCCAGATTGTGAATCATTGATTAGTGGGTACAGAAGCAAACAATTATGTCAATAGACTATTTTTTTGTTGATATTAAACGAGGGACAATGTCATTTGTCATTTTTTAAACGATAATCTGTAAATAATAAATACATCTTTAGACGATATTCATTTATAATTGGCATTTTCAGCAGTACCGAAATATGTTCAGTTAGCTCGACTGAAGATGTTTGATTTTAATATAGTATCCTAATATAGTTGAATCATAAAAAATTGATTTTTAAGACTCGTCGGTCATGGATATGTGAACAGTCAAAGTATGTCGATTCTCTTCTGAAGGTCACCTTTTTTACGCCTTGTCAGGTAGGATCGAACCTCTGCTTTGGCTTTAGTAGAAAGAAATAAAGTCTCATGTTACATAAGTAATAAGGAAAAATAACTAACGAATTGACCGAACGGACGAACTTTTAGCGAGTGAATGAAGAGAGTGAGAGAGCGAACAAATGAGAGAAAGAGAGAGAGAGAGAGAGAGAGAACTCGAGATATAGAGTAATAAAATTGTTTGAAGAAGTTTTTAGCCATACACAGTTACTTACCAGTCACCCATTACGAGTGAGCGGAGCCGAATACACTTAAAATTCGTCTCGACATATAACAGAGAGAACGAAAGAGAGAAAGAGAGAGAAAAAGAGAGCTTAGTGTAGTATGTAAATTAGGGAAAAAACAATTCCAATGCCAATTATCGAGTATTAGGAGAACGAAATAAAAAATTTGCCGGAAATAATTATACATAATTGCATATTATGTAAACAAGTTTATTCTATGCACGTAACATGAAAATCGCGATGATAAGAAGCGGCATAGATGACTGATATGAAATTTAAATTTTTAAAAATACTTTTAATACCGATTATGTATAATTCCATTTTTCCGGACAACTGTCATTGTTACGACGGCAGAGAGAGTGAAGAAAAGACGTTCCTACCGTTTTCACGCGAAGCAAACAAAAAAAAAATTAAAAAAAAATAAAAAAATAAAAAAAAAGGAGGCCTAATATTTTTCCAAAGCTTTTGTGCGTTCGAACGTCAGCCAAGTCTTTTCCCTTGTTTTAGTTTCGAAAAAAGTATTTGACTTTTTTTCCCTAACAATTATAGAAATTCGAAATCTCATTATACTTCTTAATTATTAATAAAAACAAGGAAAAAAAAGAAAAACTCTTCACACACGTTATTGAGAAATAAACCTTCATTGTGACCTCGGTGCTTTTTTCATCGAACGGTCGTGAAGACGGTATTACTCCAGAATTAGCAGTGAAGAATAACATGTACATCTGTGTCACTAGTATTTTTGTAAAATAACGTTGTAGACCGTAAATAAATGACGGACGACTTTAAATGAAAATCTGTTTTTTACTTTTCATTATTTCCTTGTGAGTCACTGCTTTTTCATAATTTTATGTTTCTTATTATAAGCCGATGTTTCTAAATAAACCGACATACAGTTTTTTTATTTCATTTGATCGAGTGTTATTTCATGAAAAGACACTATATATAGATAAGGAAATAAAGGACACCTGTTTACATTTTTTTTCATAGAATTTATATATTTTTCAACAACAAATTCAATAAGATATTTGCTGTGTGTGTGTCCACAATAATATTGGTACATTTCTTGTTAATTTACACATTTTATCTACATTTCTCTACATTATGACATATAAATCAGCAATTACATAGCATAAATGCAAATGAATGATCAATATAAAACATTTTATGAAATTTGAGTTTTAATTATTGACTTCGGTTTCCTCTATAATGCTTATCAAGTTTACAACAAAATGTCAACAGTTTGTTAAATTTTTTTTGTGCAGAAAAACAAGTGGATATAGTTTTAATTTTGATTTTATTTACTTGATATTTCATCAGGGCATTACCGCGCCCTTTGATGTAAATGAAAAATTACAATATTATAATATGATAAACAGATTAAATGAGATTAACGTAAAAAGTTTTTTAGTAACTTTGATGTAGTTTTATTATTATTTCAAATTGCTTTTTATTACAATGTGCGATTTAAAATTTCAATTAAAAATCAGATCTTTGCTCTCATTTATTTTTAATACAGTATAAATTAGTGAGTAACGTATACTTAATATACGTAATATTGCAAGTTTTAAAAATGTACCTATGAGGGTGATAAAAACAATCGAATTTAATTCAAAATGATTTAGTTGAATCTATTTAAAAAAAAAATAATGTTATGAGTATTTAAAAAATATTTTTTATTATTTCATATTGTTTATTATTTAGAAGTTTATAAATTTTATTAGTATGAGCAAAATGATGAAACATGTTATCAAATATTTTGTAAGAGAGCAAACATTTTTGCTTGTCGAATTTTAATGAAAATATACAAATGCTGTGATACGTACAACGTGACTCTGACTACACAACGATTTTGATACAGACTAAAAGTTATAGAAAATAAGTTTTATAGTTGAAAATTTAAGCAAAAATATATCTCTGAAAAACTGTATCGAACTAACACAAAAATCTGTATTACGTATAGTCGGTGTTTAGAAAATATTAGTTATTTTACCATATCCGTATTTCGTTTTATTACGATAAGTATAAAACAGTTACATTTACATAGTTATGCTGCTTAATAATGACAATTTTACTATATGAACCTACAAATGAGCATAAGCTCAATATTGTATTAATTTCTTATAAAAATAATTTTCAAAAGAAATTTATAAAAAGTATAAATATAAATTTTTGTAAAAACTGTTTAATACTGTTTTCCAGAGGAACATTGTTTTATATAGAGTAAACAATTATTTTTCCTAAATTTGTTTCTATAATATTTATCCTACAATATATTTGTATTGCATTTCAATTGAAACTTCATAAAAGTCAACGTTGCTTTTTGTACACGTGCATAAGGATTATTTGCAATAATGATATTTTTATTCTCCATTACAACGGAAGCTCAATTTCGATTGTTTATGAAAAACCACGTCGACATACAATTTAATTAAAAGAGCTAAAATTATACTATTACTTATATCTGCGTTTTAAAATATGACAAAACGAACTGGATCATAGTCACGTACAAGCTAGTTACAAAAAGACTTCATAGTTTTTCATAAATATCGATGATTGTTACACTTGCTTCCTAATTTATGTACATTCACCGAAGTCAGTTAACTGAAGTTCTTTGAAAATAGTTTATGCTTCTTAAAATATAAAGATTCATAGCTACATATCCATGGAATACCATGGTAAAATTGGAATTAGAGATATCATTTTATTTATTTGAAACATTCTTCACACATAACTACACATTGAAATTTTGCATGCAATTGTTTTGGCATGTTCTTTGAAGTAAATATAAAATTAAACTCAGAAAAAATTTTTTTTTTTTTTTTTTTTTTTTTCATTTTGTCATGTATATTTAAATAAAAATAAACAAGTATTTTGAGTTTATTTTCTACTACTTTAAGTAGTATTATTTCTTTCTAAAAAGATAAATCTTTTTTATATAAGGAGATGTAAAATTCGTTTACAGTATCAACAGAGATATTTCCTCTGTATGGTCAAATTCGATGTACGGAAAATGATTGAAAGATGATTAAATAAGCATCGGCAGCAGCAGAATGTACATTCAATATTCAAAGAATAGTTCAGATCATTTAATTCTCTCTAACTCGGAAACCTATTAAATAAAAATGTATCAAAACGTTCTTCAGCTCTTCAATACATGAAGATTTTTAAGAATTCATAGTAAAATTTCTTAGCGTTATTCTTATTTTTTTAATAAATGATTAAAAAATTCTAACAGATTCAGTCATAAATTATGTACATAGCATCATCATGTATATACTAATCAAATAAGTTAAAAAGTCCCGTTATAGTAAGTATCATTGTACTTTACGATTGGTCGCGAAAACATTAAAAAAAACTTTAACAGTTTGAAACTTACATATGAATTCTTTATCCCGGTTCGTTTAAAACATTCGTTTGGTTAAGAAAGGCTTAGAGGTCACACGGTTTCTCGTTAGATTGTCAAAAACCATCGCACTAAAAATGAAATTAATCCCCAATTGTTTCAACACGATTAAAAAAATTAAAAACTAATCTCCCAGTTCGAGGCAGTAAATCAAAACAATCAAAACCACAATAATTTCATTTTCACCAATAGATTTTCTAACAACGAGCGAAATTAATTGGACATCCATGTGTGACCTCGTACTCTTTACACGTTTTACACACACTGCCTCGCAGATTTACAGCTTCTCGTTCTCCTCCTCCTCGCCACTACTCTGCACCTCCTTCGTCGGCACGTTTATCTGCTTCTCCTCCTCGGAGATGTTGGCGCTCTTCACCGGAGCGCTGAGGTTGTTCCAAGGCTGGATCTCGGCGGAGCCCAGGAGCCAGAATAGCAGCGTCGCCGATACAAAGACCATCGACGAGATCCAGAACATTACGCGCCATTCTTGGATTCCGTTCTAAATGCACAAAGAATAACATTTTAATTATCGTTAAGTTTAGTGGTTGTAAGAGATATTTGTGCCGGAAAAATGGTCCTCTTACGTCAATGTCAATCCATCATATTATTTCGCGACAATAAGAATTTCTCTTAAATATGATACGTAATATAATATTGTAAATAACAGTGAATACAACGAAAAAAATTACTAAAATAAAATAAAAAAAAATTATTTTACTTAAACTCAACTGGTAATTTTCTCAATTCAAGCATTAGGTACATTTTACTCGAGTAAATAGTCACTTGTTTTCAGAGAAAATATTCACTTAGCCCGATAGAAGTGAATATTTCCTTCATTTTAATTGCTTTTCTTCAACGACACTGAATTATCGTATCCAATCAGAATAACAACTATCCAATTACTTCCACCGCTTACTCCTTCACCACTAACATCACTTCGACATACAAGGACCGCCATTAATCTAACAACAACACTCACATGTTCGTTAGTAAGACCACCGATGATGGCAGGAATGATGAACCCAGAGAAGCTGCCGAACGTGTTCATGATACCATACAGCGACCCGGCGAAATTTGGCGCCAGATCCTGATGGTTCTGCAGACTCGTTTGGCAGGCGGCGCCGTTGAAGGTGAGCGCGAGGATCATCATCCCCACAGCGGTCATGCGGTCACAGCCGGCGTACGTCACCACGAGGAGACATATGGCCGGTCCAATATGCGCTGCAATCATAATCACGGTCAAATTCAAAGCGCTATCGAGCAAAGATCAGCGAAAGGAAGGGAAAGGGACTTACAGAAGAGCATGAAGACACGACGAATCCAGCCAAGTGTAAGTAGGCTCTTGCGTCGGCAGTAGTCACCGGCAGCGGCGAATAGCACGCCGGCGAACAGTCGGGCGATGTAGGGCAATCCCGTCAGAGCACCGGCCTAAAAGTATTCAATAAACCGAGATGTATAAAGGCAAAAAGCTATTTTTTTCTATTTATACGTATAACGTTGGGATTCATTGCACTCACATCCTTCATGTTGAACCCGAGAACCTCGAGGGTATACTTCGGCCCGTTAGTGGAGATAAAGTAGATACCCCACATGTTGGCGAAGTGGGCGAACAGCAGCACCAGGAACGGCACGGACGTAGCGATGCTCTTGTAGGGCATCTTAGGCTAAACAACGAAAAGACAACACCCATCCGTATAAATACACACACGAACCTTAACGTAAAATAATACACTCAAGCTCACGTACCTTTTGCTTGCTAACGGAACTGCCAATCTGCTCCTTGATGTAGTTCTTCTCCTTCTCGGTGATGGTGGGGTGCACGTCGGGCGTGTCGTACGCGAGCAGCACCCAAAGTAGGTAGAACACGAGCATGATCGCGCTGGTGACGTAGTAGGCTGCCTTCCAGCCGTACTCGTCGATTATCACGCCGCAGAGGGTCAGCGTGACGAAGGTGCCGAACGGGCCGCCTTACAAGATCCCCAAGCAAATTTCAATTATAAATATAGATGTTTTTTTTTAAAAGCTGCGCGATACGGAGTAACGCGAGAACGAGCTTGTTTATTGGCCATAAATTTTATCGTCGCGCGCAGATTAGAGCTTAAGTATATTGCTGCACTACATCAACGACTGTATATGTATTTATATATGCTTACCCTGCATCGTCCAGACGAACATTCCCTTCTCGCTGGGCGGCACCCAGCGGGCGATCATCGCGTGGAGCGCCGGATACACCGCGCTCTGCAACATACATGTAAATAAAAATTCATTTATCCTCATATTAAGAGGAGCAACGGGCGGATGATCAATCATCCGATAAAGAAACGTCCGACGCGTTAATTGCAGGCGACGACTACGACGATTCCATAGCCACCGCGGGGTATTAATGGTCGCCGCACTATATTACACGCGTTGCATAACCGCGTTCCCTTGACCTTGGCACGCGCGTCCGATTGTCATGGAAACTCGATTCCCCTCTCGCTGCGCTGTGATGGGAATATTCGGGAAACCTCGACCATCGTTTAATATGATAATACAAAAGAACCGAGCAGTGTAGGGGTTTTCAATTCAGAGAACGCGTGAGAGCCGCATTGATGGTGCCCTCTTGGACACTTAATGCCATTCAGAGCCGAATAGAAAGGAAGTTCGGCCCGCGCGTGCATGCCGGGACGTAATGGATGGGACAGATTACGCGGACGATGATCCCTGATTTCCTATATACGCGCCGTAAGTGTGTGTGTGTGTGTGCGTACGTGCTGGCTCGCCCTCTTCTCACGCGCGTGTGTATAAGGAGGCGCGCGACGGATTCTGGTAATTGCCTTACACGCAGCGATCAATAAAGTCGATTCTTCGAGCGAGCGAGAGAATGACGCTTCTTTTTATTGCTTAGCAGCGTAATGAGCGGGTGCTTGAAATCGCGTGACGTTTGTCTTTCTCGGATTAAATGAATGCTCATTGGTGTGTTTCGGAGCTAATAATAGTTAAATCGCATAATATAATTATATCCAAAATTGTTCATTTAATGAAAGGAATTGTTCACCAGGTGCGTATGGATAGAAAAAACACACCAAATTAATTTTAACCGATGTTTCGGGCATCTAAATATGCCCCTCACCAAAGGCTCTTGAAAGGTCACCTCTGTTGATTGGCAGAAATCAGACTGCCTAATAAATAATTTTAAACATGTAGCCTTTGAAGAGGGGCATATTCAGATGCCGAAACGTCGGCTAAACTTAATTTGGTGTGTTTTTTCTGGACCATTCCTTTCATTAAATTAACAAATTATACACTTTCGCTGTCATTCATCTCCTCATCAGTCAATATATCCAAAATTTTTAAGACTATAACGAAAAATACGCCCTCAATCTCAAACAATTCCCATCCGCAAAATCTTCTATTCACCGAAACACTTGATATCCTCCGCACGCGAAAAGGATGCCAAGTAGAATCTTAGCGGCCACAATTCATACTTATTTATCGGCTCTCGCCGCGTGAGGCCTTGCGCAACGCTTACATTTATACGCTGTAAACAATCCGATAACGCCGGCCGAGATTTCCCCTCGATTGTCATATAATTCTCGCGCGTAAATACGCGTATCTCTTTTCGCTCTACACTCGCTGATCGCGTTTCTTGCGAGCTAAGCGCTTGAATTGCCACACTACTTACACCGAAGAATCCCATGGTGAAGCGGAGCACCATCACCACGAGGTAGTGCATCTCAGCGGCCCATGGCATCAGCAGGTTCAGCACCGCCGGTATCAGTGTTGCGAATCTGCGAGAAACAAAAATTCACATGATTATTTCGCAACGTGTCTTAATGGGTTTGAAGTTTGCAACGTTGGAGTCCAACGAAATAAAAAAAATAATTCATTTTGCTTCGCGTTTATATTAAATAATATTAATGTTGCGTGTAGATTTAGTGTTTTGTAGTATAAATTAACATTAAAACAAAGGTTTAGATAAAATTTCCATTGTTTAATAACTTTAATCAATCGTAAAAAATTATTTCGTTGCATTCCAACGATGCAAACTTCAGACCCATGTGTCTTATCGGCCGAAAAGCCACACATACGATGTGTATATGCGTGTAATATACTTACGCGACGACTCTGGCACCGCCGAACTTCTCTGCCAGCATGCCGGCCGGCACGCTCGAGGGCAGCGTGCCGTAGAAGTACGAGGCCAGCATCTGGCCCTGTATGTGCTGGTTCCAGGCGTACCGCTCACCGTACTGCGGAGAAAAATATGTATGATGAACGATGCATTGATTGATTATAAGGACAGTAAGTAATCAATTTCTTTTATTATTGTAAGAGGGAGAGTTCTTCGTCACTCTCGTACAAGAGTCTGATTGGTGTAGTTTAAAAAATTCACTCCAAGCCCGTCACAGTATTCTTATCTGTAATGGAATCTAATCACCTTAATCATTCAATTCATAGTCCGCGCCTAAAGTATCGCCGAATTACTAAATGAAAAGTCTACTCTAGCATTCCACCAGTAGCAATCAACGTGTTTGAAATTCCGAACGTTCATAATGAACGAAATATTAACTTAAAGTTTCTAATTCTGGTTAGAATTCCCTGGAGTGTGGTTTACTGGTGACTGCAAGAGTGAGAAGTGAAGAAATACAGTTATTATCCGATTTTAAATGTATTAAGTATCCAAATTCGGCTAAATTTGAAAATGACAAAAATCTTTCGTTCACTATGAACGTTCGAAATTTCAAACACCTAGCAATCAAGAAGAGCTCTAATATATATATCTCCATACAATTACAAATTACAATCCTCCGTTACGTGATCGCGACCTAAACAGCTCAATTTCCAATTCCATCGCGACAAGAAAGAAACTAAAAGGTAAAAAAAAAACTAGAACAGAGCAAAAAAAATGTAGGCCGTGCGTCTCACTTCTCTTCTCATTATTACCTCCGTTCAAACACGTAGTATAAACGTTTCACACACACACACACACATACACATGACACATCTCTCATCTCCCACACCAAAATCTCTGTGCACTTACGTCGCGTATAACTCGAGTGGTTTTGTTGAGGCCCTCGACGTGGCACTCGGGGTGGGCGGGTCCCCCAGCCTTGCTCGTCGCGTTCACCATCGCCACGATGATGATCGACAGGTTCGTCCTTATCACGTACGAGAACATGCACGCGAGGAACATCAGCGAGCCCAGCACCGCTCGCCTGGGGATCCATTCTATACACACAGAAACAAAAAAGAAAAGAAAGGGGGTTTAGAAGTGTAGCGTAAAATCGGTACAAGGACACGCGGCGGGGTTAACGCTCGGCTGATTGGTATTATGCGTATTATTAACTCCAATGATGCCGACGGTATACGTGGCGTGCGTGCGCGTTAGTTACTTCTCGTTACGCGTATAATATATATGTGTATGACTGCGCGCATTGTTTCACGTCATTGGGTATATTATGGCCTATTTGTCGCGCGATATACCGACAGGATTTTATACATTTCATATACGCGGTAAAGCAGGAAATGTAATAACGCGTGGCGCAGGTCGAAGGCGTTAATTGAATGTGTTCGTAAGAAAAAAAGCAACCGCTAAAACGTGTGTACAATGCGTTGCACAAGTTAATGCCAGTGATTACGCTACTTCTTCTATAAATCTCGTGCAATTACGCGGCACGTTGTTTGTGAGGAAAAACTATACGGTTCTTCAAACCGAGCGCCGCTATTGCGGCATATAATAACGCGCGCCGACAACGAGGTTAACGCGTATTATATACACCGCTAATAATCACTTCCGTCGTAAGCAAACGCGCGGCTCTCGCGAGCGTTAGATACTGTACGCGCAGAAATCTATTTTTCGAAATCATCATCATCGCGCCCGTACGTTTTGAAATTTCGCGGCTGCAAGGACGCGCGGTATCGTGAATACGAAAAAAACCGCCTCGTGCCATTTCCGTTCGCGGAATAACAAGTGCGTGTGCAATAATACATCCTTGGCGAGTAATTTTTTTGAAACTTCGGTAATCCAAAAGGCAATCGTCAGCGGTTGTTGTTTAGTTTATACGCCTTTCGACGTGTAGCGCGCGCTTATTAACGATTCTCCGCGCATAAATTAACGCCGCTCGCGTTATCCTTTATCAAGGTGCACGGAATACTTATCAGTTGTTGTTTCACAACCAGCGAATCGCGCGGCCGTGAGTGTACTACACAATAATTAACAACGCTAATGAGTCGAAATAAAAGTAACATATTAAGGAAAATATCCACACTCACCGTTGATTTTCTGGGCGAGAGCCATTTCGTCAGCTTTGACGGCCGCCGATCTCCGGATGAAAAATCGGCTTCGAGGCGCTTCTTCACCTGCTCATATAAGGCCGCAGCAGACACTGCACCGGCGGTACACTACAAAGGCGGAAAAGACAGTGTATAATATTGTTATCGATCCTGTGTATCTCTAGCGACGATGATACTCGACGGCGACCGATCAAGCGGCAATTAACCATCCGTGAAACAGGAGAATAAATACAAAATTCATCGCGTACGTTACGTATAAAGCTTTTTTTTTATTATTATCGCTTACCGGGCACGATCGGGTCTTTGTGGAACGGAAACCGCGCGTAGAATGCAGCGAGACAAGATAATAACGCGCGGCGTCCAATTCGATCTCTTTCTTATCGCGTGCGCGTATTATAAGTCCAAATAGACTCGTGATGTAAGTATATGTGCAAATCCGCGTACTACAGACAACAACTGGGGTACAAAAAAGGGAAAAAATTTTTTTTGAGGGCGCACCTACCACACAAGGTTTTTTCGGTTCTTTGGGGATCCTCCAACATGAAAATACTCGTGAACACTCATTATTCGTTGCCAAGCTTTTTTGCCGACGACATCAATTTTTCTTATGGAGATTTAACATGAGAAAAATGGACGAAAAGTAGTCATTGATGATTAACCAATAGCAAACTATTGAAGAGGCCAAACCAAATTCCACAAAAAGCGATTAAAGCTGAAGAATAGAACTTTAATTTGAGATGAGAATCGTTAAAATCGGTCGATTCTGTGCAAAGCTACGTGAAGTTGAAAATTACGAAAAATGACAAAAATTTGAAGAATTACGTTGGTTTGAAAAAAAATCGCTCACTTTCGTCATTATTCGCCACTTTCAAATTCACGTAGCTTTACACAGAATCTACCGATTTTAACGATTCTCATCTCAAATTAAAGCTGTATTCTTCAACTTTAATCGCTTTTTTGTGAAATTTGGTTTGGCCTCTTCAATAGTTTGCTATTGGTTAATCATCAATGACTACTTTTCGTCCATTTTTCCCATGTTAAATTTCCATAAGAAAAATTGATGTCGTCGGCAAAAAAGCTTGAACACAGATAATGAGTGTTCACGAGTATTTTCATGTTGGGGGACCCCCAAAGAACCGAAAAAACCTTATGTGGTAGGTGTCCCTCAAAAAAAATTTTTTCCGTTTTTGTACCCCAGTTGTTGTCTGTAGTCCGCGGATTTGCACGTATACGCTTTATCCGCTGCACCTCCGGTGTGTGCTCACTCGAGTGTGTAATATGAAAATCCTACAGTCACATATGCATGTGTGTGTATAGGAGTAGTGTAACTCGTTTTCGCGATGATTTTGCATTTATTAAAATTAAAGAGAGAGAGAGAGAACTTTCGCGAAGCGGTGTCTGCGAGAAACTTTTAAAAATGCACGAGGACAAGAAGATTGTGTATATATATGCGATTCGCGGAACGAGGACTCGTTGACTCCATAAAATCGATTGACATTACAATGAAGTGCTGCTATTGTGCGCAAGAAAGAGGGAGAGGGACAGTTACTGGAAAAGATGCGTAGTATTTTGTGTATTAAGTCTACACGCATCGTCGAGTGCAAGATTATGGGGATTTGTGTTTTGCATTTGATAAGATAAAGCTGTCTAGATTTTCTCAACACTGAACCCAAATATATCCACCAGATACATGAAAAAATAAGAAGCGATGTGTGTAGCTTTCCGTTTAAATATAGGCTGCGACTAAACTCGTTATTTTGTATTTGTGGAACCTAGTTCACGCTAATTCTCGTGCTGAAAACAAATTTTGAATAATAATTATACGGAACGAAACAAAAAATCATGTTATTTATAACAGGTGGGGAGCAGTAAGTATACGGGCGAAATTCGAAGCCTTACATAGCTAGTAGTTCCGAAAAGCCTAAATATAACCCGTCGCCCGTCTGGAGCACACACAGGAAAGAAGAATAAAACAAATACACACGCGCGCGTGCGCGCGCGAATTATCTCTCGTGCGTTTCTACGATTGCGTCAGCGTAAAGCCTGGGGATAGAAAAATTTTAAAATAAACATTTATGTAATATGTATGCAGCGTATCGTTCGATTGTGAGATAGATTCGATGAAAAAGTCGTGAAAGTATCTCGTTTCATAAAAAAAAAGGCAGTGGTTGGGTGCACGTACGTGAATAAGAAACTCGTTACCTACTTATCAAGTAAACATTGTTATTCTTAGCCATACCGCGCACAGAGGCTCGAAATAAGACTAAAATAAAATTCCAAATATTCGTGCGGATGACGGTGTGGAGGCGGGTTCGCTGACGTCGGACCCGCTGCGCTATAGGACGGCGCCTGAACGCGAAAATCTATTTACGGTGTGCGCGCGAAAATAGTTTCGCGTCGACATCGCGTGCGTCGTTCTCACGTGGTTTTCGATTCTTATTAATGGGGTGGTCAATCGAAATGACGGACAAGCATTTTCCGGATATTTAAAGATTTTCGGCGAAGATTCGCGGAACACTTTAGAATGTTCTTTTATACATAAATATTACGTAATTATAGACACCGTTTTTCCATGAAAATAATAAAAACGACTTTCCATTCATGAACTGTAGCGATTGCCGAATCCCGCGGTGCATTGCAGCGTCTGACGAAAGCCGCGGCGCCCGGGCTAATAAAAATCGATAGTATCCAATTGAGCGAGCGACAGGGTACACGATAGATCATTATTTTGGCTCTTCTAATAATTGTGTCCACTTCAAGATTGTGTCAAGAAATACACAACATATACATACATGCCTGATGCCTATCATATCACACTTGACGCTTCGTCCGCTTGCACACTATTATTATACTTTCACTTGCCCGAAAACCGGCGCGAAATTTAAATCCATCGGCGATCCATTTTCTCAAAAACGCGCCACGCACGCGCCCAAACGGCAATGTCAATATTTTTAGGTTTTTCACCGTAACCCTGGCTCTCCCGCCCCTTCCGCGAGTCAATGTCACAGGCGCGCGCCTCCGCGAAGGTCGTGATTATCCGCGCGCGAGTTATTATCTCTGTTAGACTTCGAAGATATTATCGGCAGATCGTTTGAAAATTTTCGAAACAAGCGCTTCTATTATCAATTACGTACGTATATACGTGTCCTCCTCAATGTCAGCCGTGTAATCAGCTGATTCTGTAATCGACAAAACGCAACGACAATAGATGCGGAGCATCTGGAGGTACCCTAGTGAACAAAATTTAATGCTCATAACAGTTGATATCTGCAGCTATCAGAAAAAAACTGAAGAAAATGGAAGAAAACAGAAATTAACTGCAGAAAAATGTCGGAATTGAGACAAAGACAACAGTAATCTTCAGTTTTTATCAGTTTTCTTCAGTTTGTATCAGTTTTCAACAGTTATCTACAGTTATTTGCAATTATAAACAGTTTTCTTCAGTTATCAACAGTTATGTTCTGTTTTCGGAAAAGCAAGCGACTTTAAGAAGTGAAGAAATCAGTAAAAAACTGAAAATAACAGTTTTATTCTGAATAAAACTGAAGACAACAGTTATACACGGATGAAAACTGTTTATAAATGTAATAAAAATATTGGAAAATTTTGCTATATACAACTTAATTCGATACTTGAACATAACAGTTAATAATTGAAGAAAACTGATAATAACTATTAATAAACGAAGAAAACAGTTTTAAACTGTTTAAAAGTGAAGAAAATTTTGAAGAAAAGTGAAGAAAAATGAACAAAACAATTTTTAAAAAATTTTTTTGCGATTGGAATTTGAACATAATAGTTAATAACTGAAAAAAACTGATGAAAACTACAGATAGCTGTTGTCTTTGTCTCAATTCCGACCTTTTTCTGCAGTTATCTGCAGTACTATACAAAAGTTGCTATACTCGAGCGAAAGAGAACAAGAAAAAGTGCACTTGTCGCCTTCCCTTCCGGGATCCGGCTCGACGAGTCGTTTCCCTTCGTCAGCAATGGCATAAAGTGTGCTTATATCGATTTATTAACCGGCCGTAGTTGGAGCCGCAAATGCTATACACAGCCGCGCTGGTTTTTCCGGAAGCGACGGCGAACGTACGGTAGTTTTCGAAAAAAAGAAGCGTTCAGGGCTGTATCAAGTATATAGAATGCATTCTCGTCTCGTCGAGCCTGTGTGAGCGTTCTTTTATAGTGATTTGTAACCGTTTTTTTATTTCAATTTTAGAGGGAAAGATATTCATAGCTCGCGAGCAGGCTTATAAACGAGTCTTAGGAATTTTTACGATTAAAATAATGGATGCTCGCTGATAATGACTGAATGCATGAATTGTTAGCCGGGTGCACAATCGCCCGATGATTTCGTCATTTCGCGAAAGATGATGACGAACGGAGAAGACATTACTCAAATAAAACTATCTGATGGCGTTCGGAGCCAAACTGAATATTGGAGATAATCAAAACAAATATATAACGAGGTGGTGATTTTCCGAAATACAGTAGTATACTCCGGTAGTTACCGAATTTCGGTACCTTACACATGAATACGAAATTCAGTATAATAATTGAAAATTTCAAAAAATATTAAGGCTTTTCTGTACTTACAACTTTTAATTCACAAACCACAAAAGCTATAATAATCCAGAACCACCTGCCCACCCACACGACTCTCTATACCTCTCGAGCTCCGCACAGCCACAACTTTTCTCCTGGACCATCACCCACCCCCGGGAAACCGCACACTCGCAGCCCAGTAAAAATACGTAGTACTTATACGCACTGTACTTACTCGCGCGAACTCTTTCTTGCCCTAACCTATAAATCACTCTTGCCTCGCGTGCGTTCGTTAACCTACGGCTACTTGCTCGCGCGCGCTTTTCTACACCCCTGCGCGCGCGCGTCTATCTAGGACTAAACTATACACGGAAAAGTCGAACGCTGTGCCGCGTTGTGTATACGACGCACACTATTCCGCCCTTCTCGCACTTGACGATGAGTATCGAAGGCCCGCGTGATATGAGGTGCGGAAAACCTTGAGGATATGGTATACCTGGACGCCTCTGTCTCGGCACTTTTTCTCCTGTAACTCCGCGGTAATGCACTTCCCGCATGAAACTGTTTTACGTGATTCTCTAAGAGTCTCTGTGTACTGAGCTACTGCCTCGCACGCGTCGCGCCACGAACTGATCGCGCCGCCGAGTTCGGCTGCTCCGAAGCGAGCGCACAGTAGTTTCGGAGCAGAAAAGAAACGGACGGCGGCCGTGCCTGTATATATACGTGTGCAAGGTTGCGTGGGGCGTTGGTAAAGTAGGTAGCCCTTTTTTGTTGGTAAAGACTATGCGAAGGGTTTTGAGTGTAGGTTTACTTTTCTTGTTGATTTATTAATAAAATACAATTTTAGTTGAGGTTTTTTTTGTTAAGGTTGCGAGTTATCCACGGTGGTAATGTAGGTCAATTTGTTATCAAAGCCTGATATCAATTTGCAGGAATGGGAACGTATGTACGTATACATTTTTAAACTGTTTGTAACTGTTTATAAATGTTCAAAATATAGGATTTAGAACACATTTTCAAATAATTTATAGGAGTTTGAAACACTTTCAAATAATTTTTAATGATATGTAAAATGAATTAATAATTGGTAATTAATTAAACTAATAAATTAAACTAATGACATTTGAGAATTATATTTATGAGTGATATTTTGAATACTATTTAAGAAGAATTAATAATATGTAATTAATTTAAATATTATTATAACTATTATTACAAACGTCCAAAATCATACATTTTATAACATTTTTTAACTGGGTTCCATAGTCCTACCATTACCGACCGAGCAATTCACACAGTTTCAAGCTGATTAAAAATAAAATACGTCGAATCACAAAAAATCAAGAGAACACTCTTCTGTATTTTTTAACGTTCTATCATCCAGTTAAAGTTTGGAGTTGAATTATCAAGCCATTTTTTCAAAAACTTTGAACGAAATTAAATTTCGCTTTGTTCAAAGTTTTTGCAAAAATGACTTGATATTTCGACTCCAAACTTTGACTGGATGATAGAACGTTAAAAAACACAGAAGAGTGTTCTCTTGATTTTTTGTGATTCGGCGTATTTTATTTTTAATCAGCTTGAAACTGTGTGAATTGCTCGGTCGGTAATGGTATGAGATAATTTCCTCGAATTTCCTTGTAAAAAGGAAAACTCAACAGAATACTGAATTCTTTGCTATAGTATCTGTTCTCTTCGCCGCAGTCTGCCGAAGTAGCGCTCTGAAGTTAGTAAAATGATACCGTTTCGGAGTCAGAATAATCGCGGCACCAACGCTGGGTCGCTGGCTGGCAGTGTACTGCTACTGCATTGCGCGCTTTTCGAGAAGGTAGCAGCACTTGCTTACCGTAGTAAGCGGCGCGCGTAATTCAAAATGGTATAACGTCATTGTGCTCTAAACATCTGATCCTTTGGAAATACGTACTATTTTAAGCATAACTCCTTGTGACTAATGGTGCTAAACTTGTCAAGTGATAAGTGAAATACGTGACCAAAGCGTAAAGTAAGAGCTAAACGCGACATATTTTTACACCAGAGAAAAATATGCTAAAAGAATCATGGATTATTTATTAGCAATAAACAGTTGATCTACCGCACAATATATTATTTTTTTTCCTTCAGTATACCCGTTAACCTATTAGTTTTAAGACTGACTCACGCCCACCTGAACTATATTACTACACCTAACTGCACCGCAACCGCAGTGCCTGCAGATTCGCATGATGAATCATATACGTTGAATCCGCGTGAATAAACGCTTCAAGCCTGAAAAACAGTCCTTGATGTTTTTATGACGCGAGAAATTAATATACACATTACACTGTATGCCTATAAAAGTTCGCGAAACCCTTTTTCATATAGACACGTGACTGAGAACACAATCGTTTACTGTCTGAGTGATAAATCTTAATTTATATAAATACTTTATATATTATATATTCATTACTGAGAAAATTATCTAATATTATTCGAATCTGAATTACGAGTCAGCGCGATTCTTTTGCTTACGACAGCACAATTATCGATGTCATCGCGAAGATGACAATCACTCGTAGCGACAGCAGACGAGACAGCGTGTTATCGTGTAATCGCCGATCGAGAGTGCGCGCCTACGCAAATCCGATCGGTATCTGTTATTCTCTTATATACGTCGATTGTTGTGAGTGTCAAATCTGTCGGGTTAATGATGAACAAACCGTTTTCGTTTGTTTAATTATGATAGTAGTTTTCAAAGTACCAGCTTGCGCAGTTTTGAGCCCAAATATCAACGGCACCCTAAAAAATTTTGCGAACGAAATTTCGGTTATTTTTGTTCGCAAAATTTTTTAGGATGCCGTTGATATTTGAGCTCAAAACTGCGTAGGCTGGTAGATTATTACATTGCGCAGGGCAACTATCTCTTTATAAGACGTAATTCGATATATTTATTTTAATAATATAGAATTTGCCGTGTTCTGCCGGTAAAACAGAGTACATGAGTACCACACCCTCTTAAAGGGCCTAATCGACGTCAAATCGCTTAAAATCTCAAAATTTTCATTTTTCAATCCCGCACGACACTATACACGACTATTTTTTCCCGCTCTATCGAATGAAAACGGTTTTAGGGTCGTAGGACCAACAGCGAGAGAAGTAAATTTCAAAAATTTTGAGTTATTCCAAAATTCATAGCGTCAATGAAAAGAGCGCCGAAAAATACCCCTATATACGAGTTTTGGTGAGATTACGTGATAAAAAGTTTTTCTCTGTTTATTCGGATCAAATCGACTTCAAATACCTCCAAAATATCTATATTCACGGCCAACTATTCGCTGTACTCTGTTTTTTTTTCCCTCTATTTTTTACTATTTTTTTCCGTTCTATCGAATGAAAACGGTTTTAGGGTTGTAGGACCAACAGGAGAGGAATAATTTTGAAAAATATTGTTTATTTCTTCGTTTATACTGGTCTAATCGAGGTTAAATCGCTTAATATCTCAAAATTTTCATTTTTTAATCCCGCACAAGCCTATACCCGACTATTTTTTCCGTTCTATCGAATGGAGATGGTTTTAGGGTCGTAGTACCAATAGGAAAGGAGTAATTTTCAAAAATTTTGAGTTATTCCAAAATTCATAGCGTCAATGGAAAGAGCGTCGAAAAATACCATATACGGGTTTTGGTGAGATTTCGTAAAAAAAAGTTTTTCTCTCTTTATTTGGATCCAATCGACTTCAAATCGTTCATAAACCTCCAAAATATCCATATTCACAGCCAATTATTCGCTACACTCTACTATTGTTTCCCGCTCTATCGAATGAAAACGGTTTTAGGGTCGTTGGACCGTAGGAGAGGAGCAATTTTGAAAAATGTTGTTTATTTCTCCGTTTCGTTAAAGATTTTGAGAAAAAAAATTTCTCTCCCTTTATTCGGATCCAATCGATTTCAAATAGCTCACAAACTTCCGAAATGTCTATATTCACAGCCAACTATCAAGGAGCGCGGGTGTGCTCCGAAGGCAAGTATAGAAGAGCCTTAAGGAGCGACCCGTGCTTCATATACATTGAAATGGGTATACGAAAAATTCAATGCGTTTTTACGTATATTGCGTTAGTTTTTACTATATAACATATGAGTCTTAATCGAAAGCCATTTCATTGCTCTACTCGAATCAAAAGATTTTATTTAAAAAGATTGTCTCGTTCAAAAGATTCGGTTCTAGGTATTCGGGGTTGCCGATGATGGAGTCTAGGAAGTGCACTCCGTAAGTTCTTGCGTCTAAGTGTCAAAACGTACACGTCCAGACACGTAGACGCGAAAAACTATGGAGCGCACCATCTAGACTCCATTATCGGCGCCCTCGAACACCTAGACCACGCCTTGGACATGTTCCACCACCTGGACACAAAAACCTACGGAGCGCGCCACCTAGACTCCATCATTGGCCACCTTGAACACCTGGACCACGCATTGTATACGTTCCGACACCTAGACACAAAAACCTACGGAACGCACTTCCTTGACTCCATCATCGGCGAACTCGCACACCTAGACCACGCTATGGATACGTTCGACGCCTATAGGAGTAGAATTCTACCTGCCCTCTGCCAAGCAAATATCTCATTTTACTGCCAAGTAAAAACTTCTTGGGTCGATGAGCAGAAGTTGCTTTACGCCGTTTGCTTGGATTAGCAAAGTAGATTTCGCTTGGGTCCCGAGCAGAAATAGATGTTTTTTTTCAGTGTTCTTTCTGATACGACGAGAAGTTGCGCGTTTCATTTCATTCCTCTATTCCAACCCTACCGAACGTTTGAAGCCTCATCCACATTTTTTTCCGTTTGCATCGCAAGATTTATGATTTTGTACATTTATTTAAAAGTAACGCATTCACCGACTTTATACCAAAAACACCTATTCCAAATTCTTTTCTTCTGTTCTTTCCGAAAATGTATAAGTAAAATACGAAAAAAATTTTTTCGTAAAAAAATATCATAACTTCGTTAATACTAATCCTATCGCAGAATAGATGCGACCAATCGATACCCTATTAAAAATAATCACGTGAGTACTCACGTGACTACTCACGTGAGAGCTCACGTGAGTTCTCACACGAGCTCTCACGTGAGGTTTTCGACCATATTCTCACGTGAGTACTCACGTGAGTACTCACGTGAGAAGTGAAAAAAATAGTTTAAAAAAAATTAGTAATCAATGTTTTTTTTTACTGAACTATTACATAAATATTTTAACTTTAATTTTTGCGTATACCTTTCAATCCTTAAATAGTATAGGGAGATATCAAAAGCGAGGCAAGCCTCGTAATTACAACTCTTTTAAAAGAGTCGCGATATTGACTAAGTCTTATGGCTTTATGTATTCTCGCCGGTGTTCATTTGCCTATGGAAATCGAAAAAGGGGTTGCCGTCTGGCGGTCACTGGCGGAACTGATAGGACCCGTCTGAACTCCACGTCTAGTAACTCTTTTAACCGCCAGGCGGCAACCCCTTTCTCGATTTCCATAGGCAAATGAACACCGGCGAGAATACATAAAGCCATAAGACTTAGTCAATATCGCGACTCTTTTAAAAGAGTTGTAATTACGAGGCTTGCCTCGCTTTTGATATCTCCCTATACTATTTAAGGATTGAAAGGTATACGCAAAAATTAAAGTTAAAATATTTATGTAATAGTTCAGTAAAAAAAAACATTGATTACTAATTTTTTTTAAACTATTTTTTTCACTTCTTACGTGAGTACTCACGTGAGTACTCACGTGAGAATATGGTCGAAAACCTCACGTGAGAGCTCGCGTGAGAACTCACGTGAGCTCTCACGTGAGTAGTCACGTGAGTACTCACGTGAGTACTCACGTGATTATTTTTAATAGGGATAGGCTCAAAAAACTTAAAATGCCGCCTACCCGGTATGAAACGCGCGAGAGTAACGGTATAGAGCTGTGTTGAAGACATTGACATGGCGGTGAGTCATGCTTTATATGGCGCGCGCACGACTCCATATATAGTCATGTCTCATGTGTGTTCTATATACACCCGTATGGAAAAAAAAAATGTATGAAACCGTATACAACCGTACAAAACTGTATAAAAACGTATAAAACCGGATCTAAACATTGGTTTTTGGACAACTTTATACGTTTTAATATGTTTTGATATGTTCTAATACGGTTCCATACGGTTTTTAACATTTTAATACGGTTTTCTACGATTTGCACCGATTTTATACAATTTCATACGGTTTTTTACGTTCTACAGAATTTATAAAACGTAAAAAAACGTAAAAATGTAATTAAGTTTTTATAAACATAAAAACATAATTTATTTATTTATTTTTCTATTTATTTTTTTTTATTTTGTATGAAAATGTATTAAACTGTATAAAAATGTATAAAACTGTATAAAAATGTAATAGATTTGATAAAATCTACGGAAATATACAGAAATATACATTTTTATACGGTTTCCTATGTTTTATTACATTAACCTTTTTATAAAGTTGACATGGGAGAATTTCTGAATTGTAAGAAAATGTATTAAACTGTATAAAAATGTATAAAAATGTATAAAACCGTATAAAATATGTCCAAAAACCAATAGAAAGGTTCATTTTTATACGTTTTTATACGTTTTCCTATGGTTTCATACATTTATTATTTCCATACGGGCTGAAAAGTAAAAAGTATACTGTGTTGGTGTTCTATAGTCGCCTGAAAATTTTGTTAGCGCGAGTGGTTTTTTTTCTGTTCTAAATTAAATTAATACAGAATTTTATTAAATTAAAAATAAAAGCGTGATGAAAAAGACGGAGAAAAACTCTGTAAGAGTAATATTACATATCGTAACAGCCGAGATGAACGCGAGGGAACCGCGCGCGCACGCGATGTATATTGTAGCGGTCGATCGGGGGCATATGGATTTTTATTTATTATAATAGGTAATGAGTATTTAGATATTCATTTCGTTGTGATCGTTATGGCATCGTTTGCTCTATGAAATATTATATCGCTACGGTTCGGTCTACTGAAATTTTTACTTCACGCATGAGTATAAGGTTCTTATTGTGTAGCAACGGCGCGTACTTTATATATTTATGGGTGTAATATATAGAGAATTGATTCGATCGAGCGCACTAATAATTGAATTAGGAGGTATATCGAAATGAACGGTGGTAAATGAAAAAGCTGGGAGCGTATGTATTATTTTTAGAGCGCACGGATATCGTTAAAGGTGTGTAAAAGGCAAGAAAATAAATAACGCACCAATAAGTTGAACTACGGATTTTCAGATTTTATGAGTACATGTTTATGTTGCTCAACTTCAAAATCTATAATATAACTGGGTTACGACCCTGGTAGAAAATTAACCATAATATTTTATAGCTAACGTGTTAATTAAATGGAAGGATTTTTAGCAAAAATCATAATGCAAAAATAATATAATTCATCTAAAAGTTCTACTATTACTTAAAATATATATTTTGTGAAGTGTAAATAAATGCCATAATTTATTTCGGATTGGTACATAATTATAAAATACAAGCAACGTTCGTTTTTAGCCATAAAGCTAACTGCAAAATAGCTAGCATCTGGTTAACATTTCTACCAGGTGAATTGTTAGATATTTCTCAGATCTATTAGAAATTTTTTAATCCTGAAAAAAGAAGTTACTGAAAGCTCGTGTTTTCCCTACTTTTCTTCTATATGTCTGCAAAATTATATGTGAGATCTTTATGCTAGACTAAATAGTTACTGTTTGAAAACGAGGCCTTTTTCAACAGTTTTCTTTAAATTAAAGTAAACTATAACCAAGAGTTCAAGCGAAATCTGTGACCCACAGCCTTCCCTACACCGAATCGCAGTTCTGAATAGGATTTCTTCTCACGACACTCGGGATCACCAGTGACTCAGAAAATCACGCATGTTCCTCACATTCAATCTCTCTCTCATCCAAACTATTTGCAAACTCTCTCTCTCTCTAACTTCCACCAACGCTGCCTATGATACATATAAAATTACACTACTTTTGATCTCGCGTGAAATCCTTGCGCCGCGACCTTGGCACAATTATAGCGCACGTGAGAACAGGGCGGCCGCCTCTATTATTGTACGATATTCCACGGAAGTAATTATGCACATCGTTATCAGAGAACAACGCGGCGAACTAACCCGCGCGCGCATTTAATTTTCCAGCGCCGCTGCCATACCACCGCCGCGCGGCTTATAAATAAATCGCGCGACGACGAGTCGCAATTATAGAGCCGCATTAATAACCTAATGAGCGATATTCCAATTTGTCACGATTGTATATTGTAATATACGCAGCGAAGTTCGCGTGATGCCATGTGTGCCTTTATGATGAGAGTAGGCGCGAGTAGTTCGCGTGATCGCGTGCGCGGTTCGCTGTTATATATACGTGGGTTTGCGTTGAAAAGACAGTTTTTAGGGGTGTGGGTGAATTGGCTAATGCACCTTTTACACCCGCTGGGTTATGCGCTCTTGCGCGCGTTTAAGAGGTTCAAGTATATAATGAGCTTTCTATTAAGACTACATGTTAATATAGTTCAAACAAATTTAATACGTATATAGGCGCATTGAATTTCTCGCACACCCATTTCAATGTATAAGTAGCTCCCGCGCTCCTTGATTATACGCATATCGTCGCGCGGTGGTACGAAGAAAAGCCAACTTGGAAGTTACTGGCGAAGAAAAGCCAAAAACGCGTCTAAGACGAAAAAAAGCCAGTTTGGGTCCTCTTAGACAAAGAAAGGCCAGTTTGACTTGTCTCAGACGAAAAAAAGACAGAGTACGCCGTTCCTGCGGAGGAAAAATCCCCCAACTGACTGCATCTAATCAATGACTAGTTATCTTATTATCTTGACTGATCATCTTTTTATCTTATCTTTTTAAAAAGATTTTTAATCTTTTTGGTTATTTTTTATCTTTATCTTATTTTATTATCTGAAAGTTATCTATAAGATGCCATCTAAATGTTACTTTCGTTTGTGAAGTCAAACTGGCTTTTCTTCATCTGGGAGGGCGCAAACTGGCCTTTCTTCGTCTGGGAGGACCCAAACTGGCTTTTCTTCGTCTTAGACGCGTTTTTGGCTTTTCTTCGCCTGTAACTTCCAAGTTGGCTTTTCTTCGTACCGCGCGATGATATATCCACATCTCCGATTGCTAATGGGTATATGTTTACACCTGTACACAAGTCTTTTAATGTGAGCCAATTCAACTTTATACGTAAAAACTCATACTCGACATTCCTTCAAGATCCCGAGACTCCTTAAACAGCAATATACACATACATCGACTTTTACAATCCCAGCCACGAGTTTGGCATAAGACACAACAGGAAAAATCGCCCCCCTCGGTCATTGGCTCGCTCACTGTGTGCCGCGCGGTAATGGATTAGACCGTGTACTTCCGCGTGATTGTTAATCGGGCCGAGTGCAAGGCGAGCTTACAGGAAAAAGAAAAAACATCTCGCAAGAATATAACAAGGCATACCTATATAAGTGTAGCATAGATGTGTATAATATAGGCGCGCGCGAGAAACCCGAGGATTGAGATTATCGATCGTCCGCGCGCACACCCTTATCCATAACACACACACGTACGCAGCTATATAGAGATACCTCTCGATCGTTATTATATATGTGTATATACGTATATATATACACACGCGTATAATTAACGTGTGAAAGAGTAATCGAAGAAAGTCTGCGGAGGGCGCGCGCGCGCGGCCGAAATGAATGTTTGACACTCTCTGCGCCGCGCTCCAGAAAGCCACTTGCTTGCTTGCTTGAGCGTCTCTCTCCCTCTCTCTATCTCTATGAATATTAATAACAACCACGAGCTGCGCAGGGTTGCTCGGTCTACATAGTTAGCCGATTGGCGGTAGCCGGCGCACGATGTAAGTATATGATTTTTTCAGTATACGATCGTAAATTAAAATTGATCTATCGGCGAGGCGAGGGTGAATCGTGCGCGCCCTCCAGTATATGCAGTAAAGAATGAAAATTAAAGTTTCATAATACAGAGAAGAGAGTATAGTTGGGAGCCGGGGAATAAAGCTTGTTTGGGGTGTAATAGATATTTTTTCGAGGGGTCGCCGGATAAATCTGCCGAATTTATTTGCTGAGGGGTGCGAGGGAGAAAGAGAGAGCGGATTGGAGTGGATAGTATAAGCCTACCGCATACGTGGGTGTGGGTATGAATTTTGCAGTGTAGGCGCGGATATGGATTTGAATGAAGTCCTGCGGGCTGGATGTGTATGCCCTGCCTTTTTTTTTCTCGTAGCTGCGACGATTTGTCATTTTGTTTTCAGTATTTTTGGTATATACTTTCTACGATATAATTATATAAATTTCATTATATATAACAAAATCAACACTTCTTCCAATGAAAATCGTACACATACAAAAAGAAAAAAAGGTTATAATTTTTTCTAACAATTGCCAATGTTTTTTTTTTTTGTCCACCTCCTTCCCCCCCCTAAAAGCCACAATTCTCTCATCTCACCAGCTGTACCGGCCATAAACCCCTATACAACCCACATACACCCTCAGCTCTCCGTAATACTTGCTTACTTAGCAGAGCTCGCGTGCGCGCGGTGCGCCGCCACCGCCGCTGGCACTTGTTCCCTTGGTTACCCCGCTGGCACAACAGAAGGCAGAGAGCCACTGCGCGGCCGTCAGTCTCGTCCGCGCCGCTCCCCCGAGTACATTGCGCGCGCGCGTGCAAGAGAGCGAGAGAGAGAGAGAGAGAGAGAGGGGCAGTAGGGTATAATGGATAGAGCTGGGTAACACGGATAATCGGCGGGCCGATGTGGCGGAGGACCGGAGCAACGCCGATCGCCGGCGTTGCACTCGCGGCGTGGCTGATTATCGTCGCCGGGATGCTTAGCAGTGGTGAGTGTGACGCATATATACACACGCGCGTAGGTGTATTGTTGTGGTTCACGTGGTGTGTGCGTGTGGTATAAGGGGTTAATTGTACACGGCGATGAGGTAGTGAGTAATTAAGCGATTGGATGCGAGGGTGATGAGGAACACCGACGTTTCCTATGATTAATAAGGAGGCCTAATTCTAAACCCCTGGCTCACGCATCGATCCGCGAGTGACCGACCGGCTGACGTGCGTGAAGGCAACACACACGTACACACATGTAGACACGCTAGCGTGCTAGTGCCATGATTATCGTCCTCGATAAGCTGCGCGAGAGAAAGAGAAAGAGAAAGAGAAAAAAAGTTTCGGCTTCGTTAGTGGATTACGGTTGTTCTTTTTTTCTTTTTTTTTTTGGAGGTGGTATACATAGTAGGTTGGAGCGTGGGAGAAAAAAGTTAGGGGTTGTGTGCGGCGAAGATGTTGTGGCGGTGCATACGTAATTTGCTATAGCTTTTGGGCAGAAGTTTGGTGGTCTACTTATAAGTATATAAGTGAAAATTAGATTTTTTAACTTAATTTTTATTCATATTTGCTTATTTCTACTTCTATTCTATTAATTATACTCTTCTGGGATCCGGGTAATTTTCTCTTTTTTTTTTGTTGCCTAACTTGTACATCTGTTTTTATACAATTTTCGCTCATTAATATCGTAATTGTTTATACGCACGATAAATCGGTTGTATATTTGTACATCCTACATCATTCCTTCTTAAATTATATATCCAAATAAAGCCACAATCCGGTTCCCAAAACGCGACCACAAACGAAGCTCGACGGATTCCCCGCTACTCCTTCGAACATCGCCACGACGATCGATCTTCTCTTCTTCGAGCACCCACCCCTTCGTCGCTCATGTCAACACCTACACCACGACGACCGGCGCCATGATCGTGCCACAGTCGCGAAAGCATCAAGAAAAAAAAATATCGAGGCCGGGCACGGGACAGTGAAAAATGAATCGATCAACGCACCCCCGCGCGCCGTTGCGTCACACACGAAGAAATCGTCATCAGCATCGCCCAGGGGACAAAAGGAAAACTACGCGTAGGCAATAATATATCCCGGAAAGATCGCGCGGAGAGCGACGACGACCACGTGTTGCTCTCGCGTGCGATGACTCGTCGCGGCGCGTTCTTATTATCGCGACGTTCCGGTCGATTGGGACGCACAAAGGCGGGAAAAAGGTGGTGGTGGTGATGATGATGATGATGATGCGGATGGATTATTGTCTTCGGGATTGCCGCGCGTGCTTTCGTCGATTAGAGGTGGGGATTCCCCCACGTGTGCGCTAAGTAGCGGTTTTTCCGAGGGTGCGGGTGAGGTGGAGAGGACTGCGAATTGGGTATATATGTAGTTCTCGAGGAGAAATAAGATATGGTTTTGAGGGAAGTGCGTGATTTTGTGCTCGAGGGAGCTAATTTTTGCGTGATTTAGGGTTATTCAATGCAGAAAGTGTACACTGACAATGAAACGTTTCTTACAATCGTATTTTAAACTACAATATTACAATATTGCTCTCGTAACAGAACAATAATTGCTGCTATAAAACGTAATTGTAGAATTACACAACAATTGCTGCTACAAATGGTAATGGTGGAATTACATTTTATAGCAGCAATTGCTGTGTTACGAGAGTAATTATAATGGTTTTATTTTAAAATACAACTTATCTGTATTTAACAAATATAACTGCCTTAGATTTTGTTAAGTGTGCACCAAGGGAAAAGTTGAACTAATCTTTTTCTAGCTAACGCCACGTATAGTTTTGTAAATAAAATTATATAAGTTGTAACTGTAATAAGGATGTTACAATTACGATCAAAATAACCCGCCAAATTCAAAATTGCTCCTTCTTAATATCATAATTTAATAATAATCCTTGCATGCAGCACAGATAACACTAACAAAATAAAAGTTAAAACCTGTGTACATAGCTCTGACTCGTATACGAACGCGCGCGCGCGCAAAAAAACAAACTAAAACGATTTCTCCGCTCAACAACAGGTGAGGCGATCGACTGCTTCAAGTGCGTCTCGATCGGCGGCGACAACTCGGCCTGCGACGATCCCTTCCACAACAACGGCAGCCTCGAGTTCCTCCAGTCGCCCTGCCTCGGCGGTCGCAAGGGTCGCGACGGCCTCTTCCCCGCCACCGCCTGCGTCAAGCTCGCCGGTGTCTACGGTAAGCAACGCATCTATACATATTTTTTCGTGTACATATTCACACGAGAGGGCTAATTTAATTTTGAAGCGGAACGCCTATAGTACACGCGACGACGCGATCGCGCGTTTGTCTTTCCAACGAGTTCAAAATTCCGGGTGCGCGGTAATTGGGCGAACAAGCGGAGGACTTTGATATAGGGGAATTGAGATGTGGCACGAATGTGTAATGCGTGCGTGGGTGTATATATATATAGGGGTTTTGAGTCGTTGGGGTGGGGTTGCGGCTGCGGAATTATGTAGTGTAATGGGGTCAGTGTACCTACCAGAGGACAAGTGCTGGGAGAACATGAAGGCAGATGTTTTTTTTACGTTTTTGTTTTTGCGGTTGAAAGTTCTATAGGTGCGGCGGGCAAAACATTTAACAACAATTGTTTGGGCTTTGGTAGATTTTAAAGTCAAGCTATAATAGCTTCGAAATATTTGATTGCCATCGTATGTAGAAATGATCCAAAAAGGTTCTAAAGAAGCTACATTGTCATTGAGAAAAATTTACTGTAAACTTGCAGTGGACAGCGGAGTATCCTTGACAGTGCGCACCTGTGCCTTAGACAGCGGAACCCTCACCACCGACTCCGAGCTCATACGCATGTCCCACTGCGGTGGCTTCTACTTCGAAAACAGGTACACAAACTCCCCTATTCCTTTTACATACCAACAATAAAAAATAAAGAAAAGAATCACAATTCACGTTTTTATCGGCGCAGGTATTTACGGGGCTGCGTGCAATCCTGTAGCGACGCGGACGCGTGCAACGGCTCGACGCGGCCTCACCCGGGCAGCGACAGTTCGCCGCAGCTCGTCCTCGCCGTCGGCTTTGTTCTGCTCCTGCAGAGGCTCTCACGGACGTGCCTTTGATCGAGAGTCGAGTGCGATAGTCAAGTTGGAATTGTGGAAGACTAGCGCGTCGTTGTATTATTGTTTGTTTGTTTATATACAAGTGATCTTTCGTTTATTATATAAAATGACGTTACTTTTTTTAACGAGGGGGAGGGGGGGGACAAAACAACGCGCTGGTCTTCGTGAATTGTTAACGCGAACGGTATGTGAATCTAGGGCTATTCGAAAAAAGTGACCGACTTTTTCCTACTTCACATTTAAAGAGCCGGCGACGTAAGTATGCATACACACCGCCGTGGACTAATGCGATCGATCGCACACACACACCCACACCCACATAACAGACACAGACACACGTGTTGTTGGTTATCACGCAAAAATGGACTTTTACATTTACAGGTCAGTTGTGGATATCAATTACTAGGATATATTGTGTATTGACATTTTTTTTCTAGATAAAAGATAAATATATATATATATATATTATATATATATATATATACATGCGCGAATATATATATATATATTGTCTATTGTATACTGGTATTATATATATGCGCGATCAAAGGACGTTTTTAGAATGTTAATCGACCAAGGGATAATTATTACCGCGAGAATCTCGTCATGCACCAATGAAAAAAACTGCCTTATTAGATAAGCAAAGACATATCGATTAATAATGGGACGCTCCTCTCACTCCACGTACGTCAGACACTACAGTCGCGCGGTGAAAATTCATTTTGCAATAGCGTCGCTGAATTTTTTAGCTATAATTAAACATCACACTCACACACATACACACACAGACACACATACACGTATTATAAATATTATATATATATATATATATACATAAATGCAGCCTTGAGAGTCATATGATTATTTCGCTACTTATGCGTAATGTATTAAAGAGCGGACGAAAATATAAATATATTATTGTTGCGAACTATGTTGATATAGTTTAGTCTATTTCATCTTTTCGTTGTAATTATTTTAATGGAAAAATCTATGTGCATCTGTTGATTCGAAAGCGATGAGAGAGAATTACGGTATATAACTGTTACTGTCGACGTGCAAACTTTCGTAATTTTATATAAGGCTATCGTCATTTATTCAATTTATAAGGTAATCCTTTCCTATTATATGTAACGTTAAATTTACTATAGGATATATATAATTTAAAATGTAATTATAATCAAATTTTTAACGACCATTATAATTATAAACGCTTTGTTTGCAATTTTTATAATTATGGTAGACATAAAAAGCTCGTTTCTGTAAAGACAGTTATTATTATACTTAACAATTCATTTTATTAAAGAAATTTTATCAAAAAATACCGTTTTAATATATTATGTAAAAATTGTAAAAGCGGTGCTTGTAGCTTTATATTCTAATTGTTGTTTCCGACTCGAATGACAAAGCTATCAAAGCTGTATATGTTAAAATAAAGTCCAACTTTTTAAAAAAATAAACCTCTTGTTTACTATATGTGTCTCCTTATTATATACTCATTCAATCATCAAATATGAGGCGTTTCACGTCAACTCTCCCAGCGCGGCGCGCGAGCTCGAAATCTTGCTATTTTCAACTCATGTTTATGATACTTAAATTTACTTTAAAAAATTGTTTGATAAGCGTTTCCAACGTATTTTTTCCTCAGCTTTCTAATGATGTAGGCAGTTTTTCCGAAATTTTCCATTTTCACCTTCAAAAACTACAAAACATCTTATATCTCAAAAAGTATATTTTTAATATTTTTTTTACCATTTAAATCGAAAGCTGAGGATTTTTTACATAGGAAATGATTTTTTTCAAAATTTGCTCAAGATGTTTTCTTCGAGAAATAGAACCCAAAATAATAGACGCAACATCTTTCCTGTTCCCGGTACCGCGCGGTACGTCGCGTGGACTAGGCCTGTCTCGCTACTTAATAACCTTTAATCATAATCTTTACCTGTTCTTTCGAATTCTTTATAATGCATTAATAATATTTTATTGGTTATTTTATAAAAAAATAGTTTCATTACTAGCAGCAATATAGTAATTATACCAACACTTCTTTCTCAGGGCAAATAATTTTTCTTTGTTTTTTTCTAACAGTTATTCTCGGAAAGATATGATATTCAGAACTTAAAAATGGTTTTTTGAATTAAAATTAAATGTACACTGAGAACAAAATATAGTATATTTTCATATGAAAGTACTATAAAGTATAGTGCATTTGGCTACATATATATTTTATAGTAATAAAAACAACAAAATTATGGTAAAGCCATCTAAAAATTCGTTATTGCGGGTATTATATTATACATATAGTAAAATTTAAAATACCTAAAGATTTCGAATGGAAATATTATATTATACTAAATATAGTAAACTTTAATGGAAATTTAGTTAAATAACAATAATTGAGTTACTATAACTGTATAGTTGTTTGAATTACATGGATATGACAATAATTGAGTTATTATAACTGTTTAGTTGTTTGAATTATATAAATATATTTATTATTAACATATTATAGTTGACTTAAAAAATATATAGTAAAGACAATAATATTAAGTTTTACTATACAATATATAGTTCACAGTATAAACGCCTTTTTCCTGAGTGTACTTTCATCTATTAGAATAATAGTATTGTATTGTAACGTGTCCGATATGGCTATAAAATATATATGTAGCCAAATATCACTATATTTGATAGTATTTTTATGTGAAAATATACTATATTTTTTTCCGAGTGTACATTAAAGTTCAAAAAACCATTTTTGAGTTCTGAATATCAAATCTTCCCTAGAATAACTGTTTAAAAAAACAAAAAAAAATTATCTGCATTGAGAAAGAAGCGTTGATATAATTACTATATTGCTGTTCGTTATAAGATTCTATTTTTTTTTATAAAATAACCAATAAAATATTATTAATGCATTATAAAGAATTCGAAAGAACAGGTAAAGATTATGATTAAACGTTATTAAGTAGCGAGACAGACCTAGTCTACGCGACGTACCGCGCGGTACAAAGCGCAGGAAAGACGTTGTTATCTACTCCTTTGGGCTCTATTTCTCGAAGAAAACATCTTGAGCAGATTTTGAAAAAAAAACATTTCCTATGTAAAAAATGCTCAGCTTTCGATTTAAATGGTAAACAAAAATATTAAAAAAATATACTTTTTGAAGTATAAGATGTTTTGTGTTTTTGTAGGTGAAAATGGAAAATTCCGAAAAATTACCTACATATGGTATTAGAAAGCTGAGGAAAAAATACGTTGGAAACGCTTATAAAACAATTTTTTTAAGTACATTTAAGTATCATAAACATGAGTTGGAAATAGCAAGATTTCGAGCTCGTGCGCCGCGCTGGGACAGTTGACGTGAAACGCCTTATATATAATTCCTTCAACTAGCATGATAACTCAATGCTAAGATATACCTCAAATACATTCAATTCAAAACAGTCGCACGCTATCTTTGCATTCAAAAAGAACAAAAATGCATGTGTGTGTGTGTGTGTGTGTGTGTGTGTGTATATATATAATACAAATAGCTAACAAAATTTCACGCCCAATTTCACACGGTTCGCACATATTATTTATCACCGACCTAACCGCCGAAATTGCCCGATGCTAGTGCATGTGATGACCGGAATCATCCAAAATTAGCCCAGTACTTCTAAATATTTATCAAAAATCTCCGGATTCCGCGATGCCTGGCCGTCGACGATTGATTACGCGCCGGTCCCCGGACGAAAAATTCCAACCGCAGCAGCAGCTGCACGAGGTGGACGAGTGCGTCGAGATCATGGAGACGACGATCATGGACCACCACAGCCCGGCAAACTCCAACGTAATAAATCCTAACGATGATAATAATGATAATGAGGATAATAATTGTCTGAAATTCGCATATGGCTGCCGCAGTTATTCGCGTGGCCCATGCGGCTCGCCTCGACGGCCTTCTACTGGCTAACCCTGGAGCTGGGCAGCCTGCTCGAGGGCAAAATAGACACCGGCGCCGTAGCCGATGACCCGGTCAGGTTCCTACCCAGCGTCGTCTCCTTCATCCTCGGCCTTATACTCGTCAAAAATTACGGCGATAGCCTCGATTCCGTACGTCCTTATATATACAGTCCTATATACATAATACACGATAATATATTATATACGCATGTGAAATTTCAATAGATGATAACAGCGACGCTGGGAAGCTGGGGTCGTGCGGTGTGGGGTTTTTTCGAGGCCATCGGTGGCCTGACCTGCAACGACTTCGAGAACGTGGTGACGCTCTGCGTGGTCGTGCTGTTCTGGATCGGGGCGTTCCGCATCGTCGGCAATGTCATTGGCAATCTCCGCGAAGTGCCCAAACACATCTCCTGTGAGTATGTTTATACAGTGTTTACGTTGATAGTATTTATCTGAATTACTAATGATTGCTTCCGTGATTGGATCTTTGCTACCGTTTTTTGTAAAAGAGTCGAATTTCATGATCCGGGAAGTTGGAATAAAAATACATACGGGAGCATAGTTTCTTCACGATTTTGCACGAATATAATTTAAATAAAAATACACGGAAGCAGTTTCTTCACGATTTTGCAGATAGTTTCAATAAAAATATACGGGAGCACAGTTTTTCACGATTTCCACGAATAATTTAAATAAAAGTATATAGACTAAGATGAATGACACAGGACGAAAACATTGCGAGATGATAAACGAGTGTAAACTGATAGGTTGATTGTGTCTTTCCAGAGATCGGCGGATGTAAACATCGGCAGAGTCGAGCGGATCTTCAGTTGTGATTTGTTTAAATTTTGGCAGTCCTGTGCTTTGTGATCGTTAAGTTTGTGCACTTTTATTAAAATAAATTTTAAAGTGCCAAATTTCGTAAATAATTGTTTATCGCGTTAGAACGTTTGAATGATAATTGAAAAAAATGTCGTTGTTTATGTACAATATTTTATTATTAAAAATTTTCTTATAAATTTCGCCAGGTATAATGTATAAACTATATCTTATGTACAAAAATTAAATATATTTTTATATAATTTTTTTTTTAATAAAATTTTTTAACAATGACATTATGATTCTCCTCCGTTCATCTCAGTAGAAATAGTAATAGTACTCATTGATCTAGATATAATTATGATAAGGCACGCGTGCAATCGTTTACAAAAATTCGTATATATATATATCGTATAAATAATAATCTTCTTTTACTCAACACGTTTGAGTAAAAAATTCACTCGCAAGTTATACATAATAAATTAAATTACATAAGGCCGGATTCATTCGTAATAGGGCCACTGAGTAATACTTTCATTTTGCACTAATAAAAAAAAATCGTCTTCATCCAAGAAAATATCGGCAAATCCACTGAACCACGTAAATGCGAAAAAATGAACATTCTGAATAATTGAAAAGAAAAAAAAAGACACGAGTTTCGCGCTCAGTAGATTCGCAAAATTCACCGCTACCGTTAATAAAGATCCTTTTTTCCATCAGCGTAACCGCACCACGTCGGTTATCTGAATTCATACATATACTGTCTGTATCAAAAGTCATCGAAAATACGCTTACAACCAAACTAAAAAAATTAAAGAAACGAAACACGCCTCTTCACTGATCATTGATAATGGTAATGGCGAGGTTATGCTCCGGCCAGGAAAACGTCTTCGGCAGATGGAGCTAAAACACAAAATCACCACGTCACAATCTACTTTCTTAAACATTCACAACCTATACATTTAGACAACAGTAATACCTGCTCGGGATTGTTGAGCACCTCAAGATCCTCGACCATCCGCAGGACTAGCTCGTCCGGCAGGAGCACCTGTAGCCAGGGACCCTGAACCGCGTAGGGCTTCTCCCTGGTGACGAGCGTGCTGGTGACCGAGGACGCGACCACTGTGATCGCCGTGTGGGACAGAATGGATTTGAATGTGAAGTGTCTTCCGTGCAGCACTCTCCCTCTACAAAGTTACAAACGACATCGTTAATCACCTTATGCATGTATACTATACATTAATCGTGACAAACATGTGTCACTAACTTTAGTGCTAGGGGAAGTATGGTCCCCGACTCGAGGTTAAACGTGATGTGTAATCCCGGAAACGTCTTGACTGTCGTCTCCTCCAACATGTTAACCTCGGATTCGCACGGCGACAGTCTCTCCGACTTGATGGTCGGCTTGACATCCAGCTCCTCATTCTCCTCGTCGTCGTCCGACTCTTCCCTCTTCTCCCTGTACTGTTCCGTGCTCTTTTCACCGTTCACCTGCACCCACCTGCAATCACCCTTTAATTTTATCACTTCTGCCTTCCCCTTCTACACTTCAACAAAATTTAAAAAATCACACTCACCAGCACTTGGCGGACACACCGCTGAGGTTCGAGCCCTCGCGCTCGATCCCGCTCTGGATCTTCTGGGCGATCGTAGGGTCCTCTTCCATCACCGAACGCGTGCGACGCATGTCCGTAATGAGCCAGGGGCCGACGTTGCCCGCGGACTTCAGCAGGTGTATCATACCCAGACCGTTCCAGTACTGGATCGCCTGTAGCTCCTCCGCTGTCACGCCTACGATCTGGGCGAAGGAAACCTGAAAACGATTGATAGCTTTATTTGACATTTATGCGACGGTTGTTAGAAGTAATTTAAAGTATTTTAAGGTAGCGCTGTGGTTAGTTGAATACTTTTAACGATTTCTGTATAATGAAAATAGATATATTAATTATATTCCAGGAATGTACACGGAGAGAAATTTTGTAGTGAAAATTACAAATATTCGAGACAAAATTACCAGTTTCTATGGTAATGGATGGACAGACTGACAATTTCAAACTTTTTACCAAAGTGCCTTGGTAAAATTTTTTTTTAGTTAATTTAAATTAAAAAAATTAACTTTTTTTATCCATATTGATGGATATATAATATTTTAATATAGAAATAGAAACAGAAACAAGGATGAAAAAACATTAAACTGAAAAAAAAATTTTTACGGAAGCGGGATTCGCGATCCGACGATCTTTGGGTTGAGAGTCCGACGTTCTACCGACTGCGCCACGGAAGCTGTTAGCAACAGTCATTTGAATCGCCGTTATTACTTACTGAAGATATGTGTATTGTTTTCATTTTAACGTCACGCACGCCTTTAGTATCAATCTTCTGAAACACACTATAATGAGCAGTGCGCATGCGCGAGTAGACAAATACCAGGTTGTTTGGTAAAATTTATCAGTTTTCTTAGTAAAAATTCCTAGGTAACCTTGTAAAAATGACTAGATCTCAATTTTGACCAGTGTATCTGGTAATTTTTATTCAGATAATTTGTTTTTTTTTTAAGTGGTTATGGTAGTTTTTCCTGGGAAACTTATAAATTGTATTAGAAACCTAGGACTATCACGGCTTTTGACAGTCTGTCCATGCGCTACCAAGACACCTTGGTAATTTTTACTCTAAAATTTCTCTCCATTTATGGTAAATTACGTTTAAACGAATTTGTCCTACTTTTGATATATTTTGATTAAAAGAAACGCAAAGTTGAAAGGTATTCAAGGGTATTCAAGGGTATTCAAAGTTCAAGGGTTTTCAGTTTTGTTATACATCCCTCGTTACTACAGTACATAAAAATCCATCTATTGCATAAAAGCCAGACTACTACTTTAGAACCTTTAAAAAAAATACACCGTGCATAAATGCTACAAATACTCACATCGCCGTGAGGAGTGCTGGCCAAAGGCGGCAACTGCGGGTCCCTGGTCATCAGTATATGCGTGACTTTACCGTCGGGCGAGCCGTCGAGGGGCGTGTGCCAGGACACGTGGTCACCGGGTAGCAAGCTGTTGCACGAGTTGAAGACGTACTTGGCGAGCTGCTGCATGATGTTGGCCGGCCAGGTGGGAGGAGTCAATTCGTTGCTGGCACGTGCCAGTCGGAAGGTCAACTCGAAGCCGAAACCCGAGAGCCGACCGGGACCCGTGCGCTGGTGGAGGCGGCCGTCGCCGTGGAGGTCCGAGAGACCGAAACTGCGAGAGAGTTGAGATTGTTAGAGTGGTTTCGGGCTGTGTTTAAGGCTCGTACTGGTTACTTGCACACTGAGAAAAATGATGTATTAAAAATTACTATAATGTATATAGGAACGTGGGGACAAATTTCAAATACCAAAATTTTTACTATATTTTATAGCAAAAATTGATATCTACATAATAAAAATTGCTATGTACATAGTAATTTTTACTATGAAATATAGTAATAATTTTAGTATTTGAGATTTGTCCCCACGTTCCTATATAGTATAGTAATTTTTAATACATCATTTTTCTCAGTGTGAATAACTATAAGTATAGAGAAGGAAAAAAGAAGTTACTGCATTGCAGTATCGGTAAATTGTTTAAATTTTATTTGGTTAAAATCATGAATTGATGCGTTACGAAGTTTGTTCTCGCGATACAAGGTTTTATTTGCGTATCGGGTGCCGTAAAAAGAGTCACAGGAACAGACACTTTCGAAAAGAAAGTTTTACGACTCAAAGCTATACAAAAAAAAGCCACTGCCGCTTTATTGCTTCCTCAAACTTTATTTATTATTTTATTAAATTAATTATTGATCCCACAAATATCAAGTTTACGCAAAAATAAACGTTGACCGTTTGTAGTGGTAGAATTTTATAAAACTGAATGTACTCTTTTTTTATGATTCAATGTATTTCTTTTTACAATAATGTAATTTTGATAATGACTTTACTTTTATGTGTGTGCCTGTGTGTGTGTGTGTGTGTGCGTGCGTGCGTGCGTGCGTGCGTGCGTGTGTGCGTGTGTGTGTGTGAGAACAAAATTGACTCATTGAAAAATATTTTCTAAAGTAACTCCAGTTATCGTTCAATGTAAAAATTTCGTGTTCGAAAGCTTCCTCTTTGAGGGAATTCCATAGAAACTTTCATCTTTCTAATAATTCCTAATTTAATTCAATAAAATTAAAATAATAAATAACGCTTCAAGAAGAGCAAACGAGAAAACGATTCCCAAGGACTGACTGCAAGGCACCATGAACTTAACCTCAGCCGTCCCTACGGTCATTAACACCCTCACAAAAATACAAATACCCTTCTTACGGTAAAAAATCTTTTATCGCCATTCTTCCCCTCCCCCGAAAAAATAGACGTCGCTGTGAGGAAAAAGCTTGAGTGACGGGGCACGCGCGCGCCGTATATTTCCGTCGCGGCGCGAAAAAGGGGAAGAAGAAGAAGAGGAAGAAATCTCTATTTCCGGTGCGCCTCGCCCTCGGAACCGCGCGGCGCGATTTTTATCCCCCGTGTGTGTATATTATTAGACGCCGGTAAGTGAAGCGCACGCAAGTCGGGGCAGCTGCAAAAGTACGCGTCGTTTTTCGTGGTAGGGAGAGAAAATTATGGGGTTTTTAATGATAACAAAGAGGGGCGGATGGGAATGTTATAGTTCGTATGCGTATATAGATGGCCTTTTGAAATTGCGCGCCGCGAGCTTGCCAGAAGGGATTGAAGGGCGAGGGTGAAAAACGTCGTGAGCTTTTTCCCTCGGCTATTTTTTTGTATGTATAGATAGGGCTTGACTTTTTGTATAGATTAAATTTCCGGGGGGAAAGAGGAAAAAAAAAACGTGAAAAAAGGACGTCTGTTATAAATACAAACAAGGCAGGGCGTTTTTTTTAGAGCCACGAAGAACGAAGAGGAATGTTCTCATTACGGGTGTTGCGTGGTCTGCCTGAGAAATAGCACCATCAAAGCTTCTTTGTTCCTTGCTTATAAAGCGTAGACTTACTCTCCCTCATCGGCACAGCGCGATGAAATAATTAAAAAATAAATTAAATTACTTATTTGTGGAATGTAAATATAGAAAACAAAAAATATGAAGTATATATTAATGTTTAAATCCAAAATAAAAACCTCTTTAACAATTCCCGTTCCACGCACCTATAGGATATCTTTACAAACTTATTCAACTCAATTCACACTCGATTCCCATTCATCGCTCACAATAATCGTCATCAGCTGATCGGCGCCTAACACTCGTTCTTTACTATTAAGCGCACATACCTGATGTAATGCCAGTGGGCCGGGACGCCGAGCTCCGGGCATCCTGGGTTCTCGTACATGCTGATGTAGTCCAGAGGATCGGGACCACCCAACCTGCGGAACAAGACACACACACACGCACACGCGCATGGACGTTAGAATGCGGTTTTTCCACTAGTAAGTCTAGAATTAGGTACGCGCTTTCTTCTTTGTTTGTTTTGGTACTGCTCCGAAATTTCCCTTGCAGCGGGACGTTTTTGCGTGGGTGGTTCAAAAAGTCGATACGAGGCATTTAAAAGATGGATTATATTGCGCTTAATACTTACACAGGTCGTATTATCCGCGCGCTCGCCATGATTATTGAGCAACGGCTTTCACTTCGCGCGACACATAAGTAATACGAAAATCGCGCGACTTGTACAATATCGGAGTATGGCAAGTACCGTAACTCGCTTCGCGAACCTCGAGAGATACATGCGTATACGCCGAAACCCGGACGATCCGCGTATACCTAGTTCGCGAAAAAGCGCAGAACGGCGGTCGCGCGCGATTTGTAGGTTATTTTCGCGAAGCGAACCTCGCCCGGAGAGCAACAAGTAAGCAGACACACCTAGACACCGCGGCGACGCTTCGAGACAAAGAGCATCGCGAAGAGAGAAAGAAAACCTGCACTGTACTTACCAGTACTTGACGATGGCGGTGACGGTGAGAGGGTTGCCCTGGTCGGGATAGATCTGCCTGCAGAGCTGGTGCAAGGCGTCGAGGCCCCTGGCGATAGGCTGACAGCCACCCGGTGCGCCAGCTCCACCTCCGCAATTGTTGTTGGCGTTGGCGTTCGCCCGGGCGGCGCAGTCCTCATGTTCGTTCCTCATGGTGGCCGCCTGATGAGGATGATGCATGCAGCAGGTATATACACAGCGGCAACGGCGAGGTTATATCGTGTACTGGGCGACGCGGTGCTGGTGATGCGTGCGAGAGGCGCCGCGCGACTGCGAATGCGCGGAAAGAACGGAAAGAGGGGAGAGGGATGGGAGAGTGGAAAGAGGGGAGCGGTGATGTGGGTGGCCCGAGACGTCGTCGCGACGAAGACTGGAGAGAGAGGAGAGAGGTTGTTCTGTATGTAGTGCGCATACCTGCATTTTTTAATGTTTGTCGGCAATGATCGTGTTTCCGCACGCTGATCTGGAAACGTGCTGAGGATTTAATTAATATGTGAGTAAGGTATACTTATATGTGTAAATTTTTGCGGGGTCAGCGAGAATTTGATATATATACAATATAATACTTATTTGATTGTAATTTCATATAGGAGAGCGAGACGATGTGATGAAAAGCTTTATATTATTCAAGCTGCAACTACAGGATTTATTGTATTTATTATATTACAGATTATTATCTATGTAATTATCAATAAAAAAAATATTATATTACGCATCTAGGGAGGAAAAAACTTGGCCGAAAGTACCATTTTCACTCCCCCCTAGTGGAAATTTAATTTGGGCAAAACGGTTTAAAACAATTCGTAACTGTTCAAATCTGTTTAAAACTGTTTATTAGTGTGAATTTTTGGACGTTTGAAACAGTTCTAAACAGTTATGAACAATTTTGAACAGTTTTGAACAATTTTGAATTTTTGTATTGAAAATGTACTGATCAGACATTTATTTGATCAGTTTAAAACAGTTTTAAATAGTTATGAACAATTTTAAACAGTTTTAAACAATTCAGAATTATTGTATTGAAAATGTACTGATCATCAGGAAATTATTTGAAATAGTTTAAAACAGTTTTGAACAGTTTACAGCAGTTTTGAGCAAATTAAATTTCCAGTGAGGAAGCGACTTTTCGTCATATCTGCGACGACGGCGACATTAATAACTGTTCAAAACTATTCTAAACAAATTCATATTGTTCAAACGAAAGTTCAGAACGGATTAAAACTGTTCAAAATTGTTTGAAACCATTCCTAAATGTTCAAAACCATTTAAAACTGTTTAAAACAGTTCATAACTGTTCAAAATTATTTTAAAATAAATTCTTATTAATTAATAATATTTTAATACAAAAGTTCAAAACAGTTTTAAATTGTTCGTTAATGTTTAAAAAAGTTCAAAAGTGTTTAAAACTGTTTAAAACTGTTCATAACTGTTTAGAACTGTTTTAAACGTCCAAAAATTCACACTAATAAACAGTTTTAAACGGTTTTGAACAGTTTAAAACAATTTTAAACAGATTTGAACAGTGACGAATTGTTTTAAACTATTTTGAGCAAATTAAATTTCCACTAGGGCCGGCTCAAAAATGCAAATGTGGTATTTTCGGCCCGAGTATGGTGAAAAATAGTATATAAACCCCAGGCGGAAATAAAACTTAGCAAATAATTATTAATAACAAAATATAATTTTTTATAATTAAAAAAAAAAGTTTATAACTGTTAATAACTGTTTATAAAGGCAGGATTTGAGACTATAGTAACAGTTTATAAAAGTTATCAACAGTTTTTTTCTGTTATGAATAGCTAAAAAAAGTTTATAACAGTTATAAACTTTTATTTACTTTTTTGGGCCGTGATGCATAACCATAAAATCAATCTGTTAAAAGTTATTATCAGTTATATACTTTTTTTACTTAATAATAATAGTTATTAATAGTTTTAAATTGTTTTGAATGAATTTAAACTTTAAAATCATTCTTAAATCATTATTATATTAAATCATTATTAATTTGAATTTTAAAATCATTATTTTCAATTATTAAAAATTTATAATAGTTATTAATAGTTATTTACTTTTTTTTACTGATCAAATATTGAAATTTGTACGACGATCCAAAAAACTTATGAAAGTAAATAACTATTTATAACTATTTATAACAGTTTTAAACTTTTATAAAAGTCTCAAATCCTGACTTTATAATCTGCCAATATCAGTTATAAACTTTTTTAAACTTTTATTATAGAAGATCATTTTCGCCTGGGACGCACCAGGCGGGAGAAAAATTGGCTATCTCGTGTTTGCCACCCTCGCCTATTCTTCTCGGGTGTCAATTTACACGAGCTGTGGACTGTCCAAGTTTTTTCCTCCCTTATAGATACGTAATATACTAATTTTGCAATGCCGGGCCGAAAGTACCACATTCCCTCCCGGCGCAAGAACGGAAATGTGGTATTTCTGGCCCGTTGTTGCGTAATATACTATTCTTTTTTAAGATTCATATTATGGGATTTCATGAGTGTTTAAATTTTCTCATTTTATACTGTAAAATGTTAGCTAATTAAGCAGCTAAAGATTAATTAGACTATTCCATAATGAAAATCTGGTGTTATTTTGTCGTTGCAATAAAAGGTTTATATTTTACATTCACTATAGAAGAAAGTAAATTTGTTATCACTTCAACTGTGTCGACTGTGTTATCGTGACCGACTTTACACTATACTCTATTTTTAGAGCGCATGTCATTAACAATATAGCAAGCGTGCAAATTAATAATTAAAAACCTTATTCATGTTATACTTCACTTCACCCATATTTCGTACTCAATAAATTACCCGCGCATCTACACACTCACACACTATGTATATGTATATATTCACACACACACTGTCTCCCACACACTATTCAAGTATTCATATACATATACACATCTTGCCCGTCAATTAGGTTAGTTAGAGCCTCGGAGCAAAATACACAATACCAGACCAGAGTACGAGCACGAGAGCACTGCCGAGTAGGTGTCTTGCTTACACTTGAAGGAAGAGGGAAATGTATGAGCAGAAGGAGGCCTCGTTATTAAGATGATGCTATCACTGGTATTCGGCAGTGTGCTGCTGCTCCAGCACGACTGCCTCGTCCTCACCACGGTGAACAAGAGCAACGAGTCCCAGCCGGAGTATAAGCCCGAGGGACCGCTCGTGCTCTGCAAATTCCTGTAAGTAGGAGTGATGAGCTCGCTCTTCTTTCTTTACACGGAGAGAAATGGTTGAGTAAAAATTACTATACTGTATTGAAACCGGGGGACAGACTCAAATTATCAAAAAAATTACTATACTTTCTAGTAAAAATTGTTATAAATGTAGTAAAAATTACTAGAAATATAGTAATTTTTACTAGAAAGTATACTAATTTTTTTGATAATGCGAGTCTGTCCCCCGGTTTCAATACAGTATAGTAATTTTTACTCAAACATTTTTCTCCGTGTAGTTAATCGAGGGTGGATTGCCTTGTTTATTCATGGATTTGTATGTTGCAGACCCAAGGAGTTCATAGAGTGCGATGACCCAATTGATCACAAGGGCAATAAGACAGCGAAAGAGGAGGTGGGCATGGGCTGCATTAAGGTACAGTTTCAGGATTTTTGGAGGAGTCAACTGGATTTTGTTCACCTAGGTGTTATAGTGAATTTGATCTTTGCAGTTTGGTGGGTCCAAGTACGAAGACGTAGAGAAGACAAAGGTAATCTGCTCAGTTCTGCAAGATATCGAATGCCATGGCTGTAGGACATTTCTGAGAGAAGGTGCGCCATGTGTAAAATACAGTGGACATTATTTTACTACAACTCTGCTCTACAGTATTCTACTGGGCTTCCTAGGAATGGATCGCTTTTGTCTAGGACAAACGGGGACAGCAGTTGGGAAGTTACTGACTCTAGGTGGCATTGGAGTCTGGTGGGTTGTAGATGTCATCCTGCTGGTGACAAACTCGTTGCAGCCTGAGGATGGAAGCAATTGGAATCCATATGTTTGAAGTTGCAAAATATATTTGGTGTTTAAAAAGCAGTTTTTTTGAGTGAAAGTGGAATTTGATTTTACTGTACAGGTTTACAAAAGAGATTGTACTTGTGCTGCTACAACTTTGATAAAAGCATTTAATATTCTTCATTGAAAAGTTTGTATGTTGTACTGAAGAATATTACAAGTATTAATAGTTGTTTTAAATCCATTAAGCGCAAAATTTACATGGAATTTCCTGAAAATAATTCAAAAAATCCTGAATAAAATTTTAAGAAACTTCAATTTTTCATGTAAATAAACTGTTGTGATATTTTAATAAACATGTATGTACTAGTTCTAAATATGTAAATAAAAAAATTTCTAATAACAAGGTTCACCCTAATTATTTTCATTTTTTGGCCAGAGTAAAATCCACAGTGTTATGATAAAATAACAAATATTTTATTAAATGTTCATGATCTCCAATCTTTTAAGAAGTCTTTTTATATATTTACAATTCATAGTCATCTGGATGATAGAGTTCACTTATTAATCTATAAATATAAGATGGTGTATTTCCTCCTCTGTAAAGAAGAAACAATTAATTATAGGTGTGTTTGATGTATGCAAATTGGTTTAATTTGGATGTTTTACGAAAATTATCACTTACGTATTTGAAATAAATAAAGTAACAAGACCAGGTGGTACATAATCAAATACTGGATTGAATGATGTACACTTTTCTAATAGTGCTGCATTATTTCCATTAATCACTCCATCAAGAGGTGAAACGTGTTTGTTGAAGGCAGGTTGTTCATAAGAAGATAAATACAATGCAGATAATTTATACAGAGGTAGAAGAACCATTACAGGTACAGAATAATGCTTAGCAGCTTGAGCTACTGTATGTGATCCAGTAAGTGCTCTAAGACCACCATTAGCCATAACTGTATGTGTACCAATAATGACCTTATTCACACGAGACATCATTGCAAAAATTGCTGCATCTGATATTAAGGTAGTTTTAATGTGCGCTTTTGCTAAATTTGCAGCCAATTCATGACCCTAGAAAAAAGTTTTAACGCTTAAAAATAGGAACTTTTATTAAATTTCAAAAGTTTTATAAAAAGCAAATATAAAAATATATCATACATCCAGAAATGGAGCACCTTCAGCTATAATAACTTCAAAGGATCGAGATTCTGCTGCTTTTTTGAAAAATTGTTCTACTAATCTAGATCTACCTATTGTCATGACAATTTCGTTTGCATGTATGTGTTCTGATGCCTGTTCTGTTATGTTTTCTGTACTATAAACCAAAAATATAGATAATTAATACACAAAAGAATACTTAGAAACAAAAATTACAAACAATGATGTAATTTATTACCATGTTTCAAGTTCAGCTTCAAATTCACTAATATGTTCCAATAAAGCTGATTTCAGGGAAGGCACAGCTTGGTTAAAATCAATATCTTTGTCATCTTCTGATGTAACAATTTTGTGTAATGATTCTTGTGGATCTGTTTCGTCTGTTTTGTTTTTCAGTTCTGAAGAATATTCTTCACGTATAATGTGAAGTATCCTACGAACCATGTTTCCTGTTGATGATTCTATTGGTGCTGCTTCAATTAAATGTTTTCCATTTAATATTACAATATCCATTAACTCTCTAAACATTAATAATAATATATTAATCGATAATTTTTAGTTAGAAAACTCTTTTTTAACACATAGGCAGAATACTAACTTTGCTGTACCCCATTCTGTATTTGTTATGATTTCCTTTAGAACTTCAACTGTAGCCAGCACTATTTCATAAGTGCCTTTGATATCACTAAATAGAATGAAAAATTAATTTTCTTTTATTATCAGTTACATATTGCTATTGAAATGGTTATGTGGACATTTATTTACAAACTTACCTATATTTTATACTTTTCGCAAGGTTAGAGACTTTTTCGTTAATTTTACCTTGCGACGAAACCATTTTTACCGCATAACTTGAAATTTTATCCGTAACTGTAGATAAAAATAAACTTTTCAATCTGTTTTACGAGAATTTAAAGCTGCAGCTGTACATGAATGTATCCCGTACCTCAGATTAGGTTAGAATGTTTAAATAACTTCTACCTACCTTACTTTATGCACCTATACCACAGTGGTACCCTGCGGTACTATTCACGTGTTTATTTTATTCCAATATATAAAGTTGTGAAAATAATTATAAAAAATAAATTATAAAAATAGTTTTAGTAATGGCTCAAATTGAAGATGTCGTAAGTTATTAAAAATTTTCTTTTTATCACTTTTTTTAAATTTTAACAATTCATATTTTTTTCGTATGAAAATGATTAACCTGAAACCATATCAGAGAATATTCTCTGACCATATTAAGAAATGTCTTTTTAAATCTAGTCATAAGTAAATATTTTTTTGTTTTTTATGATCGAAAAGTGTATAGAATTATCTAAATACAACTTAGTATTAATTTCGTTATTAAATGTTTTCAGTAAAACTTAATATTTAAAATTTTATAAACTAAAATATAATTTATATTCAAAATATATTTAAAGAATTTAATTTTCTACAAAAATAATCATTTTTAATTTTCATTCAAGTCAGCAGATCAGCTTATTGCTGGATCAAGTGTATTATCAAGACCAGCAGAGGAATTTGAAAACGATGTAAGTTATTTTTATTTTTAATAATTATTTATTATATTTGAAAGTATTTTATTTAATCAATATTTTGTAGGCTACCATTGAAGCTATGTGGGCAATGAAAGCAATGGAACATGCTGAAATATATTTCAACGTAAGATTATAGAATTTTTTTAAATTGAGATTTATGTTTATTTGTATTAATTATTGTTATTTTACAGATTTTATGTTCCGTCGATCCAAAAATTTTAAAACTGACACCTCACGATGATACAATATATAAGACTTTCAGAGAAAGGTTTCCAGATTTCAAAGTAGAAGTATTGAATGAAGATGAATTAAAGTCAGAGAAAGGAAAACATATGTGGAGGCCTTTTTGTGAACAATTTAAAGATATTGTTGAAGATTATAGCTTTGGAACCTTAATAAGAGGAGACTGTAGTGGTGATTATTCACCAGAGAACAGCATATTAACATCAAGAATTCAATTTTATGCTATTGAATTAGCAAGAAATCGAGAAGGTTTGAATGACCAGATAAGACAGAAGTTTAAGCCAAAAAAAGTAGAGAAAGCATCATCATAAACAGTTTTATATCAAATATTCTATTGTTGATGAAATATGCATGTGTTACGAATTTGATATGAATTTAAAAAAAAACTTTTTAATATTTTTTATTAATACTTTATACTAAAATAAAATAAACCAAAAATACGAATAATTTAAAATTATGGTTCATACTTTTTGTGTTATAAAAAATATAAATTTCAACATATGATAAAAGTCAGATTTTCATTTTTATTTGAAGTATAATATATAATACAAAATAAATAAAAAACTATATTTAAAAAAAAAAATAATATTTATTTTACATATTACATTCTAACTACTTTTTTTTCTTTTTCGATAATTCCATGGCAATAAGAGGATTAGCAGCACGAGCTTCATATTTAGATTTGGCAGCACTAGCCCCAGAAGCTGCAGCATTTCGATTGAATTTTCGTTTTCGTTTACCAATACCGGCCATACCTTTAAGTGAGGGTGGTACTATATATTCGGGTACATCTCTGAGATGAGGCTGTAATCTAACAGTGTGCAGTGCTTTATCTTGACGAAGTGATTGCAAATCTTTTGGGTTGTCTTCAAAGTAACTTTTTAATTTATTACAAGTTAGTACTTCTTGCTTGATTTCTTTTAAACGAGCTTCACGTACTGCTATTCGAGTTACTGCCTTCCAAGCATCTCTAGCTCGATATCTAAAAATAATAATAGACATTTAATTCAAATGGAAAAAAAAATTTTTCTTATTTTTCTGTAAAAAAAAAAAGAAGTACTTTCAAATCCTGCTTACCGAAATCCTTCTACTTCATTGAGTTTAAATTGGTAAGTCTTAAACAAGTGTTCTTGTCCATATTCTTGTTTCAAAGTTTCTTCAACTTGTTCCATTAATAATCTTTCTCTGACAGATACAAAACTTAAGGCTGTTCCCTCATTTTTCCCTCTGGCAGTTCTTCCTGCTCTATGTATATATGCATTAATGTCAAGAGGGAAATCAAAATTGATTACATTAGAGACAAATTGAAAATCTATGCCACGTGCTACACCAGATTCTTTATCTTTTCTTCTTTTTCCTTTCTTCTGTTTCACTATGTGAGGCTAAAATAAATATAATAAAGATTTGTGATACAGTATTTGATACTTAAAATTAAAACAGGAAAATGTTTTGTAAATTTTACCTCTTCTAAAGCTTTTTCATCTGAAGCTATAATTATGTCATAAGTTCCACTGTTAAATTGTGTAACTGCTCTACACCTTGAACTTGCAGGTAGTTCAGAATTCAGAACACATGTTGGAATACCAAATTGTTCAAGAAATAATTTTAATTTGTAGCAACGATCTACAGTATTAACAAATATGATACATTTTCCCCTGAAAAATATTGGCAAATGAGAATAGATGATTTTTTCTTGCTATTCATCTTTGAATTATATGAATATATTATTTTAATTAATAATTATTATTTACCTTATCAAATGTAACTTCAATAATGCATATAAAATAGCAGCTTTATCATTTTCTTCTGCTGCTAAAGTATAGTGTGCTAATTGTGATGGTGGGGCTAATGGTGGTTCCTCCAGTTTTAATACTGCAGGATTATGTAAAACTAATTTCTTCAATGAAAGTACATCATCAGATAATGTTGCAGAAGCTAAAACTGCTTGGTAAACAGTTGGAAAATAATTTAATAATGATTTGATTTCATCTTCATAACCAAAAGAAAATATCTGAAAGAATATATAAAATCAATAATAATAAATGTATTACTTTTCAATTTTAAGCAATTGGTCCTTCAATAAATACTTACTAAATCAGCCTCATCAATTATTAAAGTTTCCAAGCTTTTTTTGACATTTAAATTCTTTGCCTTCAGATGCTGTAAAGCTCTAGCTGGAGTAGAAATGACAATGTCTGGATTTTCAGCCAAAAGTGGCTTCTGAACTGGAAGCTCTACTTGAGGACTAATATCTAAACACCTGACTTCTCTACTGCATTTTGTTGTAAGATTAACAAATACTGTATGAATCTGTCTACAAAGTTCTTTGCTGGGAGCCAATACCAAGGCAGTTATTTGTTGATGCTGCTGCATCTCCTTATTAAACAAAACTTTTTGCACTAGAGGCACTGCAAATGCTCCAGTCTTTCCAGAACCAGTTCTAGCTCTTACAAGAACGTCTTTTCCATCTAATATTAGAGGAATTGTCTTTTCCTGGATTAGAGTAGGTTCCAGCCATCCTAATTTTGCGATTGCCTGTTAAAAATATAAAAAGTGTAAATATTGCAATTACAGAAAAGTAGGTACGGTGTTATTTAAAAAATTTCCGTACATAGGTATAGTAATAATTATTATTACAAGAATTACTAAGTAAAGCAAAATTGTTTTGATAAACTTAACCTCAACGTTAAAAATTAAGAAAATATTTTTAAAAATATTATTATACCTTTAATATTCTATCGTCTAATCCAAGCTCGTGAAATTGTTTAACTTTTTCTTCTGCCTCTTCTTCCGTAATATCTTTCGGCTTATTTGACGTCATTTTTGAAATTCACATAGGTTGAAACGTGTTGAAATCAACTGTTGAACATACTAATTACAAGATCCACTGATCCACGTGTTTAAGAATGTGCGCTTTGCGAATTTCATACTCTAATGATATAGAGGATATCTACTTTATCGGTAGTCTGTATTATGAATTATGATACTTCAATCGCAATACAACATTTGAGATAAAAACAACTGATTGATTATAAATGTTTTTAATTGAAAAAATATGTAAAGTTATTGAAAAAACTTTATTTCCATTATATAAATATATACTTAAAAATGATATAACATTATAAAATATTTAAGTATTATCACTTATAAATCTTAATTTATATAGTTATGATAATTATTAAACCATGATGTATGATATACAAAAAATTGTATCACATAACAAAAAGAAATACATTATAAGTCATTGGTTGCAGCAGAATTAGTCTGCTCATTTGAAATCCATTTTCCCAATTGTTCCCAGGTATTTGCAATGGAAGCATTAAGTTCCATAAAATTTGAATTTGTTGATTCGTTCATTTGAAGCATTGCCCAATTATAGTTATGGCGACTATCAATATTATTGCTTTTAAACAGCTGAAAGAATGTAAGATCCATAAATAATTTCATGCGACTTGATACATTGATTATTTTCTTGTTAAGTCCCTTATAAATGGTTTCAACTTCGTCCTTTAAACTTATCATACGTTCAAATGTTTCAGGTGCCAATGCTACACGAGTTTCAGCTAAATCACAAAACTGAATACAACATCTATTAAACAAAAATTGAGTTTCTGCTCGAATTCGGTTGTTATCAAAAACATCCTCTTCAACACCATTGTCCATGTACTCTATAATAGTGGATTCATGTCTCACTATAGTGTCCCAAGTCTTCTTGCTAAATTGAATAGACCAGCCATTTTTTAAATCATGCAACCTAAACACACTTTTGAGATTTGGTATGCCGGAACTGGCAATTCCAATTATAAGACGTTTGGTTCCACAATTATTTAAAAAGAATTCCTGACCACCTAATGAAAAAATAGAATCAAAATTTTGCATTTGTTGTGATAACATCGCAGGTATATTATTGACTGATGGATTGGCAGGTGCTTCATTAGTCACTTGCTGTAAATTTTCAATATTACAGCTTTGTTCAACTATTATTTCACTGTTCTCTGATTGTTCTGCATTATTAATGTCATTATTTTCGTTCGTCTCTAATACATTTTGCATAGGATTCACATCATCTATTATTGCATTGGAAGTTTCCATGATTACTTTTCTGAAATAAAATTAAGAAATATGTTAGATGTTTTAAGAAATACAGATGGTTTATTAAAATTATTTACAAAAATTTATTCTGAATATTTTAGAATATTAAAATGCACACATTGGTGATTACAATATTTTTTTTATAAAATACTTATGGCACACATTGGAAAATTGTAGGAAAAATAACCTCAAAAATAATCTTCAAAACGATGAAAATTCCTGCAAAGAAGATGCTTTCTTGTTAATTACATTTTTAACGCTTATTCAAATTGTTTTACACATTTTTTCACTTTTTATCCCATATATATAAATAGGATTCTTCTGTTTATGTTGTTCGAGTTACATAGCCGCATCCGACGCACCAGTCAACACAACTGACCTTTGTATGTATATCAAAGTGTCCAAAGTGACCTTTTTCGTTCGGAATTTGGGCCGCTGCAGCGAAATGCCGCGAGAACGAGAAAGAGGGAGGAGGTAATTGTTGAAATAGTTAATGAAAGTATGCCTTATAATTAATAAAAAAAAATAGCTTTTTTCTATTTATTGTTTCTGGGTCGCTTATTATCGATCTTATACTTATTAGCATCAAAAGTATCCCAAAAAAAATTTTAGAATGAAAGGAGGATGCCCACGGGTGCACTAGGTAAATATCAATAAGGAATGTATAAAACTAATAAGAGCGCACAGAATTCATGCAAATTTAAGTATCTGCATACGAATTTACCCTAAATGGGAAAATATTTGAAAAGTTATTTTTTACAATTTTTACTACTGAATGTCGCATAAAATCTCGATTTTTCTACTTATTTTAGCAAAGTTCACCCTTATTTATTTGAACTTTTTATTCATTTCGCCGGATTAAATTCTTTTGTTTTAATTTCATATTTTGGCTAGCTCTCTATTCAATAGGTAGGATTTGTTTGGTACTATCGTCTGCAATCCTCTACTGACTGTGCGCGTCTGTTGGCATTCTCCTTTCCGACAATAATAACAAAGTTTAAAAAAATTAGTTTTTCTATTGCAAAAGAAGAATAAACAACATGGGATGAGATGGATATTTTTAAACATTTAATAATTATTGTATTATATTGTATGAAAGGTATAACTAGAAATCATTTGAAAACGCGCTGAATAATTTCACTTAGTATGTATGTATGTACATGAAAAAGTTGCAAACCCAAGCAAATTATCAGAATTCCAAAATGGCGGGTTATTGTTAAAAGTACTTCTCCGAAATTTTTGACCGACTGCTGACTAAGTATGACAAATTATTCTAATTAAACTTTCTGTAACTCAAAGATTATGATATAAACACACACCTACGGAAGAAAAAATTTTATCTAAAAAATTAAGCTAATTAATTTTACTAACAAAATGGCGTTGCTATTTTGTTAATGACTAATTAACCAAATAGCTACATGAATTAATTCATACAGTAATAAATGCAATTATATTTAAACGTAAATTTTTTTTAAATGTTTTATTCAGTAAATTGATTTTCATATATCAATAAATATCACGTTCCAAAGTATATAACTCATAATAATAGTGTCATTTTTTAATTAAAAATTCACAGCGTATATAACTCTTTGTAAGATCAAAATAGGTTAAATTAATATGTCAAACAAGGATTTATTATAAGAAAAACATAAACAATCGTGTACAAGATAAATCGACAAATATTTATTAGCAAAAATAAAAATACAAATATTTTGCGCGCTCGATATAAACCCAATATGCGATCGTCGAAGTTCCAACTATGCTCATGCGACAACATTTGTTATTTCGTTCTTCAATAAAAAATAATAAGCTATTTTTTCCATCGTTAGGTACTTTCCTTCAAACGGACGGATGCACGCGCATGAAAGTCTGCGGTAACGATTCGTAAATTTTCGTCGTAAGGCACTTTTGTCTCTCCTCGACGCGGCGCACGAAGGATTATAAATTCGTAATACGTTCATTTTATTTTGACATGGTTCATCATTGGGCGCGTGTACATGGGTTATATATATTCATATATTACTCGACGATCACAATTTCGTAATAACACATATATATGATAGAAATTTATTGTGCACATCATAAACACAGACAATATTATCTAAGTCGAAAAATATACAGCGTTTCGATGGGTACGTCGAACACTTACACAATATATCATGGGAACCGCACGCGCGTGAATTCTGCGCGTCATTATGCGCGCGCGTATACATGTTTTCCTCCTGTTTTTTTTTCGCACAATCACAAATTCCCGCTTCCTAGAAGCGATTACACAAAAAAATAAAAACCGAGATGACAATTGCATAGGTCGGGGCAATTATCGTCTCGACCCAGAGAGTCCGAAAGTAAAAGCTGGGGTTTCGGGGTCGAGGCAATGGTTGCTCTCGTGTAAATGTATACGTAACATAGGGAAAACCGTAGTGTGGGATAGTATATAGAAGTGAATCAATGGTTTTGGGTGCAACGTTACATTTACAAATTATACAAAGTTAAGATGCTTTTTTTTCTGCGCGAATTATACTTCTTTTCATACTTTTTATAAAATAGACGTCACCATTCCATAAAATAAATTATTAAATAATATCTTGCATAATGCCGCATTTCGTCCTGTGTTTTTTCGTGAACTACCCGTATGGAAATAATAAATGTAGAAAATCATAGAAAATCGTACGAAATTGTACGAAATTGCAGGAAAGTGTAGGAAAGTGTAGGAAACTGTTGGTTTTCGGACAAAATTCGTACGATTTTGTACATTTTTGTACATTTTTGTATGGTTTTATACGTTTTCATACGATTTATAAATTTTCTCAAATTTGTCTGTAAAAACTTAAATGTATGAAAACGTAAGAAAATGTACGAAAACGTAAGGAAATGTAAGAAAACGTACGAAAACGTACATTTCCGTAAGTTTTAATGAATCTTAGTTTCGTACAGTTTTGTACATTTATTTACGGATTCGTACGAGTTTATATACTTTCATACATTTTATTACGATTCGTAAATTTTTTGCGTCTATAACAAATTTTTCCTGTCGAAATAGTAAATGTAGGAAACTGTACAAAACTGTACAAAACTGTACAAAACCGTACGAAAACGTATTAAACCGTATAAATTAACCCTGCAAACTGTCCGAAAACCAACACTTTTGTACAGTTTTGTACAGTTTCTTACGGTTTTCTACAGTTTCGTATAGTTTATTACGATTTACTACACTTGTTTTTTTCCATATGGGTAAACACAAAAAAACGCAAGAACAAAACTGCAGCCGAAAAATACTAATAATAAAAGATAGGGATGTCATCGTTTCATACAGAAATGTTATACAGTCACATCGCGGCCTCTCTCTCTCTCTCTCTCTCTCTCTCTCTCTCTCTCTCTCTCTCTCTCTCTCTCTCTCTCTCTCTCTCTCTCTCTCTTCTACCTCTAGATTAGTGATGACACGATAGTTCCAAAACAAAACTATTTGCACTTGTCTCGCCTCTAGCCTAATGGACTAACGTGATATCGCGCAATTACGATATCTACATATATCTATCTCTCTTTCTCTCCGCGTCACTCTACACGGTCAACATGAAATTATTAATACACGCGCATACAAGTCCTATGTATATACCTATACCCTTATTCCGTCATCTTTTTGTCATGCCAATATATCGTCCGTCCCTAGCGTCGATGAGATTTCTCAGTATATAGTTTCCTCTCAACTGACTATAGTTTCAACAACGCTTCGTACAATATGCAAGTCAACGATATTTACAATGTTTTCTCACTCGAGTCTTCGATTAGTTATGCATATATATAAAAATCGTTAAAAGCTACAGCGATGCCGTTTGCGCGTATTATTTTCATATTTTTCTTCTTTTTTTTCTGCGAACGATTTTTCAACGATAAGGTTCAGTCTTACGTTCGTTGTTCGATTGCCATCCACGCGCTCATTCGCACACATCGGAATAACACGTAATCGCTTATACACCTTTGTATTAATATCGCGGGCCAATATAGTGTATAACAAAGAACTTGGATAGTCGTATCTCGCTCTCGTTAATAAATAAAAGATCGTCGATTGTTGCGATTTTACGTTATTTTAATGTAAATTTCTTTCACCTCGAGATCTTACATTGCCAGTGGGGATTCACAACGCAGCCTTTCCCTCGTTACGACACTTCACATTGTGCGAGGTGTCGCGAGATCCTTCGTATTTTTTCTCACGTGAATTAACCCGTTGTCCTCGAGAATTAAGAAAACTCAAAATGAGAACAGTTGTTTCGCACTTTAGACGAATATTAACGCGTCATGAATAATTGAAAAAAAAAAATCACTTTAACATTCTCGAAGAGAAGACTCGTAAGCTATGTTTGAACTATTTATATTATGAAAATATTGACATCGTCGAGAGCACTAACCGTTTAAGTACACAAATATTCTTCGAAGAGTCGAAAATTACTTCCCTTCGCGTAAGAGCTTTCAGGGCAGTCTATTTCAATTTTGGGAACAATTGTGAAATTCGAATACTAGTCAACTCTTTTCAACCATTCAAAAAATTAAAACAAAATCATAGATAAATCTTTCTTATTAACGGTACGTTTCATCAACATTTCGAGTCACCCTGCAATTATACCTACTATATATATTCCGTTGAAATAAACAACGACCTCGACAAGCACCGCTGACAACCTGACACTCTCCATCCTCACACACTTTTGCAATCGAACTCTTCAACTCTCCGAAATCACACACACACACACGCGCAGACTCCGGTTGCTGCTAGTGCAGACAGGTGAGGCACTCGTTGCTGAGCTCGTTGAGCCGCTTTTCCACTCGCAGGTGGTTCAGGAATCGGTCCTTCTTCGAGCGCGTGAAGTGGCCCCGGCCGACGGTCATACGGAACGCGGCCATCTCCTCGGCGGAGACGGTCAGGTGCTGATTCGTGCTCGTCTCTTCGTTGCTCACGTTCTCGTTGACCCTCAACTCGGTCTCCGAGTCGGAATCTGGGGACAGAAAGCGCGTGGTTAAATAGTTTTATGGTGGGGTATTGTATAGAAGATAGATATGTTTTAATTAAAGTTGACAAATTAATAATGATATTTTCTAATTACATAATTATTTGATAAAATAAAGTCTTATGTAGAAGAACAGGCTTATATTACAGTTTTAACTGAATTCAATGAGTACATTAATCTTGATGAGTCACGATGATGCATGTAATTACAATTACACTGCAGATTTGGCTTTAATCTCGTTAATTGTTCTGGTTCTTTCTACTAACTAAAGCAAATTCAGCAAGATCCTACTTATTTTCCTACTTATTAAAAATAAATATCTACTCACCAGAATTCGAAGTAGAATCGGACGAGCAGTCGGACGACGAGCTCGGCTCCCAGACGCGCACCTGTCGTCGCCTCCTCAGCGGACTGGGCGTCGAAACGACGGCGAGCGAGCTGCTCTTGCTCCTGCCCTGGGCACTCAGCGCGGTGTCGAAGCTCGACGGCCTGCCACCGAAGCGCAGCTGCGCCGTACGCCGACGACGGCTCTCCTGGTGCTGCGTGGACGCGTAGGCGCCCAGGTCGATTTTCGATCTGCCGTGAAGAAGACATTTATATCGGTCGAAAAAAAGAAATGGGGATGGCCGTTTGCATTCCGAGTGAAGCTTAATGGCGGTTTAACGAGTTGAATGAATTAAGAGTAATTTAGGGACACGGGCGTATTATAAGCGAGCACATCCGGGTGATTTTCGGCGCGCTAATTGAGATATGTATGTGGATCCAACGGACGGTGACGCATCATCGCGTGCCCGTGATGGATGAGTTTATATATTGACGTATATTGATTGTTGCAGTTCTTATCTGTATTTATTTATTAGCGTTTATGTTGGCTTTTAAAAGTGCCGTTAACTTGACAGTCCTCTTTTTAGCGAAAAAAATTGTATTACACATTTAGGTACTCATTCTTTTGGTGTCGAGAATTCGTTACGTTTCGTAAACATGTTAAATCTTTAGAATTTAAGATATTCAAATAAACTTTAAGATATTCAAATGTTTGCAAAGGAAAATTCTTTGGAATCTTATTGTAGAACGAGGAAATGAAGACGGAAAAAGAATCGAACTTGATGATAAATGCTAATTTAAAAAGTCAGCGGTATTTTAAGCTCGCAAAATAAGCACGGTCAAATTCTTTAAATATAAACTGACGTCTGTTAAAATGACGACAGCGGTTAATTAGAGTGTCACCGTCATATGCGCGATAACAGAATCGGAATGTAAAAACAGTATACCTAAGTTATCATTTTTCGATAAAAAAAAAAAAATAATATACACGGAGAAAAATTATTATTTTTTATAACAAACGAAGGACGTGCTCGTTTTCTCATGAATATTACTACAATATATGGTAAAAATTGCTATTTTTCTACTCACTTGGACGGCAGGGGCAGACTGGCGGACTTGGCGGCGATGAGGAGCGGCCGCTTCGACGCTGCGACGAACAACAGCTCGGGTTCAGGCGACGCGGACCTCCTCGACGCCGAGGCCTCGTCCTGTGTGCGCGGTGACGCCGAAGAAGAAGAAGACGACGACGAGGAAGAAGCGGAGGAGGTTGCTGTTGTCGACGCTGCCGTTGTGGAGATGACGATGGGCTCCGGCTGACCTTTCGCTGGAGGCTCAGCGGTCGCCGTGCACTCGTCCTCGACGCTGCTGTAATGAGAAGAAAAAAAACGGGGCGGACGTTAGTTGTTTTCGTATGTTTAATAGGTTTAATCGTATATTTTTTTTTTAGATAAGCATACATGTCTTTATTGGAAATATATTTGATGTTAAATTCTGTCGTCGGAATAGAAAGTTGGGTATAATATACTTAATACACAAGGAAGTGTTTGGGGATCGACCGCGAACCTTTGATCCCAAAAGTATATACCGACTTATTTTGAAAATATAATACGCTATAAAAATTTATACTCTCAAGTCGAACCGTGAAATTCGAATTTCCGGCCGACTTTTTCCATTTATATATATGGAATATTCCCTTACACATTTATCAGTTGTAGAAAAACACGTACATTCTCGCCCAAAAGTTTTTCATATCACAAAGCAGAAAACGTACAAGCCGCACTTCATCACGTGTTTGAAAATTCCGAACGTTCATAATGAACGAAATATTAACTTAAAGTTTCTAATTCTGGTTAGAATTCCCCGGAGTGTGGTTTACTGGTGACTGCAAGAGTGAGAAGTGAAGAAATACAGTTATTATCCGATTTTAAATGTATTAAGTAGCCAAATTCGGCTAAATTTGAAAATGGCAAAAATTTTTCGTTCACTATGAACGTTCGAAATTTCAAACACCTACTTCATCAAACCCATATGTACAATTCTCCTCGCGCAGCTGTAAAGAACCCCGCAGCCTGCCCCTCCAGACCTAATTAACTCGAATTTCCAGCCGCCTCCGCGACCTGAATTAACACAACGCCGCGAGACGTCCCAGCCCACTTGCGAGTTACACATAGTTCGTACGCATACTATGTATAATCCCCCGCCAGCAACAGAGAGAGTAAAGTTCTATTAGCGCCGATCGCCGCTCTATTAATATTGAATCATCGCGAGGGGGAAAGCAACGACGCGCGAATGGCATGTAAGAGAGTGGCTGATACTGTGGAGGTGAAAGTGTGGACGAGAGAATGGCTCTCTTCGAGTACGAGTGCACTTGGAAATTTGGTACTGTATGGTTGGATTGTTGTCAATCATTCGCGAAAGAATGTGATGAAACTTGAAAGGTAGCAATGTCGATATTTTTAGATACAGTGGTGTAAACTAGAATTCCTGATTTGACAGAAGTAAATAATTCACGTTGAGAATAGGTAAAAGGAGTTTATAATTGCACTTTTATTTATATCGGAAATTGATATTTTTGATTTCGCGCGTTACTGAACTTTATTTAATCACATCGCCTATGTACAATCGCAATTGGCAGAACGCTCGGTGCAGGTTAATTTTACGTACACTTTAAAATTAGACGTCTCTAGGCGTTTACAAGTAGTTAAACAAATACAAGTGTTTAGCTCTGCTCGATTTCCGGGTAATGTATCAGAGGCTAATTATAATCGCTTAAACAATAGGATCAGCTTTAAAACAGTATAAACTATAGTCTAAAGTTAGCCATCATGAGCTGCTATTACTTCCCTACGATAATAGGATGGGAATGTCTTTACATAAACGTTTCGCTGACACCGGGGTGCAATCGCGTCAAGTCGAAAAATTGTCACTATAGCATCCTATCGTTTACGTAAACAATGATTGAGCTATTTCTCGTGTGAGTGCTCACTTCAAAACGTCTAATCAATTTTCTGGGCTCAGCCGTGAGTTGGACATTTTATATACACTTCCGTTTGCTCTGTACAAGACGATTAAAGGAAAACTTCAGTCTTGCAATCGAAATGTTAAAGATAATGATGATAAGTCATATATATTTATAGAAATGACTGCGCGGACGTAGATAAGAAATGGGTTTATATATCTGAAATGTATATAACGTACACTGAGAAAAATGATGTATTAAAAATTACTATAATATATAGGAACGTGGGGACAAATCTCAAATACTAAAATTATTGCTATATTTTATAGTAAAAATTACTATGTACATAGCAATTTTTATTATGTATATATCAATTTTTACTATAAAATATAGTAAAAATTTTGGTATTTGAGATTTGTCCCCACGTTCCTATACAACTTGTTCGGAAAATGTATGCGTCTGTAAACATAATCCTGTAGAGCGCAAAATTGTAAGAAAAAAGTTCCTTTACTATTTTTTCATATGACTAGTATTTTTTTAGTAACTGATGTGTTTAAATTCTTTGTTTTTAATAGAAAATGTATACCTATGTTTATAAGATGATATCTATAGATATACAATTCCTATTAAAAACAAACAATTTAAACACATCAGTTACTAGAAAAGTACTAGTCATATGAAAAAATGGTAAAGGAACTTTTTTCTTAGAATTTTGCGCTCTACAGGATTATGTTTACAGACGCATACATTTTCCGAACAAGTTGTATATTATAGTAATTTTTAATATCATCATTTTTCTCAGTGTATATGACGTAGTATTTGATATGGGAAATGCCGCCGATTATCAGCAACAGAATTATATTGATATACTACTACTTTGTCTTGAAAAATTATTGAACACTGAAATTATAATAAACCAACACACCATGTTTCACGTTCCTCAACAGTTAAACCAACTCTCAACAAATCCTATACCTATAAAACGAAAAAATCTTTTGTACTTATATACCAACATTCATCCTTCACCGATCGCCGTCACAACACCTGCACTCGCCACGTTTCCTCCTTCCAGCTGCGAACTTATTATAATCGTTAAAAATACTCTTTTTCTCCCCAACCTCGCGCGCACCAAATCCAGAGGTCGGAGGTCGCGTGCGTTATTATTCTTTAAAAAAAAAGTGTACGCGCGTGCGCGGAAATGTGTATATACACAGTGCATGCCGTAAAAGGCGATGCGCAAGGTCTCGGTCGTCGGCCTTACGGGGGGCTACTGTGAGGTATACCGCCGCGAGTGTTTGGCCCCGGCCTGGAATCTTCTACGGCGGATTTTTCGTAACGAGTACGCAGGTGTGTGTTTGACGCGGGTATAGTATACATGCGACCGACGATGGGTTTTTTACTTCGATTTTGGGTTCTTGATGGTTCTCGCGCGGTGATTGTAAGAGACGTAATTACGAATGAGGTATAAACAAATAAGCGTAGCGCTTTAAAATTCATTTTACATTCTTCGTTCGCCTTGGCTTACAAGGTAATCGCAGAAAGAACGTGAAAATATAACGTACCTACGGCAGCTATAATTGGGCAATTCCAAAGCGCGAAAGTGGTGAACGAAAAAACTACTTACTGTTATTCGCCAAAACATAAACATAAACTATCTTTCCTTCGTTACCACTGCGCGAGATTACTTCAAGGATTGACGATTGCGCAACGGAGGTGACGTAGAATTGATCCCAATTGTTTTGTTATCATCGGGGTGAGCACCTTCGATAGCGGCAGGTCCCCAGATAAGATACACGCCCGTAAATATCGCGAGAGAGATTTCCCCGAAAAATCAAATGTTATATTCTATACGTAATGAAAGATTTACGATGTGAAATTTCTATTGAAATGTCTCATTCGTCCAAATGTCATCGTTGCGGCTAACTTACTTCATCGGTGATGTATATACATGCGTTACTCGAGTTTACATAACGCAGAAGGCGAAAACACTCGTATACCCACCGAAACCTCGACAATTTCTTCACACCTTTTGTCGGCTCCCGAGCGGCGCGAGTGTACGTGCACTTGTTTTCCCGATTAGCCATTCGAGCCTCGAACGCAGGTTTCTCAACGCTATATGGATGCCGAAGGAGGACGAGGCGCGTTGAGGAAATCATGCAAATTGTTGCGAGAGGTGTCTGTGTGCAGCCGCAATTGTCAATGAACGAGCGCTGCACGAGGATGAGGACTTTTTTTATTTACGATCGTCGCGGTTGGTTCTTGGAAGCGTCCGAGGAAAGGAAAAAAGGTTCGGGGGAATTGTTTTATATGCGGTGTGGATCGTATACGTGTTTGGAATAATTTTTGTAAAAGAATTGTAAAATAATTTGCGTATTTGCTATAATGTGGTTATTTATTTTTATCGGAGGGGGTTTTTGGCCAATTAGTCAGTCAGCATTGCACAACTGCCAATCGAGCCTATCGGCCAATCAGCTATATCAAGCAGAGGCTGCTATTAAGGTAATTGGCTTATTAACCACATTCTTCTATCGCTAATTTAAGTATACGGTGACAATAGTGGCTTGGAACTTTCGAGTTCGGGTCTGGCCTTGGAGAAGCGAATAGCAATATATTCATGAATTGTTAACTAAATTGTTATTATATTATTTAAATTCCGAAAGTAAATAAAAATAATAAAGTGTTGGTACCCTGGTAGAAACCGTCCATTTTTCTCGCTTTGTGAAACGATTTTTCTCCCATTTTCTAGCCATTTTCTAGCGATTTTGGTCAACTCGCCATTAAATGACTAGAAAATGGGAGAAAAATCGTTCCACAAATGGGCGAAAAATGGACGATTTCCAGCAGGGTACCGAAACATCAAATAAAATCGCGGCTAGTTAATCATCCTTTTTTTAAACTAAATAAAAATAAAAGTTATTATTGTTTTGTAAATTTTGCTCACTTTTTTTCGGATATTTTTATCTTTCAAAATAAGCAGCGACTTTTCCTGGATGATTTCGCTTACTTAAAAGCTTTATATTTTATCAATAAATACTACATTATATTTCTGTTTAATATCAAAAGAAATTTTTGAGGTAGCATAAAGCTCTGAAAAATTCTCTTTTTCCCTAGGAAATAGCGCTTTCGAAAGAACGACATTCCAAGTATTTTGACATGCCAAGTTATTGTTGGAGTAATAAATAATTCTATTTTTACGAGCTCTTGATTTTAAATAGAAATGTATAACTTTTTATAGTGTAGTTGTATAATGTATATGTCGAACGCTCTATTTATAACGGGAACAAGGAAACAATTTAGAAGTACTAAAAAATTTCTTGGCATATTTTTTTACTTTTTTCCACTCTACTTCACGGCCATCATCATGGAATAAAAAATCTACATTTTTTCGTTGCTATTTATTATTAAATTTACTAGTTTCATTGTTAACTGTATTATTTACTGCCGTTTTCCAGCATCTAAAACAATGATAATATTTAGAAACCCGATACGTTTGTTAACTTTTCTTCATTTTTGATGCGCCAGTATGACAATACACGAAGCGTGAAAAAGGCCGTTATATTTTTACTTTATAAGCGTTCTTTAATGTTCCGTGAAATTAGAAACTTCTAGAGGGGGGGTCCAAAGTTTCGACGATTCACTAATGGGTCTGAAGTTTGCATCGTTGGAGTGCAACGAAATAATTTTTTTTATATCACTCTAACCTCAAAATCACAACTTTGATATGATTTTTCGGCGCTCGTGGTATAAAATACCGTTCGAAACTAGTGCGTAGTCGATTATTTAGGTGGTGTGACTTTTTCGCACTCGCTTCGCTCGTGCAAAAAGTCACACCAGCTAAATAATCGACTTCCCCACCCGTGTCGAAATGTACTAATAATTAATTGAAGTTATTAAACAACGGAAATTTTGTCTAAATCTTTGTTATAAACTTATTTGATACTACACGGAGAGAAAATTTTCAGTAAAAATTACAAAAAGTTCCATAATTTTTACCGAACTTCACCGTACTACGGTAACAGACTGACATTTTTGTAAATTTTACAGAACAGTTCGGTAATTTTCTAATATGCACTGAAAAAAATGGACTCGGACTCCCCCTTTCGGAAGATCCGAATAACAACATTTATTTATATTTTAAACATTTATTAATTATTTAAAGTTGAATTTTATTAAGGAAATAATAATTTAAGACAAGAATAAATGAAATAAAGAAATTAAAAAATTTTCGGTGGCATCGAGATTTGAACCTGGGTCCTCAGCACAGCAGTCGGGTGCGCTAACCATTTACCTACAGAGACATATGCATCATCAAATTCTGGAACTTGTATATTCAGTACCGTTACTTTTATACGAAAACTTCCAAACCTTCTCTTAAAAGTTACTGAACAGTTCGGTAATTTTTACTGAAAATTCTATAAAATGTATAGAAAGTCAAGTAAATCCGCTCATTTTGGTAGTCTGTTACCACAGTACCGAAAAGTTCAGTAAAAATTGCCGAACTTTTTGTAATTTTTACTGAAATTTTTCTCTCCGTGTATAAAATAATAAATCTACCCTAGTAGAAAATTAACCATAAGTTGGCCAGAATATGGCTAAGCCATATGCTGGTTAAGCATACTTTGGCCAACTTATGGTTAATTTTCTACCGGGGTACACGCAAAATGAATATTAATTACTATAAACTTGAAGTAAAATCAAAATTTTTTTATTTCGTTGCGCTACAACGTTGCAAACTTCAGACCCATATAAAATCGAGCCTAACTAAAGATTTTTATAAATTCGATATAAGTCGTTGTTGAATGTACATAAGTCCGAAATTTTATATGACGAAAAAGGTATTTTCGAATATAACAATTTACCTACTGTCCAAAATATCGAATTTCAAACTTCAGAATTTTTATAAGGAGACAATAAAGATATTTCCAAATAAATCATTAGAAACTAGCTACATCTAGATTAAAATTCTGTAGTTTTAAATTCGATATTTTCAACAGTAGGTAAATTGTTACATTCGAAAATACGTCTTTCGTCATGTAAAATTTCAGACTTATGTACATTCGACAACGACTTATGTCGAATTTATAAAAATCGTTAGTTGGCTCGATTTTATAGTGAATCGTCGAAACTTTTAACCCCCCCGCCCCCTTCTAGAAATCTTATCCTTCGGAATATTTAAATTTATTAATTCGAAAATAGGCGAGTATAAATTGATAAGCGAACCACTTTAATCTCGGTTAAATGTTTTGTCTTATTGACTCGTTAAAAATTGGAAGAGATTTCTTCAATTTCTGGGGAGTCATCATAACAATACAGTTGAGCCGAAGAGCGAATAAGCAGTCGTTGAAATTTTCGTTCCACAGAAATTCAATTGACTCATTGTCCAATTGACGAACCCGTTTTCAAAACTGCTTGAAATGATGAGTGACGGTCGAAAATAAGACAAGCATCTGACATCTGTACAAGTTTCACTCATGGAGAAAGCGAGACGGTCAATGAAATCGTAAGAAATACGAAAATAAAGTGCGAATGTTAAGAATAAAGTAAACGTTCTACAACGTCACATAAGTTTTTGCAAATAAAGTAACTTTTTCATCAGTATATCCGATATTTGGTTTAGTATAACCCTCATAACAAATTAAATCTTTATAAGAAACTTAAAAAATGTATTTTTTTTTCTAGAAGGCATATTGAACTTTCATTTATATATTATAGGTACTTAAAAAAACTGTTCACGTTCAGCAACAAATCCCTATACTAAGTACACCTCAGTTTATAAAGAAAGCATTCATCCAACCAGTGCCAAAAATCCGCCTTACCACAGCCTAAAAAAAAAAACACAGCAGTGCATCATTCGCGACGCACGGACGCGTGCTATACAAGAAAAGTATATATTCCCGCGCCGAGAGTGAAAGTCTTCTCGAAGGCTCCTGATGCGCATGCGCTGATGATGACGACGCTTTCCGCGTTTCCGCGAGCGTTTTTTTTTTCTTTTTCTTCAAAGCTAATGGAGGAATATGCGAAGGGCTTACAACAGTGAAAGTCGATTTAATTTTCGGGATACTTTTGATAACGTGTGCGAACGTTACGTTATACTACAAGAAAACGGGATTGGATCGGATTATCGTTGTTGATAACTTAATTCTTTTAAAACTTTGTGCGTCGAGACTTCCAGCGAACTTTCGTACACAATCAACATATACCACCGACGATCTTGAAAACTTTTTAACAGTCCAGCAGCGCGACCGAAGCCGAAAAAAACATTTACAACCGTGCCATGGCTTTCGGAAGAGGTGAATGTATCAGCGATGATGATTCACGCGCTCACCCGCAGGAAAGCAATTTTCGCGTTTATTTGAGCGCGTCGATCGAGCGGCTACTCGGCAATATAAAAGCGAGAATCACATTTATTTGATGTACCTATCCACCGTTCTCTTTTAATTTACATTATTGTTCCTCGCGCAGGAGATGATTCATGCAGTTGACTAATGCACGTGTTTAACGCAAAATTGTCGGTTTGCTGCATTGCGGTGTGCGCAAACCGCCTCGCCGATTGCTACGATAATAAATATAGGATTTCGCGCTCGCTTCCTTTCGCGTATTCGTAAAAGAAAAAAATATTCGCGGTTACTTTTACTTTTTCGTTGGACGTAAGTATAATACTTTTCGTCAGATAGGGACTGCTCAATTCTAGATAAATATTAATGATGATGACAAGGCCCAAGGAGCTGTCGAAACTCGCGCGTGTAATTGTCCCGGGCGATTATGTAAATGACACCTTCATTAAAAAAAAAGAAAAAAATTCTTTCAAAAACAATATAATTAGTTTAAACGCGCGCACGTCGAACACAACTACTGATGTCATTTGCATAATACATTATACCTACAATTTTCTCGAAAAAAATTATATTACACTCGTCATTTTCTTTAACGAGCGCACGACCACCACTCTAACAACTTTAAACGGCATGTTCCTCGTAACACCCCAGTATATTTACACACACATTCACACACAAGCAAAAATGAAAATATTAAAAAACATATAAAAGCGACGCTAAAAATTTCGCGCAATACGAGCACTTTGCAAAGTCAATAGCACCGTGTCGCGAGTAGACGTGTGTTGTTGTGTCATGCGTATGTGAGTATACAGCTCGCGTGTGTGAGCTCGACGATGGCGCCTTATATACGGATAAGGAAATCGGGGAAGCGATCTAAATATACACTCGCGGTTTACTAGATGCGTTATCGTGGGCAATTACAGTTGTTGGTCGCGTTTCGAGAAAAATTGTTGCTCGTTATTATCGATTCTTTAGCGCGGCGCCAGCCACTGTGTAAAAGTCGCGACCCACATTTAAGTATTTTGAGGTGAAACCACGCGTAAAGTTTATTTATGGGTCTGAAGTTTGCAACGTTGGAGTGCAACAAAATCAAAAACAATAATTGACTTTACTTCAAGTTTGTACAAATGAATGTTAATTCTGCGTGTAGATTTAGTATTTTATAAGTACAAAATAATTTTTAAAAAGAGATTGTGGCGTAAGCTCAACGTCGGAGAGCATGAGAAGAAAAGAAATGGGAACAAAGGATTAAAGTTAAAAAAAATAACTTCTAATAAACGGTATAGCAAAATTTAAAATAAACTAATAACAAGAATTAAGAAAATTAAATAAATAAAAAAAAAATTAAGTGTGATTCGTGGTCGCGTTAGTTTCGCGGGCTCGCGAGACTCTCTCCAGGTCGTTCCTGGCTTGTATCGGTGACACCGAGTGTGGCTCGGCATAGGTGTCACCCCCTTTATGCCTGAGCGGCCGGTCGGCCGCACTTGGCGAGGGTCAGGACACTCCTTTTGTCCATAGCGACTAAGTCACTGTTGGCGGAAGTGCAGGCGAGAGCCTGGCGAGACCAGAAGAATACCTCGGTTGAGGGTTGGGGGCGAGCATTCGCGCACTGCCGATGGGGTTGCGGACTTGCGGACCGCTCGCTCCCCTCTCTGCGGCTCGAGGGTGCGGCCCGTAATTTCCAAAAAAGATTGAGCTAAAAAAAATAATTTCGCAATCGTTGCGGACGTCAATTTAGATAAAGTTTCCATTGTTAAATAACTTTAATTGATTGTAAAAAGATATTTCGTTACATTCCAACGATGCAAATTTCGGACCCATCTTTGTTTCGGTATAACGAATGTTAAATTAGCTAGAGAATTCGGTATGCTCTCCGTCAGACGCAGGACTGATAAGAGTATATAATAATAATGACGATGATATGCCAGTGCATATCGTGTTATTGAGTACACATATTAATTACACGCACGCTTGCGAAAGATTACGTTCGGATATTGTGTCTGATGTCAGCTGCTCCTCTCATTTCATTGATTCACGTATACTACAATCGAATTTTAAAGAGATATACGCTCTTTAAAAAATTCCGATTATGCGAGATACACAGATACGATTGAATCACGGATCAATGATCATTGCGCCAATAGGATATCTCCACGTCGAGAGCAAAGAAATATCGACTTTGCGGCGCACGTGCGCGCGTGGGACAATTGCCTCTGTCTACTCGATGACAAAATCGCGCTGAAAAATCACGCGATACGAGTATATATGAGTAGACATCATCCGAGCAATTGTTGGTAAACATGTAATAAGTGTATAATAGGAGCGGTCGGGTTGACGAACACGTGGCGCGCACGTGACGCCCAACTGTCTTTGCCAGCCTTTGCAAAACAGGCGCGAAATCGTTTATATATGTATCGGGACAGCGAAGATGTTGCAGTGCCGCGCGATCTAGCTTACGAGAAGTCGTTTAATATTACTGGGAAAATCCAAACGTACTATTTTGTTTTTACGCTTATGAATATAATTTTTCATTGTTTCATTTTAATTAGTTTAAATGATAGGATAATCAGATAATTTTTCAAAATAAAAAATTAATCTTTTCGTTACATTTTGATTTAATTATTTAGTTTTAAATAGTTAAGAATGAAAATTCAATTAAAAAAATTCAAATGTAGCGGAAGTAGCGGATCTTCGCGCCTAATGGGTCTGAAGTTTACAACGTTGGAGCCCAACGAAATAAAAAAAAATAATTCATTTTACTTCACGTTTATATTAAATAATATTAATTTTGCGTGTAAATTTAGTGTTTTATAGTGTAAAATAACTTTAAAACAAAGGTTTAGATAAAATTTCCATTGTTTAATAATTATAATCAATCGTAAAAAATTATTTCGTTGCCTTCCAACGATGCAAACTTCAGACCCATCGCGCCTATTCCTTACCGACCAATCAAAATCAATGTTTAAATGCTTCACAACATCCGGCTATCGTTCTTTTAAGAGTGGATACCTGTCCATTATATATCCATACGTATATGATTGGAGTACAAACGATGAATTTTAAAAGGGAGTTATAAGACAGGAAGAAGAGAGTGTCCCGGAAGCGAGGACTTATATAGTCGACAAGGAAAATGATTATCTCGGCATTTTCTCATATATTAATGCAGTTTAATGTTGCATGATACGACAATTGCGATGGGCAATCCAATCCCGGAGAGTGGAGTCACGTGCGCGCCTCAACTATACTATACTGCGCCCACTTACTCTAATTGTGCTAGTTAATCGAAAATAATCTATATATATATTTATATAAGCTCTATGAGATGAAAAAAAAAACCAACACGTTACATAAATCGCTCGTTATATATTCCCTACTTCTTACAACTAACAAATGGTATGGGCAAGGTGACGAATAAACCGCGATCATTTCGCCACATAATTTTCTGCCCGAATTATAACCGAGCGCGCGAGAACTGCCAACCCCTATGCCAATTAATCGGCGCGTACGCCAATCCGTCTCAGTACTTACTATGTACACCTCCGAAGAAATCATCATCGCATCGCTTTGTAAACACGTATTATATACAGAGACGAGAGGCGCGCGTGAGTCACAACAGTTGCGCGCCGCGCGGTTATCGCTCGCCGATGAGAACCTGCTTTCTCCCGGTGCGCGCGCACTCGCGACCCGGGTACGCGTGCACCGTATATGGGCGTATGTACGTAGGGTGACCGAGCTCGCTGCGACCTATAGTCGAAACGTTCTAACGTTGATTTGAATCTGTTTTGCTAGCCCTCGATATAATATAAGTAATAAAACTAACTAAAGTCTATTACGCCTTTGTATAACGTAAAAGAGACAAGTTTGGACTATCAGCCGCTATTACAACGCGTGTTTAAAAAAGCAACCTCGCGAGTCTCGTTTACGACGCTAACCTTCTCCCTTATCGCACGTCAGTATATACGCAATAACTTTCCTTGAATTTTCCATCAATGTCCAACTATCCATCACCTATATATATGCAGAACAAACATGACCGCTGAATGAATTACCAATCGGAATATGAGTATTCTGTGCACAGCCAGAGAACGGCAACCTGTTCCGCGTGAACGAAAATAGCAGCGCGAGAAACGAATGAAGAAGGAAGACGACAATGCTGACGACGACGACGAAGGTGTCGACTAAAAATAATTGTGCGAGTATAATAAAATGCGCGAAAAAAACGCAACGGTCGCCCGGGGGTTTGTCACTCGTTGTACACGAGAGAAGAGAAAGCCGCGATGGTCTCGTGATGGGGATTTGTAGATTGTGCGGTTTTATGTTTGGTAGCGTAGTTTGTCACTTAACTATTACAACAGAAAATTAATGTTTTTTTATTATTTGATGATACTATTAGTCATTATTCTTGCGTTTTGTTTGTCAAATGATGATGCATCGGTCAAAAAAGTGCTGCGAACAAATATTTTTGCAACTGAATCAACAACGCATCCTTGCAAAACTTACGCGAATGATATGTGTGATATGGCAACCTATAGCTAATTACTGAAACTTTTTGTTACCAATTCTGCGAAAAAACAAACGTTGATAAACCTATACGTAGCGATAGGTTAGCGAGCGGTTATTAGTCGCAAAAAAACTGCGTCCGTCATCTCTGATACACTTTTTTTTTCGCGCAATATTACGGACTTAACGCACTTTTTTCGTCTCCTCCGCGATATAGCCGACGCGAGAGGATCATTGTTGTAAGTGAATATCGGTCTCGCGGCGAAAGAATTTTCGCAGTATAATGATGTGCCCGCAGAGTTGAGATAAAGGCGAGTTTTTTAAAGTTATCGATAATTGCTTCGTTAATTGCCTACATTATACTATCGAAAATTCGTTTTTTGCCTGAAAAAAAAAGTATTACCGGTGGATAATGGGACGCCGCGCGAAAAAATTCACGAACTTTGATCGATTCTCATTTCATGAATTATATATCACTGAAATTTTGACAATCAACTACTCGTCCACTTGAATTGTGAATTTTATACAATGATTATGTCGCCTTTTTTATATCACTATTATCAACTATTTTACATTTCAACTTATGACTTCCAATTAAAAAACCTCAAAACCGATCACCGCGAAAGTGTCACGCTTTCGCTAAAAATCACGTCGCCGCCGCTCCTTTCCCCGATATTCACCAGCGCGAGCGAACGTTTTTTCGGCGACGCGACGCTGCAGCTCCCGACGAGTTCATTCGCCGCGATGAAAAGAGAACTGACCGACCTTCTCCAGCTCGCCGCGCGCGCGCGGATCCATAAGTCGCGCTCCAGCGCGGCCTTCGCGGGAGAGCTAATTGCGCAGCTGCGCGCGTTATTCAGGTGCGGGAGAGAGATCTCGGTTGATGAAGCTTTTTCGAGTTGCGGTATGACAATTGTTCGTCGTTTAGTGAGAGAATCGGGAAATTTATGAACGTTTGGGAAAGTGCTTTCGGTTGGCGTACGCGATGCGATTATATTTATTCTCTGCGTTGTTGGAAAGTTATTTTAAAATTGAATTATTTGGTCGCGATTTCAAGCTTCTCGATGAAAATAATACTGTAATTAAAAAAGTTATTAAACGTAATAACGCGAATCCGTATAAATATCGCAGGATTTTACATATTTATATTCATTTTTTATAGCGCACATAATTGAATACCTTTCTTACAAAAGAACATCAATTTAGCAATTTTTTTTTTAAACCGCTAATTACACTTTTTATAAATTTTCTTTGTCTGCAATTTTATCTAACGGCAATCAACTTAAAAAGAATTAAAAGATACAAAAAATCACTCCACGAAAAAATCCTCGAGCTGCAACACGCAAACATTCGAAAGCTCATCATCTCTTCCACTTCGGCTCTCGCTGCGCGTGGATCTCGTAGGGGCCATGCAATCCGCGCGTAGGTATAAACAAAAAATATTTTTCCGCCCTTTAACCTCAAAATGCCATCTTAAATGTCATTTTGCGGCCTCGGACGGAAAAATACGTTACTGAAACGTGGACGTAAGAGAATTTTTACCTCATGCGACTTTTCGACCTCGCTTCGCTCGGCCGAAAAACGTCGCATGAGGTAAATAATCCTCTTCCGCCCGCGTTAGTAATATACTATTCCAGCCTCGCGTCCGTCACATACATTCGCGTTGCACACGCGCGTGTGTAAGTGACCGCGACCGGCGCAAGAGAGAGATAAAGGCGGCCGCCAGTAACACAGAGACCGAGACCGCGCACATGAGAGAGTAGAAAGAGCACCGCGGCGCGTCAGAGCTCTGTTATATTTATAGGTATGTGCACGCGGGCGATAAGTGCGAGGTTTGATATATGCAGGATGCTATGTGCTTAATGATTGTTGGTAATGAGAGTGCGTGCGGTTTGGACTAGAGGAAAAATTCGTGGTCGCATTAGAGTTTAATTGTTATGATATATATATATGCCTGCGAATATTGTGTAATAATGAATTTCTCTCGGTAAATTGTGTAGTGTATATACGAATTCGTTGGCGTAGCGAGGGATGTGCATGCGCGTATTGGGTATAACATTACATAACGAATTGGTACAGCTCTTTGCCCGGACATTTCGAACACGTGTAAAGCACACTTTTTTATATTATATTTGGATCACAGGAAATCCACGAAAATAATGGGCTATGTTAAAACTGCAGTTTTGAGTAATTTATCTATACAATAAGTCTCTTTTTAAAAAATTTTCACGAATTAGGTACAGCTAAATGTTTTTTTTTTTTTTTTTATTTTCACATCCATAAACAAATGTTTGTGTACACTGAAAAAAATTATGTATTAAAAATTACTATAATATATAGGAACGTGGAGACAAATCTCAAATACCAAAATTTTTACTATTTTAATATTTTTAATATTTTTTAATATTTTACTACGTATATATCAATTTTTACTATAAAATATAGTAATAATTTTAGTATTTCAGATTTATCCCCACGTTCCTATATATTATAGTAATTTTTAATACATCATTTTTCTCAGTGTAGAATCGGTAATCCGAAGTGCTGAGACGCTATCCATGGGTCTGAAGTTCGCACAACGTTGGAGTGCAACGAAATAAAAAAAAATAATAGTTTGCTTCATGGTTATACTAATTAATCTTAATTTTGTGTGTAGATTTAGTGTTTTATAGAATAAAATAACTTTATAACAAAGGCTTACATGAAATTTCCATTTTTTAACAACTTAAATTAAGTGTAAGAAATTATTTCGTTGCATTTCAACGATGCAAACTTCAGACCCATCGCTATCCATAGTAGCTTATACAATGGAGGGCGCATATATTATGAATGACTACGAAGCGAATGTAAAAATAACGAGTAACGGATATCGGAGAGATGCACCGTCGTCTAATGAGAGCCCGACGAATGCAATATCTAATAAAATATTTTAATCGCAACCGCGTGTGTATTTCGATTCTGTTGGGATATAATAAGGCAAAAATTGCAGTACAAAATTCAACGTGACACAGAGTCGTAAAAATGAGAGATCGAGCATCTAATAATAGCAGCATTTTACGGCTTTGTCGTGTCGCTTGGTTGCATCCATACGTATACGCTTGGATGGAAAACAAATCATCTACACACCGGTCCTTTTTCCGCGTATAGCAATTTTCGAAACTTATACGTAAGTTATGATAACAATAATTGCCAACCATGTATATCGAGCATCGTCTATTCATATCTTCAACTGCGTTTTTATTAACAACAGTTTTTCTTCCTTCGCGCCAATTGATTCTTCATACAAAGCTGTACATTTGAAACGTCGTTTTGCACCTACAGGCTAGAAATAAATGTCTAATTTGATTTTGTTCAATTTCGGAAACGAAATTACGCGACAGCGTCAAAGTTTCCAGCGCGCGTGTCTTACGCAAACGCAGCCGAACCCGATTTCGGCACGCGAACCTTATAGTGCAGCAGTTCCTGCTTCCTCTCGCCGAATTGCAAACGAAAGTGAGAGGGATCAGGGAGACTGAAAATAAACGTGCGATCACGAGTGTTGCGGCTGATTGGCTGTTTGATCTCTTTTTATTTTCGCGTTGCGCTGGTGAGACATGAGCAATTCCGTGCGTGCATAAATGCAAGAAGAGATAATTGTTGGTTTATATGTAGGGTATATCGTTGTCAACAATCTATCGAGTAGTGCAAACGCCGTGTAAGCCTTTTTCAAGCGTTCCGAAAAATCCGCGTGTAAGTGGATGTTGACTATAGGCTTATCTATTGATACAGGATTATATAGTTTATGTCGACATTACGTTAGAGCGTATAATATGTTCGATAAGATGTAATTTTCTCTTAAAATGACGTTATTAAAAAGAACTGTTACAAGTGGCCTTGGACGTAGATAAAGAATTAAGTGCGTTATAAAAATGTTGCAAAAATAGCTGTGAAGATTGTAGTTGATTGTTAATGAACTATAATGTCCAGCGACGTATTCGTTCTACTATTGCGGACATAAGCCTTTTTTTTAATATTTTTGATAAACAACAAACAGTTAAAAACATAAACAAAGGTAACGAGAAAATTCAATCGGAATGACGAAAATTATGGGTAGGTAGGTTTTGGTTTTCAATTAGGTTAGATGCCAACTTCGAATTCCATCACAAACCCTCTCTCTTTCCCTCTCCGCATACTTTTCAACGCCGTGACGCGGATTATATATGCTTTATAAACTTGAACATTTTTTTCAACATTTAATATTAATAATATTAATATTTATTAACCAGAGTAAATGTACACAAGATTATACAAATTTACAATTACATATGTAATCCAGCAGAGGAACTAATTCCTGTTCGCTGGTCCGGCGCACTTAAATACTACTAACTTAGAACTAAAGTAATTTGGTTAGAAGTTTGTTGACTTTTATAAGAATAAATAATTTAATCTAAATTTAGGTGTTTGAAATTTCGAACGTTCATAGTGAACGAAAGATTTTTGCCATTTTCAAATTTAGCCGAATTTGGCTACTTAATACATTTAAAATTGGATAATAATTGTATTTCTTCACTTCTCACTCTTGCAGTCACCAGTAAACCACACTCCGGGGAATTCTAACCAGAATTAGAAACTTTAAGTTAATATTTCGTTCATTATGAACGTTCGGAATTTCAAACACGTCTAAATTTGGTTAGGAGTTTGTTGACTTTTATAAGAATAATTAATTTATAAGTGTTGTATTAGGGGTTTCCTCTTATCCATTGTTTTGGTTTAATTTTTTTGGTATGCTTGTGTCTAATGGTTTTTAATTCATTTGGTAGGTTATCAATCGTATATTTTGTATACAAGCAAATTTTGCAGACGTAAAGGTATAACTCTACGCAAGCCTTACAATAAAACTTTGTACGCAAAGTATACACAAGGGAAAAAACTATATTATGCGCGATTAATGCGTGCCATAGGTTGAACTTGATTATTAAATAATAAAATAATATTGCACCTATTATAATTCATTATCAGAATTCTGTATTTACCGCATGATGATTCATGAAAAATCATTTTTCAAAATGGGTCTGAAGTTTGCATCGTTGGAATGCAACGAAATAATTTTTTACAATTAATTTAAGCTATATAAACAATGGAAATTTCATCTAAATCTTTGATATAAAGCTATTTTATTCTATAAAACATTAAATCTGCATACAAAATTAATATTAATTAATATAACTATGAAGCAAAATAATTTTTTTTTTTATTTCATTGCACTCCAACGTTGCGAACATCAGACCCATTTTTCAAAAAGCAGTATAGACCCTTAGCATCCTACTATTTTTTCCGAACATTATATACCTAAAACTTTATATAGCTGACACTCAACGAAACCCGCGTCGACTCACCCTCCCCCACGATTTATAAAACGTGAGCCTGCATCCCCGAGGATCCATTCGCCAGAGGCGACGCATCACGTCTCTCGCGTTCCCTCTTTTACAGCCGAAAATCAACAACCAAAAGTTTAACAGCCTACCTGATGCCTGTATATATACATGTATATTCAAAACAAGCCTCTCTCCCGATAAATCATCTCTTGCTGAGTGCCGGTCCCTTCGTTCTGAGAACCCTATATATTCGCGCGTGCTGGATGACAATGCAGAGAGAAACTCGTAGGTATACGAAAGTACTTGTACGAGGAACCTTTCTTTACTATTTTCCGAGGTCGTGTTATAGCGAAGAAAAACCTTGTGATGTAGACGCCCGGCAGGGTCTATCGGTTTTTGCTATAGGGCTATGTTTGCGTTGTTTTTCGCTGACGGAGAAGCGTTATCCAAAAACAATCCCAAGTGCGAGTACGAAGCTCAGCTTAAGGTAGTTCTCTAATATATTAAAAAGTGGGTTTTGAAAGTAACAACATTCTAGCGTGTTCTTTAAAATCTAAATAATTTTTCTTTATTTTTTAAAATATAGGTTGCCGACCTATTTTTCAAGAAGAAAATTATTGAAAATGGTTACTTTTACATTGAGAGTAAATGACGCCATATAACGCATAACAGAAAGTAATAGTATTACTTGATAAAAAAGTGGATTTTCAAAAAGAATCGATCTTTTTAAAAAGATACGAATGATTATAAACACAAATAGCAGACGACATGCATGAGAGTGAGAGAGACAGAACGACGCGGATGGCATGCGTATGGTATAGTTTGTGCTCCTTAAGATCAAGTGTACATATATAGATATATTCGTCTCGAATATATTATCAACAGGTATTATATGCGCTTTATCCGCTGCTGGCGAATGCATGTGTATTCATATACATATATATGCGTATAACTTACACGTGTGCGTCAATCGATTAGCCGAATCAGTCGATTAGTGATTTCACCGCGGGCCTGCGACTGAAGAGTTTTTCGCGTCACGGACTCGGAATGTGGTCAGTGATGGTATATAAATGAATGAAAATTCTTCTGCATTTTCTTCGAACGCCTTATCGTATGGTAATTTGTATTTTACACGTTTAAGAGAGAAATATGTGACTATAATTAGCGAGCTTGACACGAAATTAGCGCGTCGTAGAAAAATTCGTCAACATTCAAAACAACGGACGATCACGCGCGTGCGATCAAACACACACTATATATAGCCGTGCTTAATACATTTTTACCGGCGTGTCTATAGTTGCGATGTATTTGACAGATTATACATCACAATAAAACAATAAATTTTCGATTAAAATAAACAAATTTAGTACACCAACTGCCTTCTAAAACCGTCTCTGTCTCTCCACCAAGCTATCTCTGAAATCCTTAAATTTTTAAGTTTCCGGATCGCCTTGTTATAGATTTATATAACCGCAACGTCAACTTTCCTCTCTATACACACGACGAGTCAGAGCGGCGAAATTCGGAAAACCTGCATCTCCCACTCTACACATAGGCAATGCAATTAAATATTCAACGGCTGCTGCTGCGCACGCCCTCGTCGAAGCATTATTCCTTTCATTTTTTTCTCTCGAGCTTTCACACTATATACACCGCCAGCAGCTCACACACTCTCTCTCTCTAATAATAACCCACAGCCGCCCTGGGCCCCTGGCCGGCACACACACACACAGTTACATGCATATCACACCTCTGTATCTCTCACCTGTATTTCGGATCGAGGAAGAGCTGGCAGAACCAGACGAGCCGGATCGCCCCAGTAGCCATCGACGACGCGACCAGCCCCATGGCTACTTAACACACTTTCTTCTTCTTCTTCTCCTCACGTCCTTCAGCGTATTAATATACACTATATCAATCGCCTCGCACAACGCCTATACGGTTCCTCGTTCACTGCGTGTATATATGTATATCTCAATCTTGCACTCGCGTATATAATGCACGATTTTTACAAGTTAAGTGTAACAGACGCGCAGCCAGAGGGAGACACGTCTGACGTGAGGGAGCGTCGCGGCGATACTGCCGGTTGTATAGATTGTATATAGCTCTCGCAAGTCGCAGTCTCGCCGCGTCTCTTTCTCTCCCCCACTCCGAGCGGACCACGTGGAAGGAAGGAGAGAGGAGTGGCGCGAGCGAGTGAGTGCACGCGTACTCAAGGAGGAGGTGTATATACATATATAGGTGTGGTGTAATAATGTGGGTATTATAGTGTATGGGCATGGGTCGCTGGGTACGAGAGAGCGTTCTGGAATTTTTTAATGGGTTGTAATTTTTTTCTTCTTTTTTTTACAGCATGTGAATGTTGAGTGTGTATAGTCGAGGAAAATGTAGGGAATGGAGAAGTTGGTGCGGATTTCGAATTTGAGGGAGAGCAGGGATGTGTGCAGGTTGCCAATCTGCGTCCGGGGTCCTTATCATAGAGGTATTACAGATAGAGCAGGGGAGACATAGGGCTGCCCGTAAGTGAAAATCTCCGAACGTTAGGGATGATCCAGACTGGCACTGCGCGTACGATCCGCGGATGCGCGCTGCGTGTCCAACCAATGGCAGCTTGGCTCGAGCGGAATCGAGTAGAAAGAAAGAAAGATGATCTAGTCCGCTAGAGCGAAGCTGCTATTGGTTGGATGCGCAGCGCGCATTCGCGGATCGTACGCGCAGCGTCAGTCTGGACTCTCCCTTAGAAAGAGAGAGAAGATCACGAGACGTATCTATCTCTCTCTTCACGCGCGCTGACGCTCCCTTTCTGCGCGTACTGCGCACGCGCGAGTAGAGAGAGACAGATACTTCCCGCGATCTTCTCTCTCTTTCTAACTCTGCGACGGCCGAAGGCCTGACTTCCCTACTCTATCTACATAATACTTCTATGGTCTTTATTCACAAACCAACTCAGCGGGTTAGAAGGGAGTTGGTGAGAATTAACTAAAATTAGGGTTCTGCGCATGCGCAATAGAGATTTTTTCAGGTTGGTTAGTATTTTACGGTGAAATCTTAGGTGAAATGATGAATCGCGTCAGTTTGAGTGTGAAGGTGAGGTGAGTGAGAACTCCTTTTCTATCGTGCTTTTGTTCTCACTTGATAGTGGAGTTGATGAGTCGCATGAAATGAGTTACGTGAAAGGAGGTGGGGAGCTGCAAATGAAATGCTTAAAATATTTTCGAGCCGAAATTCAGAATTTTTTCGTACTCAACAGTGACAACAGTGACTGTTTTTTGTCCATTTTTCCCATGTTAAATTTCGTTAAGAAAAATGGATGTATGGTTAAAACAGTGTCACAAAACCGTTCTCAAGTGTTGGAAAATTTTCTCGTCTATTGTACGATCTACAGAAAAAGAAAAAAATTATTACAGAAGTTGTGCCTAAAAATTTATTTTTTATTTTTTGAACCCTCTACGCCTCGATAATGTGTAGAATTCTTCGTTATAGGTATACCACTCTGACGTTAAGGTGGTTCTATGGGCAGATATAGTACTTAAATATAAAATATTCTACAATGAATTGTTCTCATACTGCAAAGTGAGATAACCAATATAGCATCATAGACCGGTACTTTAAGTTACGGAAAAAAATTTTTTTAACAAAATTTCAGTACTAACAAAGTAGATATCGTCAATGTAAAAAAATGATGCAACAAATCGCTTTAATCTTTTTCATTTTTGCTTCAATTTCAATTATTAAAGACTCATTTTCATCTTTGTTGGATTTCATTACGAGATATCGTGGATCAAATTAATAAATTTTTTAAACTTGAAGAGTTACAGGCAATTGTTTATCAAGTTTTGTACGACTCTGGTATGAATTCGAGCCAAACTTGGTAAACTATTGCCTGTAACTTTTAAGGTTTTAAAAGTTTTTTAATTTGATCCACGATACCTCGTAGTGAAATCCAACAAAGATGAAAATGAGCCGTTAAAAATTGAAATTGAAGCAAAAATGAAAACGATTAAAGCGATTTGTTGCATCATTTTTTTACATTGGCGATATCTACTTTGTTAGTACTGAAATTTCGTTAAAAAAATTTTTTTCCGTAACTTATAGTACCGGTCTATGATGCTATATGGGTTCTCACTTTGCAGTATGAGAACAGTTCATTGTAGAATATTTTATAATTAAGTACTATATCTGCCCATAGAACCACCTTAATCAGTCATATCACGCGGTATTCCTAAACTTCGAAACTTATAGGTATATCATTGAAATTCCGCTTGAAAAACGCTGACATCCCACATTCCATTATCGCAACAAAGTCAGCCGGCGTCTATATTCGCGGTACACAGACGTAGACATTGTTGCCGAACAGCCGAAACTACACACACGCGCGCAGCCGTACCGTAAATTTAATTACACGCCCGCGCACACGTGCAGCGGCAGCAGCTATTAAATTTGTGTCGCACTCCGACTACTCCCCCGCCTCCTGATTTATGGGGGTGGTGATCAATTGAATTTCACGAGCCGCGTTTATTGTGTTCGCCCGTGCAGGATTAATACAGCGTCACGAGGTCCTTGACGGTATATAAGTAAGTATACACGAGCGGCGGAAATATGCGTTCCCATTCCTCGGTCGTGTGTTTATTGCGACAGCCGCGTGTATAATGTGTCTTTTCTTCGTTATAGAGTTGGTGTGCCGTGCGGTATAGTATATACAAGCCAAACCTTTTTGTGTAAAATTTAACACGGTTTTTAAAAATTAGTCTGCTGCATCATCTCACATTTTTTCCCCACTCGGTCCATACCCTAATCTCACGTTTCCGTGGCGCAAGTTCGCGGTATTAGATATATCTGCTGCTGATAAGTGAACGCTGCAGCGCGGGCACGTTGCATCAGTATAAAACGAGTTGTGATGTGGCTGCTTCCGTTTGTGTATATGTATATACACGTTTTCTCTTCCGGACGGTGGAAAATTTTCGAACATCAGTATATGTACTTTTCTCCGATAGAAGTAATTTATATAGCTCGATATTTGTAGAAAAGCGACAAACATTCCAAAATATTGAACACCAATATTAGTCCAATACTAAATAATAGTCCTGCGTTATATATCTCTCGCCGCATTCCACAATCGCAGAAGACACTGATGCATCGCACCGATTGCGTTGTATATTTGTCGAAAGCTCCGCACGAAATCACGGGAAACCCGCAGGAGAAACGAGATCGATATTTCGCGGCAGTGTGTATAATGGTCTATAATATATATGCCCGGGCGCTTTGGGAAATTCTCTTATGAAAAATATAAGGAGAGTAAAGTTTTCTCTCGCCGTTGTTGTTGTTGTTGTTATGTCAATGATATGGTATTAGATTTGCGTTTTTTTTTTTGCTCGCGCGCTGCGGTGTGTGATGGATTGGCTTGGTTCCTATTCGAGCGCGTACGTACTCAAGTGAATTCAATTAATTAAAATGAATGCCCGCGGGACCAAAACAAGTTCTGGATTTAACCCTTTCATTCACAGAAATCTATATATAGGCACCCAAAATTGTTTTATATTTCTCATAATTTTTTTTTTATTAAAGCATATCCCTCATTTTTTTTGCATTTTCTGTTAGATAAATACTCAAGCTTGAGAAATATAATAATACTTTTCGGATTTATAATTGTTTATAATTGTTATAAATAAATTTATGGCAAAAAAATCATATTTTTGTGAATTTAATTTGTAACTCAAAGGGTTAAAAGAAACTTTGTACATTAAAATAGCTTTGAAAATGAAAACTTATATATTTTTTACGCACTTCGATACAAAAAACCAATTAGCATACATGTAAAGTAAGTGCAACCGCACGAATTCCGTTTTTTTTTTCTCCGAAGCAGCTAGTGTTATACCGCATTAGAAAATTCGCTCTGCATTGCTCCGCACGCACTTTCTATAAAACGAAAAGTAGAAAAAAACACGAATCTGTCGGTAAAATATTACTGTACGTATAATTAAAATAATACTACACACACCCCACATGAGCAACGGAGCGTTTTTCGAATTATTATTTGCCCGAGAAATACGAGGAGCAGCCGAGTTATAAAAGTCATGTGATGCATCTCTTTTTGGGGGGAAGAGGCAGCGGTGGGTTTCCGGAGGAAAAGTCTGGGGTTTCCCGAAAGCGGCAGTGTGATACGCCCATCTGTTTGTGTGTTTTCTGTTGTTGTTATTGATACGATTGAACATTTTATAAAAGAAGAAGACTAATATAAATATAGAATAAAAAGAACACGCACGTGTAGTGTCTCTAAAAACTTATCGATGTTTTATTCGGAACCCGTCTCGACGCCAAATTTTTAATCGCGTCGAGAAAGACAATACTTCGTAAATAAAGAAGTGATTCACCTCCGGATAACATAAATAATTCACGAATTTCCGAGGAAAAGCAATTGGAGCGTCGTCGCAAAGTTGCCGATTGTAATTGTTGAGGATCGCGTTACACTTATAACGAATGATCGCGCATGCAGCTCACGCTTTTTAAGAGAAAATGATTCAGTCCTTGATAAGGAGTCACGTTTCGCGAATATATAGTTTGTTAATTATTATTGAGTGATAAGATACAGGTTTTGTGGCTAATATTGTAAGAAGCGATATACGTAATCCCGGGTTAGTTTAATTTTAGCGCTTATTTTCACTGACCTGTTATTCTTTATCCAATATCGTCACATAATATAGATTATTGTGAATCACTATATCTTTCGAATAAATTAACTCTTTATCGAGGCTCAGAAGTTAAATCTATTATGTCGGCACATTTTAATTTTATCATTTTAACGGTTTACTATATAAGCAATAATACTTTCTATTTCGATGTGTATATATAGCCACACATTTTGGTCAGAAATACATCGCAACTTATCTCATTATATGCTGGATGCGAAGTACACACAAAGAAAACTCGTTTACAAAAGAAAATCAATGAAAACCTGCTTTTCGTAAAAACTCTGTTATTGCTCTTATTCGCAACTCGCGCCGTAGTCCTTCGAAATTCGAAGCTTTTGTATATAAAGGCTCCGACAACGAGTTTCACGATTCCGCGAATCCAGCATCGCTGGAAATATATATATAAAGGTTCTTCTCAGCGATACGCAGAAAGCATTTAAATAAGAAAAATAGCAATTTAGAAGTCGATCTTTTTCCAAAAGAGAGCATCGTAATATTATAGTATATTCTTCTATTCATGGAATTTTTACACTTTCAAGCTCTTCGGCTAAACACCTAAAAGTGTCATTACGCGCGGCACGAAGGCTGTAAAACATTCATACCCTGCGCTATATATGTTCCTGTAAATATTTACTCTGACTCTTATGAATAATATAACAAACGCGGCGGCTTGTCGAGCAATCTTGTCGTGACTTATCACTCCAGTAAAACGGTAAAAAACTTTACCCCATTTTGCAAACATTATAAAGCCGCAGCTCTCCTCTCGTTTTCATCACGCGCGACTCGTTTTCTCACAGGTGTGTGTAGGTATCCGTATCGATCCTCCTTCTCCGACCACACCTTCGCCTAAAAAACGACATGACAGGCGGCGCGACTGACCGTCGGCCGCGGAAAGAAAAGAACGAGGAGTGACCGAAGGCCGGCTTTCTCTATATATCTCCGGTGCGCGTGTACCCGCGAGGATCAACGTTTATGTTCGTTATTTTCTAGAATGGTTCGGAAAATGGTGCATATACAGTTTTTTGTTCAAAGTAATATAAACGAAGTTAACAGATCTCCACCACTAGCATCACGCACTAACGGAAATTCACCGCACGCACTCTCTTGGTATACGCCAGCGCCTCGGCTCCTGCTCTCCTCTTACAAGTGCACTCGCGCGCGCGCGCACACGACGCCGGAAAATCTCGAGTGCGCGCGCACCGGCACAGTAGTGTACGCGGCCGGAATTCCCCGCGGGAGATATCGTCGTGTGAGATCCATGGCAGGCTTTTGTTTTCTGTTATATATATATATATAGGCGTGAGCGCGATGCGTTGGGGTATATACGTGTGCTTTTTTTTCAAGGGGGAAAGGTTATTTTTTTGTTGGTGAGAACAGGATGGATGGAATGTGTTTTTTGTTGAATGGGATTGGAAAAATTCTATAAAGATGAAATACGAGAATGGTGGAAACGTTTTACTCTGAATAAGTTTATAGCGCAGTTAATGGTAGAATCATGATAAATTGATGATGGTTGAAGCTGATGTTTTTAAATAAACTTTTAAAAAACCCCATCCTTGGTAGTATAAGGCCATCAGCTTCTACCATCATCAATTTTACTCTGAATATGACAAATACCCAGAGCACTGGACTGAAAGGTATATACTTCGTTATAAATATAACTAGATGGATTTAGGCGATACACTCAATCACAATTGTCACGTCCGAAAATTCAAGGCACTAACAAAGCTATAATCAAGATGGCCGTGTATCGCTTGTCGATTGGAAGAGGGTGTGCACATACACGTGTCGGTACAAAGCATTGCGAATGAATCGCCATTATCTCTATTAGAAATAATAAGCGGGTGTGTAAACACAGCGAAGCCGTACTCTGCGATTAATTCTCAACGTAGGTATATATGTTGTGGTATATTGTTGTTGCATGAGGTTCTTCAAAATAAGAAATTCGTGATTACAGGCGTTTAACGCGGTCTCGCTAAATTTTGAAATAGCAAATTGGTGGTTCGCTTTGCAAATTGAAAACACTATTCTTAAATTAGCTCATTTTATACTGGGTAATGTTTATAAAAATTTGAAAAATTCATTAATAAGTAGTATTCAAAGTGCATTACTATTGCATTTCAAATTATATAAATAGTCAATGTGTTATAAAAAAGTCTATTCAAAGTGACTTTTTTAACAAAATATCGACATTTTAGAAACAGATATCGCCATCCTGGTAGAAAATAACCCAACCAAAATGGCTTAACGGACGTTCTCCGGCTCAACTTCATCAATATCGCAAAAATTGTGATCTAAAAATATTATTTATGATGGAAACCCTTTATGAGTCTCTCTGTACACTACTCTAAAAATAATAAAAAATGACGGTGTAAGAAAAAAGGTGCCAATACGATATTTGAAATAAATACTACTTACACGGTATGACTATATATATAGATATACAAATAACATGGTAGTTTTTCTTTATGTCGCTATGTCTCTGAAATTAATAACGCTTGTCATATTGAAAATTATATCATATTATTCCACTCGATTTCTAGTTTTATATATCACCGTTGAAAAAAAATCACAAAGAAAACTTTTTTTACAGTAAATTAAAATGTAGATAGGGATCCCATGTTAACGCTGAAACTTTGAAATCAAATATTTTTATTTTAAATACCGCTTTGGACGTGGGGCTTTGAAGCATGTACTAAGGACTAAAAATCAAACATTTTCTGCAAGTTTCACGAAAATCACAAAAAAATCCTTTTTCGGAGACTGTCCTTAACTGCAACGGCCAATCTTTTTGGCCAACGAATAACAAAAATATTGACGAATGGTTGGCCAGTGGATGGTGAACTATCGATACTTAAAATCATCGGATACATTTAATCGGAATCATGCGGATACATTGGAAGGCCGAGAGTATATAAGACGTATAATTCAACCGTTCAAGTGAGTCTTTACGAAGAGTCTGAATTACAAGGCTTGCCTTGTTTTTGGTATCCCCCTTTACATAGGGGGCTTAAAATTTTACGCAATATCTGCGTGAAAATACGTGAAATAATTTTAATAATAAAACATAAAAAGATAGATGCCTGGTACCATGTCAGGTCACATGCTAAACATGTTCCTAGAACGTTACCGATGTCACCATCGGTAACTGTATGGCGTACGTCGTTGCAACGTTTCCTTCACGTGGAAAAATGTACCACAAATATTTTAAAATATTTCTTTAACGTCGCATTGACGTTCCTAGAACGTTTTTATTGATCCCATTGTTGCTCGTACGTTGCGAGCACGTTGCTCCGACGTATGCAGAGCATCCAAGAAAGTACCGAAAAACCTATTGTGTTCGTCATAAAAACGTTCTTGGAACGTTCTAAAAACAACGTTATTTTATCAATGTTCTAATATTGTTTACTCAACGTAGCGATATTATTTTTCATTTGCTCGTCGAACCATTATTTCGTTTCAGGAACGTTACAGGAACGTTATGCATCAACCAAATTGCGGACATTTTAACGTTCTAGTAACGTCGCAGGAACGTCCTAAGAACTTTCGGCCGGCACGTTCTTAAGTACTTACAAAAACGTTCTTGGAACGTTCCCAGAACGAAATGTACTATGTGAGTAACTTTCTCGGTTTTGAATAATATTGAATTTTTTCCTTCGGCAAATGTGCATGAAATTACGTAAGGAACAAAATGAGACCTTCAAAACTAAAATCGATTTATAAATAAAAAAAATGTCAGTATTTTATCAATAATTGTTTGTGGTGATGATATCTGTTTTTAAAATATCGACATTTTGTTCAAAAAGTTTCCTTACTCATGTTACACTTTTCTTATAATACATTGATTATCTATATCATTTTAAATAAATAAATCACATTACAACTACTGCCTTATATAGCGTATAGAACTTCAAGTCTACATACCAATGTCTTAAATATCTAATTTATGATTCATGTGCTCAAGCATCTGTTCCAAGTCGTTTAAATAAGGAGCTCCGACGTGTACATACATCAAACTAATCATTTCATATTAATTAAAATTAAATGTAATTAAAAAATTTTTGATATAAAAATCATTTTCACAATTTTGCTTCTCTGTTATAACGTAAAAACTAAAATGCATGTCAAGCTGGCTAAAATGAGTCGCATCGCAATTCCGTTTCTGATTGTTAGTATAATTATTTTAGGAGACCAGTTTACGCAACGTCTTGAAACCATTCTCGAGTTTAATTGCGAGGTTTTTCATTCCTTCTTTGCTCTTTTAACTGGATGAGACGCAGAAAAAAAATGCAGTATAGTTAGGCTCTATTATGACATAATATATATGGCGCGTTGTACAAATAACGTCGTCTTGCAATTATGCGACCTTCGAATGGTTCTTCAAAATTATTATTCATACCAATAATTTTGCGTTATCGTTGTCATCTGAACATTTTTAATTTTAGCTCGTCATTATTCACTGAACCTTGCTTTACGTAAACCATTTATTATATTTGTATTCATAATTAATGTAATTTAACTTAATTTTAGAACCTCATTTTACACAACTGGCGCGATAATAAAATAAATGAGTACCTAATAAAACCGTCTAATTCTTGAGTTTAACTAAATTTACGACCGTTCGGAAAAAAGTGTTCTATAGGGGAAAAAACTTGCGATGGTTTCTGAAATTTAAATCGGTAGAGCGCTTTAATTTAATAAATATATAACGTGCAATAAGTTATTTGTCTACGCCGCAAGATCATCGATTGTTTATACTTGTTTCATGTTTTTTCTTTATTTTCATGTATATTTTGTCAAAAAATGCGCATATCGACTTTTTATAAAATAGTAATATTTTTACAAAATATTCAGAGTATTACATTTTTTGTAAGATTAGATTTCTAGAAATATAATAGAATTTCATACCATAGAATTCATTACGAAAAAATCGTTTCGAAATTCTGACGGCAATAGCCAGTTGTATAAATTCCATATTTACCATATAATTTTACATCTTTTATGCATACACTGCCGTAATAATGCCTTCATAAATTTCCTCGTATTTGTATTTCTTCGTACGTTAGGTACATATACAGGGTGTGTCAAAAGTTCCGGGACGGCCAGTTATCTCAGCGGGAATGCATTTTCGGAAAAAATGTTTCATACAAAAGATGTAGGATTTTTCCCTGGCTATCTGATGGTGACCTTGAATTTGACCTTGGGCTTGACCTTCAAGGTCGTTTGAAGGTCAAGTCGAATTTTTTAAATGGGAACCCTCCTTTTTTATTGCGCAAACCGAAAGAGGGAAAAATTCTCTTTCCAACGATATAAGACACATACGCGGTCAAATGTGATCTAGAGGTCGTTTCAAGGTCAAGTCGGTAAAATGAGGTCAAATTGATCTTGGGCAGTCCAAAGCATGGAAACTAAGGGCGTTGGGAAAAAACTTTCCATACGAAAGTTTCCGCAAATCGAATGGAGCATCTGATGGTGACCATGAATTTGACCTTGGGCTTGACTTTCAAGGTCATTTAAAGGTCAAGTCGAATTTTTTTAATGGGAACCCTCTTTTTGTTGCAGAAATGCGGGAAAACTTACCTTTCCAGGGGTGTAAGATACATACGGGGTTAAAAGTGAGCCGAAGGTCATTTGAAGGTCAACGTTCTTATACTCCGATCATCTGGACACCCCATCGAATTTCGTGTATCAGGGCGTTAAAAAACATTTTTTGTGCAAACGTTTCTGGATCAAAACCCAGACCTGGGACCTGGCTAATCACCGCTGACCTTGGAACGACCTTGGGTCGACCCAACGGGGCAAACCGACCCCAGATACGGGTTCAGCGACCCCGAAAATCCATGGGCCCGTGGTTTCAAGCACCTTCTGCAATTCCTTCTGGTTTGACCTTGGAACGACTTTGGGTCGACCCAACGGGGCAAACCGACCCCAGATACGGGTTCAGCGACCCCGAAAACCCATGGGCCCGTGGTTTTAAGCACCTTCTGCAATTCCTTCTAGTTTGACCTTGGAACGACCTTGGGTCGATCCAGCGGGGCAAACCGACCCCAGATACGGGTTCAGCGACCCCGAAAACCCATGGGTCCGTGGCCCGCATTTCTGCAACAAAAAGAGGGTTCCCATTCAAAAAATTCGACTTGACATTCAAATGACCTTGAAGGTCAAGCCCAAGGTCAAATTCAAGGTCACCATCAGATGCTCCATTCGATTTGCGGAAACTTTCGTATGGAAAGTTTTTTCCCAACGCCCTTAGTTTCCATGCTATGGACTGCCAAAGATCAATTTGACCTCATTTTACCGACTTGACCTTGAAACGACCTCTAGATCACATTTGACCCCTTATGTATCTTATATCGGTGGAAAGAGAATTTTTCCCTCTTTCGGTTTCCGCAATAAAAAAGGGGACTTCCCATTTAAAAAATTCGACTTGACCTTCAAATGACCTTGAAGGTCAAGCCCAAGGTCAAATTCAAGGTCACCATCAGATAGCCAGGGAAAAATCCTACATCTTTTGTATGAAACATTTTTTCCGAAAATGCATTCCCGCTGAGATAACTGGCCGTCCCGGAACTTTTGACACACCCTGTATATTGTTATGACAGGCCAAAGTTTTCCATATATAGGACTTCCATAGAAGTTTGGAGAAAGCTACGTGCTAATGAATCGATTTCTTTTTTCCTTTTTTTATAATTTCGTAATATATGTTTTATTTCTATAACGAGTTGAACCGCTTGCTTTTATTTAATACCTGGTTAAAATATCGCGAAGATACGTCAAATATTGAATTTCAATTGAAAATTAAAATGCACAACAGAGCGTATACATCTGATATCAAACTCGACGCTACACACAAGAGGCGCGGCTGCCGGGGGCGCGGCACTGATATCGGAAAAACGGGAGCGGAAAATTGAAAAAAATTGTTCGCACGCGCTCGCTACATCCTGTTTCATCGAGTTGAAAAAAAAAAGGAATTCTTCGAAATCAATTACACGTGGGATATACAGCGTTTGTGTATCGAGATTTTAAAGACAGTGCGGGACTTTAATTGCGAAGAATTATGCCCGCGCGGGTATATAAGAATACGTTGGAGTTGGAAGTCACGTGCCGATAGCGGTTGTGTAGCTGAGGAATTACGTTTTTTGAAATATGCACGGCGATTGGATTTGATAGACCAATGACTGGCAGAAACGTCGAGCTTTAATTTACTGCACTTTTTACACTCAATTAATGGTATATCTTTGCGTTTTGTTTGATCATTCTTCTTTTCAATTATATTTATTTCACTTTCGAGAAATTGCAGTTTGTTAAAATAGTAACGTATACTCACATCCGTTAATTTGCATTATACTGCTGTATATAACCGGTATTCTCGAAGCACAAGAAATTCGCATAATAATGAAAATACTTTTACTTTTCTGATTCGTTAAATTTTTATGCAATTATTTCACTATAATCGCGCGCTGTATCAATTTGAAAATATACAAACGTTATTCCCGGAAAGAACCTTATATCCGAATCCGCGACCAATTTCGAATTCGCGGAACAATTTCGGATTCCGAGTAATTTGTAATAAAATACGCTAATATATAATCACACTTTTTAATAAACGCATATATGTATAGGTATAATATTTCTCTCCGTTGAAAGTTTCGAAGGGAATAAAGGCGCGAAGACGCAATCATCAAGTCCATGCAGTGCTCAGCGCGAACAATTGATCAGTATGTGGACAGGCGGGAAATTTTTTGTCCTCCGCGGCCAAAGACGATTTTATAAAACATGCGCGCGCGGTCGGCACGTGTCGCGATATTTTTATATTGCACGCGCTCGATCCTCTCGTTTGATTCAGCGCGTCGTTGTGAAATCTATACATATAGCAGCGCTTTGGGGGTCTTGTATTGAGGATTGATTTCTATTTTGAAATTTTGTTGTTGTTCGTATTTTATATGTGTGGGTTTTCACCTTTGTAACCGTGTTTTGCGAAAACATCGCTATTTTAAAAAAAAAAGTTTATTGAATTTCACGCTATACAGCCCTAGTGAAAAAATATCGAAGAAAATGTAATCAAAGAGGTTGTGTATATTGATGCTACACCGTCATCCGTGGAAATATTTGCCCACTTTATTTCCCAGTAAGTCAGTTACAATCAATCATTAAAATCACATCATCTCGAGTATATAATACGTCCGCTGCATTCTTATCTAAGCGAAAAAAGAGAAATGCAAAAGTATATATAATAAAGTTCGGTCATTGGATATATTGCGGCCGAAGATGTCACAAAGAGAGTAGGAAGCAGATTAACGTACAACGATGATAAGAAGTTGATTCGCGCCCCACACATCATCTCTCGATGACGCTACCGGTTTTTTCGTCGCTGTGTGTGATGAAAGAGAAGATTTGGGTATTTCCCGTGCGATTGTGTTTTTGTACATACACCAAAAATTCTGGTTCCTTATATGTTTTTTTATATGCATATACACATTCATGCAGTCATTCGTTGCGAATTTGAAAGTTTCGTTTTAGGATGTAAGTAATATATATATATAGGGATGACGAGCAATATATTCTGCGATCGCGATCGGCTTGGTTTTATTGTTGCGCAATGTAGCTTGTAAGTGGAAATATATGAAATCGACGTTGCGCAAGAATTCATATAGTGTATGCGTGGCGATCGTTATAGCTCGATCGGTAAAAAATCTAATTTGTGCGTACATTATTCATCGGGTGTGATTGTGTGAATAAGATTGTCGTATACAATTGATATTGCGCTACGACGTTTCGCGCGACGTCGATGACGATGCCATCGGTATAGATGTCATTGGTTGAAAAAAGATTACACTGTACGTAATAAAGAAGAAGGCATAAAGTTTACTTTATGTGTCATGGATTCAAAGAATAATACGTACAGTCAGATGATTAGTTTATAATTATGTGTACCGTGAGGAATCTAACATATATGTGCAAATCCGCGGACTACAGACAACAACTGGGGTACAAAAACGGAAAAAATTTTTTTTGAGGGCACACCTACCACACAAGGTTTTTTCGGTTCTTTGGGGGTCCTCCAACATGAAAATACTCGTGAACACTCATTATCCGTTGCCAAACTTTTTTGCCGACGAAATCAATTTTTCTTATGGAAATTTATAACATGGGAAAAATGGACGAAAAGTAGTCATTGGTGATTAACCAATAGTAAACTATTGAAGAGGCCAAACCAAATTCTACAAAAAAGCGATTAAAGTTGAAGAATAGAGCTTTAATTTGAGATGAGAATCGTTAAAATCGGTCGATTCTGTGCAAAGCTAGGTGAATTTGAAAATGGCGAATATAATGACGAAAATGAGCGATTTTTTTCAAACCCACATAATTCTTCAAATTTTTGTCATTTTTCGCTATTTTCAACTTCACGTAGCTTTGCACAGAATCGATCGATTTTAACGATTCTCATCTCAAATTAAAGCTCTATTCTTCAACTTTAATCGCTTTTTTGTGGAATTTGGTTTGGCCTCTTCAATAGTTTGCTATTAGTTAATCATCAATGGCTACTTTTCATCCATTTTTCCCATGTTAAATTTCCATAAGAAAAATTGATTTCGTCCGCAAAAAAGTTTGGCAACGGATAATTAGTGTTCACGAGTATTTTCATGTTGGGGGACTCCCAAAGAACCGGAAAAACCTTATGTGGTAGATGTGCCCTCAAAAAAAATTTTTTCCGTTTTTGTACCCCAGTTGTTGTCCGTAGTCCGCGGATTTGCACATATGTGTGTACCACAATGTCGTTGATAATATTGTGTTTTATTCAAAGTTTGAATAAGACAATCCCTAACAGGTTTTAAAACCATTAATTAGACGCAAAATACGTGCCTCTGTCGTCTAAAATATCGAAAAATCCTTTCAAATGCCCATACAACACCAACGTAATACATACATAAAAGGAGTTTCCAACGACTTCGCCGATATTATTAACAGACGAAAAAAAAAGAATTCTATCGCGGAAAAGACGTGTGATTGTGTGTACATATTATACACACACACATACACACACGCGCAGATCGGAAGCGGAGCATGACGAACGCGCGGAGGACAGAGTCGCGGCTCGTTTCGCGGATTCCAAGCCGATGATTATATTCTCGCGCGCACAAAGAATTACAGTGTGTACAACGCGTGAGTCAGGAGAGCGCTTTACGAGGATATATACACCCACAAGTGGTAATATAATTAGAGATATAACGAAGATTTTATATTTTCAATTGAAAAAGAATCTCAGAAAATGTATAACCGCTACATATCGTCGCGAAAATCTCGCAGATAATAGCCCCGTTCATAAAAGGCACACAACGGCCGGCTCTCGGGTTTCCTCCACAAAGAGGCGGCATTCAGTTGTAAAAAAAGCGCTGATGACATCAAAACAACTCTCAGTCTTTCCCGGCCGGTAATCACCTTGATATACCCGCGGAGATAAGCGCCAGAGTATCCTTCGATCCGAATTTCGTGCTTTATAATTGCGAAACGCATCAGAGATAAGTTGTCGATTATTTGGCTGATTATGATTATTATCGACGTATATAGTATTGTTATCATTTAGCGCAGTGGTCAACTTGTGGTATATTACGCTGGTTAGTTGAGTGCTCGGGCGAGTAATTGGAAAGGATTCGATGCTAATTGAATCTGAAATTACCCTCGTGCAGGTACGCAGTTCTTATACACCGAGAAATATTCCTAACATCAACTATATCGTATTATAGCGGGATTTTCAAAATCATACATCATTTACGAAACCAAAAAAGAACATAATATTCCCCAGAACATGGCAATGATGCACACGCCGCGCACTTTCCGCTTTCTAGTGCATTCAATTCACTCTCGCGTGAAACCCGCGTCGGCGTATATAGCCCCAAACCGTTCATTATATTGGTTTTCGATTTCACGCAGCGCGAGGCCACAGACGAAACACGTCCAGTCATCGGAAAAGTGTCGCGTGTCTCAGCGCGCGGGTGTAATAATGGAGAATTTAATAGGACTAGCGTTAATCAGCGCGATACGCGCGCCACTGTTTCGTCTTTTGTTTCTCTCCTTTAGAGATTCGAGACGGATTCGATTATTCGAGATTTCGAGATCGTTCGAGGGCAAAATAGATTATCTCGAATGCTCAATTTATATAAGGGACAATTTAAATAATAAGGGACAACGGCCCAGCTCGCGAGAGCGCGCGAAGTCTATAAAGAATTTTGGGAAAGCGCATAGTTGTGGGCATTGATTGTGCTCCTCCCCATTTATATTTTTCCAAAATAAAAAGAAAACAAAAAAAAGGAAAAAAAATAAAATACCTCCGATGGAAATGGAAAATGTATATAAATGTAAAAAGCTGTATATAAATGTAAATAAGTGTATGTAAAAGTTGTAATTGGAACATTTTTTACATTTACATACGTTTATATACATTTATATACGTTTTTTTACAGATATTTACACTTATTTGCGGTTACTTACAGATTCATACATTTATATACATTTAAATACATTTATATGCACTTTTTTAAGTTTTATGGAAGTGTATATAAATGTATATAAATGTAAAAAAAATACATATTCATTTTTAAAATTGTGACGTTTAATGCGTAAAAATAAAAAATATAGTTTCGTAAATAAGTATAAATTTATGTAAAAAAACGTACATATCCCTAATAAAACATAACGTTTAAAAAACGTTTTTAAAACATGGTTTGTAACACTTTGTACCGTTTTTGAAAACCCGTTTTAAAAACGTGTTTAAAACGTGGATAAGGTCCGCTTTTTGAAGGATTCGCACGTTTTTAAAACGTTTTAAGAACGTCTAAAAAATGTCTTTAAAACATTTTAAAACGTTTATATGATGTAGCTAATTCTATAGTTCTTAGTTTTAGGAAACGTGTCAAAAACTTTTTTATGACGTTGTCCAAACTTGCCAAACTGATCCTGGACCTTTGCAGTTACGTTTAAAAAACATTTTAAAAACGTTTTTGAACTATTATAAAGAAAGTAGTCCATACAAAATGATAAACGTTTTTAAAACGTTTTTGAAACGTTTATAAGGACACTGTTAATAAAAAAAAGAAATTTAAAATGAGAGCATCAAACTTCGATCACCGCCTCCCGTACCCACCCACCCTTATTCCTTGACTTTGACTTATAACCTAAACCAAACATTTTTACCCATGTATGGTCGTGCGCCACCTATCGATCATAGTTGTATTACGAAATGCGTTTCGCAGGTGTATTGCGAATGCTTTAAAAAGCTTTTTTTGAAAAACGTTATAAAATATTTCAAAGAACGTTTTAAAAACGTTTTTTAAACGTTTCGGTTCTAATAGGGATAAATGTAAATAAACGTAAACGCGTGTTCCAATTATACAATATTTATATATCCACTTATTTAAATTTATATACGTTTTTTTACAAAAATATACACTTATTTACATTTATATACTTTTTCCATTTCCACGGCACCCTTTACATCGATACACTGTCAGATAGTCCATACACCCTAAAGCAGCAGCGGCAGCCTCACCTAGTTCAATTACACCCCCATCCATCACCGCTCCCAACCAACAAAACACACCCATCAGCTGATTCACGGCGGCGGCAAGTATATAAGTACGCATGCACTCACCGCAGCGGTTCTCAACCGCCGGAGGCACGTTATACACATCACCTTCTGCTGAAAGGACTCTCGCGGCTGAAAGCTGTCTTTATGTCGATGCGCGCGGCGACTCTATTTTCGTATACATCGACGCACGCGGAGTTCTGCGAAGGTTGCCGAGATAAAGAAGAAGGAGACGCGGACGTTCTCCCACGACGATTAATTAGCCGCGGTGATGTTTTTGGCCGAAGTGATATACATTTGGAGGTATAGAAGAAAAAGAATGAGTTTTTATTCAGCGATAGGTATCGCGTAGGTTGTGAATGGGTCTTTTGAAAATATAAAGTGAGTGTAATATTATTAGACGAATGAAGTATTAATGTAATGCATAATATGTCTTTTCGTGTTCCGTAAGAGAAAAAAAAGAAGAAACGCCTACGATATACAGCTCAACGCAGAACTGTATATAGCGCGCGCCTTCTCGTATCTGATCCATCATTCCTGAGGTGAAAAGCACCATCACGCACACCGCGTCGGATGGAAAAATATAATTGCCGTGTCATACTCGTCGATCGCGTATATGTATAAATCAATATCTAACCGAATTTCGTGGCATAAAATATGTATATGGAGTGTTATATAACGGAGACGTTAAGTGTGCGACGCTTATTCGCTCGTGTAATATATATATATATATGAAGATGAATCACACACGTCGTTTATATACTTTGTGTGTAATATGCTGTTGCATATATAGTGCATCTGATAAGCCGGGAAAACCGCCGTTATCGCGCGAGGAAGTAGTATAAGCAGTTGACGTGGCGGGTATATTAACGGAACCCGGCGATTGTTGTTGTTGTCGACGTGCGGCAACGGTTTATCAAAACTATATAGTTTTGGTGGTATCCCGAATGGAAATAATAATCGTACAACTATGTTACAATCTAGTATATTATTGTAAATTCTCGCACCATTTGGTACGTTTCGGTACGTTTTGATTAAGATTCGAACATTTGTACGGGATCGTACGTAAATAATCGTACGGAAATGAATGCCAGGGTACTCGAAGGTACAGCCTCGTACAGAAACCTACAGAAACTTACATATGCTGAGAAAAATTATTTTTTGTCTCAAAAAATTTCTTGCCTAAGCGTGCCGAAACGTACGGAAACGTACCAAAACGTGCGGAAACGTACCCTAGCGTACAAAAACGTACGAAAATGTAGGTCGATGTACGTGAATATACGGTGTTGTAAAGAAAATTATGAGAACTTGAAATATACTGAAAAATATTTGTCATTTCAAAAGTTTTTGTAGAATAAAAATTTTCGTAAAATATTACATTTTACAATTCCGTACGTTTACGTTATGTTATCGCATGTTTCTGTAAGGTCACGTATGTTGTTGTACATTGCTTTACGTTTTCGCACGTTTTGGTACATGTCAGTAGGTTTGGGTATGTTTCGGTACGTTTCGGTACCTTTCAGTACGTTTTGGTGCGTTTCGGTACAAAAATATTTATACCACTCTAACCTCAAAATCATAACTTTGATATGATTTTTCGGCGCTCGTGGTATAAAATACCGTTCGAAACTAGTGCGTAAGTCGATTATTTAGGTGGTGTGACTTCCCCACCCGTGTCGAAATGTACTATTGCATATTGATACATTCATTTGGTACATACAAGTTGTTTCCGTTCATTTTCGTACGTACAAGTATGTCACTGTACGTCACCGTACGTTTCTGCCAGTTTACGTACGATTCGATACAATTTGGTACGTTTTGGTAGGTTTTCATATAAAATGTCGGAATCTTAATCAAAACGTACCGAAACGTACCGAATCGTACAGAAAGGTACAGAAACATAGCGACACGTAAAGGAACGTGCCGAAACATACGATAATTTACATTGTAGTGCCGTTTATTTTTTCCATTCGGGATGGAAGAAAGACGTTTATGAACTTGAGAAAATGTTTGATTCGTTGTAAGAATGATTGGTAGGTGCCGGCTGTGTGATTCATTCGGCTTTATTTGTTAAGAGTGTCTAGTAAGTATATGAGCTGTATTGAATGAAACATGCAGTTGAGTGTATACATGTATATATTGAGCGAGATTGCAATTCGCGGCTCTAAATAAAAATCGCGATTCAACGTTGGCAGCCGTGAGGTGGGTTTCGAGCGGTTATGCAATGGTAGAATGGTAATCTTCGATATATATGTGTAATCGCTTTTATCTACGACGTATCATTGTTTTGAGCTGCAAACGTGCAGAGGAATTCCATGCGTATATACTATATTATATAAACAAGATTACGAACTATTTTTGAACGATATTTCATTCATTGATATGATACTTCGTTTTTCGATGTTTGCGATAACCACGTAAATTGATAAATATACTTTATTATGATTGACAAATATTAAAGAAACATCGACAAAAATTGTAAATTTTGCCAAGGTATGAAATTTACGATTGATCCCAAAGCAGTAATAAAAGCACAATTCAGAAAAAATATTAATTCCTATCAAGATAAAAAATGCAACGAATTCTGGCGCGCATAAGCCCAACATCGCGTTTCGCGACAGGTGGAACGTAAAACGAACCGGAAAATTTTCACGACAATCGTACGCGAATATAGTCGCCGGGGGTGGTTACGCAAGTTGAGACGAATATTCCCGGGTCAAGTTCGGCGCGTGTGACATTATAATAGATGCGCCATCTGCCGGTGCAGCTTTGTACCTCCGGATAGAGGTATGTATCCATTGAGTAAGTCAGTCGGCACTGTCGGCAGTCCGTTTATCGTCGAGTATATGTATAAAGTGAAGAGTTTCTTTATGGGAGGTTTCCGTCGTTGCTTTCAGCCGATAAGTTGGGCTGTTGGAAGCTTTGTTGTTGGTTTGCTTCGCTAGAGGGATTTTGTGAACGATATACATAAGGTAGCTTTTTTTAATTTAAAGTTTTATTTGTGCGCCGTTTTGTGGGTTCATGTAATAGTTCTTGTAATATTATATTAAATTAAATTCTTACGAATTTAAATTTCAATTAATGTCTGATATTTAATAGTTTCGTTTTTTTTTCTAATCTTAATTTATTCATGTAATAATTATAGACTAATATACTCATCTTTATATTAACTTCAACATTATTATAAATTTTTATAAAATATTATCAAATAGTATTCTAGTAAATTTTCCCCTTACATTACCGGTGGTACTTGAATCACGTGATTCTGCGTTTTAATAACTCCTACAAATCTTCACAAAGGTGATTAGAAAAATTGAATATTTTTCTTAACGGGGTTCCATAGTCCTACCATTACCGACCGAGCAATTCACACAGTTTCAAGCTGATTAAAAATAAAATACGTCGAATCACAAAAAATCAAGAGAACACTTCGCTGCGGTTTTGAACGTTCTATCATCCATTAAAAGTTTGGAGTCGAAATATCAAGTTGTTTTTGCAAAAACTTTGAACGAAACCGAATTTTGTTTTATTCAAAGTTTTTGCAAAAACCACTTAATATTTCGACTTCAAACTTTTACTAGGTGATAGAACGTTCAAAACCGCAGCGAAGTGTTCTCTTGTTTTTTTGTGATTTTACGTATTTTATTTTTAATCAGCTTGAAACTGTGTGAATTTCTCGGTCGGTAACGGTACGACTATGGCACCCCCTTAATAACGCTGTATTCTAGGCCATTTTATATTAGAACTTGTCCACAATTCTTTAAACATTAATCGTATTTCAAGTAGGTACACTAAAGGTAATTACTAAAAAAAATTAAATATATTTTTCTCCGTAATGCTGTATTCTGGAACATTCTATTAGAACTTAGCAATTAACAATTCTTTAAAAATTAATCGTATTTAAGTACCTACCAATGTCAATCGTTATTAAATTGTAACTTCTCTATTTGTTCAATTTATTTTATTTACAACTGACCGACCGAAAGTAAAAATAATTTATTCAAAATAATAGTTTTGCGTTAATATAATTTATTACACATCGATATAATTGTTTGAAATATTATTCGAACTCACAATCAGTATCCTAACTATATATCTGCATAAAATGCAACGAACGAAATTCCTCAGTTATCGAAGTAAAAAAGGTGTATAACATTGGAGGAGTAAGTACAACTACAATAAACCAACACACAACCAATATATCTTCAATAAAAATAAATTTATTTGTCATTGATATGAATCGCTTAACTATATATACTAACGATACTTCATATAATTACTGCAGTAACAAAAAAGAAACGAAGTAGGCGCAAACCTCTCCAACAGTGGACAACTACTTACACATCGCGCGAAAAATAAAAAGCCTCTCTTTACATACTTTCGTCGCCCACCTTCTCACCTTCTTTCCTCCATCGCCCACTACCTTCCCCCATCTACACATCCTTTCATTTTTATACATATACCTAATTCGCTACTAATGCGCCCGGGCAAGTCGTACGATTGTCGCTTTGTACTCTCTGTGTCCTAAACTTTATCATAATCCCTCGCCGCGAATACAACAAACCTCGCGCCCGGGCGCCGTGTACATACTATCGGTAAACGTCGTCGTCATCATTATCTCTCTCTCTCTCTCTCTCTCTCTACAATACGCGAGTCACACACTTCATATCACACAATATCGCGTATCGCGAAGAGACGAAAATCCTAAGAGATTACTCGCTTCGACTCACTCATTCGCACGCATTCACACATATCGCAGTGGCTAGCAGTAGAGGCCATTGCCCTGCACCTCGACGACGACCTTCCGCACGTACTGGACGGCCTTGTCGCCGAGGCCGAGACGCGGTACCTCGCGCTCGAAGTCCTCGAGTGTCACGGCGCCGGCCAGGTAGCCGTTCAGCTTCGCGCAGACCGGCAGGCTGCGCAGCTGCTCCGGGTTCTTGATGCCCAGCGCGTCCAGTAGGAACCTGTGGCCCTGAAGCCTGTACTTCTGGTGGTAGCTGTGGAGAAAGGTTGACGAAAGGTTAACAACATTCTGGTTTATTCATCTCTTGTTGTGTATGTGAGAATTCATTTCAAAGTAAATATCGTGATCTCGATAATAGTACAATATACCCGTGCAAAGATTACTGGCTTTCGCACGTGTTGCGTTTACTATTTTTTATAACTGAGCGCGTGAAATTCTACGTTAAGTGCCTGTTCAGCGTGCGTAAAGTGTCCGGATTTCTTTCACGAGTACGTAAAGTAAATAATTTACGCACTGAGTGCGTGGAGAACTCACTTTACGCACTACTTCACGCACCGAGTGCGTAAAGTAACCACTTTACGCACTAGTGAAAAAAGGGGGTACTTTACGTACGCTAAACAGGCATCTAAAGTCGAGTTTTACGCGCTCAGTTATAAAAAAGATATTACAATATTGCTTTCTTCCATTCGGCGGCAGTTACACAATCGAGAATCAGTATGAATGAAGCGGCCGACGGATTACGATTATTCAAATGATACAGTAAGTGTACACGAGTTTTCGAGTATCTCGCCGGTTTAATAATAAAACATGTGCTTCGTAATCTGTGTGAACTGCGGCCGCTATCTTGTTGTGTCTGCATGGGTACACTTAGTAAATAATCGACATTTGAAGTGACGAGATGCTAAATTGATGATTTCGAATGGGAAAATTCTCATGCAGAAGTGTGCATTGCACCAAAGTATACTACATTTTCGTATCTATATAAACAATCAAGACAAGTTTTATCGATCGTATCAAGAATTAATCGGCCACCGAAAGGGAAACAAAATTTAGCCCTATTCCGAAGTAGAAAAGTTATCGAGTTATCGAGTGTAATAGAAAAAAAAACAAAATTTGCGATTATCCCTTATCAAAGAAGCGACAGAAAAAAAAAGAAGAGAATCCACCCAGAAGTTTTCGAATCCTCTTGACGATCGTGCGCATATTTAGTCAAGCCGCGCGATCCCGCAGAACTGAGCGGGTCGGATTACGCAAAATTAAGGCGATTACATATTTATCGAGACAGCTGAAAACGCATTATACCTCAATTGCACGGTAGTTGAGTTCAAGTGGCGGTTATGTTCTCATTCCGCCCATTAAACTCACACACATTCCTTTTAATTGCAAGAATAAGTTATAATTGGCCGATCTATAACGATTCGCGCGAATCAATTACTGTCACACACACGTACTTCGTAGAAAAAGTATAATATTTGACCGATCAATCATACACTTAATAAGCCCAAGCGTCGACTCGATTATTAACTCTAATCCCGACGCAGCAGCAATTAGTTTTCAACGTGACGCCTCCTTCGAACGAGCTCCTCCACTGAATGTTAATCGCGGGCTCAAGAGATAACAATCGTCATTGTTGCGATTCACGTCCCGTCATCGGGAGCAGCGTGTGTAAGTGCCGGTGATAAGGATGGCAGTGTGTCAGTGCCAAGTGCCCATCGCGCATATCGATAAGTACTTACATACCCAAGTCCTCGGATCATCCGCGATCGTATATATATATATTATACTCGCTACGAAATTTTTGTATATTTATTCGCGAATGCTATTGAAATTGAAGGGCCGGATGCAATAAGGGGGTTAGCGCTCGAAAACCCGTAAAAGTATTGTCCAAGTGACTAAATTTTGAATGTAGCCAAATTAATTTTTAAAAAATATCACCTTGTAGGGAATGAAAAGAAGTATTTTTACCTAGAAGGAATTTTTTTTATTCGACTTTCTTTTTAATATAAAAATTAAAAACTGAACATTTTGTTCATCTATTTTTAATAGCTTTCAAAAACATTAATCGTCCAAACTTGATCAAATATCATCAAAATATTTTGAAATTTGACAGGGACGTGCAGAATACTCCAGCGTTGCCGATGGGATTGATAAAAGGATGTAAATCGATAATTGTTAATAATTATTTAATTGCAAATATATTGCGATCGGTAATTACGTTTTCTTAACTTTAACGGAAAAAAGTATCGAGGGAAGTTGAAGCTAGGAAAAACTTCCAGCGAGACATTTGTTCCTTAATAGTCTAATAAGTTTCTGACAAAGTTTCAAATTGATTTAATAATAAATGACTTAAATAGAGCGTTATTAATAAAGACGCGCGCTAGCAACATCGGCGGCGCGGCGCGGCGTCAGCTAAGCCTGTTGTGTTTACATGTTTTTGCACTGATGTATCACGTTTATAAAAATTAAAGAATTATTACGTTGACTTATAAACTATGTTTTTATGTTATATAAAACATAATATCGTTACACAATAATCCGTTAATTTTTATAAACGTGATACATCAGTATCTTACGTTTATATATAATATATAAAACATAATATCGTTACACAATAATTCGTTAATTTTTATAAACGTCATACATCAGTATCACGTTTATAATAACGAATTAACGAATTATTATGTAACGATATTATGTTTTATATAACGTAAAAACACAGTTTATAAGTCAACGTAATAATTCTTTAATTTTTATAAACGTGATACATCAGTGCAAAAACATATAAACATAACAGGCTTAGCTCACGCCGCGCCGCGCCGCCGATGTTGCTACCGCGCGTCTTTATTAATAACGCTCTATTTAAGTCATTTATTATTAAATCAATTTGAAACTTTGTCAGAAACTTATTAGACTATTAAGGAACAAATGTCTCGCTGGAAGTTTTTCCTAGCTTCAACTTCCCTCGATACTTTTTTCCGTTAAAGTTAAGAAAACGTAATTACCGATCGCAATATATTTGCAATTAAATAATTATTAACAATTATTGATTTACATCCTTTTATCAATTCCATCGGCAACGCTGGAGTATTCTGCACGTCCCTGTCAAATTTCAAAATATTTCGATGATATTTGATCAAGTTTGGACGATTAATGTTTTTGAAAGCTATTAAAAATAGATGAACAAAATTTTCAGTTTTTAATTTTTATATTAAAAAGAAAGTCGAATAAAAAAAATTCCTTCTAGGTAAAAATACTTCTTTTCATTCCCTACAAGGTGATATTTTTTAAAAATTAATTTGGCTACATTCAAAATTTAGTCACTTGGACAATACTTTTACGGGTTTTCGAGCGCTAACCCCCTTATTGCATCCGGCCCTTCAATTGAGTTCATTGGTTTAATAATGCTGAACAAGCGATTCGGTTCATTGTTTGTTTGAATAATTCGACGACCCTACACGAATGGAAAAACACGGCTGAAAACTATATGTTTTTTCGTTAACAAAAAAAAAAAAAAAAGAAAAAAGAGAAAGGATAATTCGTCTCGCGGTACGAAGAAAAGCCAACTTGGAAGTAACAGGCGAAGAAAAGCCAAAAACGCGTCTAAAACGAAGAGAAGCCAGTTTGGGTCCTCCCAGACGAAGAGAAGCCAGTTTGCGCCCTCCCAGACGAAGAAAAGCCAGTTTGACTTCACAAACGACAGTAACATTTAGATGGCATCTTATAGATAACTTTCAGATAATAATAAAGATAAAAAGATAACCAAAAAGATTAAAAATCTTTTTAAAAAGATACAAAGATAAGATAAAAAGATGATCAGTCAAGATAATAAGATAACTAGTAATTGATAAGATGCAGTCAGTTGGGGGATTTTTCCTCCGCAGGAACGGCGCAAACTGGCTTTTTTTCGTCTGAGACAAGTCAAACTGGCTTTTCTTCGTCTAGGAGGACCCAAACTGGCTTTTCTTCGTCTTAGACGCGTTTTTGGCTTTTCTTCGCCTGTAACTTTCAAGTTGGCTTTTCTTCGTACCGCGCGACGAATTATGATAAAAACATTTATCCAACGTTATTCGTCGCCCGCGGTTATCGATCTTGTCGTGTGCGTATAAATATATACGAATATATCACCGGCGGCGGGTTTTAAATTCGAGCGCCTGAACAATGACCCCGCCGCGCGCGCGCGCGCGCGCGCGACAGTAAGTAAACACAAACGCGGCTTTTTCTCGTGTTTGATCAATTTGGGAGGATCACTCGCTTGTTATGAAAATAATTGCGATAGATTGTTCGAGCAATTCAGCAGATTACGGCAAGGTAATGTACGTGAATATTAACAATTGAAATGAATTCTTGATGATACAGTTTGTTAAAGGCCGAATTGGTAGATACAATACTCACTCTTCGGCGGGGTAGAACTTCTTGAACTGATTAATCTCGGTGATGAGCTTCGCGTTCTTGACCTGCTGCTGGTGGTCGCGCGACTTCTCCGCGGCTAGCCTCTGGTCGTCGTCGTGGTAAAGGATCAGCGACATGTACTGCGCAAAAAGTGTAGCGCGAGGCTCTCATTAATAGAATTCGCATATATGAGAATAACGTAACGCGGTGTGCTAATTGCCCGGAACTAACGCACGCGGCCAGCACGTGACGAGAAGATTATAGTTAATAGCCGCGATAGATTTAAGCGATAGTTATATATTACGCGTTATCTTTGTATAATATTACACTCTATTGTATTCATAACTAATTCAATGCCGTCGCGCGTTATGCATGCGAGATACGTAACTAATGCACAATATATATACGTCTTACGATTAATAATTCGAATTATTAACAAGCGCGTGATTATTAATGCGCTGCATACTCGAGCGTACACAGAGAAAAGAAAATCTTTACATTAAAGGAACGTCAACGAACGGACGTTTGGATACGGGCAAACGTTCTTTAACAGCTAAGTATAATATTTCCTAATAGTTAAGAAACTATGTCTTTGAAATTGTAGAAAATTTAAACAAATGACCTGCATCTTAACTGTTGAGGAGTATTACTTAATTATTAAGAAATATTAACTACTAAGAAACATATACTTTGGCACAAATAACATCAGGATTTTATAGTTAGAAAAGTATACTTTTAATGTAAAGATTTTCTTTTCCCTGTGTATAATAACCACCGTTTATACAAGAGTGTGTTTAAAAAATATTATCACATTTTATGTATACATAATATACACCATCTCATATACGAATTCCAACCGCTCTATATCGAGAGCGCATTAGCCGCGCGCGCCGCGCTCGACACGTAACACTTAAGTACCTCGCGGTAATCCGATCCACACGATGCTTACCTGTCGCTTGATGAGCGTCGTCAGGCCGTACTCGTGGTTGTTCCAGAACAAGTCCAGGAGCTGCGAGTACGAGATCACCTCGGGGTCGTACTCGATGTCGATGACCTCCGTGTGGTCGCCTCTGTGTGGAATTCAAATATTATGGTATTTTCTTTTTTTTTTCTTTTTTTTTTTAATTATAACGTTTAATTTGAAATATAATTCTTATACTATTTTTGGTACAGTTGCAAAGGGAGCGGTTTTATTTTACGCGGAACAATGCTGTATGTATACTTTATCGTATTCTTTCGCGTGTATATTTGGTCAATCGCAGGTTTCCGAGCATCAACCGCGAACATAATCAAGCCGAAAAGTTTTTTGTTCGCGGTCCTTTTGGGAAGGAGGTAAGGGCTGGGGACAGACGAATTGCGCAAGGAAACCGAGCTCGTAACTTTGGATTTTAATAAAATAAATTCTATGGCGGTATAATCTATAAATTACACCTCGAGAGAGAAAAACAAGAAAACACTTCCAATTCTCATCTATACCCACAAAATTGTACAACTTTGTTTAATTATGAAACGATGTACTCACAGGTTTCTGTAGGCTGGGTTATCCTTGGTGCCACCGGCGTAGCCGACGCACGTGCGGATGACGCCGGGAGTGGCGCCGAAGAGAGAGTCGCCCGCCCAGAAGCAGCCCATGCCGAAGGTCGCGCGCTTGCCCTTGACTTCCTCGAGTTGGCTCGGCATCGTCGGCTGGTAAGTTGTCTGGAAAAGAAGACGGAGAAGAACGTTTTCATTCATTTTTCTTTTTTTATTTTTATTTTCTGCGGACCCGGAAGTATAGGCTGTATGTATAAATAAAACGATAAAACTTTTTTTCCTCGAGATCTAATTTTGTTTAATTATAACGATCATCGCGCGTCGATTGGTTGTTATATTAACAGAAGTAAGTACAGTGGTGTAATATTGAGTGTTAAAAAGCCTTACACCGAAACGAAAGCTGATTGTTAATTTTAAATTTTAAATCAAGTTTTTACACGTGCTATTATATATGTTAAAAATACACAACGGGGTTGCATCACATCTACCGTACTTATACCGATTAATCTGAAATAACATCGTTGACATTTGCAATGTATCGAGAGCAACCGGTGCGCGCATAAAGGAAAAACAACAACACACATTTTAATCGATGGAAAATTAGCATTCGCTCATTAAGTACGAACAACTTTCTTCGCGCTCGCCTGTTTATCAAAAATAAGGTCAATTTGTTTAAATTATTCAGCTTTACCTTTCGTTTCCGAAGCGGTTTGTCATCGCACGTGCGCGAGAGCGAAAATCCCTCGCGCAGGTATATTACAACAGGTCGAGTGGAATTAAACCTTAATACCTATGACAATTCTTTTTTTCTCTTTCAGCTTATCAATGACAGCTTATTCCATTCATTACTCTCACAGGTACGTGTATCTTATGCCGACAGTTAAATCGAGACCCACGTGCAAAGACCTTTTATTAGTGATCCTTCACAACGTTATTAACCGACATTGTGAAATTTTACAACTTGAATATACAACGAACCTCGTCATCTCCACTTGGACAAAATAAAAGATTCCCACCCTGGGGCTTTATTCAACCGAACGAGATATATCGAAATCGATTCTAAAATTTTTGATAGTTTATTTTTATTTATTTTTTCTTTTATAAAATAAATTTTCGTCACTGACGGCAAATATTGACGTAACTAATGGCAACCATCGAAAATTTTAGAATCGATTTCGATATCTCGTTCGGTTGAATAAAGCCCCAAGACAAAGCCAATTTGAGATGACGATCGACTTCTGACGGACGCGGACGTGTGACAGATTTGTTTAACCTTTATATTTGCTTTGGGCCTCTAAATGAATTACGTTTATTACTGTTAAGTATATGGCTTAAGTCACCGCTGCAGCATAAGCAGATAAGACAAAGCCAATTAAAATTAAGAAGAAGAAGAAGACAAAGCTAATTAAAATAAGAAGAAGAAGAAGAAGAACAATAAAGCGCCAGAAGAGAGAAAAAAGAACCTTTCACTCACCTTTGGCAACCCGGAAACGTCTCCAATAAATATCCTTACAATTACTAATACTTCTCGTGGCTACCTCCGCACTCTCTCTGAGATCTATCTGTACAAGCTGCCGTGGGATGCAGAGCGAGAGGCGGCGCGCGAGTTACTGATCGGTCGCTATCGGGAAACTCGAGTTTTTAAAGCGGCCGCCGCTATCCCCACCACTCGTCTCAGCACACGCCGCCGCAGTTCGTTGCGCCTCTGTGCCCGTCGCCGCCGCTTTTTTCAAGAATAGGTAAGAGAGAGAGAGAGAGAGGAGAGGGGTTCGAAAGGAATGCGATGTGGTTTCGGGGATGGTGATGATGGTTTCTTCTTTTGTTTCATGTGAGCTTGAACGTTTTAGTGGTTTCGTCAATAGGTATACAAGTATAATTTTTATGCAAAGACGTAAGAGTTCCGCGTGTGGATGTGTGCCGAGCTGCTTTTCGTCTACAATGCCGATTCGTAAGCAAGCTCGGTCACGGCGTTAGAATGTACCAATCATTCGATGAAACGTAGAAAAATAAGCAAAATTCTCAGCAACCAATTGTACCTTATATATTCCTCGAAAAATCGAGAATTTTCTCGCGCCACAGAATTTCCACGGGGGTAAAAAAGAAGGGAATAGATGCACACAACACGCATTCTTATCTCTTAGCTTATTATCAGCGAGCACGTGCGACCTACCTCCTTCGTCATGCTCCTCGACAGCGTCCTGAACGCCCGTCCTGCAGCCGCGTACAGCGGCCTGCGCGTCCGCCTCATCAGCACCCCAGCCATTCTACCTGCCACACAAAGCATGAACATGTTTGTTACATCAGAGTAGTTCATTTTGTATACGACGGTGACTGAATTCTTGGGGTGTGTGGTGTCGATAAACGCGCGCTGACGTAATATCGCGATGATGATGCTGCAGCGGCGGCCGCGTTGTAACATTTCTTTCCCCTCGTTTCTTTTCTCGAACTTATGTCGGACGCACAGCTGTTTGCCCTCGCATCGTATTGCAATTAGCAGTCGATTGGTGATAGCGCGCTATTGTCCGAGATATTGTAGCGAAATTAAAATTAGGGGGTTTCCGGTGTGGATTTCATCGCGAGTGGTGATAGAGCCGATGGTTATCGGCTGCTGCTTGCGATCAATTGCGGCCCGGTAAAGGAAGTTTGCGATTGATTGTTAAATCTAACGATTGAATTTCAAATAAAGGTTTATGTCGTGGTTGCGTAACGGACGAGTGTAATATAATCTGTAAATCCCTGCTACTTTAACTGTACAAACGGTAGATTAAGGCTATACATTCATTTACAATCAATAGATTCTTTCTTCGATGCTTAAAATACACAATTTACAAACACGACGAATATCTGTTCCCCACAATTATTGTTAAAATTAAGAAATCATTATTCCCACTTTATTTTTCCATATTGGGCGTCCACGAAATACGCTGAACCCGATGCAAAAATTTCAAAACCGTCGATAAACACCCCCGCAATCGCACCCTGCATTACAAAAATTATAAACCGAGCGACGGCGCGCACTAGATTGTCATACATCGCTGGCCTTGCGGCGCGCACTTGGGAATCTCTTTTGTAAATTGGGCAAACGACGTTATCTCCGAGTGATCGAGGGGGCGGTAAATTTCGGTAGCGCGAGGAAAAAAAAATTTTTCGAAACGGATCATAATTGGGGACGCTACCGGCCGCTGAAGTCTAAGGATTATAAAACTGTGAGAACTGGGTTCTCACACTGTATTATATCTCGGCGGCGCGAGTATATTTATCGCGCCCGACACACGTAATTGACATACGCGCGTGGCGCACCGATTATGTCAGTCTTTCCTTCGCCGCTGCGTGACGTTGGCTTTTTTTCCTGTCTCGCGCGCAATCTGCGCGGCTTTGAAAGTTTGCACGATAAGGTGATTATGTCTCGCCTTTTTTTATATAGCTTCTTGAAAAACTATATACACCGAGGAAATTCCATAACCCTCGCCACGGTTACAACCCCCAGCCTCGAGCGACTTTTTATTTCTATATTCGGAATCTGCAAAATTCGCCGACCCCAGTGGAAAAAGAATTTTTCAAAAATAACGAAAATTCGACCGGCTATCGACCCCCGAATTCTCGTGGTTATAAAACATTAGCAGGATAGTCGCCTCGCTCAGCTGCGGCCGCATCGCGTCGGCGCTGATCGTGCACATATACTTAACACGCGCTCACACGTATACATACTTACACAGATACGCGCGCACGTGATCGGAGGCGTACTATAGCTGCTACGCGCGCGTCTATTTTATTCCTTTCCCAAATGCCGAGGTCCGGATTCGGATGGGTTTTTTGAAAAAGTTTTGGTGCGTTGTGATTGATGACGCGGTGAATTTTTATTGTTGTTGTTCTTGCGGGTTTCGATCGCGTTTTGTCAATTAAAAAACGATCGATTTTTGTGATCATTGATGAAAATGGGAAGGAATTTCCCTCGGTACCGACGAGAACGTCGAAAAATTCTTTTATTTAATTCATGAAAGTGTCGAATAAGGGTCAAAACATACAGGACACGACCGCGTTCATCCCTGACTTACCATCGCATTCAGAGTATCATAAACTTTTTCCCCCATCATCCCTCCCACACTCTTCTCCAATTTTCCCCCACCCTTCCGCCCTCCAACCCCCTGGAAAATTCATCGATACCCTTTGACACCCCAATATTCATAATCTCCCCAATTGCCCCAACCCGTAGGAAAAAGAATTTTTCAAAAATCTCAAAAATCACACGCGTTACAGGCCCCGTAACTTTGAAAATTATAAACGATCTATATGTCATCATCACGGACGCGTTGCTCTCCCTCGGCAGCGGCGCGCGGCCGGTTTCATTGACTTTCTTCCAAGGTACTTACGCGCGCGCGCGCTCTTGAAAAGGCGAACGCGCAGCCGCGCCAATTTTCGGGGGCGCGCGCACGTGGAGGAAACACACTGCGCAGTTGTTGAAATTCTTGCTTTTTGCGGTGGGGAGCGGTAAGTATAGAGCTGAGGAGTATGTGTGTGTATATAAAGTTTTTGAAAACAGTCACTCGAAAAATGATTTCTTTTTTTTTTATTTTAATCGTCATTTCGTATACGGATGTAGTATATAAAAAAACAAACACACAATTTAAGTCACGCCATCGTTTTTTTTACATCTAATTATAAACATTACAGGAAAAACCTCAATTACGATTTTCATATTCGGCTATTGTGGAGAACGGAGATCACAGTGGAAAAAGAATTTTCTCGAAAGGACGAGAACTGCGTTAAATACGGGCGGGTTGATTTTGAAAAATTATAAAACGGGAACGAACGCGGCCGTCACTCACATCTCGCTCTCCGACCTTCTTCGTCGTTGAAGATCTCTCTCGAGAGATAAACCGGCGCGTCGCATTAAGTGTATCAGTACAGTGATTTCCATAAGAACATGCTGTACAATATAACTAGCAATGTTGAATTTTTCTTTTCTTTTGCATTTTCGCACCGATAGATACTTTACTTTTATAAGGAGAAAGGAAGAGATATATATAGATTATTGATGGAGGCCGGAAAATATCTATCGATCAAGATGACAGTCACATATTCGGATTCCTCGAAATTTCCCGAACCCGGTGCAAGAAGAATTTTTCAAAAAGGCGAAAAACTCCAATTGCAATCGGCCCTCGATTCTCACTGATATTTAACATCGTGAGAACCGGATTCCCGCGCACGCCGCCCGTCACAACTCAACCCGCGTTATCTCGCCGACTATCTTTAGTGCACGCACATACTTATATGTACACAAACAGTGAGAGGCGCGATTCATTCCTCTCTTTTTTTGTCTGTCGCCTCGAGCCGCGCGCAAACAACAATCGCGGTAATGAGATTAGAGCCGATCGATTGTATTAGCGCTTGTTTATCCGAGCTTTTTTTTCTTAGAATAGCGTATAGACAGAGAGAGAGAGAGAGATAGTTGAATGTTTTTGGATTTTCCAATGATGATGGCGCAGTTTGAAATTGTTTTTGGTGAAATATAACGTTGGCTGTTTTATATAGAGGAGGAGTAAGTATATCGTTAGGTAAAAGCGGAGAAGAAAGTAGCAAAGGTTTACCGTTGCGGCTATGTTTTATAATCTTTAACAAACGGTACATTTCGCCAAGTGAATTATCCACGCGCAAATACGAGTATAAAATGCAACGAAATTCAACCAACCATTCCAGCCACCCCCACCCCCACCCTGAAAAAAAAAAATTTCTTTCTCGATATTCCCTATCCCCCGAATTTCCCCACACCAGCCCAAAAAGAAATTTTTCAAAATACTCAAAACTGCGGCTGCAATCGGGCTCCGATTTCCAGCAATATTATAAACGCCACGGAGAAGCCGCGGAGACGCGCGCTCAGCTGTAATTCTCCTCGATAACAATCTCCCCGCGCGCGGCGTGTGTATATATATATATACATCATCGCTTGATACACAAGTACGTATAATGTTATAGACGCACGCGCTAGCCCAATGACACGCGAGCTATTCGCGATATATATAGTGGCATCGATGACTGACGCATTTTCGGATGCGAGAGGTAAGTGGCCCGGTGGAATTTCTGAGTATAATAAAATATTGGACGTATACGAATTGTAACAATGCTAAGAATACACAATTTGTGTATTTTGCAATTCTGCTGTGTGTTGTTGTCGTCGTCGGCGGTTTTGAACAGGAAGTATGTGGATATTAATAACGGTAGACGTACAAAGAATCTATCTGGATTTCATTACTAGATAAACCTTTCTTTAATTTAATTTTCAAACGAACTATATTACGTTCTTCGCCAATTCGCATCCTTGAACGTAACCCATCAACCTTGCGCCTCTCCTACCTCTCCACATCGATAAAATAAAATTTCATTTTTCGAATTTTCTTTCTCGATATTGCCACTCCTCATAATTTTCCCAAACCACTGTACAAAGAATTTTTCAGAACTACCAAAAATTACGATTGCCACAGCCCTTTAAAGTCGGGCTGTTATAAACGCCAATAAGCACAAATTAAACAGCAAATCCCTCCATTAACTGCCCAAAATCCACCCAATCCTGATCAACAACTACCAACCAACCCGTTCTTACAACTGTCACTCGCATCCACCCCCAAACTACCCCTTTCTCGTGCCCCATCGAAAAATGCATTCCAGACCCAATTGAGCGGGCATTCGAGGCGTAAAAAAATTATCCCAACCCAGTGGAAAAGAAATTTTTCAAAAACGATGAAAATTACGACCACAGCAGCCCCCGAGATTTTGACAATTTACGCGGATCGTTTATGTGAGTATATACACACGCGGCCGCCGGCGCGTATACGCGAGAGAGAAGCACGTGGACGAACTTGAGCGGCACGCACGCGGTTGGAATGGTGGGGAGACACACACGAGTGTGGCGATGATTATCGAGAGAGAAAGAGAGGAGGGACTTTCTATTTTTCTCTAAAAACTGGATCCCCGTGCCGAGAGTTACCGTACGATGAGCGAAGGGTGCGTGTATGTGAGAGGATAGAAATTTGGAGAATGGATTCTTGGAATGTTTATATGAAATTGCTGTGTGAAACTGTGAAGCTTTACGTTACAATGGTATGGCCTACTTTAGCCTGTATATCTTGTTTAAGAACGCAATTGTAAATTTAACTTTTATGTTATCGTTTAATAAATATATTAGTGTTTTTTTGAGCTGTTTCGGTGTTTTTCTGACTTTGTCCTCGCGAACGTTGAACTTCGACTTGAACTATGATTGATGCTCGGAGATCGCACGCGACATTCGTTTTGAGAAAATGCGCCGTTTGTTCTATTGTTTTATTTACTAATTCGTAAATTATTAATGTTGCTTGTCACGTATGTAAATAGTAGGATATTTGTTTAAACAATAATACCGAGTTAAAAATACGCAAGGCGCACTTTGTTCCTCCCGCATTCATAAATACAGGGACAGCTGTGTATATATACGTATATAATACCGGGCCATGAACCAAGCGCGGTGTATAATTTCAATGCGATCGCTACTTACCGCGGACAGCAATTGTACTTACGCACTTTCACGTATGGACAATCCCATAAATGCAATTTTGAAAAAATCGAACACATACAACGTGTATACGCGAATTGCAGCATTATAACTTTATATATATACGTGCTCCGATTCTCAAATCGGATCACGCATCAATTCCCAATCTCGCGCGTCCATATTATATATATTGTTCTCGTTATATTCTAAAAAGCAACGCGAGGCGCGCGGCGGTCAATTCGAATTCCCTTGAACGCAACGATTGAAGCCGCGATACTTACACATCACTAGCTGACCTGAAAAATCTAGAATTCGCTCGCTCTCTCCGTGTACGCACGTATAATACAATAAGTATAACGAGAGCGATTGTTGTCAATTCCGCGATATGGGCTACAGCAATAATATAACTCGTGACTCGGATTCGTCGACACTTGTATACATATTCTTTCTAGACCACATCCCAATGATTTGTAATTGTTGCGTATATGTGCAGTACTTATAAACTCGCGAGAAAGTCTAAATTTGACTTCGCGATGACGCGCGCGCTGTCATATTATACATCGGTGGCCGGCGGGTTGCCGTGCACGTGGCGCGGGTGACCCGCTGCGAGTTACGTACACTGATGATGTATGTAGAAGAAGCAGATGCCGTCCGGTGCTCAGAACAGTGTGTTCCGTTAATTGCGTTTCGCAACTGTGCGGTAAGAGTGTGATTCTGTTACGAAGATATCAAAAGTATTTTTTTTCTTTTCTACATATATAAATTTGATAATTGTAAGTGTAATACGCAGTCAACCGATTCGCAGCTATGTACACTGTATGCTGGAAAGACGAAAACCCAAACACCGTACTTATAAGGCGTTTTCCAAGTCGGCGCGATATTTGAATTATGGATATGCGATTAATGTACTTACACCTGCGCGCACGCGATTTTCACGTATATGTACTCTATAGAGTTTATATTTAGTGGCGGGAGGATTTATCGATCGCAGTGGGGAAAAACTCGTTCCTTAGTTCCGCGCATAAGCTATATTATTACACAATAGCGATGTTTTTTTTTTTCTTTCATGCGACTGTTGATCGATTCGCATATAATTGTTTCCTCGTAGGACGCTCGTATTTTTTTCCTTTCGGAGAACAAGCGGTTCGATTACTTTGCGATAAAAGATATTATGTAAAGATGGTATCTGCGGTACGTGAACGTCTCCTTAAATGACTAACGAGAAAAGAAAAGTATTGCTGGTGTAAGTATATATGTATATAGCGAGGCATGCGCGTGAAGAGTTAATATAGAGCGCAAACGTACGTGTATATATATATATAATACACTATACACTAATCATTCATCCTAGACATACACACAAAACCTCTTCCAACTGCGTCACCGCGGGCGTCGCACTAAAATTAGAGCCACTAATTTCGAAGTGAAGAAAAGAAAAAAGACGGGGGAATCCGCAAAAACGTATATTAATTATACTTACGCCGTGTGTAAATTGAGCAACCGCGACTGTTGCCCCCTTCCTTCCTTCCTTCCTCTCTCTCTCTCTCCTTGTTCTCCCGAAAAAAGAAGGCGCGCGATACTTAGCAGGCCGCCTCGAGGCTGCACGTTCAATGTGTATAACAGCCCCCGCCGCGTATCCGTCGCGGTGCGATTCTAGGTCAATGGCAAAATGAGCGAGTGCATGCGCAGTACAAAGTGTGCGAGCGCAGCGCGAATTTCGAGCGGGCGTTTTTTTTACTTGTAAGGGAATTATTTGGTTGTGGATGGTGGATGGAGTTTGTTTACAAATATGGTGGAGCAAGTGTGGTGAATGGATGTAGTATAGCGAGTACGCATTTGCAGAAAAGTAGATAGTAATCCTTATTTGCAAAAGAAATGGGTTTCAATTGTGGAACGAAAAAACAAATTACTTTTTGAACAAACAATGGAACTCGACAGTATATATTATGAGAGAGGCAGCAAAAAGTAGTTTCACACATTTTATGATAATTATTTTTAATATTTTATAAAATTTTATGGATTGAATACGTAATCTATTGCATAAAGTAGTAACGTTTCAACTACAAATTTTAACACCATATTCTGACAAACGCTAGAAGAGACATAGGTTGCATGGAATGTAAAAAAATTGTTTGAAAATGTATGAAATAATGATTTTTTTAAATAACTAATGATGTTTGTTAAGGATACTCTTACAGAATATAAATGCTACGTTTTCGTTTTTATGCACTTTAAACAATTAATTAAGAGTCCTATATATATCTATAGTATAGGATGCTAGTATTGTATATCATTCAAGATATACCATTTTAAAAATTAATAAAATCAAATATTTTCATAACTAACCATTGTAGTTATAGAGAAAAACCAAACAGTATTAAAACATGTCGTTAATTCTTATTGTTGGAAATAATAAATCATAAATCAGGAATCAGAGGCTATTAATAGCATCAATCTAATATACAATAAAATATAATGAAAATTGAAATAATTAAAATTAAGAATACATCACGGAGAAAAATTATGTAGTGTACATTACTAAATTTTATTGTAACTGTATGGGATAGATTCATATTTTCATGAGAATGACTACAAATTATAGTAAACATTGCTATAAAGACACTAAAAATTACCAAAATAATAATAACAAATTTAGTAGCAAATTTCACTATAAATCGAAGTAATTTGTACAATATGAGTCTATCTCCCTTATTTATACAATCGAATATATAGTAATTTTGATTACAAAATTTTTCTCCGTGCAACATTTGAAGAACGTAAGAACAAAAAAATTAACTACAACTTAAATATTAAATGATTATTAAATAACGGAAACATTAATAACTTCCGAAAAATGCAAATTTATGAAATTAATGCTACAAAGAATAATATGATATTGAAAAAGCGATTTCACACATTTTGGCGCCATTTACGTCGAAGAATTTCAATAACCAGTCGTGGATTGCTCTTCTCGGCCTTCAGAAACGCAGAAACCTCCACGCCGGGCCGGGTCGAAAGAAAAAACAGTCGGTATATGTACTCGTTTGAAAAAGAATTCAATAATTTTAACAATAATTTTCCCCTAAACGTATATATTAAGGCGATTTAAGAGCGCAAGTATCAGTAATCGAGGTACATTAAACTTGGCAGTAATATTTAGCAATATATAAGACAGATTAAGAGCGTAAGTTCCGAGAGTGGCGGTGTCCTAGGCTTGGGAGGGAATCTCCCCCATGCGAAAGAAGGACCGGCTACGCGCGCTTTCAGAAGTGCAACGCACTGACACAGGGAATAATAAATACCAAAACACAAGGTAGACTGAGAACGCGAGTTCTGAGAGTGGCGGTGTCCAAGGCTTGGAAGGGAATCGTCCCCATGCGTAGGAAACACCAGCTACGCCCGTTTTCAGAACGGAAGCGCACTATACGCTTTGTAGAGAAACGCTTCTAAAAATCGAGGCGGTCCAATACAACAATGCAAGAATATAACGTATCCGAGAAAAAGAATTATCATCTCCGAAACATTGAAATTATTCACAGCTGAATAATTGGGAATAGTACGTTCTCAATTTTTAAAAACTATTACACTTTTCAATAGTATATTATGGTTCTTATTCATTTCATCGTTTATAGATCCCAAAATAGCAATATTTCCAACCCATTTTTCTTTCCGTGAAGGAGCGCGGGAGCGCTCCGAAGGCAAGTATATGTACACTACATTGCAATCTCTTCAAACGACGAACGAGATATAATTCATATTTTCTATAGAAGCAAATAATTTACACGTGAGAATATAATAAATAAATTTCAGTTTATCCCTAGGCCCCCCACCGGCTTATTACCCACTAATTGACATTTTAAAAAAAAATTGTTAATCTTACGGCAGATTTGTCGATAATCTCGTTGAATTATTCCTGTATTAGTTATTTTACTTACGTTTCGGCAGTTTAGGAGTATGTACTTAAGCACTTGTTGTAAATGAAATGGGTTGTTGGAATGAAATAAGAAGATCGTTTTTCTTTTCTAATACAAATGTCATATATTTTATTAGGTACAATAATAACTATAAAGTAAAGGCTGTCCAAGCGCACTGTACTCGCCTCTTCACCAGAAAAAAAAAAAATAATGACGAATCGGGAGGAGAACCCGACGCATAAGTATATATATAATATAACGGAACGGGAGAGTTCGGTTCGTAACCGACGGCTTCCTCGTATCATAAACATAATATTACACAAACGCACGAGCAGGTCTGTTTACAATGTTCAATCTCTCTCTCTCTTTTTCTCGCTCTAAACCTCGTCTCATCCCTCTGTCTCTCTGAGTATTGAAAAGTATGTGTAGAAATTTCCCCTCCCTCGCGACACGTCTCTGTCGTTTCTTCAATCGAGAATAAAAAAAAAAAATAAAAAAAAATCAGAAATTGATATAAAAACGAGGAATTCCGTCGACGCGAATGGCAAGGTTCCATGGCGTACCACCTCGCGGCGGTGTAACGAAGTGCGTTTATAATTCTTTTCTTCCTGCACATTTTACACGCGGGAGGAGAGCGTACACGCGCGCGTGAAATAAATAAAAGTACCTATAGCGACGAAGGGGGGGGGGGGAGGATTACTGTAAACGAGAGTTAGAAGAGGGCTCGATAAAAAAATTAGGCGCTCTGTGTTTCGTCTTCTTTTTATACACTATGTATGTAGAATATGCGAATATCTCTGTACAAAATGTCTCGCGTTCTCTCTTTCTATGTCTACACTTGTAGGTCTGATCCGGAGTACAATTCGTTTCTTTTTGCTCTGCCGAAATGGAGAATGAGCCGTATTTACGTATACAATAATATTTACACGGGGAAAAAACGAGGATGAAGAAAGAAGTGCGTTTCCAAGTGTGTGTGGTGTGGATATGTCTCTATGTGCTGCTGTTGCTTTTGTCCTCTTCTGTAAAAGTCTCTCTCATTGCACGAAAAAGGTATACAATATATAATAGCATCAAAAAAAAAAAAATCCTAACGATCGTAAAACACTTGTTTCCTTCTTTTTTTTTTTTTTTATCACAACTTCAAACACCGCTGCCTAAATCACTTCTCGTACTCGTTAATTAATTTGTATAATTTCTTACGTTTTCGTTTACTTCTCTTTCTTTTTTCTTTGTATGCACATAATAGTGAAACTTTTCATACAAATACGTTTTTAACAAATACGATATTGTTTATTTATTTTTATTTGTTTAAATCTATCATTAGATCCAGTCTCTCTCATTCGATAAGCACACGAGCAATAATAAACTTTTTTAAAAAGCTCCTCGTAAGTCAATGCGAGCAGCGGTGACATTGTAATTAATTCCTTTTAGTTATCGTTCCTTTAGCAATAATAATTGTTTGAATGCGGTAATAAAATACAATATATAATAGGCACCTTAATGAACTATCCATTATTCAACTAAATTATACAAAGTCTGCGTTTGATTATATAAAAAATTTGAATATACTTTGTTTAATTACTCATCCATGCACACGTACATGCAATCTCGCAATAATAATACACACGCTCTTATCATATATACTCTTTCTCACGTTCTCTCTCTATATATATATCTTCCTTCACGTAAGGCAAATAGTCTCGATAGAGCCGCGCTTTCGATACATATATAAACGATTTTTTTTTCCTTATAACATATGGTCTGCCAATAGAAATGTCTTATGCTCTTATATATATACTCCTCGCCTGTATCCTAAATCTAAGCTACTTTCTTGTAATACTCGATCTAATATATATAAACCCCTCTCTGTCTATTCCTCTGTGTGTACGTGCTCGTGTATAAAAAACACTGTTTCTCTCGGGACTTACACGCTAAGGGATATATAATAGATATCTTCGTCTCGCGTCGCAACCTAAACTCTAAACGCCCTCTCTATCTCTCTCTCTCTCTCTCTCTCGCGCGCTCTCTTTCTCTCACACTCGTGCGATATATAAAGTATTTCTGTTATTTATAAATATTTAACAAAAATAGATAATAATAGCTTGACCCCTATGTACAGTAGAGAATAATTATGTAAAAAAACCTAGGATGCACCGTTCACATCGTTTTTTTCTTTTGTCGTTTTAATTCTACATATCGGACGGTGAATACGTGTGTGTGTGTGTGTGTGTGTGTGTGTGTGTGTGTGTGTGTGTGTGTGTGTGTGTGTGTGTGTGTGTGTGTGTGTGTGTGTGTGTGTGTGTGTGTGCGTGTGTGTGTGCGTGGGTGCGCGCGCGCGCGCGCGCGTGTGATTTTATATTCGAAGCTCGTGGCGACGAACGGGTGCTTCGTTTCTTTTAAGCTCGACAAGCCAGTTTACTCGTTTTCGCCTTTTTCGAAGTCTCTTGCGGGAGCGCTAGAGAGGAAAAAGGACGTGCCTCTGCCTAAGCTTTTTTCTTGCTCTCTTCTTCGCCTCAAGATTGTAATTAATTTTTTTAAATAATTAAGGTGCGATTAAACGTATATAAGCTCGTTTCTAGTGCATTTGAGTCTTTTCACTCTTGAGGAAGGGCTCGGTTTCTTGGTTCTCAATTGTTTCGACAGATTGTTTCAGTATCATCCACATCTTATAATTCCTTCTTTTTTTTAAATGTTATCGACGCATCAACGAGTTTCTATAAAATGTATTTGTTTTCACTCTGTTTTCGTTTAAAATTGTTTAAAAGCAGTGTTTGAATAACAATTCGAAATATTAAAAAATGAGTCACCATTTTCTTTACTCTTTTAATTTACAAATTTTACAAAACGCTTAATAACAAGAAGTTAACACAGGTATGAACAATAATGTGAAAGGAAAAAATCCGCGTTTTACAAGAATAGGAATCGAAACTCGTCGAGTACATCAGCTCTAATGACTAGTTTACGATATTATGCGTACATATATTTATAATCTTTGCAATCGACATTTTTGAATCTCCTTCACACTTTGGGTACAATCATAACCGCGCAAGGAAAGAAATGCAAGTTTCGAATTCGAAACATTTTTTACCGTTTAAGTAGTTATAAATGTGAAAAATTTGTAGAAAAAATTTAATCTGGACATTATATCATTAAATTTGTAGAAAAATTAATAATATAAATGTATTCATATTATATGATGTAGAGATTTAAAAAATATTTTTAAAAATCAAGATTATGAATTCAATATTTTCTTCCTACACAGCCACTTACAAATAGTCAAATGTCGACGAGCAAAGAAAAACATTGCATGTAATTTTCAAACAATTATTTCACTTAATTCTATGGTTGATGCTTGTACAGAAGGACTCGAAGAATAAACGAATTGCTCATTCACATCATGATCGAAAAGGGAAACCTGCTTTTGGGCATCTTAAGAGCTAAAAAAAACTTCCGACACGCGAATTACGATACAAAAGTCTTTAAATTTGTACATAATTTCTTGTTTTTTTCTTTTTTTCGCAAGAACACTGAGATTAAACTCTTTCGTCTCGATACAATATGCAACCGTATAGGTAACGAACATTGTTTTTTTTTCGGATTTTCATTTTCTCACATTTAGTCCTTTTCTCACTTTCCTCACATCCCTCACTTAATTCTTGGAGAAACTGAGCACAATTGACTAATCGCTGCTTTCATATATAAATATATATATTACACATTGCGTTATCTTTTTAAAAATGAATTGTTATTAGTACAATGCAAATGAATAGCACATAGTTTTTGTTAAGATCTCAACGCCCTTTTAAATTACTTCAAAGTTTTACTTTTCTTCATTCTGAATTATCTGTTGCCCTCTTTTCACTATATATGAAATCACACATATGAAGTACAGTTAATTGGTTAAGCCAAATAACATACGAGCAAGTGGAAAATTGTCTAACAGAATGCAAACTAAGTTGAGCTCAAGTATCTTTAAATGTAAGGCAGTATGCATCGAAAACTTGCAATCTGTTTGCATTGACTTGTCTTTGAACGTCTTAATAATTATTTACCAGTGTGATTTTGCTCAGGTTGAGCAAAATGAAAACTAACCATGAAATAAAAGTTTTTTTACTTTAGTCTTAAAAGATTATTTTACTTAAATAGTAGTTTCGATTCATCTTTAAAATTTTGCAAGTAATAGCGTATTTCGAGGAAATATTATATTTAATTGCACAATTTTATAGAAGACTTCAAACCAATTGAATAAAATAATCAATGTCGATATAAATAACTTAGTTCATTAAGCTTATTAGCACCAGTATGTTTTCATCCACTTTAAAAATACTAATTAACTTCATTCATGTTGCTTTAAAAAAAATTAGAAAACTTTATATTTAAAAAAAAAAATTACAAATAATTAACATTATTTTAAAAAGTAAATATTGGTTTATAAGAAAAAATGTTACATGATATTTGAAATTTTTACATAATATTGAATTAATATCTGAGTTCAATTTTAATAAAAAATACTACTCAAAGTCTCTTATTTAAATAAAGCAAGTGGACTTTTTCAACACACTGTTTCTATTAGTCAGTGCTCAATAAATCAATATCTTTACACAAAGTTGACAAATACGTTTTTATACATACATAATAGAAATGCTAGAATAATAGTACGAACCCCTTTAAATAGTTTTATCTACCATTAATATATGATACAATTTTTTTAGTAAATTGTTAATCTAAGAACTTTTTATCTCACATAAAAAATTCGTCTTAATAACAAGTTACTTTGATTATTTGTGATAATAGGTACTTTTTAATAAAGAAAATCGTTTAAATCCGACTTTCATAATAAGACACTAAATTTCAATCTATTATATGAATTAAATTATTATTCGATTAATTTAATTCACATAATTAACAAATTTATCTTATTTCCACGTTCAATATAATTAACCACTTAACATTATTTTAAAGAATCCTCAGTTCCTATCGCAGTTTCTATACCAGAAACACGTCGTAACATAAATTAAAGCTGCGAACTCAAATTCTTTTTCCTCATCATGTAGAGACTTGAGCGATTTTTTTATGTCAAACTTGAACAAGATTATTTTAACCACATTATAATTTCTAAAAGCAATAACATATATGTTTATAAAAATGCTTACATTATGATAGTGAAAGATTTAGATTACCTTAAGAAAAGTGGCTAATCCGTTATAAATTTAAAAGATCATTTCTCATATGCAACGAGGTATAATTTACAAATTTCAGCATATCTTTACTATGATTCTACGAGAAAACTATAACAACCACGAAAGTCTCTCTTACGAATTACTAAATGCTCCCTTGATAAAAGTGAAAATACATTGTCCCAAGTCTCCTGAAACACTCAACAATCCTTTCGCCATTCTCAAAAACCGCTGAAGCCTCGACAAAAGTCACCTTCTAGCTCGCAGCTTCTCACTGTACAAGAGCAAAAAAAACAAAAGAAAAAGTTGTATACAAAAAGACCTTACTCGCAAAACCAAAGTGTCAAAGAGTGCCCAGCTTCTCTCACAACAAAACACGCGCGTTCTCTTTTTTTCTCTCGCTATCACACACACACACACACACACACACACACACACACACGCACATACACACACACCACTCATAACCACACTAGTGCTGATGTTGCATTGTGTGGGGTACGACGGTTACTTTACTGTACTGCTCGTCGGAGGAAGCGGCGGCAGTGGTCGTCGCGGGTTTAGCGGCGAACCGAGCAGGCGGCAGCTTCGCCGGCACCGGTTTCTGATCGGGCAGCGTCACGTAGCCAGAGGCCGTTTTCACGGGTTGGGGCTGAGCCGGGGTTGGCGAGGAAAGCTCCGTCGAGGGAGATTTCAGAGCGGATTCGGACGAGTCGTCGCCCTGCCAGCAGAGAGTCGTGAAAGTCGAGGTTGGCGAGCTCGTCGTCGAGGCCGATGAGAGGTCGTCCTTTGGGTCGAGGTCCAGCGATGGATAAAGACTGAAGAGAGGTTGAATAGCAATATTTAAAAAATGATAAATGTTTTTATAATTTGTTGTGAATCGTGAAATATAGGTGTTTGATGTGACTCGCAACTGTTAAAAATCTACCAACGCTGGTATAAACACATGACTTCAGCAATAAATTTAAAACTAACTTGAATAATGTTAAAAATTATTAATAATGTCAACAAAATGCAGTTTTGTACAAGCAAATAAACTTAACTTCATCAACAATCTAAAGACCTGGAACTTTGACTTACCCAACTTTCTCTTGATCTTCAGCAACCGTTTCATCGCTGGCGCCTTTAGGCTGTTGCTGTTGCTGCTGCTGCTGGAGCATCTGGAACACCGAGCTCGCGGGTTTTACGTCACCAGCTTCACCCGTAACCGAGCTCACCGCTACGTAGGGTTTATGCTGCAGCTGCTGCATCGTCGGAGGCTCGGGTTGCTTCCGCCCAGTGACCTCAGCTATCGAGGCTACCGTCACGTAGGGTTTTGAGTCGGATGGTGGCCCGGCGAGTTTGCTAGCCAAGTCCTCAGCGAGCGAGCTCTGGGCGAAGAAGCTCGAGGGTTGGGAGGCCGGTTGCTGCTTCCGCCTCGGGTCGAAGGGCGATTTCTTCGAGGAGTCCACGAAGCCCGTCTGCACATACGGCCTGGAAAGTTTGTCGGATTGCTGCTGGGTGCTTTGGGGAGGCTGGGCTTTCGACTGGTCGAAGCCCAAGTCGTCGAAGACTCGTAGGGAGTCTAGTGCTTTCTTTGTGATGACCTGAAGGCATTTTTGGCATTTTTAATAAGCATGCTCTTGTTTACGTTTTCGTTTTTTTTTTTTTAGCGAGATGAGGATTGAGTTGATCTTACCTTTGACTTTTGTTCGAGTGAAACGAGGCTCACGTACGGGTTTGTGGATTTAGTTTCGGTTTCGGCTTTCGTTTTGGTCAGCGACGTCGTCTCTTCTTCAGATTTGCAGCGCTTAGGCGCTTTGGGTAACACACCCACGACGCTGTAACTGCCGGCGGTCGGGTTTTCTTTAGGAACTGGACTCGGGTTGCTCGACATCTCCTCCGAGGATGGCATGCTAATGTAACCTGTGAAACAAAAACATACATCAAGCAATTCCCAGTAATAAGACGAATTCTGTTTAATGCTTCTCCATTTTAAAAGAGACTGCGTACCAGTGGAGGACCAGGTCTGCTGCGACGCCGCATATCCGATGTTATCGCTCAGATTCGGTGTCGATCTGGCGAGCGAAAGAGCGTCGGCAGGCGGTGCCGTCGGCATGATAAGCTCGTTCGAGCCCTTGGCCACCTTCACGTAAGGATCCCATCTGGTAGCCACGTCTAGGCTGGGCTTGGAAGCTCCGCTGACGTTGCGCTGGCGCAGACTCGACGACTCCCAGGCTGGCGAGGAGGTCGTAGTCGAGGTCGTCGTCGCGTCGATAATCAGCTTTTTCGACATCACGGGGTCGACGTCGGCGCCACTGTCGGTGGAGACCTGCGAATCCGAGGTGAGAGACGAGGTTACGGACTCCTGACCGCTCGAGCAACCACTTGAATCCGCGGACGACTGGCGTATGTGCTGGTCGCCTGATTTCTGAAGGAGTTTCTGGGAAAGAGACTAAGGTTTTTAGTAAAATTTTTTATTGCAATGAGCTTTTGTTGTCGTTGTTCTTGAAGTAGGAGGATCGGTGAGTAACGTACCATGTTTGGGGTTAGTCCTGGTGGCAACTTGACTTCGACGTCTTGCATCGCTTTGCACTTGACCCATAGTCTGTAGAGTAAAAATGTTGTAAGTAGAATATGTTCTTTGAGGTTAAAATTTTGGAAGAGTGAATCAAAAGCATACTGTTTACCTTTTGGAACAATACACCATGCACAAAAGGACAGCGATACAGCAGATACCTCCAATGACCCAAATGACAATCCATGCACGATAAGACGGACCTATAAAAAAAAAAACATTAAAATTTTATTAGACACTATTCAAATTTAAATTTAATATGATCAACAGAAAAAGAAACCGAACTTACCGTTACTGAAGCAGTTTCCTTCACCGGCATCGGACCAGTTACCAAACAGATGCTCGCCGTTCGTCGCGATATTGACAGCTCTGACCTCAAACTTGTAAAAGTTCTCCTTGCCGATAGTCTTGCAGTCAGGAATAAAAAGCGCGGCTTCTGCAACAGCGAAAAAAATCCCCACAATCAGCTAAATTCTCTAACTCAGAACTATCCTTCTAGCGAAAGAACACCCACCATACGTCGTGGTATTCTGCACCTCCCCGTCGCTACTCTTGATTTGGAAGTAATTCAGCGGACCACCAGGAAGTGCCGGTTTTTCCCAATTCACCTTCACCTGGCTCGAGTTGACGAACTTGATGAGAGGCGCGCTTATGCGGCCGGGCACGCCGATATCCGTCCTGACGTAGACGGGCGTACTCTTGGCGCTACAGTCTACCGTGCAAGCGGCCACCCTCACGCTGTAGTTGTAATGAGCGAGGAGATTCGTCAGCTCCACGTACGACACCTCCTCCACCTTCTTCTCCAAGCCGTTGTAGTAGACGTTGTAGTAGCGCAGCACGCCATTCATCGCGTCCGGCTCCGACCACTCGACGAACATCGTGCTGTTGGTGATGTTGCGCACCACAACGTTGCGAGGTGGATCGCTTGGTGGTGATTCTAAGGTCGTGTTGTAGAGCGGGTCACTGTGCTGGCCCTCACCGTTCTGTAAATGCGAGTAAAGATTCACTTTTAGAAACAAAAACTCTTGTTTCGGCTTTACCGCTAATTTTAATTGTTAATCTATAAAATCATTTTACAATCATGAAAGATCATAATACTATAATCAAACTTAACTTTATTTCAGAGAAATCAACGTTTAATTTCATTACCACCCTAAACCCTCAAAATTCCGCATCTTCGAACCCAGCCCTACCATAGGAAACAAAATCTTCATCCCACCTTAGAAGGCTGCATCCAGTGCAAGGGTTATAATCTCTTCCACGAACACCTCTCCCCTTCCCTCTCTTTCTATCACTCTTTTTCCCCTCGCTCATCCTTACCTTCGTGAGTACCGTGACATCGATCATGTATGTCGTGTAGGGCTTCAGCCCGGTGACCTCGCCCCTTATGGTGTTCAAATCGGCTTTGATGGTCGTGTTAAGCTTGGGTCCCTTACAGTTGAGATTGAAGGGCGAGACAATGGGACAGTAGTAGATCTTGAAGCCATCGACAATGCCGATACGATCGGAGCAGTCCAATTTCCAGCCAACCTCGATGACCGTCGAGCCGATGCGGTTTATCCAGACGGTCTTCATCTTGCCGACGACGCGGTTGTGGATGACGGTGCACGAGGCCCAGATCATGCCGCTGCTCACGTGGCGCGTGTTCGCCGAGATGGCGAACTGGTAGACCTTGCGAGCGTCCGGCACCGTGATGTTGTAGACCGTCGTATGCTTCGGCACGTGGACCCATTCTAGGTAGCCCTGGAGAAAATGATTTTGGATGTTATTGTAAAGCGAACATGGATAATATAGTCGTTAACTAATATTTTTTATACCACTCTAACCTCAAAATCACAACTTTGATATGATTTTTCGGCGCTCGTGGTATAAAATACCGTTCGAAACTAGTGCGTAAGTCGATTATTTAGGTGGTGTGCTAAATAATCGACTTCCCCACCCGTGTCGAAATGTACTATTAAGTAATCGCATGACAGAGTAAAAGAAACGTGACTTTATTGTACTCGAGTTCCTACGAAGGCGATCGATATCTATTTCCCAAAAATACTTTAGTAATCTCAAACCCGTAAATCATAAGCCCGTTTCTCATAATTAAATTAACCTTGCGTAATTATCACTTCTCGCATTAACAAATAGGCTGAAGAAAAAACCTTCCGCGAAATTGATTTCGATTAAATTAAGAAAAAAGACGGGAGCGCACACATACACGCAATATCGATAAGAATCGGCGAATGCGCTTAATCCGCCGCTCGCGCAAAGTCTGATAACGGCTTTGCGTGGAAACGTCGGATAAATTACTTACTTGACACTGATAAGGACGATCTCGCTCGTTCTCGCACCAGAAGATCGTGTAGTTGATTATTTTCTCGCCACCCTCGAGGGGCGGCTTCCACGACAGCTCGTATAAGCCGTCCTCAAAGGCTATCTTGGTGAAGGATATCGGCTCTTTCGGCACTGAAAGTTCAAATATCGAAATAAAACGTAATCGAATGAAATGAATTTTTTTAGCAATGGATGGTCTTTCAAACGTCTTTTAAAGAGATTGCCGAGCATTTATCAATATTTGATTGTTTAAATTAAATTTAACATTTTACAGATTTCGTAGGCATTTTATTGGAACGAACGCGACCTGAGTCTGCCTCATACAATAAAAACCTAGATTAAATTTAAAAATACAGCAAGTCTCCGCGTGCTGTTCAAATTCCATATGAATGCAAATCAACTCCGTAGAAAGGCAATATTGCAATTCTAAAAATAAATGCCTCTCCTCGCATATGACCTACACCTCAAAAGCTGAACAAAAAAACAAACAAAAACTAGAAAAAAAACAGCAACTCACAGTAATTGCGACTGGGCACGTGAATCTTCGCGGGGGTCTCGAGGATGCCGACTTCGTTGCTGGCCACCACTTCGAAGTTGTAGCTGTTATGATGGCCCAAGCCGCGGAATTTGGCGTAGGTGCGCGTCGTCTCGTTGGGCGCAAGGTAAACCCTACGGCCATTCTCCTCGACATGGGCTACTTGGTACCTGAAACTATCGCCGTTTTCAAGGTGGGCGGGTATCGACTGCCAGTAGAGATAGACGTCGCGGTTCGCGTTGTTCTCCGAGATCTCGAAGCTGCCGATGTCCGTACGTGGCGCCTGACCGGGTACTGAAAAATCCAAGCGACAAAAGCTCTCGTCAATAAGGAACAATCACGTCAACTTTAAAAAAACGTAAAAACAAAACAAAAACATTACCTCTGGCGGGCGTGCGGAATGTGACGTCGCTGAAGTTGCTCCACATCTCCTCGCCGATGGCCACTGCGCTCTTCATAAACACTCGCACGTCGTAAATGGCGTTCGCGTACTTCAGTCCCGTGAGATTGAAGTACCTCTTCGACGTGTGCGGCTCATCCTTAATATCAATTATCTGCAACACACACACAAATATTCGTTTATTAAAGTCATTATCAGGATTGGCACAAGACGGCCATTCAAATCAGACGCGCGCGCAATAGCGACATCGCCGACCTAAATTGCCCGTCGCCCGCGCGCGCTCGAAAGCCGTCGCATACGCGTGCAGCGCTCGATCGAGTTTCCGCGACCCAATTTCCCCTGCGTACGCGAGCATCAATTTTCCTTATCGGGACCCGACGATCACCGTACCGGGAAGCGGCGCGGATATGCACACACTGGGCCTATTCATGCGCGTGCAAGCTGGCACGTGCGACTTCAAAGCTACGTTATAGCTAGTCGATGTTTCTTAAAAATCCACTTTATTAGCGGATTCCAACGTATACGAGATAATGAACAATGTGACAATTACCTCCCACGTTTCCCGACTGTCCCACTGGTTCTGATGGGCCACCCTGTGGTAGAGCCCGGGCGGGAAGGTCTGCATGGGGAAGGAGACGCTCCAGTGCAGTAGCGCGCTGTCCAGCGTCTTGTTTACCACCGTCAGGTTCGTCGGTTTCGCCGGGATCACTGCAAAAGACAATTATTTTCATTTATAGACACGATGATGATGTGTAATAACGTATTAATAATCAACACTTCAACGAAATATCTTGATTTCCGGAACGCACGAGGTTCTCGGTAAAACACCTCGAAATACAATCGATAGTTTTTTTTTCAGAATTTTTCTTCTAAATAGCGAAACCGTTACTTAGTATATTTCTCAAGAGAAGAAAAAAGAGAGAAAAGGAAACTACGGGAAATACTTCAGAGACATTTAACACTGTATAAATAATTTACTCTTATACTTCTGACGTAGAAGTAAAAGATAAAAGAAGAGTTATTTCGGAGATCTTTCTATAGTTAAAAATACTACACCTAGGTATATCTACAAAAGATTTCAAGCAGACACTCACCATGCGCGAAATGATGAAACTTGTAGGAGCCGCTCCAGTTGCCGAGGACGTTCTCGCCCACGAGATAGAAGGTATAGTACTCGTAGGGTTGCCGATAGATCGGATCCGTCGTGGCGTCCCAGTAGCAGCTGTTGCGCGGCCGGTTCTTCGGCTTGGCTGGACATGGATAGAGCTTGCGGCCACCCGCGCGTCCCGGCAGCTTGAACGTGATCGAGTAGGTGGTGTCGACGTAGTTGTGCGGCGGGTCCCACCAGCAGGTCACGTTCTCCCAGTTGCGCGACACGCAGTCGAAGCTCTTCGGCTCCTCCGGCTTGCCTGGAATGACAATGAGGGAGAGTTAGTTTGCTCTTTTTTTTCTTTCTTTAAATTTATATAGGCGTTTGGTGGGCTTGAAATTTAAATTCGATGTATTTTTGTTGAATGTTTTAAGGAGGTGTCGGGATGCGAAATGGTCATTCGTATTGTATTATTTGAATTTTACAGTAATTTGACGTTAATTCAGATATTAATAGAAACTTTTCAAGAAATCAAATTAAATTATAATTATAATTCAGTCTCCGATAATAACGGGCATAAAATATAGAACATTATTTTTCGCAAAAAGTGAAAAGCCTTGCCCTCTTAAAATTTTCAAACTTTGCCTCACTGAAATTCTATGCAGAGAGTGGAATAAAAGTTACCAAAAGATATATGATATAATATCAATAAGCAATATATTTAATTATTATGTTTCATCATAATCACAGTGCAGCAAACAAGTATATCAGATAATAAATTAGTGGTAAAAAGTTAAGATCTGTCAATTGATACGGAAAAAAGCGTTAATTGTATTATCGACGCTCGTTGTTATGCTTTTTTCATCTTCGATTTTTTTCAATTTTCTTTGACATACAGTACTTACACGTGCCTATAATATTCTAATATCTTCCAATATTTTACCACGCGTATTTTCCTTGTCAAATTAAAAATTTGATCAATAACAACTCTATCAAAGCAATCGATTTTTCCCTGACATGACGATTCTCAATATCATTCATTTTTATCAAAAGCCGAAATTCAATGTTATTGGTCATACACTATCCGTACATACGTCAGAACCTCACCAACACCAATTAAACATACACACACAGACGTACCGACAAAACGCGTCACCGAGAACTTGAATCCCAGGATGAAACTCTCTCTCTCTCTCTCTCTCTCTCTCTCTCTCTCTCTCTCTCTCTCTCTCTTCTCTTATCACTCGCGGACTTTCCGAAACGCGGCGTTTTATCTAAGGTCAGCGCAGGCGCTTCGATTCTGCGCGGAGCGAATGTTTATCGAGAGTCGCCGCGCGCGCGAGTACATAATGCAGCGGCATTGACTTCGGCGAACCGCGCTCGATAAGAGATCTCGTGACTTATCGCGGCGCGTGCGCGAGGCGAGTTGCGGAGAAAATATGTGGTTGACGTGGAGGAAGAAAAACTGTCGAGAAAAATGCTGTGGATTTGTAGGAGGGAACGAAATTTTGTTCGGATTTCAGGTGAGGTGGTAAGTGAAACGTCGAATTGTTGGAAGGAATATATGTTGTTACAGTTGTTGTTTGTTTGTTTTATTTTATGTTCAAGGATACGTAAAGGTTGATGGTGGAAGAATGAAATCCAATAGAAAAAAAAATTGTAAATTCTAACCATGTGATAAAATACTTTTCGAAAAATATACAAATAAAAACATTTTTGCTGTAAAACTAATTCCAATTTTAAGGCCATGTGAAACCGTGAATTTCAATATTTTTTAAATCAACAATTAAGCGTTTATTCGGAAAAAAATTTTGTCAAGCGCTTCGAACACATAAACACTGTATTCAGGAATTTTTTTGAGTGATTCTATTAGTATTTTCGTTAGCTATGCTCGTTTGAAAAGTAGGTCAATTGCAGATTCCTACTTACCGACAGTACGGTTTTTATTTAATTAAATAAATTCTCATCATTTTTTTTTGGAAAAACACATTCGTCAAGCGCTTCGTATATGTTAATACTATACTCAGATTTTTTTTGGATGATTCTATTGGTATTTTCATGAGATGTACTCGTTTGAAAATTATGTCGGTCATCTCTCTTCTTTTCCGCATCCTAATAAGTACTCGCAGAGCAATAACGAAAGCCTTTCAAACCCGGGCGCAAACAATCACCACCGCAGAAAATTAAATTGCAAAGCGCGCAGCGTGCTGCTCATTTATCAAAACGGCTGAAGCCTTCGGCACCGTGTTCTCGTCAAATATTTAGTTAATTAACTTAAACCAAAGAGTATATGCAAAGAGCGGCCGCAAAGTTTTCCTGATTGAATGAAAATTGAGCGCGGCAGCAGGGGGATCTTTGAATAATGCATCCGCGTAAATGTTAGCTGCAAAAGTTAGCTGTAAAAGTTAGCTGCATTGTTTTCGATGAATTTGCACAAAGAGCGGGCGAGAAATTAATAATGGCAAGTGTTCAGGGAAAGCGGAGAGATCGAAGGCAAGGTCGAAGGGTTATGGAATAATGGATTCCTCGAACAGTGCTTTTAATTAGCACGCGTACATCTTGCACACCTGATTTTCATAAAAATTAGCAGCAATATAATAAAAAAAAAACGCAAAGCGATTTTTACCTACGCCGACGAAGAGAGAGAGACATCGAGGATTTTTAATTGACGCTAACGACTCTATAATCTACTAGCACGGACTTTACATTATGCTAATACCGGGAAAGCAATTGGAGGGGGACTCGATGCCCGAGAAACGCCGCGGCTACTAATAAAACATGCGCGCACCGAAGCCCGGAAAAACATCGAGTCGTCGTCGTCGTTCGTCGATTTACCATGAAAGTCGCCGAGGCGGTGATTTATATTTCACCTGCCTGGAACTTCTGGGATGGCTGGTTGTTTGTTATTGTCGTGGTATAAGTCTAACAGGTTCGGTGCGGCGGCGAAATTTTAAATAATTCAATACTTTTACATTATTTTTCAAATATTTATATGTACTTTTATTATATTTCCGTTTAAGCAAAATAAATTTGTTTTATGAAAGTCTATAAATATGAGACATTAATTAATTAAAAGAATTATTATTTTTAACTATTTTTTTCCGACAATTAAAAGAAATTTTTTTAAATAATTCATGGTAGAATATGCCGCACTTAACCTGTTAAAAAATTTGCTAGGCAAGATTTTTTTACGATATATTAAACGTTGCGAAGAGTAGACAGTTTAAAAAAAAATCCATTATCGAGTACGAGAATATTTTCTGGTTATAAAGGAAACAATACCGATAAATATGAAATTGTACATTGATTGGCCAATAATAATGCACGGAGCTAAATTCAGGTTGTTAGTTTATTTTTAAATTTAATGATTTTCTGACAATCTTGTATAGTGACTTTTGAGTAAATTGTAATATAAAGCAATAATCAACAAATATTTGATTTTGATGTTTCATTGTTTGCGCGAACAAAAGCTCGATATTTCACGATTTGCATTAAATACGCAGTCGGTTTTCAATGCTTTTTACGCAAATAAAGACAGAATTTCTCGTTAAATTGTGGTCAAACACATACATTAAAAGCAACGGTTCATTGATAAACGCTGCAAAATAATTTGATCATTCATGTATTAATATGCAATTTAATTTCAAAATAATTGAAATAAAGGGAATCTATTAGAATTCCAGCAAATAAAGCTACCATCGCTATTCCATATAAAAATTGTATAAAAAAATAAAAGGAAAAATCAAACGATTTTTCATAGAGACTATTCCTCTACTCAATTTAAACTCGCAGAGCTCGTTCGCTAGTATATTTGCTCCAACCGAAAGCCCTTTGCAAAGTTGTAATACGATTTCGCCCGATCACGTCAGATCGTAGCTTCCTATAAATATTCTGACGCGCTTCAAATTTCACAAATTCCAATTTTCTTCTGAAAAATGCTCTAAAATTTCCATTAAAGCTCGTCGTTCCTCGTAAGATGGTTATTCAAAGACTGCAAATTACGAAAATTAAAATTAACGACTATAAGCTTTAATAATTCTCCAGCTTTCAACTTTCGGAGACATACTTTCTACATAGTGCTGGTAGTACTAGTAAAAATCAATAACTCACGTCCAACGACGACCTTGTTGAGGCAGACGGCCTCGTAATCCTTGCTGTAGCTGTCGTCCAGTCGGAGCTTGCAGTAGTACATGGCGTTTTCGGGCGGCGGCTCGCTGATGTCGAGCCTGATCGTCGTGTCGTTGACGACGGTGATGTACTCGGGCTCGATCTGCCGCTGGCCCTTGAAGAAGACGAGGTTCGAGGAGTTCTTGCCCGGGAAGCTGGCCTCGATGAAGCTGTGGTTCAGGATGCAGTGGATGCTCAGTGGACTGCCGTGCTCGAGCACTATGTCGCCCGCCGGCACCGTTCCTGGAGAGGAGAACACAAAAACGAGAGCATGTGTAATTAGTTTGTGTGGATAGACAATGAGTTGATGGAATTATTGCGTATTTTATGGAGTTTCGAACGTATGGGAAATTTTTATGATTTTATCTGACTGGTTAACAGAAATTCATATTGTATTATAGGCAGAATTGTTTGACAACAGTCATAAGATATTTTGTTTTGCAAATATGAGTATAAGGTGTTTTAAAAAAATTAAAAAAAACTTTGAATTGAGAGTAGATATATGTATGTTATACCGTGAGAATGTTTAAAAGCGTACACGGAGAGAAATCGTGTAGCAAAATTTACAAATTTCTATAGGAAAAATTACAATTTTTCATAGTAAAATGAAGACAGACAAATGTCCTATTAACGGGATGCCTTACTCGTACTATTACCGACCGAGCAATTCACACAGTTTCAAGCTGATTAAAAATAAAATACGTCGAATCACAAAAAATCAAGAGAACACTCTTCTGTGTTTTTTAACGTTCTATCATCCAGTCAAAGTTTGGAGTCGAAATATCAAGTCATTTCTGCAAAAACTTTGAACAAACGAAATTTAATATCGTTCAAAGTTTTTGAAAAAACGGCTTGATATTTCGACTCCAAACTTTGACTGGATGATAGAACGTTAAAAAACACAGAAGAGTGTTCTCTTGATTTTTTGTGATTCGACGTATTTTATTTTTAATCAGCTTGAAACTGTGTGAATTGCTCGGTCGGTAATAGTACGAGTAAGGCATCCCCTTAATGTTTCCAATTTAATATGGTAAATTTTATAACAACTCGTATAAATATTTTTCGAGTTAAAAATTTTAAAAATTTAATTTTCATTTCCGTTATCGTGGTTATTCGTAATATTCTATATATTTCAAGGTTGCACACACACATATATTATTAATACAAGAAATACAAGAAATAAATTAAAGTAAAGAATAAAGAAAATTAAAAATTTTTTTTCGACGGAGGCCGGATTCGATCCTTCGACCCTTGGCACGGCAGTCGGACGCTCTAACCACTTACCCATAATAACATTAAACTACAAATTTTTGGAACTTGTACATTAGCTATCGCTAGATGTATGGCAGATTTGAGTTAGACGCGTTGTTGAATTTCAATTAATATATGGCATTATAATTAACGTAAAGGAAAATTAGCAACTGATAATGTATTTATAAAAGTAAAAATAAATAGGAATTTATTATATCCGACCAGTTTTGTGTTGCAAAACATATTGTATGAGATCTAGATAACCTGAAAATTAGGGACGTCGGTAAGACAGAGCAGCAGACTGCGCGTGTTCGCCGCGCGCATGCGCATTTCACACATCATAATTTTTACCATAAATCATTGTAAAACTTAGAATTAAATATCAAAATTTTTGTAACTCCTGCATTCGAATATCAAGTCTTCGCAGTTTTTGCCATAAAATATAGTAATGTTTCATATTTTTTATAAAAAAAAGAAGATACTTTTAATAGTATATTACAATATGTATATTTTTTGCTATATAAATATAGTAGAAAGTTATCTCGACACTTGTAATATTTAAAATGAAAGTTATAAAAGGAATACATTACAATGGTAGAAAATCCTATAATAGTAGTAAAAAGCGTCAGAATCAGAGTATATCTTCGCTTTGATAAGATTAATGGTAATTTTCCAAATCAAATTTTTCTCCGTGTACTTTATGTTTGTTTTACAAAAGCAATTTAATTAAATTTGAGATATTTTTAATTTATTTTATTGCAGCTTTTTCAATTTTAATTAAAAGTAAAAACATTGCGTATGCGCGTATAAATAGCAGAAAATAAAAAATTCCGAGTTTTTGTCGACACAAAGCTTAACAAAAACAGCGCAATCGTTTTTATCATTCATATTTTACGAGGTGCTTTTAAAACGTGAAAACGATGAAATATGCACGCGATGAAATATGTTCATTCGACGTTCGCTGTCAATCATCATTTGCAAATTCAACGTATCCATCCATTTCAACGCTATTTCTTATTCCACACTTCCGCTCGGCGCATAAAAATTTATAACTTTTGAATTCTGATTCCCGCTACTTTTTCCACAGTTGAACCGTCCGCATTTCACTTAATTATAAATTTTGAAAAAGTTTACTCGATTGAAAACGACCTAATTAAATGTTTGCTCCGCGACCGAAACTCAGTTATGGGAAAAGAGAGAACTTTTCCGCCTCTAGCATTCGCAGAAAATTGATTTACTCCGATTAATGAAATTTCCCCTTAAATAATTTTGCATATTAAAAATGTAGCGCGTGAAATGTCTGTATAAAAATCCTTAAGCTGTCTTACTGTCTTTTTATTTAAAAAAATACACTTTTGTTCTCAATAATCCCTGTATTCCTCGTTATTTTAAGGTGGTGTAATACTTTACCACTAACCCTGTTTTATCGGCGGAATATGTCAAAATAATTAATATAAATAAAAGGATAATGATTTGCGTCTTAAACAAATTCACTTGCCCTGCGTAATCCTCTAATACATCGTTCTACGAAGTTTTGAAACAAAAAAACGACGACACCTTTGTTTATTTTTGGAACGAAAATTAACCAAATTTCGTTCCAAAAATAAACAAAGGTGTCGTCGTTTTTTTGCCTTGAAACTTTGTAGAATGGTGTATTACAGCATTACGCAGGGTTATCCATCATTATCCTTTTATTTATATTAATTATCCTTTATTTATATTAATTACTTTTACATGTTTCGTCGATAAAACAGTGTTAGTATAGTGCGACACCCCCTTAACCTAATTTTCCATTTTCGGTTGACCGCTTAAACATCAACTTTTTTTCCACGCTTCGTTAAAAATAACACCCGACGAAGCATACATTTCTCGCGCAACCTCATTGTATTTTTCAAACAAATTTCTTTGTCGCATACTCACGAACGCCCCGCTTTGTATTCCTTTTCATTAAAAAAAAAAAAAAACAAACAACTAAAAAAGCATAATAAAAAACTATTTTTGCATTTTAATATAACGCTAAATGCAGCATTCATCGCTCTTTAATTAAACTATTCTTCCAATTACATTCCACACGACTATAACAAACATATATATCCTGTCACCTCGCAGCAACAAAAATCCTCGCCGCCGTCTTCTCCCAAATCCATAAATTCCTCACTCGCGGACCCGCGACCGGAATACGAACCAACACAATCTCCTCTTTTCTCGTTCCTTTGACGAGAGCGCGCGTCTCATCGGCGATTCACCTACACATATTCTCCTCGAGAGAGGAGATTTACTCTCTCTCTCTCTCTCTCTCTCTCTCTCTCTCTCTCTCTCTCTCTCTCTCTCTCTCTCTCTCTCTCTCTCTCTCTCTCTCTCTCTCTCTCTCTCTCTCTCTCTCTCTCTCTCTCTCTCTCTCTCTCTCTCTCTCTCTCTCTCTCTCTCTCTCTCTCTCTCTCTCTCTCTGTCCCCAAATGCATTATTTACCTCCGCACACAAAGGGATTCCGTGAATTCGGAAAAAGGAGGAGGAGAGGGCCCATCGCGCGGGACATTAAATATAGACGTATGGTTTTAACCGAGGCGCGCTCTATACGTGCAGCCATGTTTTATTTATAAAGAGACTCTCAGCGAGAGAGAGAGCGCGCATGCACACGGGGGATTTTCATTACGCGCGCGGGGTATGCGCGAGCGAGCGAGCGAGCGAGTTATCTGATGGCGATCGGGGAAACGTCGTCGTTGCTTGTTCTTCTTTTTTTTTCTGCGCAGGAGGAGGGAGATTTATCGGCAAGGACGGCGTGTGTGCGCGGGGGATACGTATAGCTCGCAGATTGCTATCTGTCCCTCGCTCTTCCCTCTTTCTCTCCCGCATGTGTGCGGATTTCTTCCTTTTTTCGGCGGATCGGAGGGTTTTTAAGGGTACGAGGGTTTACGGCCAGAGATCAGACATGGTGTTTGCAGCAGCGCGGGGAATGCGCCGGGCGAAAAAAATGTGTAATGGGTTGTAGCGGGGGGCGCTTAAAAATGTTCAATTATGTGGAAAGTTCGGGGACAGTATACAGTATCTTTTTGCTTTTATTGGAAATATAGCCGGCACTAATTAACATGCGGTATAGCGAAAAGTACGGCTCGAGACGTAAATATTATTGGACGAGATGTATCCCAGGGGAGAGCGGCGGGATGCGTCATGTTTGTGCGCACTTTCCAGGATGTGCCGTATTCAACACTTGAGGCAAAAAACAAAATCTATTTTTCCCGTATATGCGCGGGAATGATATATGTATATGCGAGTATATACGAGGGAAAGAGGAAAAAAATGCCCTTTCAAAACAGAATTCTAACAGTTAATCTAGGCGCCATCCTAGGTTTCGTGCCCGATTGTATGCCCCACCGGCCATCTAGGTTTTTCTTATGTATTTTGAGCCCCTGAATCCAAATTTCGTAGGTGGCCAGCGAAAAAATGCAAAGAACAATTGTTATTAACAATTTTTATAAACAATTTATTGAATAAAATTGATTGTTAAATTGATTTTTTCGATCTGAAAAAAATATATTCGCATTCTTTGGCTCATTCTGAGTAAAAAAGGCCCTTACATATTTTTAGGTTCGACTTATAGTTTTCTCAGAAAAATTTCTCAAAGTTTCCACCACTTTCATAGGTAATGTATATCTATATACCGATAGACATGTATATCGTCGCGCGGTATGAAGAAAAGACAACTTGGAAGTTACAGGCGAAGAAAAGTCAAAAACGCGTCTAAGGCGAAGAAAAGCCAGTTTGCGCCCTTCCAGACGAAGAAAAGCCAGTTTGACTTCACAAATGAAAGTAACATTTTTCACACTCCGTGCGCAAAGTGTCCACTTTGCGCACGCTAGAATAAAAAAGCATGCGCTAAATCGAGCTTTGCACACGTCGTATAAAAAAATTGTGTTCGATATGCGAGTGAGAAAGTGATTTTATCCTCGCGTGGCCTTTTCACCCTCGCTTCGCTCGGGCGCAAACGTCCACACGAGGATAAAATCACTTTTTCGCACTTGTATCGAAAATAACTATTAGTTGGTATCTTATAGATAACTTTCAGATAATAAGATAAAGATAAAAAGATAACCAAAAAGATTAAAAAATCTTTTTAAAAAGATAAAAAGATAAGATAAAAATATAAAAAGATGATTAGTCAAGATAATTAGATAACTAGTAATTGATTAGATGCCGTCAGTTGGGATTTTTCCTCCGCAGGAACGGCGCAAACTGGCTTTTCTTCGTTTGGGAAGATTCAAACTGGCTTTTCTTCGTCTGGGAGGGCGCAAACTAGCTTTTCTTCATCTGGAAGGATCCAAACTGGTTTTTCTTCGTCTTAGACGCGCTTTTGGCTTTTCTTCGCCTGTAACTTCCAAGTTGGCTTTTCTTTGTACCGCGCGACGATATAGGTATACATTACCAATCAAAGTGGTGGAAACTTCGAGATTTTTTCTGAGAAAACTATGAGCCAAAGAATACGAATATATTTTTTCAGATCGAAAAAATCAATTTAACAATCAATTTTATTCAATTGTTTATAAAAATTGTTAATAACAATTGTTTTTTGCATTTTTTCGCTGGCCACCTACGAAATTTGGATTCAGGGGCTCAAAATACATAAGAAAAACCTAGGTGGCCGGTGAGGCATGCAATCGGCCACGAAACCTGGGATGGCGCCTAGACTATTACCGCTACGCCAACGTGCACTTACATGAAGAACGTTTCGACTCGTCTACATATGCTACAGCTTGTGTAGTTCCACAATAGGACAAATTCGACACCTTAATAAGTTAATTAACTATTTGTTTCGCGAAGGATTTAGTACACGAGTTTCTAAATTAATAAATATTTGTAAAAATATGCAGGTTATATTTTATAATTAATTTTATAGAAGAGAAGGTGATAAGTAAATCTTTTTTAAGGTTATGTCGACTTGCTGATGTTGTCGTTAGCAGAAGGTCTCGTAATTTTTGGTAAAGTGACTCGTAAAAATTGCTACAATTCTATCAAATTTTAGTAAACTGACTCGTAAAAATTGCTACATCTTCTATCAAATATTAGTGTTTTGAAAATTTAGTATAGTAAGTACTAAATTTTATATAAGTAATGTAGCAAATTTTATAACCATATTTATTTATTTTTAAAAAGGTGTATACCATTAAGGGGATGCCTTACTCGTACTATTACCGACCGAGCAATTCACACAGTTTCAAGCTGATTAAAAATAAAATCGTCGAATCACAAAAAATCAAGAGAACTCTCTTCTGTGTTTTTTAACGTTCTATCATCCAGTCAAAGTTTGGAGTCGAAATATCAAGCCGTTTTTTCAAAAACTTTGAACGAAATTAAATTTAATTTCGTTCAAAGTTTTTGAAAAAACGGCTTGATATTTCGACTCCAAACTTTGACTGGATGATAGAACGTTAAAAAACACAGAAGAGAGTTCTCTTGATTTTTTGTGATTCGACGTATTTTATTTTTAATCAGCTTGAAACTGTGTGAATTGCTCGGTCGGTAATAGTACGAGTAAGGCATCCCCTTAAGGTGATGCGATACCCACGCTATTACTCAATTCTGGGTTCCCGTTTTTCTTCTTCAATTTTAAACTTTTTGAAAAAAACTCTTTGATACGTTGTAGTTCTTTATTAAACTTAAAACGTGTCAAAGAGTTTTTTTCTTAAAATTAAAAATTGAATGAGAAAAACGGGAACCCAATTTTGGGTAATAGCGTGGGTATCGCATCACCTTAATTGCTAAAAATATATTAAATATTTTGACAATTTTGGTATGTCCTCAAACTAGTAGAAAAAATAGTAATTTTTAATGGAAACTTTTTTTCCGTGTATATACCATAATATTAGGTTTAACAATGTATTATGGTTGTGATTAATTAATCTATATTATATTGCTGAAATTGTGTAGCATTTTCGACGAGTACATGTTGAACATGATACGTGTATTAACATTTCACGTGGGTGGCGGGTAAATACGTTAATCAGTTTCAATGAAATTGAGGAATTTCGACATTAAATCGAATAAGAAAAGTCACAGACGAAATACTCGGTAAAACTTCGGAATTACAAAAATCATTATACGTAAATGATGAAACGTTATAGCAACACTCGCGAGACGCGCTTTGCAAAGGAAAATGAAGACAAGAGCTCAGATTAAGGTGATGCGATACTGACACTATTACCCAAAATTTGGTTCCCGTTTTTCTCATTCAATTTTTAATTTTAAGAAAAAAATTCTTTGATACGTTGTAGTTCTTTATTAAACTTAAAACGTGTCAAAGAGTTTTTTTCAAAAAGTTTAAAATTGAAGGAGAAAAACGGGAACCGATAATTGAGTAATAGCGTGGGTATCACATCACCTTAAGGTAATGTGTACTTACCGACAAATTTTAGAATGTATATTTCTTTTGCAAATAATAATAGAATTACTAACAAAAAAATTGAGTATAGTATTTACATATACGGAGCGCCTGAAAGAGCTGTTTTTCCAAAAATTTAATCAGAATTTATTTAATTAAATAAAAGCCACAATGCCGATAAGTAGGGATCTGTATACTTCGAATTTTGCCAGTTTTAAAAAGTGTTTATCTCATGAAAATGCTGATAGAATCGCACAAAAAAAAATCTGAGCATAGTATTTACATACACGGAGTGCCTCAAAGAATTGCTTTTCCAAATAAACGTTCGAATGTTTATTAATTAAATAATGAAATTGGGTTGATTTTGAGGTTTACATCGCCTTAAACCTTTAACGGGGTGACATAGTCCTACCATTACCGACCGAGCAATTGACACAGTTTAAAGCTTATTAAAAATAAAATATGTAGAATCACAAACAATCAAGAGCAACAAAACAAAATTCAGTTTCATTCAATGTTTTTGCAAAAACCACTTGATATTTCGACTTCAAACTTTTACTGGATGATGAAACGTTCAAAACCACAGAGCAGTGTGCTTTTGATTTTTTGTGATTCTACGTATTTTTTTTTTAATAAGTTTGAAACTGTGTCAATTGCTCAGTCGGTAATGGCACGGCTGTGGCACCCCCTAATCGCGCGAATTAATCCCTCTGTCGTGTGGCCATTCAATCCTCGCGTCCCTTTGTAACTCGCCGTGTTTAGCTTAGAAAATTCAGGTGAAGAGAGAGACAAAGATTGAAAGAGGAGGACGAGAGACAACGTGAGATCCACTTTCCCGGGATATTTAATAAACGTTATTATTAGCCGACAAGAAGAGAAGAGAGAAGCGCCGACGACAATGAAGCTATCGCTGCATTACTTACATAAATGACAAGCGCGCGGGGGGTTGCCACGAGGGAGAAGTAGATTTTCCGAGAAAGTTCGATAATGGAGCGGCGCAGAGAGAAAGAGATGGCCCTGGACTGTTCCGCGAATCTCGTTATATACACCATCGTAACGGAGTTATATTGGTTTGAAAAATATAATAAGGAGAGCAAACGGATGCACCAACACGATAATTCCCAGTTTATAATAAAGAAACAATCTATAGCTTATCTTCTTGCGTATCGGTGCGGAGAATAAAAGAAAAGAAAAAAGGAACTTACGTCCGGGCGTCTTGATGCCGACGGCGCACTGCTGCGACCCGGCGACGCCGAGGGCCGCGAGGCAGAGCGTGGCGGCCAACAGCCACGCCGTGGACGACATGCTGATGCTACTCGCGGCTCGCCGGTTATCTTGTCGCTGTTGCTGCTGCTGGTGATGCTTCTTCGGTTCTCGCTGCTGATGCTCGTCGGGGTGAGCTGAGGTCGGCATCGCACGCTGCTCTTCCCATCACTGTAAAAGAGGTGGACAGTTGATCGTTAGAAACGAATACAGAAATGATTTATTTTTTGTTGTTATTGGTAAACTATAATCTCGACGAACACAGGATTTTCAAGCCAATATTGGCGCTACATATTGAAGAGCCGACGACGGCAAACCTCAATGCACCGCCACGCAGAGATGTTTAATTTATATAACTATAGTTAAACTGAGAATAATTTAGTCCTCGTGAGCCGGAAATATTTTTCCTTTAATTTTAATGCATCTTTAATAATTGATATAATAGTGGAGTACATTTACTCTTCACGAATACTAAATTTTGCGAGAGGATAGAAACTATAAGCTTATTCGATTTTTTTTTTCTTTTTTTTTTTTTCTTCCATGAAGTATTAAACAAAGAATACAATCTGAAGATAATATTGACATAATTTATTCTAATATTGACATAATTAATTCTTCTAAGATTATAACATTGTTCATTGTTTTGAATTTTACCATGCAATTTAATAACTAAACGTATTCTGTTTTGAAATGCTATGCTATACTTTTGGCCATCACTTACACAAATAATTAAAACGTTATTTATTTTTCTTTTAAGATATACAACCAACATTAATTTAATTATTATTTATTTAATCATTTTCATTCACATAAATAATAATTATCAAATAAAAATGCATATTATTTCATTTTGAATTCTCGCGCCTTTTATCCTAGTGCCAATCACAGATCAAATCTATATGCAGGCTTCATTTCTTCCGGTCATCACTTTTCTAAGAAGGGCAATTCATTGACTATTACCAACATGTAATACACCGCTTCTACCAACAATTACGCGCACACCTTATTAATTGAAAACATTTGCACAAAACGCACTCCGCGTAGTCTATATAAAACCGGCGCCACTTCGTATACACCGCATACCCATCGCAAACATAAAGAAGAAGCCTTTTCCAAAAATTCGCAACGACCGCGAGAGACAATCGTACTACCATGGGAATCCGTTGAAATTCGAATCGCGAAGCCCCGCACGTTCGCTCTCGCGTGTGCGGGGCTCGGGTTGCCTGCGGCTCTTGGGCGCGTTTTTTAATTAGCCTGCGTGTTTTGTACACTACATGCGCGCAAAAAAAAAGAAGAGAGTCAATCGCGCGGGTGGGATTTTTCAACAGAACACACTGCACGACGTAATTCCGCGATCGCGAGTTGTACTATACGCGTTGTTTGCATAGGATGAATTTTATTATTGGATATGTAGAGCATAAAGGGTCGAATAGCGGAAATTCGAATAAAAGTTTAGAGTGGCTTTGAGTTGTTGTAACCCTGCACGGACCCAAGCGTTTTTCGAAAAATATGAATTCGGACGATATTGTGTTTGTATTGGGTAAACCACTTTTTATTCTTCTTTTTGTTTTTAATTAATTTTGCAATATTCATATAGCGCATATGTGCAAATCCCCGGACTACAGACAACAACTGGGGTACAAAAACGGAAAAAATTTTTTTTAAGGGCACACCTACCACAAGGTTTTTTCGGTTCTTTGGGGGTCCCCCAACATGAAAATACTCGTGAATACTCATTATCCGTTGCTAAGCTTTTTTGCCAACAAAATCAATTTTTCTTATGGAAATCTAACATGGGAAAAATGAACGAAAAGTAGTCATTGGTGATTAACCAATAGCAAGCTATTGAAGAGGCCAAATCAAATTCCACAAAAAACAGAGATTAAAGTTGAAGAATAGAGCTTTAATTTGAGATGAGAATCGTTAAAATTGGTCGATTCTGTGCAAAGCTACGTGAATTTGAAAATGGCGAATAATGACGAAAATGAGCGATTGTTTTCAAACCCACGTAATTCTTCAAATTTTTGTCATTTTCCGCCATTTTCAATTTTACATAGCTTTGCACAGAATCGACCGATTTTAACGATTCTTATCTCAAATTAAAGCTCTATTCTTCAATTTTAATCGCTTTTTTGTGAAATTTGGTTTGGCCTCTTCAATAGTTTGCTATTCGTTAATCATCAATGATTACTTTTCGTCCATTTTTCCCATGTTAAATTTCCATAAGAAAAATTGATTTCGTCGGCAAAAAAGCTTGGCAACGGATAATGAGTGTTCACGAGTATTTTCATGTTGGGGAACCCTAAAAGAACCGAAAAAACCTTATGTGGTAGGTGTGCCCTCAAAAAAAATTTTTTCCGTTTTTGTACCCCAGTTGTTGTCTGTAGTCCGGGGATTTGCACATATGTACCCATGCGCGCGCACTCACTTGTACTGAAGTTGGTTTTCGTCCGTAATTTTTTGTTTGGCCTATTAGTTCGCGATGTAGCGCGATATTTGCAAAATATTTCCAACCCCTTTTCACCTGTCAGCTTTACACATTTCAATTTTCTTTCAGATTAAAAATAACGAGAACGTCAAAGCACCTGTACACGAGTAGGCGTGAAATATGTGGAAACGACTTTATTTGGTTTTTAAAATTCTCTTAAAAAAATACGCTCTAAAAAAAACAACAACAACCGTGTTTAAACGCAGATATCCTCTATTTATCAAATCCAATGTAGAGACTTTAAAACCAAGATAAAAAAAAAATAATCTCGCGAAACATTGTAAACACGTATATTTGTAGGTACTACTACACGCGCGCTACCAGCAGCAGCAGCTGGAAAATCGAAGCAGCGTACGCGCGCGTGCCCGGGAAAAAGCTCGCCCCGAGACTGACTACAGTCGTCGGGTGGCCGCTGCTTTTTCATCTGCGTTCGTTCGTCCGTTTCCCCCCCTCCTCCTGCCCCGACGGTTTTCCGGAGCGAAATGTTCAGGGAACTGTTGGGAGTCTGTTGTTGTTGTTGTCGAGGTGGGTTGAAGTGGGATTCTATACGGAGAAAAATGACTATTTTTGTAGTAAAGGTGGAAGAGACTCAATTTTTTCATGAAAATTACTACAGTTATTAGTAAAAAATAGAAAATAATGGCAATTTTTGCTAACTATAAATTGTAGTGGTTTTCATGAAAGTATAAGTCTGTTCCGCGCGGTTACTATCAAAAATAGTAATTTTTATTACAATACTTTTTCTCCGCGTGTTTTGAGTATAGATTGGTTGCTTTAATCCGCAATTTCAAAGTTATGGTTGAACTGTGTGAAAGTTTAGCGAGGCGCTTTCCGTCACTCTATTCTAATGATCAATGTTATTTCGTGAAAGCTCATTCGTAGCACCGATAAAAACAAAAAACAAAAAATTAAACGGAAGTTGGCTATTATCGCTCGACAAGATAAAATGCTAAACGAAGATACGTTATACTATGCAACGTAGTTGCTTTATACGATGTCAACTCATGTCTCAACTTTGATGAAATTCGGGCCACAGCTTGTCTCTACCGACCACATTAACACGGCGAGGAACTTTAACAGTCCCTTTAGTGCTTTTCCCGCAACCACTCAAACTTATCTCTCTCCCAGCTCCGATAAAAAAAAAAGAAAGACCTCCTCCAGATATATATATACCTTGACACTGTCACTTCACAATTACAACCTTATATCCCCTCCGCCGGTATCACGAAAAAAAGCCTCTTCTCGCATACATCCTCTCCCCACGATTCATGCACTCTTCCTCTGACACACAGACGGCTAGCTCATCGTCACCGGAAGCTTGCACTCTTATACCGCGAACCCCCGAAATACATACGCGCGCACGTACATATATGTACAAAGTTTTCTCTCTTTCATTCTTTCTTTCTCGAAACAGCGCCCTTCGACTTTTCGGCAATTTATTTCGTATGTGTATACGCGCGCGCGTAACCTCGCCCCTGCGCCGCATGAATTATTTATCGGATCCGCGGCGTGTGTGCGTCGTCGTCGTTGGTTTATTTCCAGATTAGAAGCGCGTGCGCCGCGCGTGGGAATTGACCGGGAGAAGAACGGGGTATGTGGCAGCGCTGCGTGTATGTATATACATACAGAACGCGCGCGCGCGCGAGAAAAACGCGACGAGGCTGCGGATGAATTAGCGAAGGGGTTTTTGCGCGCTGATACAGGCACTTGAGAGCCCCCTGACGTCATTTTGAAGGCGTCGTGAGATCGCACTACGGCAATATACGCATTTCTATATACAAGGAGAATATTATAAGTGTGCACGTTCTGTGAATTTGTTATGAATATCGACATTACACGCGCGCCAAATAAATATTATATTTTTCTCAATAAAAATTGACTCAATGAAAATCGAGCGATCTGCAGAGTATATAGATTCGCGCAACCCATTACAATACGCGCGGGGGGGGGGGAGGTATTTTATCAGAATGGTAAAATGTTAGATGGATATTTTTTCAGAAAATATACTATCATTTAAATTATTTTTCGAATCCGATACTGTTGATTCCGAACAGGAGTTGTTCAGAACACACAAGGAATTATTTTCTAAAAGAAAATATCAGAAAAATTTGCGTCTATAAAAATTGAAAACAGATTGCATGAAATTATAAAAATACTTTTTACTAGAAAAATAAAATTTCGAAAAATCTCAAACGTTCATTCCTATACGATTTTCAGCTCATTTGTCAACATTTTAGCTTTTCTAAATCACTGCATTTTCTACAATTTAATCGTTAGGTAGAAATGGCATTCGAAAAATTGACATGACATATCATATAAAAATAATTTAATGAAAATATTATGGCCTTCTTGCTAAATTTTTTCTAATTTTTATATATTATACATTTTTAAACATTCGGAAAATTTACCCTTCTATCATAAGATATTCTAATTTGTTTTTTTACCTTTCTGAGAAAATATCCATCTAACATTTTACCATTCTGATAAAACACCTCCCCCCCGCGCGGGGCTTTATACTCGCTCGACCTACGACCCCCGCGCGCGCGCGCGCTTGCAAAACACTTCCGCAGAACGAGAACTGCAAATTCGACTCATCAGCATCCGCGAAGAGTGCACAAAGAAAGAGTTCATGCGCGGGCTGCACGCGCGCTATGTATTTATACGGGGAAGAAGAACAAATCGAAGCGCGCATCGGAGGATTTGCTTTTAATTCGCTGTTTCCCCGATCGATGGCTAATTAAATATGGATTCTGGTGATTAAGTAGCCGTCGCGTCGCGCGTATTTGTACGTTTTCCCGTTGGGATTTTTCTCCGGGCCCGAGTGGCGGATGATGATGAGAATTCGTTCCGATAAACGTGTGAATTAGAATTGACATTTGTATTGCCGTGGGTAGGTTACGGGAAGCACTGGAATATAAATGTATTTCATAAAGTTTTAATTACTTTGATGAATTCATTTGCCCTGGTAGGAAATAGACCAACTTCGTTGGATAACATGTTAATCAAATGGAAGCATTTTTACTTAAAGTTAACATCGAAATTTAATTAAATCTATTTAAAACTATCACTATATTTTAAAGCATCTACAATATAATATTTCCGCATGTATAAATAGTTATTCTTCGTCGACAATAGCAACATAATCATGGTGTGACGTTTTTAATTTAAAAATTGACGAACGGTTCGCCAACCGTTGGTTAGCATTTCTACCAGGGTAATGATATATCTATAGATCCAGTTGGAATTCGATGCAATAACAATCCATTTCCACGCGGTAAAAATGTAAACTTGATTATATAATATACGAAAAAGATTTCCTAGTATCGAACTATAAAATAACATTTGCACATATGAAAATAAAAAAAAATAATAATAAATAAATAAAAAAAAATAACGACACAAAATATATTAAAAGCATGTTATTTCAAAAAACTAAATTTTCATATTTCGTAAAATGACCCTGGTAGAAAATTAACCATAATTTGACCAGAATATGGTTAATTTTCTGGTAATTGGTCAGCTTATGGTGAAAATTCTGGCCAGAATCCTCGCGTGCTGGCGATAGTTTCTGGTCAGAATCTGACAAATTTCTGGTTGAATAAAATCATTATATTTTAGGTTTATATACACACACACACACACACACACACACACACACACACACACACACACACACACACACACACACACACACACACACATATATATATTATATATATATATATATATCACTGCAACACTCATCTGAATGCAACAAGTACTCGTAACACTGATGACCAAAAAATATTAGATATTTGGATTAATATTTGGATTATTTTTGTCCAATACACCTCCCCTCTTACATTAAAATAAAAATAAAAAATATTTCTTATAAGCATACGATTCGATTTGTGATAGTATATCACACATTTTATATTTTATGTTCTTAAAATAAAATTTTTTAGTTAAATGTAATAGTTGTTATTTTATTCATTATTTCATCTATTTTATTGCATGTTACATTTATGTAAATGATACATTACATAAAATATATTAATAAACATACATAAAAAGTGGTTAAGTCAGTATATGGGAGATCAAACTTTTTTTAAATTAATGCATTTAGAGGTTATGGACTGTAACTGGCAATCGTTGCCCATCAAATTCTCACCAGATTTCTGGTTAATCATTGACTAACTTATGGTTAAATGTCTGGCAAATAGTTAGTGAACCGGTCAGAAAAGATGGTTAATTTTCTACCAGGGGAAAGTACAGATTTTATTGTGATTACTTATGTACGTGTTATTACAAAAAGTATCGTACAGTGGCTCAAATTAATAACTTTCAGCGTAGGATTTTATAAAAAAAAAAAAAAAAACTAAACCGTTTCGAAAAGCAATCAACAATTTTTCCATCGACGCACACGAGTCAGCGCCCGCGTACCATACGCACCCTATTACCATTTAAAATCTAATATTTCATTTTTTTCCAGTCCATACAAAATAAAAACTCAACGTTTCCCCCGCTCCCTCTCTCTCTCTCTCTTTCCCAATAACCATAACGACTCGATCGCACATTCAGAGAAACCTCATCAACGCGGCCGCTCTCCTCTCTCTCTCTATATACGACTGCAGCATTCCACTCTCGCGGCTCCATAACTCATAGTTCACTGCAAGCGGCGCGTCTCGCGTCAGCGCAACCCCGCGCGACGACGGACAAAGCCGGCCCATTCATCCTCCATATATAAATACGCATTCCTCTCGTCCCTAAATTTCCATCGACGTTTGAAGAAAAAAAAAACCGAAGAAAAAGAAGGAATCGTATATATTATACGCACAGTTTTCCGTATGTCGTAATCCGAGTGAGAGAGTATGGGTCACGTGTGCGTGGCGCCCGTGCGCGTGAGCCTGAATATAAAGACGGTCTTATTACACAGAGACGACGCGCGCGCGTTTAAAAAAGCGCGCCGCGTATTTACGTCCTTACGGTGAATTCTAATTCCTACGCGAGACGGAGACTTGGTCTGGCGTAATTTACGTACGCGCGCGCGCGCGGGTTTTCGGTGTAGTTGACCTCTCGCGACGACGACGAGTAAAATATAGAAACGAAGAGAGAGAGAGAGAGAGAGGTTTGCGATTTCGCGGAAGACGCGCACTACGTCGGGGTGTGCGGGCGACGCCAGTGTGGAATGCAGATTATTTTGGTGGTGGTGCGTATGGTGTATAAGTAGTGAGAGTGAGTCATGGGATGGGTAAGTGGAGAAAAAAAAATTTCTCCGTCGTTGATTAGGCGTATGTAGTAATGAGTCAGTTGGAGCGGAAAAAGGTGATAGTGGATGATACGAAGCTTTAGGTTTGACTATTTATAGAACGCGGCGTAATGTGTACTTTACAATATTTTTCTGTCGTTTAAATTGCAATTATAAGATATATAAATATATAAATAAGCAAACCGCGTCGCTCGTTACTTCCACAGCAACATCTAATCGAGAATTCAAAGCCCACAATCCCATTACATCGCTTATAACTCCAATTCTTACAACACACGACAATACTGTATTCCGAACAGCACATCATATACCCGCCTCGGTCCCGAATCTCCGAACGCCAACCACATTCAACCTGATCAATCACCGCAGCTTTCGCAACACATGGCTCGATAAAAACACGTGTAATGTAGATTCGCCGAAAGACCGAGAGACTACGACGACGACAATATAATAATAACTGTCGCGCACCTGCCGCCGCCGACAATTGCGTATTGTTCGGCCGCTCCACCGGGGGAGCGCATACAATGCCGATTAAAAGGAAGAACAGACTCGTGCCCCTTGTCTTTATTAAGTTCTCCCTGCGTCGAGGGAAGGGGAAAAGTCAAAAGGAGCTTGGATTACGCGCGAGGGGATTTTAGGAGCGAGGCGCGCGCTGAGTTCTGGAAACGAGCGCGACTGCGGGGCGACTGACCCCTTTTCGACGCCTGTTTTCTTTCGGTGGAAGTGTGCGGTGAATGATACTGTGCGCATGGCGAGAGGGAGAAGGGCAATGGCTGCCATGACTTTATTATACACCCGAAAATTCCTATAAATTTGCATTAAAGTATGTATACTTGTTGTATATTTATACTGACTGTACACGGGCGCGTGCGCAGTATATTTTCGTGGTATAAAGTTTTCACAACAAAAACAGTCTATCGAAAACCATCTACCGCCGAAAGAGGCTAACACCATTAACAACAACTCCGAGGATGGAACACACAGTGTTGCTGCAAATATTAAGGTAGTTCTCGAGTAATAATCGGAGGCAAAAGTTTTGACTCTCGCTTGCCGCGCGTGTTTTGTTTACGCTTACATAGGGAGAGCTCGAACTCTTCGAACGGACGGTGTACCCCCACTCCGCACATTCTCCTGTCTCTCTCACACTCATGGCGCGTGAGCGCGCGTCGAACAAAAGCAAGCTGCTATGGATTACAATAACTCAAAAACGGCTCCGCTAGTCTACTTGTACTTTAACTATAATAGGGTAGTGGACCCTATTAGTGTGCCTGTCCGTATTTGTATGCCCTTTTTACAATTTTCGATGTAAGAAAAAAGTTCTAACCCTAAAAATAATGAAGGGTTATTGAAAGAAACAGTAAAATGACGATTTATCCCATAAATTATACGGTTTGATGTATTATTTGTTAATAATCGTAAGTTAAAAAGTGTCACTAATACGGAGTGTCGTCTGCTTTAAGGGCACACTAATACGGTCTCTTACCCTATTCTAAATACCAGAATACCTTCCATGACAACATTTTAGTTTTTCAAAAATATTTCCCAGAAATTCTTTCTTTAATCAATGAAAATGATCGTTTTGTGATGTGTCTCCCTATATGCTACGTGTTAAAAGTGCAATCTTTGAGAATTTATAACTCGCAAATGGCTCCGCTGCGATTGTTTGCATTTGAAAATTCAATGTAAAATACCGTAATTAACCTATAATTAAATTTTCAAACGAATCTGCCAGAACTCAGTTTACTCGAGAACTACCTTAAAACAAAACAGCCCGATCCGCTTGGCGAAAAAAAAAATCCAACGTAAACTACTCCAGCGAGCGCAACAGGCGGGCGAGCGCGCAACAGCCTGCCATTTGAGATAAGCGGGAGGGAGTGAGTGGAGGGAGAAAAGCCGAAGATTTTCCGGGGGACGAGACGAGAGTGCCGTTGAAGAGGATGCGACGAGATAAGCGAGACGAACGACGTGGTACAAATGGGGAGGGAAAAAAAGAGACGATATTGGGCGTGTCGGAGGGTTAATGGTGAAAACGCGTGAAGTAGGTTGCGCAATGGGTTTTGTCTGAAGGTTGCTGCATCAAAGTAATTTATAAACTTCTAATTTATTAAGGTAGTTCTGTAATACGCTATAGTCATGCTATAATTTAGTACGCTCAGTGAGAGCACAACCTATACTATGCGTATGGTTCTGTCTCTCTCGCACTCATGCATGTCGTCTGCTATTTGTGTTTATAATCATTAATATCTTTTTTAAAAGTTCGGCTTGACACATTTTTAATAAACTTGAAAGAAAGAGCCGAATTTCATCCTTCTTAAGCTATGTTTTTCTTTTTGAAGTCCCGTTTTTTGATGAAGTAATCCTATATTTCCTGTTATAGGTTACATGGCCCTCATTTACTCTCAATGTAAAAGTAACCATGTTCAATAATTTTTTTCTTGAAAATTAGGTCGGCAACCTACATATAAAAAAATTGGAAAAAATTCTTTGTTTTTTAAAGATTGTAATATAATTTTTTGGTGTTTTAATCCCATCTTCACGAATATTGAGGAACTACCTTAAGTTAATCTATAAAGTTCTAACTTTAGAGGGTAAGAAAATGAACATCAGACGAACCAATTTGATAGATGATTAAAGTTTATTCAAAAGCTAACGTTTCTGGTGTATTGTAACTCCCCTCTTCAGAGCTACAGAGCGTCAAAGAAAAAAAAACATTTTTTCTAAATTAGAAAACAATTAAAATTTTACAAAAAAAAAAAAAAAAAAAAAAAAAAAAATGTACAACGACGAAGATGAGAAAAAGTTGACACAAGTTCTTTCTTTCTCAATATTGCAGACTTTTGGTTTTTTACTTGTCAAGTTTTTCATCAGTTTTTAACGTCGTAAAATTTTAAAATAAAATTTTGTCAGCAGTTTGGTCCATCCCACAAAATTGTGTAAATTATAACATAATGAATTTCGACTATCTATATTGGTAACGATAATAATTTTGTCATCTCCGTCGTTGATATTTTTTTTTCTTTTTGTTTGTGAAATTCTAATTGTTTTCTAATTTATACTGAATAAAGAAACAATATTCCATGAACATTGACTTTTGAATAAACTTTACTTTTCTTACCCTGTAAATATCTAAAACTACAAACGTTTAATACTCTAATTTTAATGGAACTGTCCCCATACCCCTGCAGTGTTTAAATTCTCTAAACTTTTACATACACAATCATAGCTTATTCTTGAGAAAAAACGAAGCAAAAGTGTCCCCAATGTTGCGGCATATACGGCGCCTGCACCCGATACCCATCTCCTGCATACTCCACTCGCTTTCCCCCGCGTGTGCAACGCTCGGGAAACGTTCGTTCGCGAGGATGTCTGCCGAACAGGCGCAATGTACCGGAAAAGTGGAAACCGATGCTATGCCAGCGGGTGTTTTTGGGCGCCAAACTGTGCGCCTGTATATATACGACGCGCGATTATATCGCCGAGAAAAAAGAGAGAGGAGAACAAGGGGCGCCCCGGTCTACGGAAGATTTTAAGGGACGGCGGATGGGCTCGCTTAACGAGATAACGGAAATTGCAGTTTTGTGTTTGGTATTTCGAAGAGGGATGAGCCGCCGGCGCCACACTCCACGGGGATGGATATGGTTTTGGGCTGTAGGCACTTGATGGTTGGTCGCATAAAGTGAAAGAGATGTTATTTAGCGTATATTTACGCGGTGCAGTATAAGTAACGTCTTCAATATAACAATATTCCCTCCATCATTTCTTATTTTTTCTCTTTCTTTCTTTCCTAAATTTACATTTTCCAAACAATTTACTCTCTTTGATTCCCACTCTCCTATCTCTGTTTTTCTTTCTCTATTTCTAATATACATTCTTTTACCAATTTTTTATCTGTTTCTATTGCCTTCTCTTCGTACATTATCGCCCTTTTCATCGCTTTCAAACTAGTCGCAATTTCCTTAGATTCCTCTGCTACCAAATAATCCGCCGTTGTCCTTTCTAAGCCTAATAACATAACCACTTAATATATTTTCTTTGAATTCTATCTAATTCTACTTTACAATTCCACCCCCATATTTCAGCCCCAACTCGAAACGTTATTATTATTATTATTTAACAAAAGAACTATTTGAAAGATGGGTAAGGAAAGACAGTGAATTGAGAAAGGAAAAAATAGAGAAATCAAAAAGCTGCGGTAGATATAAGGCAATTAAGACTGAAAAAATACCGGAATACATGACCAAAGAATTAAAAAGTAAAGAAAGAAGGTTATTAGCTAGATTTAGAGTAGGTAATGAGGAAAGAGCCAATAAGTATTGGATGAGTAATGATGACAAAATATGTAGAATATGTAAAAGTAAGTTAGAAACGTTAGAATATATAGTGAGTGAGTGCGTGCATAGAATAGGAGATGCAGTGGATATAGACAAATTATTAAATGTAGATGCGAGAGATATGACAGTATTAAAAAGAATTGTAGAAATACGAAAAGAGAGAGAAAAGGTAAAAATGGAAATATAATATGTAATACATGTATATATATATAATGTAATATATAAAAGATGATAAGTTGTAACAAGTCCTAAGCCGATAGGTAAAGGATAATATTTTAATAAAATAAAATAAAAATAATAATAACGTCTCGAGTAATGTGCATACCATTTAAAAAGGCAAATGTTTATATATTCGTACAAGAATCGCGTTATTGAACGCGACTTTTTTTCCCCTTCCAGCTTCTAATATTCTCAGCGAGGCATAAAGCTGATTATTATTCTAATGAATAGGCACAAACAGCCAATGATGTTGCAATATCATCTTTCGCGTATACGCGATATATATCCTCGCGCGTCTTGCGCGATACATCTTATCGAGAAAAACGCGCAGGCAGTTCTTAATCAGCCAAAGAGTAAGCGTTTTCTCGCAATGTTGGTTTTGTCAACGTGTTGCGCAATACGGGAAAAACTTTTACCATGTATATACATAGTCGAACCGATTCGTTGACGCGTCTCTCTCTCTCTCTCTCTCTCAATTCCAAGCGACTACACACCAGCGGCGGGCCCCCGTTATACCTCATGCTAATAATCCTTCCAGGACTCTACTCTCCTCGCTCGCTCGCGCGCACGCATACATATACCTGCCGTTATCATAGACGTGCGCTGAACTCTCTCTCGTTCTCTCTATATACTACACACAGCACTATACACCACAGCACAGCGATCGCTCGCTGGCTCGCTCGCTCGCGCGTTTTAGGTGGCTTCCCGGAAGGCGCAGCGCGCCGGGGATCTTCTCGGAAGACGCTGCTGCCGTTGTCGTCGTCGCTGCAGCAGCAGTAGCGTGCGGCATTTAAATCGCGAGGAGCGCGTTAGGTGATAAAGCGAATGTGTGCGTGTGTGTGTGGGTAAGTGCCATGTGGTGTTGTTGCATTAACTGCGGCGCTGAAAACACTTGGGACGGCTGCTGCTACTGTGTGCGTGTGTATCGACGGCTCGGTAATTAATTGCGCCGTGGGGCCCCGACTGGCGAATGTGTTGGCTCGTTAAGTATGCGTGTCGTGGTGTGGCCGCAGAGGGCTATATATATATATAGCTGTGCGATTAAAAAGCGGCGCATATAGGGTGCGGGCGGATATATAGGTATATGGGTGATGAGAGTCTGTAGATGCACTGAAACCGCTGTATCGCAAACTTATCGACAGAGCTCGATAAGTAAATAGCGCGCTTGGGTTTTTCCTCGTAAAATACGTCAATATTCAAATATCTCATCAGGAGATAAATATGCATTTGTTTTTCCTATATACACTGCGCGAAATTGAATGGCTGATCCCAAAGAGAAACACTGTATTATATACCCCCGATATAGTACGTAAATTGTCGTGATAAATTATCTCGTTTAACGCCACTTTGGCGGTACCTCAGTCCAACACTAATCGCAAACATTTTATTAAACGCATCGGACGATAGCTATACCACCCTCGACCTTGCCCGGATGCTGCTCTCCCCTCCCAGACTCGTCTAAGCGTTCGGGCGCATCAATTTGGAACATTAGGCGCCACGTTCAATTTGGCACGACTCCCCCTCGCGGCGGTATTTTTAGAGCCCCGTTATTAAGTAATAATTTAATCTCGGCCGTGGCTCTTTTTTTTCTATATACGCTCAAAGCCGTGTGCTTCAAAGGATCGCGCCCGCCCTCCATCGCGATGTATTGCTCTAGATTCGGGGCAAACCGGTTGCGCGCGGTCTCTCGCATAAGGCCGCAAGCGAGAAGCATACAGGTATATAGATGTGTGTGTGTATTGTACAGAGTTTTTGGGTGGACGGATGGATGGGTGGATAGACGAGTGGTTTGGCAAGATGAAATGTAGAGTAGTTGCGTATATCAACTGGTTTGCCAGTGATTTATTTTCTAAGATGAGAATGGTGTAGAAACTTTTTTGGATCTTTGAAGATGTATGGTTGTTCATAAAATAATCTGTTAGAGACGTACATATACGGAAATACGACGAAGGAACTGATTTACATATTCATTTATGCACTTTTTAAGTTCTTCCAATGTATTGAACAAATAGTCAAACGCATCGTAATTTCCGCAACCTCAAAACAGTTCCTTTTAAAAAGAAATAGATTTTTCTAGGGTATGCGAGGTGTATACATAACGAAAGCTACTGGCTGTTCAATCCGCGGAGCAAAGGATTATGCGGGCCTGGTATAGATCCCAAACCTCTGCCCAGTAGCGCACCTGTGTACACGAAAAATTATTCCACATTACGCACTGTTTATTCTTCAACTTCGCTCGAAAACCTTTCGGCATCCTAAACCATCAAATCCAAGCGCACTAGCCAAACTCGCCTCCTAACACCTCAATAAAATCTCTCTCACGCGTTCTCTGCACACGAGAAAAAAAATCGTATATATTCCCCACTACAATAAATCAGAAAAGAAAGGAGAAAAAGAAGGATCAACCCAACCTAACCTCTCCTAGCTACATCCCCCCTCTCTGAAAACACACACCGCGCTCTTTTCCTTCTTCTACCTGCTCTTTCGGGGCCTCGTAATCGCAGTCTAAACGCTCCTCTCCCCGAGGCTCTCTCCCTCTCTTTCGGTCCGATTTATTGCCAGGCCCATTTTTCTACCAGATAAAGCTTTTAGGGAAGCGTTTCCACACACGCGCGCGCGCGCACGTGAATCGATAGGATATAGCCTCGGGAGAGATTCTTTTATCGCGAGGCTTAATTTGGACGACACGAGAGAGAAAGAGCGAGAGGTTCTGTTTTGCAGCAGGTCTGCCTCTTTTTTCTCGAGGGGGTACGGGGGCTTTATCAGCGAGTTACGTGGCGCGGAGAGAGAGGAGCGTGTTTACGGCCTCCGACGCAGTTTATGTGGCACTCGGACTGAGGATTCTTTTTACATGTAAGTTTTTTTTGGGAATGCTTTTGATAGTTTGAAGGGATTTTTACGACGTAGAATTGATTGTTAGAGTCTGATAGTGAGATTTTAGTGGGACTTTAGATAGCTTTTATCTGGAAATAAGAATTTGCTTTATTCGTTATTTATTGGCTTTTTAAATGAAGTCAAATTAAGCTTAAATTATCGGAACGATTGTACAGCAAGTTGAAGTTTGCCCGAAATACCTCTATTACAAGTAGCTTGGAATTTATATAATTCTATGGGTCTGAAGTTTGCAACGTTGGAGTGCAACGAAATAAAAAAAAATGATTTTACTTCAAAGTTATATTGATTAATTTTAATTTCGCACGAAGGTTTAGTATTTTATAGTATAAAATAACTTTATAATAAAGGTTCCGATAACATTTTTTACTGTCTAATAACTTTAATTAATTGTAAAAAATTATTTCGTTACATTCCAACGATGCAAATTTCAGACCCATATAATTCTAATCGATAATTCAATTCCAATTATATTAAATTGCGAAATATCGAAATCAATAGCGATAATTCATATCAACAATTGATGGGTCTGAAGTTTGCAACGTTGTAGTGTAACAAAATAAAAAAGTATTTGAATTTACTTCAAGTTTATAATAATTAACATAACTTTTGCGTGTAGATTTATTGTTTTATAGTATCAAATAACTTTACAACAAAGATTTAGATAAAATTTCCATTGCTTGATAAATTTAATTAATAGTACAAAATTATTTCGTTGCACTCCAATGATGCAAACTTCAGACCCATAATAATTGACATAGTTAGTAGAAGTACATTACAGTAATCAGAATCAATCGAGTTTCCCTTGAACTTCCAACTAAATATAACTATAAACGACAATTTCCATTATCGAACCAATTCTCTGCGACCACGAAACTTCCCAAGTGTAAGTTAACACAAACTATGCTTTTATCGATATTGAAAATTCATCGCCGCGCTATCCGCACGTATATGAAAACTGTCAATTGCGCAAGTTCTCCTCCAACCAACGAGTTCATCGGCCCTTTCAATGGATTCCTATCGCGATCTCCTCTCCATATATCTCTTTCTCTCTTCCGCGCAAATTTTAATCAAAGCGCATCATCAGTTGACCGGCGAAAATAGAGCCTTTCACAATTAAGGCCGCGCGAGATAGAGGCACACATAAAAGTAAAAAATCTCGGCGCACAATGCGTGTCCGCATGAAAGCCGGCAATTGTGATCTCGTTAGGCGCAGCGCGCGGGGGATGGAGAAGGAGGAGAAGAGGAATCGCCAATGCACACCATACATATATACACAGGCGTTCTGCTTCTTCTTTTTCTTCGGCGAATTCCGCGGATTGTTCAGAGCCCTCAATGGAGTTTTGCGATAGAGAAAGAGAGGAGGAGGAGGAGGGACAGTTCCGGGAAATTCAATTGGTTGACGGATGCGCGCAGAGGTGATCGCGATGAAGGATAAGTTATTGGAGCGAATCAAGGACCCTTTCTGATCGGTACATAGTTTTGGTACACGGAGAAAAATATTATAATAAATTTTATTATAAAATTTAAGAAAAATTACTATATTTTATAGGAACGGTGTGACATATCGAAATTATAATAATTTTTGCTACACAACATAGTAATTTTTATGGCTGACTTTAAGTTTCAAAAAATTATTTTTTTTTTCATTTTTTGAACTATTTTTGCATTTTAATAGAATACTTAAGATGGTTCTCCTCGGACTCCTTAGTCAAAGCAGTGCTAAATGTAGAAGTTACCTAAAATTTTAAAAAACCATAGTTGTAATGTGATTTATTTATTTAAAATGATAAAGATAGTCCATGTATTATAAATAAAGTGTATTTAACATGACTAAGATAACTTTTTTCACAAAATGGCGATTTTCTATAGAAACTAGATATCGTCACTACAAACAATTGTTGATAAATCACTGGAATCTTTTTTTGTTTTTCAACCGATTTTAGTTTTCAAGGTCTCAATTTGCTCCTTAAAAAATTTCATAGGGACTTGCCGAAGGAAAAATTAAAAATTATTCAAAACTCAGAAAGTTATAGATAATTGTTCATAAATTCATGCACGTCGTTAAAACAAAATATTCTTTTAATTGGCTATAACTTTTTAAGTTTTGAATAATTTTTAATTTTTCCTTCGGCAAGTCGCCATGAAATTTCTTAAGGAGCAAAATGAGACCTTGAAAACTAAAATCAGTTGAGAAACAAAAAAGATTCCAGTGATTTATCAAAAATTATTTATAGTGACAATATCTAGTTTCTATAATATCACCATTTTGTGAAAAAAGTTATCTTAGTCATGTTAAATACACTTTATTTATAATACATGGACTATCTCTATCATCTTAAATAAATAAATCACATTACACTATGGCTTTTTTAAGTTTTGGGTAATTTCTACATTTAGCACTGCTTTGACTAGGGAGTCCGAGGTGAACCACCTTAAGGGGGTGCCATAGCCGTGCCATTACCGACTGAGCAATTGACACAGTTTCAAACTTATTAAAAATAAAATACGTAGAATCACAAAAAATCAAGAGCACACTGCTCTGTGGTTTTGAACGTTCTATCATCCAGTAAAAGTTTGAAGTCGAAATATCAAGTGGTTTTTAAAAAAACTTTGAATGAAACTGAATTTTGTTTTGTTCAAAGTTTTGCAAAAACCACTTGATATTTCGACTTCAAACTTTTACTGGATAATAGAACCTTCAAAACCACAGAGCAGTATGCTCTTGATTTTTTATGATTCTACGTATTTTATTTTTAATAAAATTCCCCGATTGGGATCGATCCTGGGACCTTCAGCATGGTAATCGGACACGCTAACCACTTACCCAAGTAGGATTCTTGAGTATAAAATTTTGGAACTGATATATATCAAACCCCTGGTTATGAAATCTCTTAAATGATAATATTGAATAATGACAATAAATAACTACAATTACACAAAAAATACTCATCATCAATGTACATAATAAAAAATAAAATGATTGAATCGAGATTTCAAAGTTTTGCTTACTTAAAAGCAAGACCAAGTAAAATTGATGGAGTACATAACCTCAATTAGACCATGTGCACGCCTTGACGTACGCAGAAAGTACTATAGTTGTGGCAATTTTTACTATGTTGGATAACAAAATTTCTTATGACGGGTGGCTAAAATTAAAAGAATATATTTTAAATTTTACTATATCACAATTTTTGCTACGTTGTATAGCATTTTTTTTATGTCGTAATACTTTTTAACCAACACTGTAATAAAAATTAATAAAAATGTTGTAATTATTCATATAGTTATAACAAAAATGCAACATACAGTGGAAATGTCACACTCTTCCTATATTATATAGTAATTTTTATTATACTTATAATAAAATTTATTATAACATTTTTCTCCGTGTACTTGTCGATCGATTACTGCTTTTTTTGTGCCTTCATAATGATCTATAGTGGCAGCGAGGAATATTTTATAATATCGTAAAGGTAAACAATTTAATATGCTTTGTCGCTCTTCTATAAACGCAATATCGTATTATGTGGGGGTACCTCCATGAAAGAAAACTCAATTTAATTTTAATTATCTCGCACAACAAAATTCATTAACACAGCCTTTCATCGCTGAATTTCATATTTAATATAAGAGGACATTTTTAGAAAATATTTGAAATAATTCTACTAGTCTTTCAACAGCTTCTGATTTCTGAAACTAATTTTAAAATTTTTTTCATGCAGCAGCTATTTCTGCGAGATATTTTAATTAACGAAGAATTTTCGTGCTGCATTATTTCATTACTTCAATTTACTTTTTTAGCGAAATGCTATAAAGAACCTATCGATCGCAAAATGTAATTTAAAAACTCGCGTAACAAAAAAAAATGACGTTTGCAATTTCGAACTCACGTAAGCCAATCAAACACTCAAAACTAAGCTTATGGTTGGTATATAGAAACTGAAACAAAAACTAGCCAGATATTAGCTATAAGAACTGGCTAATTTTTTTCAATATCTACTTTCTCAGCGGGTATTAGCCAAACGCTAACCAAACAACCAAACGTTTCTCAACTCCCCAACTGGGAGAAAACACACATCAGTTTCCCAACATACACAAATATCCCGACATCAACGGCTCGACCAAACAACTTGCCGCAAACACACACATCCAATCTGAAAACCTCACAAGCCCGAAAAAAAAAACATCCAGTATCAATAAAAAACCAGACGCGTAACCCACTCTCCCCTCGCCGTCCCACATAAACAAACAACACACTACAGCGGCGACGTACCAGGCTGGTCGCTGCCCCGGCGACTTCAAAGCGCTCCATCGCCGCCCCTTCTCTGCTCGCTTGTCTCGCACACTCGCACTCACACGCGCGCGCACGGCGACGACGCCTTCCACTCGCGCGCACCTCAGATACTGCCGGCGCTGTATAGTCCCGAAAATTTGTAGCTCTCTGTCTCTCCCCTCTCTCCATCTCGGGGCTGCGCAGGCGCGAACGTCCCTCTGGAAAAAGGGCGAGAGCTGCCGGGCGCCGCTCCGGGAAAACGGCCGGGAGACGCTTTGGCTGGTGTATTATATAGGGATGCAAAGGCGTAGGTGGATCGTAACTAGTCCCGAGGTGCTCTGTGTGTGTGTGTGTGGTGTGTGGTGTGTGGTGTGTGTGTGTGTGTGTGTGTGTGTGTGTGTGCGTGTGTGTGCGTGTGTGTGTGTGTGTGTGTGTGTGTGTGTGTGTGTGTGTGTGTGTGTGTGTGTGTGTGTGTGCGAAGCGTTGAGGGGTTCTTTTGGATGGTTCAGCTGTGAGGTTAATTTTGGTTTGCTGAGTGGGGAGTGCTGGGTGTTTGTAGATGGATGAGGGCGAAGCTGATTATTGTCAGTAGATGGATTTGTAAATAGATTTTTTTAATTAATCGCTTAAATGTGTGTGTGTTTTTTGATGTAAGATAAATATAATGGAGTGTAAGTTGGCAGGCCAGTATTTTGACGAAAATAAAAAAAAAATAATTAACGGTTTGTTTTATACATTGCTGCGCTCGCATTCACTACTTAGAACACGATACATATTTCATTTTGTTGAAAAAAGCGTATTTAATTATGAAATACTTACTTTCTGAGGGATGAAAGTAGAGCCAGAAATCATAATAATTTAAAAAGATTTCTGGTATTTTTTGTTGAAGTCATAATTTACACGTAAAAATTGTAAAAGCTTTATGCAATATTTTTGTAGCTCTCATGTTTTAAAAGTACGTAATCCTATTTTATTTTATGCGGAAAACAGTACGAGTAATATTCATTATTCACGAGACATTTCATTACAAACAATACGAGTCCAGCAAATTTGTTGATGGGTCTGAAATTCGCAACGTTGGAATGCAACGAAATAAAAACAATAATTCATTTTACTTCAAGTTTATACTAGTTAATATTAATTTTGTGTGTAGATTTAGTATTTTATAGTATAAAATAACTTTATAACAAAGATTTCCATAAAATTTCCAATGTTCAATAACTTTAATCAATCGTAAAAAATGATTTCGTTGCACTCCAACGATGCGAACTTCAGACCCATATTTTTTGACATGCAATAACAACAAAGAGAGACACAAAATCAGAATGGAAGTTTAATATGCTATGGATGTTCGTTAATTATATTATATAAATAATATTAAATGACAATCGTAATGTTAAAGTAGTAATTTTTAGAGATTAACTTTTCCTTTGACAGATATTTATTAATAATATTTTTATATTATACACAACTTTTATTAAATCCACTATGAAAAGGAAATTAAAAAACCTTTTGACGAATGAATGAACAGTAGAGTATTTTTATATTTGTTTTTACTTTTCTCTTTATAAAACTTAAATGAAATAACTTTACCGAATGTTAAAAATCTATATAGCAGTGTGTAAGCATTACTTAAGAGAGTTCACTAAGTAGTGAGTACTTAACTACTCAAAATGAGTTCATTTTTTATTTCTCACGTTTATTCACAAGATATACTTCATAAGACAATTTGCATAAATAAACTAACACCAAATAATTATTATACTTTCAAACAAAATAATTCTTTCCATGCTAATTGTCAACAAAAAGTTTCGTAAAGAAGCTTATTTGACTAATTTTTTTAGGTTAAGGTGGCTCATGCGTTTGGTGCCGTATCAAGCCGGGGCCCCGCAAGGGGTTTCTTTATTATTGCCAAATTAAGTTAAATATTTTACGTAAATTTATATAACTTTATATAAATTTATATAAATAACTTCTAAATGTTCAAACAAAAAAAAAATTTTATAAATAAGTAAAAACTTTGCTAATTTGTCGCTACATTTATATGACTGGTCGCAGTGCGCGTGCGCAGTAGCACATTTGTAACGTTTATTGTTAATATCTTTTTTGTTTGGTCGTTAACCTATAATTCTGATGATATCATTAGATTCTTCACAAAAAAATCTTTAATTTCATACATTGTACATTAAAAACTGCTTTTTTACAAGTTACTACGAAGCAATAAACTGTTCATTCCCATAAGGTTATGTGTTAAACGTACCTATTTATAAACTCAGTTTATTCGATAATTAGGTGGTTGACCTACAATTTTCTTAGTACAGATCGAAAGTTTAATGCCTAAAGAACATATTTGTTAAGTTTAAGATGTATCTGCTTTTTTATAAGAAATCGCATGAGCCACCTTAATTGTACCTTTCTTGCATTCATTGATTTATTTACTATTTCCACAGCCAATGAATACATATTTTAAAAGGTGGTAAATAATCCTTGAAGATTTTTCAATTATTTTAAAAATTTTCGTTTATATTTTGAGGTCAATTACTGAAATATCATAAATCAAAGAGCGAATAAGCGCAATTTCCCATAATAAAAACCTCCTTAAGGGGATGTGAGTACCGACGTTATTTTTCAAACGAGTACATCTCACGAAAATACCAATAGAATCATCAAAAAAAAATTGTGAGTATAGTATTTACATATTACGGAGCGTTTGACAAACGTGTCTTTCCAAAAAAATGATGATAATTTATTTAATTAAATAAAAACCGTACTGTCGGTAAGTAGGAATCTGCATTTGACCTACTTTTCAAACGAGCATAGCTAACGAAAATGCTAATAAAATTACTCAAAAAAATTCCTGAATATAGTGTTTACGTGTACGGAGCGCTTGACAACCGTCTTTTTCCAAATAAACGTTTGAATGTTGATTTAAAAAATATTGAAATTAGGATTTCACATCACCTTAACCCATGTCAAGGTGGTTCTGTTAAAATGTCATTTACCGCGGACATTTACAAAAAAAATATGTTATTCTACAGATGTTGAAAAATTTGTTGGTATTTTGTTCAATACAGGTTGCCGAGAGACTTTTTGAGTAAAAATTCTTGAAAATATATACTTTTACATGAGAATTATAGTAGAACCATGTACTTTGCGTAGAAACTTCCAACATTAATACCGAAGTCGACTGCAGAGGAAGTTCAGTAAAGAAATAGTTAAAGTTCAAGCTTGAAGCTTTGTAATGATATCATAAAAAAATGTATGGAGCAGCAATAATTTTCGAGATAATCAATTAATAATATGAAAATCCGTGTAAAAGTACTAAAATAGGTTAGGTTGACGTAATAGTACGTCAGTATACATCATATTTTCCGTTTTGAACACGTCTATGACTAACGAAGTGAATCATATGTTTGTACATCAAACAGTTATTTGTGTAAAATTAAATTAGTTTTTATGTAATACACTACTTAATTATGTCACACTTTGAAACTGAATTTTATGAATATTAATTAATAACACAAGTCTAATAAGACAATTTAGTTTGTATTTGTGGATACTCAATTGATTCGAGAGTCTTAATAGAATTAACCACCTTAAGCAAAAAATGAAAACATCTCGCTTCACAGGCACTGAAGCGCTCTGAAATTTCAATTGGAGTATTAAAATACACTAATTTAGAGTTGTACGAATTTTCATCAAATGCTTGAGGTTAATGCTCGAATATTGTATAAACTACACTGAGAGAAGAATATTGTTATAGTTAACATATTTATCTATTTGATTAGAATTGCCATATTGTAACTGTTACAATATCGTATATTTGAATAGGGAAGATTTTGACGGTCAAACCCAATATAGTAACTGTTACAATATCAATGTTTACCAGTAACATATTGTATATTAACTGTTACAATGCCTATATTTGATCATATTTAAACATACGCATGTTAACAGTTACAATGCCATTTTAACAGTAAACAAATCCTTTTCTCAGTGTACCTTAATGTAATGTAACAACATTTGTTTCTATAGGATCTTGCTTACATATAAATAGTATTTCGTTTCTCACAATTTTCGTACATAGTATGCAAGCGCATGTACTTGAAATTAAGAACGTTTTCCATTTTCAGATTTAGCCGAATTTGGCTACTTAATACGTTTAAAAAATGATAACTGTATCTCTTCACTTCTCACTCTTGCAGTCACCACTTAAACTACACTCCGACCAATTGTAATCAAAATTATAAACTTTAAATTAATATTTCGTTCATTACGAACGTTCGGAATTTCAAACACGTGCAAGCTCATATATAGTTCTAAAGTGACAACATGTTTAAATAAAGCAATTATCGAAATGTCAAATTAGAAGGAAAATCTGCTCTTTTCACATAAACTATCCCTTATCTGTGTATACTTATTTGCAGCATAGTGGAAAAGCTCGTCACTTATCTGGACGTCGCGCTGATTGCGTTATTTTTACTGCGCGAGGCGACGAGTTCAAAATGCAAAATAAATTGCACCATCTATTTACATATCAGTAGAAAAAAGAGCTATTTTTACAAAGTTCTGAGCTTTACGTCACGCGTACACGACAAGTGACCAGAAATACATTAAATAAAAGCGCATACGTGATCATTTTGCAGTGTTGTATCGGTCGAACACGTGAAGAATAATTGGCCTTTTTTCCCCTTCAATTTTAAAATCAGCGTGAAATTTCATTCATTTTATTAATCCCTTTTCGAGTTCGCGAAAGTCCCAATTAGAACCTTTCTGCGCAACCACGAATCAGAAACGAATACAATTCTGTAAACTACAAAGCTACAGCATCACCATTCCGAAATTCGTATTTATTCCCTGCAACATTTTCCCGTTACCGTATTTTATCAATAAACAGAGAAACCATTCGTACGAAAAGAAAAACTGTAAAAGCAACTTCTCTTGAAAGGCAAACCTGAAAATATCAGTTGCTGCTGCTGCTGCTGCTGCTGCACGGCCTTCCCTACACACTGCAGCGCATATCGTACAATTTTTTGCCGCACACACAGCCGCATATAACGTACTCAGCTGTTTGACTTGCATTACCATTCGAGACTTCTCGACTTTTCCCGTCTCTCTCTCTCTCTCCCTCCTTGCGCATTGTAACGAGCAATTTGCGAAGAAAGAGGGTGAGGGGCGAAAAAGCCTTCTCTCGAAAAATCGCGACAGCCGCCGGCGGAGATAATTTTAGTATAGCTGCATACGTACGTACGTACACACATACATGTACATACACACATACGCATACGTGTATACGCGAAGGACAGGAGGGAGAGGAGAACGAGGAGGAGGAGAGGCAAGAAGAAGAAGAAGCGCGTAAATCGAACGCGCTACAAGATCCCACGGGAGAGGGACAGAGAGAAAACGAGTTGCTGCTGCTGCTGCTGCGTTGCAGCTATATACTCTCTCTCTCTCTACTCTCTTCTTCTTTTTCTCTCTTTCCACTCCTCGCTCGAGTTTCTACCGCGCGCTCGCGCGACTTTTTAATTAACGAACATCTCGCCCCTTTTTTCCGAGTCCACAGCTCGCGACATGGGGAGACCCCGCGTTCGTTTATTTGCGAACAACGCGAACGAAAGTTCTCTAACGAGCAGCAGCGATGTGTGTGTGTGTGTGTGTGTATATATATATATGTATATTAAAATTTCGCTCTGCAGATTCCGGATTTTCGTTTCTCTGCTTGTACTTTCGAGGAGAGGTGAGAGAACGCGCGGTTCTGGATAAATATAGAAGAAAGGGCTGTGATGCGTGTGTGTACGCGGAACGGGAAAATAGAAAGAGAGGAAGGATGGAAGTGAGAGGGTTTAAATTAGAATTCACCGGGGGAGTTTCCGTTGCCAGAGAGGCTCATTCTCTCTTTTTGATTGTCGCATGTACGACTGGAGAAAGAGAGGGCGAGTGAGTTTACTAGTGCGCGCGCGGCCGCGGTGGTGCCTGTTTTTCATGTAAACACAAATAAACGCGGCTTGTCAAAATATATTCTATCTCGGAAAAAGAACCGGGGCGAGGTGTATAACGTAAAATCGCACTCACTGACACACAGGCGCACAATTCTTATGCCTTATAAAATATCCATCAAAGAGAATAAATTATAGCCACTGCTTTACGTATGTATGTATATGCAGACTACTCGACAAACCGCAACGCAGTCCCCCTCCTTTCTTCTTAAACTTCCTCCCTCGCTATCCGCGTGAATCAACCCCACGGGAGGAGGGAAAATTTTTCTAGCGAGCCCGTTCCGATTTTCCGGAAGACACAACGTGTGCCGATGATCTGCGGATGCGCGAGCGAGGCAATTTTCAATTAGCCGGTATAGCCGCTCGGTCTCATAGTTTGGCCTTTGCCTTTGTTATATCCGCGAATTGTGTCGACGCGCTCTAGTCGCGGGTTCTACGAATGCGCGGTTGGTATGCGGGTCGGATCCAATCGGCGTTGAATTGCGTAGAGTATTGCATGTAAGAAGTGATTTTTAAGTTAAAGAATTGGGTATGCGAGGATACAGAGTCGAATTTTTTCGATAAAGTTACTGCAGTTTAGCCAACATGAAGCAATGGAAATTTCATTTAAATTTTTGTTATAAAGTTATTTGACACTATAAAACAATAAATCTACGCATAAACTTAATATTAATTATTAGAAACTTTGATGTAAAAAAATCAAATATTTGTTTTTTATTTCGTTTTACTACAAAGTTGCAAACTTCAGACCTTTCGAAATCTATATACAGCGATGTACTCCTAACGCGAATTTCTTTAGACTCCAACCTCGCCTTCCATACCCACGCGCGCATACATATATATACACATATCGTCCTGTCTACATCAGAAGGCGCCCACGCGTAATTCTTTCATGAAATTCTATTTTCATTCAAAACAACGTTCCTCTCTCCCTCCGCGCAAGAAAGAGAACCAGCTCACTGCCTACAAAGCGCCCGCGCGAGTGAAGAAAAGAATTCGTATGACTTGCCGAAGTGAGCATTGAGTGAGTGTGAGAGAGAGAGAGAGAGAGAGAGCGCATTGAATAAGAGTGCTTATTGTGCGTACAAAGAAAAATTTCTCCCTGTTTTTTCCCGGGCAGCTGCGCACAAAGCGCACGGTCAATGTTTAAAGAGAGCCGAATTAATTAATCGTTACATCACGCTGACGGCTACGGCGCCATTTATAATTTCTCGCGAAAGGAGAGTGAGGGAGAGGGAATTATGAATCGATCGAGAGGTGTCGCGATGTTACGTAATCCTTTTCTATCTCGCGCACTTGGGTAAGCAACAATAACCAGCGTATTATTAATAATTTTGCAATATATACGGATCATCCTTCCAGCTCCGTATAATATGCGCAAGGTTAAAGATCGTCGCGAATAACATGCAGATAAGTATGATAGTAGCATTACACTTATCGGATTAGCTTTAATTTCCTGTAAACTAAGCGTTTGTGTATGGGTCTGAAGTTTGCATCGTTGGAGTGCAAAAGGGGATGTGCAACCCTAATTTCAATATTTTTTTAAATCAACATTCAAACATTTATTTGGAAAAAGACGGCTGTCAAGCGCTCCGTACACGCAAACACTATATGCAGATTTTTTCCTGGATAATTCTATTGATATTTGCGTGAGTTATGCTCGTTTGAAAAGTAGGTCAATTGTAGATTCCTACTTACCGACAGTACGGTTTTTATTTAATTAAATAAATTCTCATCATTTTTTTGGAAAAAGACGTCTGTCAAGCGCTCCGTACACGCAAACACTATATGCAGATTTTTTTCTGGATTATTCTATTGATATTTGCGTGAGTTATGCTCGTTTGAAAAATAACGTCGGTACTCACATCCCCTTAATTAAAGTTATCAAGCAATGGAAATTTTATCTAAACTAGCTACATTCAACGCGCTTCGCGCGTATTACTATTATTGTTATTTTTTTCTTTCTTTTGAGGTTATGAACATGATCATGTTAGTTAATTTCAATTTAAAAGTTTGTTTTAATCCGTTTAAATTATACAATAATAACGTAATTTTGATAAATAAAATAATGAAATTTTTCTTATACTATTGTTACGGACGGATATTTCATTAATTATTCCATTTTTTAATACTTCAACTCAAGAATTTAACCTTAAAATTCAAACACATTATATTTTGGCGCCTATTCTTTATAGACCAATCAAATGAGTCAACAACAACCAATCAAAACAGTCTTATTGTGATGACAGATTTCATCCATCACTTTTTTAAGAGAGGATCTTATACTATAAGACAATAAATCTACGCGCAAAAGTAATATTAATTATTATGAACTTGAAGTAAAATTCAATATCTTTTTATTTCGTTGCACTACAACGTTGCAAACTTCAGACCCATGCGTTTGTAATTACACGTGAAGAGCCTTTGCGGCATTATACCTATATAAGTGTATCATCTCAGACACCGAGCAAACAGATTTACTCTATATAATACCTTAGATAATCGAGCTAATCAACTAATTAGTCAATACGAGTATCACAGCGCAAGAACTTCTTACACTTGCCGCACCCCAGATTAACCCCTCTGCATCTCCCCAATCAAACCACTCCCTCCAAGATTCCCCTCTCCCCACCTTCAAGCGTTCCCCCGCGCGTGGGAACGGCGGTAGCGCACCTGCGCCGCCGCTTCTTCGCAGCCTCCCTAAACAGCCCCTAAACGCTCTCTCTCTCTCTCTCTTACTCAGCGCGACAAATTTCCCTCCCAGTCTGCCAGCCCGTATACATATATATATGCCCACGCACGCGCACTGCAGCGTAGGTAGTAGCGGGCGGAAAGGTCGCGTGAGGAGAGAAGTGCTGCTGCTGCGAGCAACATGTGACGCGCGGAGAGAGCCTTTGTTCGGACGATGAACCAGGCGTCGTGGTGGATGTTATATTCGGCGCGGGGAAGTCGAGGAAACGATGGTTTCTTTTTTTGTGTGCGCGAGCGGGACGTCGTGGTTTTTAATTTCGAAGGAATATGGGGGTTGCTGCTTTTTTTCTTCTTTATTACATTCTCCGTTGTATAAGTAAGGTTCTTGTGAAAATGTAGAATGCCCTTTATTTGCTTTGCTTGAATTCTCTTTGCCCCTTTAATCTAATAACAAAGTGTATAGTATATACCGCAGATTATAATAATTCGTTGAATATGTGACATCCGCGAGGGCTTCCTAATTACTTTATCCACCCCATACGTTCAGTTTGACAATAACCCTATTTATATATTATGCGCATTTCAGCAGCCAACACAGCACCCGTTCCTATTTATTTGTTAACCCCCGACGCTTGTTAACGCGAACAGATGTTAGCTCTCGTATGTACCTTCGCAGCGACGCGACTCTCTCTCTCTCTCTCTCTCTCTCTCTCTCTCTCTCTCTCTCTCTCCCCGCACACACATGTTTCGTCTTCGAACTAACCGCGCGGGGAAACATTAGAACTCTGACATGCACCCACGCGCGTGCTTTGAAGGATTTTTTTCTTACGTAAACACGTGACGAAACGCGAGTCGTTGCGCTTGCCCCCATCTAATGTTCGATTTTTTCGAAAACTGCGCGCGCTCGTGTGCGTTTGTGTGTGCGTGTGTGTGTTATTGTAGCTGCGTTTCTGCGTTTCTTTAAAAAGGGAATAATCAGTGGTAGCGTTGTTACGTGGAAATTTCGTGTAATCCGTATAATAGTGTAATGAATAATTTGGTGACGGTGTAATGATAATTTGTTAATAATTTATATCTAACGTTGAACATAATGGTCTCGATGAATCAATATTTATATTACGTTTCTCGAATATACATCTTAATTTATATGTCTTGCGCGATAATTTTGACGCTAATGCATCGATAACGCGCGCAGCCGTATCGCTAAGAAAAACGATTTTAAATCAATTTAACAAACAAAATCGTTCTAAATAAAAGACACGTACACTTTCACATTCGTAAAGACACGTTTCCGAAAATCTGCAGCATACACATATTTATTCACTGCGACAACAAAGAAACAATTACATGCAAATACTGCTAATTCCAGCCCCTCCCTCGCTCATGTGTCTCCGCGCGCTAATGTGTCAATCTGCGATAATCGCGTTCTTTTTATTTCTTTTATCGCGACACAAAGACACACCGACCCTGCACACTAGTAGTACACCGATAAGAACAATAACCTGAATGCCTCTTTCGAGATTTCATCGGTGTGTTTATATCTCGAAATGAACGATGACAACTTTTCCTGTTATTAAATAAATTCAATAATTATTGCGTACACGATATTTGTCAACGTTATCTCCGCGCGATTATATATTTATTCCGCAAGATCTCCGCCATTAATAACCACGCACGCATCATCAAGGATAAACAACTCAAGATGACCGATAGCTCGTTATATATATGTTGAATTCTACAGAAAATTACCCCTAACTGTGGTCGAAAAATCGTAAAAACTCAAAGTTGAAGCACACCTCCAACAACTGGTTTTTCCTATTCTGTAGCAAAAATAATGCACAAAAAGTGTGTCGAACCAAGGAAATCGGAATAGCTACATTTAAGTTTTCTTATGGAAATTTAACATGGGAAAAATGGACGAAAAGTAGTCATTGATGATTAACCAATAGCAAGCTACTGAAGAGGCAAAAATAAATTTCACAAAAAAGCGATTAAAGTAGAAGAAAGGAGCTTTAATTTGAGATTAGAATCGTTAAAATCGGTCGATTCTGTGCAAAGCTACGTGAATTTAAAAATTGCGAAAAATGACCAAAAATGAGCGACTTTTCCCAAGTCCACGTAATTCTTAAAATTTTGGTAATTTTTCGTCATTTTTCGCCATTTTCCAATTCACGTAGCTTTGCACAGAATCTACCGATTTTAACGATTCTAGTCTCAAATTAAAGCTCTTTTCTTCTACTTTAATCGTTTTTTACGTGTTTGAAATTCCGAACGTTCATAATGAACGAAATATTAACTTAAAGTTTCTAATTCTGGTTAGAATTCCCTGGAGTGTGGTTTACTGGTGACTGCAAGAGTGAGAAGTGAAGAAATACAGTTATTATCCGATTTTAAATGTATTAAGTATCCAAATTCGGCTAAATTTGAAAATGACAAAAATCTTTCGTTCACTATGAACGTTCGAAATTTCAAACACCTCGTTTTTTCATGAAAAATTTTTTTGCCACTTCAATAGCTCGCTACTGGTTAATCATCCATGACCACTTTTCGTTCATTTTTCCCCATGTTAAATTTCCATGAGAAAACTTAAATATAGCTTCCTGAAAAACACTATGCCGATTTCCTTGGTTCGACACGCTTTTCGTGCATTATTTTTGCTACAGAATAGGAAAAAACTAGTTGTTGAAAGTGTGCTTCAACTTTGAATTTTTACGACTTTTCGACCACAGTTAGGGATAATTTTCTGTAGAATCCGACATATACACATCGGTACACTCACATCCTCCTCCTCACCCATATAACTTTCCGAGCTGCCTGTACGCAGCCGAGCGCGCGCAGCCTTGCCTCGGCGGCTCCTCTCGGAACCCCGGCGCAGAAAAGGGACTACTACTACCATACTACCGCATCTCGAACCTACCCATAGCAGCGAGAGGGCGAGAGAGAGAGAGAGAGAGAGAAAACACGCACGCCGAGGTTCTTTTTCTACGGCGACTGCGCGCTCGCAAGAGAGCGTCCCTCCGCATTTTTTCTCTCTCTTTATGCGCGCCTCTCCCTTTGTGCTGCTGCTGCTGCGCTGCTGTTGTATGTTATAAGTATAGCGGAGAGTTGTGCGAGCGTAGCGCGGAGGCATGAGAGAGAGACCGGCGGCACATTTTTCGGGGAGCCCCGGAATTACGCGCCCGCGCAAATATTTAAGCTTCAATGGGACGTAAGGTGCGTGTCTGCCGCGGGGATGGTCGTACGTGAGGGGACAGATGAGAGGTGGATTTTTCGGTTCGGAAGGGAGGAGGATAATGTAAGCGGTTATGGTGTTGCTGGAATATAGGTTTACGTGCACTAATTGGTTGGGTTGGGGATATATGTTGTTGGCCTGTTTGGCAATGCGCGTGCAACTGTTTTTTTGTGAGAATGAAGGGAAATGGGAAATTTCGGGTTGGGGAGGAACATAGTTGAAACGCTGTAGAAATGGATCAACGGGAGTTTCATCGATGCAATAAGAATTTGAATCAAAGCTTGGAAACTAACTGTAATTTGTATTTCGGGCAATTTTTTTCTGTTATTTATCATTGTATTCTCTTTGTTGCTGAAATTTATCTCATTTAATTTTCAATTTGGAAGGAATATCAATCGCGTTTTTGTATTTATTATGCACACCACAGACGGAGATATTTTATCAAAATTGAAATTTTCATCGTGTGAAAAATGAGTCCACCCCTACACCTATTTTCGACAATAATATTTGTAAGTACTTATTAGAATCAATGTTTCGTGCGTGTAAATGTAAGCGTATAACGTATTGTAAAATACAAGAAGTTATATCTATATTTTTGAATGGCAAAAACGCGAGTCATGTTTTTATTAACATTTGTTATTTACAAAGATTCGTATATGCACATTTGCGAGATACGCGTACAATGTGTTTTTGTTAGCCTGTCAAGAGCATAACAATTTCAGAGTATTTTTACCATGCTTTTGTTTTATACCCAGTACAGTACTATAAATATACGCGTTATTTGTATGCGTATTACAAGTTTTTATAACACGCCTCGTTCACTCATCCTATATGCGTTACTTTTTTTAATTGAGTGCGAAGTTTTAATTCTGCCTTTTTTTTTTAAATTCTCAATCCAAACCAAATTAAAAAGAATTTTCGTATTCCCGATGTATCATATTTCATAATATGATCAAGTAAAGACAGCCAACTTTTCATTAATTTATATCTACACTCACGATACCATTCAAGTGATTGAAGAGAAAAAAAGACACGACTAATGAGACGCGAGTTAAACAAAAATCTCAATCTCTCTCCCCTAATAACATTTCACACGACCATAAATCCAAATCCCTCTCTCGCCTCACCTTATCTCAATCGCGCGCGCACTTCATATACACGCCGACTCTCTTCATTCATTCCCGGTATAAACCTGTTGATCGCCGCCTCACCTCGTGCTTATCATTTATTCCTATCTCTCCTCTCTCTCGCGGCCCATCGCTGTATACACACATACACCTCGAGGCACTAAATTTCGCCTAATTAGTAAACAAACACCACGACGCTTCACAGCGTTCATTGACTTTCGTAACGGCCTCGCGTACACGTATATATCAACAGGGAATTCGCGGGTATCAAAACGTATAATATGCGAGTGCGTTTCCGCGGAAGTCGATTTTGCAAAACTCGAGCGCGCGTTCCATTTTCCAAAATGCGCAGTCGCGTGCCTATATATTATAATACTCGAGAGCTGTTGTTATTGGTGTGTCGAAGATTGTGATACACGTTGCGTGTATTACATGCAAGCAGCGTGTGTGTCAGGCGCGAACTTCTTTTTTTCTTTCAAAGGAATTTATTCGGAGAACCGCCGGCGATGTTTAAGTGATGAGCGAATGAAATTCCCGATTAATTTAGGAAACTAAGCGTTATGAAATTCGCCTTATTCTTTCGTTGCAAAAGCCAACGCCGAATAAACGCGGATGCGAGCAAGGAAAGCGCGAATAAATTTGTGCGCGAAGCACTTTGTTTTGCTCCGCGGATGTAATAATAGATCGACGTATTTTTATACATAAAACCTCGGACAAGTAAAAAGAAAAGTTCATTTCATTTCGAAAATACTTCGTTACTTTTATTTGTCGTTATAACTGCGTCGTTCGAGTTTGAAGAAAATTTAATCAAGCATGCACCCCATTCTCTAATTCGCATTATAATTTTTTTCCTCAAAACCGTATAGGCGCACACCACACGAACGCCTACTCTAATGAAGCGTATATATACCCTCAACCTATAACTTCGCAGCTCAATCATTTCGCCGCAATAATAGAAGAAGAAGAAGAAGAAAAAAAAGTAATAAAGAGCAACATTCGCAGAAGTTCACAGGCGCTTATTGGAAATCCACGAGGGGAAAATATATTGCGCTTTACCTCGAATATTTTCTCCCTCCTATCTCTAGCCGACATTAAAATTTGTTTTCTTTCCCGTTCGTCCCTTTTGCTCTTTCTCCCGTACGCAGCGGCACACATACATACACACCGTTATCAGAGCGGACCGAATTCCAGGGTTCCAGATTCTGTCCTTATCGCGGTTTCATCTTTCTCTCTCTCCTCACCTTCTCGCCGAGGTTTCATAACCCGTTATACGCGCGCGTGTTATATTCGCTCGGTGCGATTGATCGGAGCTCTCCGCGCAAAAACTGGGCTGATAATTCTGGGTTTGCTGTTTGTTCTCTCTCTCTCGCTGTGGTATACAATTACATTAGTTTAATTAATTGCGGAGCTATGCGCGCGGTGCAAACGGCTCTGCAGGATGCAGCGAGTAAAGTAAAAACGCGCATGTAGACAGCACAAATTATATTAACATTTTTTTAGAGAGTTATGTACAGTTTATCGCAGAAACAATCAAGAAAAAGTCTCAAATATGCTCGTTTATGTGCATTCTTAGCCTCCCTACGTCCTCGGAGAATCGTTATGCCCATCGCTCGCGGAACGTAAACATTTGCGCGTCGTCATCGCTCGCCGCCTGTAATCCTTTCGGCACGTCTGATATATACAACCGGCGTGATGTCACACATGAAATCGTATCAATTTACATTACGTTGACATTACCACCTCCTTCTCGGATAACGACTATATATATACGCCAATTGTAAACTGCCAAAATTCGGTATAGTATACAACTGTCTAAAAAATGGGTTTGAAGTTTCCATCGTTGGAATGCAACGAAATAATTTTTACAATTGTTCAAAGTTATTAAACAATGGAAATTTTATCCAAACCTTCGCTATCAAACTATTTATACTATAAAATCCTAAATCGACACACAAAATCAGTATTAATTAGTATAAACTTGAAGTAAAATGAATTATATTTTTATTTCGTTGCGCCCCAACGTTGCAAACTTCAGATCCCATTCTAAAAAACGGTTATGCCACGCGATTATCATCAAACCGATTTCATGGGATCATAAGTTTGCATCGTTGGAATGCAACGAAATAATTTTTTAAGTAAAAAACTATTGTCATAAAGTTATTTTATACTACAAAATACTAAATCTTCACGTGAAATTAAAATTAATCAATATAACTTTGAAGTAGAATCAATTTTTTTTTTTTTTAATTTCGTAGCAAACTTCAGACCCATCCGATTTCGCGGTAAAAAGAGGGACACGTGATTTCCATCGAACCCGCTATCAATCAGCATCCCAAAAAGTTCGCGCTGCACCCCCGCGTACTCTACTGCCAATTAATCCACCGCTAGCGCAGCGTAAACGCGAACTTCTCTGGAACTGCGGGCTCGATAATCTCTCTTTCCCTCCGCGTTCGCGCGCACTCGCAAGTAACAAGTTGTTCTCGTGATTGCGCCAAGGGTCAACAACTCCGACTTTTCCGCGCTAGCGTTCCGGGAAAGCACGTGCAGCGGTAGGAGAAATGGAAATTCGGTGTGCGCCGCTCGCGCTCGATCGATTTCTTTATGGGTAGACACACACGGAGGGAACGGAGAAAAGGTGTATGACGCAGCGGGTGTGGGAGGAGCGGATGGAATAGTGCGCAGTTACAAGTTTGCGTATGGATGTGTATTTTTGGTTTCGTTGGTTTAAGGATGATTGGTTGTCGAGGGATGTGAATTATTAGTAGGGGAACGTAATTACAGGAGTTTTAGCTGGAATAATTCGTGCTGTAACTAGACAGAGTTCTGTTTGCATCAAAATGTGAACGCACAATTACGCTTTATGACGACGTTAACGAACTGTACCGTAATATTGCAGAAACAATTGCGATAAATTGTTATTGTAACTATATAATTATATTATTGGTACATAACAGACGGCTTTAAGGTCACAATAAATCTACATTAACTATGGAAGTTTTCAGAAAAATGTCGAAATCCTCCGTATACACCTATGTACGATATGCAGAATAATTAAAGAGTTCCACGTATTCGCGGGCATCACACACACACACACACACACACACACACACACACACACACACACACACACACACACACACACACACACACACACACACACACACACACACACACACACACACACAGACACACACAGACACACACACACACACACACACACACATCGTAATCTAGATAAAGCCAGAGAGTCGAAAAAGATAACGGCGAACGTCAAGATAAGCGCGCGCTTCTAAGCCGAAAATTAATTGAACGTAAGGTGATGTGATACCCACGCTATTACTCAATTATCGGTTCCCATTTTTCTCCTTCAATTTTAAACTTTTTGAAAAACACTCTTTGACACGTTTTAAGTTTAATAAAGAACTACAACGTATCAAAGAGTTTTTTTCTTAAAATTAAAAATTTAATGAGAAAAACGGGAACCAAATTTTGGGTAATAGTGTCAGTATCGCATCACCGTAAAGTGACGTTCTATACGGGGAATCTGAAAATTAATGAAACGCACACGAACGAACGCTCGCGGTAAATTCTTCGGAAGGACGAGTTTATCGCGCGCCGCTTACAGAAATAGTGTGACTCTAAGCAACTCTTCTGCGCCGCGTCTCACGTGGCGCGCGAGCTGGCGTAAGTGGAGAGAAAACTCTTCCCGATAAACACTATCGCGCGAAGAAGAAGTGCAAGGCGCGGTAAAAATGCAGCCCCACACACACACGGCGATAAGATCGTATCGTCGCGTCTCTCGAGAATTATATATTAGCAACTATTCCGCAGTGTACTACACTCTCGTCATAATTATTTCATTTTCTGGATCGAGATTGCGCGCACGACCGGCTCTCTGCAACGCGTGCGTGCAGTATGTACTATTATATCTCGCCGGGGCAATCGGAATTCTATTAAAGATAACACGACGCGCGACAAAGGTGTCATCGTTAAGGTTCACTTTTGAAATCCGCACGCTTCTCGGAAAGCCTAATGAGGCCGTTAACTGTTTTCAGAATTTGCGAGACAAAATCTTTTCGTATATTATCGAGAAAAGATAAAAAGAAAAAAATTATGTGTGGTGTGCAGTTCGCGGCTTATGGCATGAATGAATGGATGTGCGTATACTACGGCTTTTTCGGACTGTGAATAACACGCGTGGAAAATGGAAAAACACGCGGGGGAAACGGCGCGAGAGTGCGGTTTGACTTCGATTCAATGGGACACGAGGGTGGTTTAAAGAGAATGGAGTTGAATGGTTGGTACAGATAGATACACGTTAACCTTCACGTACATATACAAGAACGAAATTCTTTTAATTAAGGTCATTAAAATTGCCAGGTAGCTTAGAATCTTCACATTGACTTTTTGCAATACCAACAACTCAACCCCCATCAATTCGAGACGCTTATATATACATAACCAAATCGTCAACAACCCTCTCCCACTCCAGTCTCCATTCAAATCAGACCGAGAGCCAAACCCATTCGACCACCGCCTCATCCCAGCATAAATCCAATCAATCTCTCGTCTCCTCTTTACCCCATACTTAATTCGACAAGCCGGTGCACGAGTCCCTTTCATTTTTCACGTTTCTTCATCACCCTATATCCCCTATAAATTAAGGGCACGTGAAAATCCACAAGCTCTCTCTCTCTCTCTCTCTCTCTCTCTCTCTCTCTCTCTCTCTCTCTCTCTCTCTCTCTCTCTCTCTCTCTCTCTCTCTCTCTCTCTCTCTCTCTCTCTCTCTCTCTCTCCTCCAGCAAACGCATGTCATCGATTTATATACATGGAAGGGACGACGACGACGACGTCGGCTCGGCGCGCTAATAAATAACGAAAACAAGAGCTGCGCGAGTGTACATAAGCGCGAGCGAGCGAGCGAGGGAGCGAGCGCCGCGCAAGAAACGCCGGCGGCATTCCTGCGCGGCAAAAAGCCTCTCTTGCTCGTTCGCTCGCTCTCCTCTTCTCGTGTTGTTTATCGCGGTCGTCGCGATGCACACACACGTACGCTGCAGTTGTTGTGTTCTGCGATGGTAAATTTCGGCGGGGGAGATGCGATTGCTGGACGAGGAGGAGGAGGAGGGGGTGGGTGATTGATTGGCGGTCGAAGGGGGTTGACATGCGATTGCCAAGGTGCGCGCATGGCTTTTAAATGTGCGGGGAATGTCGGTGCGCTGCTGCAGCGCTCGGCAATTGACACGCGCGGAATGAAGTAATTAGAGTGATGTGGTTTAATGCGGTTTTTGCAAGGGTGGAAGAGGATTGTTGGGGCGAGAAGTTTCGTTGGATGTGCGGGGGTTACCGGCGATTACGTGTTTTCTTCTCCGGCACGTGTAATAGTTTTGGACAAAGTATAGCGTCAACAATGCGGTATTTACGTGGCTTCTATAGTAAATGTTTATAATCTTGCTGGATGTATGTGTGTGTGTGTGTGTGTGTGTGTATGTGACAATAATTGCAATGTAATTGTTCATTGTTAAAACACCGACCTCACGTATTACACGTGAAATATAATGTCTGGATCAATGTTTAAAAAAGAGACCGATACAAATACACAACTGCTTCCGTCGAATTTCCAATAAATCGGAGCGTGAATTGCAAAATATTACGTATATATACGTTCACGGAAACACATTGATTTTCCCACTTTTACCCGACACCAATCAATGAATGACTCAACGAGCGCCGAAACGACGACGACGACAACAACGTCCCAAGAGTGTGTATAAACTTTTCGGAGCCAGAAAGGGCCTCTCTCTCTCTCTTTCTCTCTCTCTCTCTCTCCTCGCGCGGGTAAAAGTAGCCATTCGAAGCGATAACGCGGCTGCAGTTATGTCAAACTCGCCCCTCTTACGCTACTACATAGACAGACATACACACACACACACACACGCACATCCTCCGCGTCAGGGTATACCCGAATTATCAGCTGATACCAGCTCCCACACTCTGGCAATCCCCAAAAATACCGCAAGAGCTAACGCACGCAACGAGAACGTATTAATAACCTCGTTTGTTTGGACAAGCGGCGAGCGAACGCGCGATACGGTGTAACCGGGGCACACGTGACGCAAGTGCATGCGCGCACTCACTCACACACATACATATGAGTACGCGCCCGGGGAAAATCCAGCTGAGACGGACGGAGTAGTTGTTCGCGGAAGGAGGAAATACGCGCGTGCGACGACTCTTGACGTAGGATAATACTCTACACACTCACCCTGATCAGGTGAGCCGGCCTCGTCCCTGCTCGGCGCATCTCTCACTCTGCTGCTGTGCTCCTCTGTAACTTATCTCACTCTCTCCTTCTCTCGCTCTTTCCTTCGCGCGTCTCGGAGTTCTTAGCAAGAAAACAACGCGAGCGCCGCCGCCGCTGCTGCTGCTCTCACTGTGTATATGTGTGTGTATATACACACGTACGTGCGAGTGTGTGTATACACACGTATGCGCGCACTCACGTATGTGTATATATGTAGGGTTCCTCGTAGCACGGTTATAGCTGCGCGTGTTGTATGTATATCGTAGCACTGAATCCTGGTGCGCACTGGTTATACTACATATTTGCTCGTGTGAGAGCCTACTGCTACTGCTGCAGGTATGCGCGCACGGCTATGCGCCGTGTAGCGCCATGTAGAGAGAGCCTCTCTCTGTCTCACACACTACACACACACACACACACTCGTGTCTCTCTCTCTTCTTCGCACTATCCTTCGCGCACACTCCTCTCTCTCTCTCTCTCTGCGTCTTGCGAGAGGCACACACCCGTGTAAATATCGTATTATATTCCTCTGTGTGATGACGAACGAACCGCGAGAGGTTATATGTGTATATATATATATGTACGCGTCGTACGTATGTACGTACGTCTTCTCCACGGCACGACGGCGACGGAGGACGGACGTGTCGCGCGAGGCGCGGACGGAGGCACACTGGATTTCGGGGAAACGCGCGCCTGCGCCTCGCGTCAGAGCGCTATAGAGTAGTAGCTGTAGAGAGAGCTGTCTATGTGAGTGTGATTGCACACACACAGTCGACGAGAGCGCTGCTGCTCTTTTCTCGGTATAAGCGAGAGGCGGAGGCAGGCAAGCAGCGCACACTGCCAGGGGTACGCCGCGATCAATCGCCAGGGCTGCCAATGGCCATGGAGAATATACACACGCATGTGTGAGCACACACATTCACAGACTGCATCGAGCAGTAGCAGCATATTTTTCGGAGAAGGGTGCGGGATTGGGGTTGGATTTGAGGTTCTCGCATATGCATGTGTCGATAGACGTCGTTGACGAAGGTTGAAGAAACCTGAGTCGAGACTCGAGAACGACCGAGGAGAGAGAGACCAGGATAAGTATACGCGGATTGGAACGAGCTGGAGTGACGTCACGGCGTTCCGGGAAAGCCGCTGCCGCCGAGCCCGCGGTCCGGCCCCGGGAATACGCGCCGCTGCTCTGTGTCACTGTGTGTTGGATGCACGTATACACATTCAGAGTACGCGTTTGTGTGGGTGGCTATGTATTTGTTTGACGCGGCTAAGTTGGCGGCACTGCGCTCCCTCTTTTTCTTTGTGGTCGAGTATATGGCAAGAGATGTAAATCTGGGCTCGGCGGGTATAGACAGGAGGCTAATTTACCAATGGAGTACACTGACCTGCGTGGGCGCGCGGATTTTACGACAGGTATAGATTGCCTGCAAGCCGAACAGTGCCATTCGGAGGGGATGATTCGTTAATTTCAGGGTATTGGTACTTTAAGGGATGGGGCTTTGTGAGGGTTTGTAAATGATATTTGGCTCGTGGAAATGAAATTTAATTTAGTGAACGATGACGTTACTTTCGTAGATAAAAGTGTTTTATCTTTAATAAATTATTGTGGTGAATTGAATTATAAGTTTAATTAAATACTTTTATTCCTGATATAATTTGATGTATGTCATACTACACGATGGTGTGGTATTATATGAATGAAAACAAACAAAATCGTCATGCATCGAGTATATGAACGGTTAAAAATGTTTAGATGACTCACACTATCGAATAAAATACTCCGGTATCACGTCAGTGAGTTTTCAGAAATGATAACTTTTTATATCTAATATAAATAATAAAACAAAAAAAAGAAAAGATTAAAAATAACAGATTTTTGTTACTGATATTGAGTTTCTACATACTATAGCAGATCTTTGATGATAAAAAAATATTAAATTATTTTTTGTACTGGATGTCAAGTTAACTGTATAAACAAATTGCAACAATTTATCGGTTGTAAAAAGATATTTATCTCCATAATCAGCTCATAATTTCATACCTAAGTATCGCTATTTCCATCCCTAAACCAAAGCCCCATTTTTGGTCGCTGACCCCGTCCATCGTATTAAAACTTTCTCTGACCAACTCGTTGACTAAACAATCTTTAATTCTGGGAAGTGCAGGTAAGTACTTGCTCGTACCTGCTGCGCTCACCCGGCGAAAGCATAAACGTTCGCCCTCTGCCTTCGACAGAACGAACCATACCACTCCGCCCCCACCTCCACGCCAGCCCATAGGAAAGCAAGGTCCCCACCTCGAAACCCCGCGTTGGCCATATTACTTTGTATTGTAATTTGGCGCGTAAACCCATCGCGACACGCGCTGCGAAGAAGACATACCCGTCCTCCTTGTATTCATCCTTAGCAAGTGCAAAGTATAACTAAGTCCAGCGAAAATGTCGTGGAACAACTTTGACAGCTCGATGCAGAATGAGGGCGGCTTCATGGACACGACAGTGGGCGATGGAGCCGGAGCCGGCGGCGACGACAAGGCTAATATGCGCCGCGGCCAGAACTGCGTGCCCGTCATGATCGGCCACCTGGTCAGGCACGGCGAGAAACTCCAGGCCTGGGGCACACCGGCGAGGATTGTCACTTTCCTTGGGGTTGTCAGGAAGCTTGAGTCCATGAGCACCAAGGTCACCTTCGAGTTCCAAGATGAGACTGGTAAGTAGGGGTATGGGAAAAACTGGTAGTGGTGCTGTGGGGATTGCGATTTGGAGCAAAGGGATGGAAATTTGGTTTGATATTGTTCGATTGTAATGGAATTGCAGAGGGTTGATATGAGGGGATAATCAAATTTGCATGTTTATCGAAGTAGTTTATACTTGATTAAAGTTTTTTTAAAGGTACGCTGCTCCAAATTTTTTAACACGTTTAATTGATAATTTCTTATGCTGCATGATTAATATTGAATTAATAATGTAACAAAATGTAGAAGTTGTTTGTTAATTATGTGACAAATTAAATATATAATTCTACATGCAATTAATCTAGCTTTCTATTATTTCTTATTACAGGAACTATCAAAGGAATCAAGTGGTTGGAAGGTGACAATACAAGCTATGAATCTCCAGTAAAGGTCAATACTTATGCTAGAGTTTATGGTCTTGTCAGAGATCAAAATGAAGAACCCTATGTCCTGATTATTAATGTTCAACCTATTGAACACTTGAATGAACTTCTCACCCATTTGATGGAGGTGACTCTCATGAGCCTGCAGGGAGAAAAGAGATCATGTGGAATAGATAGAGTCAATCAATCAATGGCAAATAACTCTATTTCTGGAGGATCCGTGTCAATGAGCAATGGAAATGGGGTGTCAGGATTAACTCCTCAACAACAAATGGTGATGGACATCATTCAGAATAGCGATCCAGAGTATGGAGCAGAAAGAGATGACATCAAGTCCCGTGTGCCTCCTAATATAGTATCCAAAGTGGATGAAATCATTGAATTTCTATCATCTGAGGGCCATATTTACACTACTAAGACAGATGATTTCTTCAAAGCTATTTAAACATTTTTTTTTTCTTATACTATTTCAAATTTAATGTAATACTGGAAAGTAATTTAAATTATCTTTTCATATTTAAACATGTAAATAAAATCTATACCTATTTAATTAGCTATGTAAATACACACGTTAAAATATTTTAATAAACTATGGGTTAAACCCTAGTATTTCATAAGCTAAGTTTTTGTAAAAGGATAGAAATGTCCTAAATTTCCTAATAAATACATTTACAAATTACTTTTTATTATATCTTATTTATTGTTATTTTACCTTTTATCTGTTAAAAGATATTTATTAACTAAGTACATATTTAACTCAAATTCAAAAGATAAGAATTGCAGTCACGTGTTATGGTGAGAACTTTGCCATTGGCCAAGAAAATCACGTGACGAATGTCATTGTTAGAATGTTAGCTAGGGTTAGTTTGCATTCCAACAATTATGAGGTTATGCTGATATTCTGGCGGGAGCTGTTATGGCTCAAACGACAAGTGGCAAATTATTTTTATACAAATTTTAACTAATTCTAATGTAAATAAATGTAAATATATACTATTGAATTTTGTTATTAACTAAGAAATGGACGAAGACAGTAAGTTCATCAATATCATTTTTTTATTGGTTATCAATAAGAACACCAATGTTCTACCATTTTAATACCATTTGTTTTTGTACTAATTTTATTTATTTTAAAAGCTTTAGTTAAACGAAGAAATAAAGCGCAACGAGATGGAAACGTAAAGATACTTGCGGATGTACAAAAAAAATTGGGGGACTTATTTTTTGACAAAAAACGCTGTGAAGATGCTCTGGAAGCGTACAAAGGTCAACTTCATGCTTGCGAATGTCTGGGGGACAGACTAAATTGTGCAATAGCCCATCGCATGATTGGGGAAGTGTATGCAGATATTGAAAATTTCAGTGAAGCCCTCAGTCATCAGAATTTGTATTTAAGTATGAACACAAAATAATAATTATTACATGTTACTCATTGTATTTTTTGTGTTTAACTATAAACTTATTAAAATAATAATAATTTGAAAACAAAATATTAAAATGGTATATTTTAACAGAAATAGCAAAAGATTTGAACAATCTTGTAGAAGAGCAGAGGGCATTTGCTACATTAGGAAGAACCTATTTGCTAGTTGCTGACACTATGATTAGGGAATCAGAAAAATCCAGAAAAATGGAAGTATTGAAAGATGCCAAGAAGGCTTTTTCAAAAAGCATTAGGCTGTGTGACAGGTACGTACATAAGTAGAAATAGCTTTTGATTTATTTGAATTTCAATAGTTAATCTAAGTATATTTTATAATCTGTTATAAAATTCCAATTTCTAGATTGGAAAATAAAATCGATGTAACTGAATTAATGATGATGAGAGCTCGGTTATTACTGAATCTTGGTCTTGTATTGGAGCAACAAAAGGATACAGAGCAAGCTTTGAGTCTCATACAGCAAGCTGCTTCCCTATGCAAAAAGCACACTTTGCATGAAGACCTTCATCGGAGTAAAGTAGCACTTGCCGGTCTCAATGAAAGATTGGGCAACACTGAATTGGCCTTCAAACATTTGGACGAAGCTACAAAAGTGGATGACATTTATTTGAAGGCTGACGCAAAGATAGCAAAGGCAGAATTACTTTTGAGATTGGGTGAATGGATGGAGGCACAGAAGATATTGCACAATTTGTACAAATCAAAAAGACTGCTGGAACCTGGAAAGCAGCATGTTACGAAATTATTAAGGATCGGTATGTTTATTCTATTTTAATTAAGTTCTTCAATCACAATTTTTCTGTAAAAGAAAAGTTATTACTGGAGATTAATGCTTCCGTTAATAAAAAACTTGTCTTAATCCTGTAGTTCAAAATTATAAAAAAATATAAAACAACATGAATTTTCCAGCCGTGGTACTCTGCAGAAGCGAGGACCAGCTTCTGACGGAGACCGAGCTAGCCTCGAAGGAAAAGCTCTACGAGACGATGGGCGACGCAGCCGTAGCCGTGCGCTCGCTGGACAAAGCCGTGCACTACTACCGTCAGATGTTGTCCTGCGCGGAGGAGCGCGACAGTCCTCAGCTCGGAGCCGCGCTCACGAGCCTCCTGCAAACACTGCGCGACGCCGGTAAGTACCAGGAGGCGATACCCTATGCGCGCAGGGAACTCGAGCTCTGCCAGGACGCCAAGGAGAGCTGCAACTCGGCACTGTACCTCGCAGGTCTGCTGATCGACGCGAACGCCACGCACCAGGAGATCCGGCAGATGTTCGACAGAGCGCTAGCGTCCGCGAGAGAGTGCAATGATCTAGGATTAGAGCGATCCGTGGTGAAGGATTTGTTGGAGTACCTGCGGAAGATGGACGACATAGATCTGAAGGAGATCGAGGCGCTGAGCGAGAAACTCGAGGCTCTGCCAGAGTCCATGCCGGACACGGAGTCCGAGGATGAGGAGACAGAGACGGCCGACATCGGTGCGGATATCTGTCTCGACGATCTGTCGGATCTCGAGACCGAGGTGGCCGAACAGTGGCCGAGGAATGTCGTGACAAAGCATGCGATGAGGAAGCCCAGGTGTGTCGTCAAGAAGAACGAGAAGGGCGAGACGCAGCTGCATGTAGCTTGCATCAAAGGTAGCTGCTTTTAAACATTCTTTAAAATATCCTAATAAACAAAAATCATTACTTTTTTAACTTCACGACTCGCAGGCAATATCGCAGCTGTCGAGAAGCTCCTCAAGGAGCAGCACCCGACGCTGGTGCGTGACCATTGTGGCTGGACGCCGCTGCACGAGGCCTCGAACCACGGCTACGTGGACATCGTGCGCCTGCTGATCCGCGCTGGCGCGGACGTCAACGATCCGGGTGGCGCCAACTGCGACGGTGTCACGGCCTTGCACGACGCCGCGGCCAACGGACACACGAATATCGTGCAGCTACTGCTAGACAGCGGTGCCGACGCGAATCTCCTCACCAGGAGCGGCGACAGCGCCCTGGACTGTCTCGAGCAATGGCGGGAGCGAGTGGGCGATTTGTCAACCACCGAGCTTAAGGATTACGTACTAGTGAAGAGGAGGCTGAAGACTATGACCACAGTTATGAGGAGGAAGAAAAGAAAAAGGGACGAGGATGCCGAGGAGGGTGCGAGAAGGTGGAACGCGCTCGTGGATGAGGAAGAGGAGGCCGTTGATGACCCCAGACCCAGTGAGTGACTTTAGCTTTTTTAATCTTGTGTTTAGAGTTAAGGATATAATAATTTTAAATTCATTAAATTGCATTTTCAAACATTTTTATTAGAATTCTATTTGTAAGCAGCCTTTTAAATATCTTTAAATTTAAAAAATCAATCAACAACAAAACTTCTCGTAAACAGAAACCGTGGATGCTTGGGCAAAGCCAGAAAAGATCTCCGCTGGCGAGGACTACAAGCGGACGATTGCATCGATGCAGCATCCGGGCCGACTACTGAACCCATCATCCACCGCACCTGTGATCTCCAAAATCACCGCCCCTCTAATCGACAGCGAGGACGCGCTGGTCGACGACGATTGGCTGGAGGACGATCTAGGCATCCAGCATCCCCAGAACCGGAAAGAAAAGACTTCGACATTCTTCAATGGCAACGGCCTCGTCACAGCAAAGCGCAAAGTCAAACCCCACAGCACCGACGGTCATCCTGTCGCCGAAAAGTGTCAGTTCACCAAGAAGCAGAGGGTCATCGAGTGCGAGCCCGTGGCCGTCACCGTTGAGGACAACAGCTGCGACAGCAACCACAGCAATGGTAGCAGTACTGGTGGCGATAGCATCGCCGGCGAGGTCTGGCCGAGGCGCAAAAAACCCCGACAGACGAGCTTGCTAAAACAAGGCTTCGTCAAACTGCGATCACCGTCGCCCGCTACATCCGAGCCCGAGTTGATCTACGCGCCCACCGCGGTACTGCGACCCGAGTCGACAGAGAGGAGATCTTGGGATACAGGTGGCGTTACCGATTCTGTTGATTTGGAGATACGAGTGGACGGGGAGAGCTTTGATCTGAAGCTGCACTTAAGGGATTTGAGGTACGGAAAGGCATGTAATATACATATATGTATTTTTTTGTTGATAAATGACGAAAGATTTTGTTGAGGATAAGGAACGATTGCAGGAAATCAATGAGCGATATCGAGGAGCTGATTAGGCACAAGTTCGAGGCGAAGACCGGCTGCAGACCGAGGATGAGGTTCCGCACTGCTGACGGCGTTGTGCTCGCGGCCGAGGTGACACTTGAGGAAGTGCCCCGAGATGGGAGCAATCTGAAGCTATTCGGTGAGATCACGCAGAATGAACTGCCACCCATTCTGGAGAGGTATAAGAAGGTTTCTGAGACTTTCAGTGTAGGTGAGTAGGATACAGTATATGGGAAGAATGCGTAGAAAGAATAGAAGTGTCTAAATTACTGTAATGATTTTTTTAGACGTTACGGACTCGATGCTGAAGTCTCTGCGCATCTCCGACAACACGTCGACCTTCCGTCTCAGCCAAACCGAGGATCTGGATGCCAAGAAGCTGGAACCTCTAGTCCGCTGCTTGCGATACCAAGCGAACCTGCAGACCCTTAATCTCTCGGGTGCGACGCTCTTCAACTGCGGCGATTTACTAAATAATGCGTTATCCGGCCTTATGAATCTCTACGAGCTGCACCTGCAATGCTGCGACATAGACCGGGAGTGTCTAGCTTGCGTGGAGAAGTTCCCGGTGCACCTGCGTGTCCTCGATCTGGCCTACAACCCGCTGGGCGGCGCGAGCCAGAAGAAACTGCACGAGCTGCTGCAGCCACTTGCCAGGCTGCAGACTTTGAATTTAAGATCGTGCGAGCTGGACGATTTTCAGCTGAAGCTGTTGAATAGCTCGCTGGTGAATTTGGACGTATCGTGGAATTCCATTGGGGGTGAGGGTGCAGCGAATTTCCTGCAGAGGCAACTATTGAGCCTGAACCTGGCGAACACTCAGAATCTCGCGTACAATCGGATCAACGTCATTGATAAGATATTCTTCAGTGATTCCCTGGTAGGTAGACGCTGAGTGTTGCAGGTGGTCTCTGTGATGGCATTAAAGCAGAAAATGATAATTTTAAATATCGTTACAGGGATTCACCCTATCTACTTTGGAATCGCTGGATCTGAGCTTCTGCCAAGCCACGGACCTCGACGTCGAAAAGATTTTGTCCCAGACACCGAACCTCACTCGTATCAAGCTTAGCAACAACGCCAACGTCACGAAAACCTCACTCAGCGCTATTTTAGCGCGAAAGCCGACGATGACGCACGTGGACCTCAGCGACTGCAAGATCATCGATGCGCCGCCCGACGCGGATCTGCGCATTTTCACACCTCAAGTCTGCACGCTGCTCGTACACATGAAACCTGAGGTTATCGATGCCTGGGAGGAACTCTGGCAGAGCAGAGGATACGCGAAGAAGCTTCCTCACGGTCTAATCGTTTTCAAGCCGGCATCGTAGCGCGAGAAGACGTACATGTGAATGGCTTTTATTTTACAGTATTAATTTTATTATTTGCACAGCGTACATTAGTTTATTTCTTTTTTTTTTAAGTTATATATTTAATAAATATTTCTTAACTGATTTTGCGTGTTTGAGTTTTAAATTTAAGAAATATCATTTGGTTTACTGTTTTATAAGTTGTAGAAAAAATCTTAGCAGGAAGGTGAAAGTAAAAATTATGAAGAACATTATTGCAAGGGTAATTTTAGAAGAATTCGTACTTTGTTGTAAAAATAATTTTTATTTTACATATAAAAAAAAACTTTGTACAAAAAATATTTATATTACTGTAAGCAGAAGTTATAGGATTTATTTCCAGATTTACACTTTATTTGGTCTATATGTAAATACTGTTGTTCTGGATTATCAGCAAGAAATAGTTCAAAACTTGTTCTTAAAGAGGGAAGTATGGTTTCCAATGTTTTTCTTTGATCGCCAAGACACCAAAAAAAACTTATATGGTATGAAGCATTCTGTAAAAGATATTGAACTTGTAGTAGCACTTTTTTCTATTATTCAACGAGTGAGAGCATATTTTTTATGATCATGAATATATAACTTTATGAATGATATTTTTATAAAAAATAAAAGAATATTTTAAATCAGATTTGATTTTAAATAAATTGAAACAACAATGATTTTAAAAAAATAAACTTTATACCACTCTAACCTCAAAATCACAACTTTGATATGATTTTTCGGCGCTCGTAGTATAAAATACCGTTCGAAACTAGTGCGTAAGTCGATTATTTAGGTGGTGTGGCTTTTTCGCACTCGCTTCGCTCATGCAAAAAGTCACACCAGCTAAATAATCGACTTCCCCACCCGTGTCGAAATGTACTATTTTCTAAAACAATGTTATAGTTTTCAATACTATTATTTTACAAAATCACAATCTGTTACCTTTGTTAGTTTATTTAATTCATGATTTAAATTTATTAAAAATAATGACAAACATAAAAAGTAGTAATAGCTTTTCTTATAAAATTTACCTCATAAAATCTTGGCAACTGATATTCATCCACAAGTTTGTCTAAATCTTGTGTTAATTGTTCTAGAGAATTATTTGCACTCTGAACATTAATACCCAGGAAGGTTCTTGTTTTTTCCTCATTACAATATATTCGAATAATACCCAATTCCATTAAGAAGTTTTTTCGACCATCAATAATATTTTTCACAGCCTCAACGAAAGAATTAATCCAGTGAAATTTTAAGATTAATGTACGAGTGAGACTTACATGGAATTTTTCAAAAAGATTACCTTTTTGAATAAATAAATCTTTTATACTTTTCATCCAAAGCAGCATGTCATCACTTGGAATATCTATAAAAATAAAAATTATATTTTAATATAATTAAAATAAACCATACTTTTACTAGAATAATACAATAAATCTTAAGTTTACAATCTATATAAACTAGTGTTGACCAGTTTCCACGTTCATGTTTAAAAGACCTGATTCGTCCATTATGTTGTAAAGGATCATCAACTATTTCTTCATGATGCATAACACCTTTCCAAGATAAAATAGATTCTGGTATAGGCAACTTTTTTCTAAAATATTTGGGAATTAAAAAAGTCTACTTGACATTGAGTTTTTGTTTTAATTTACATACTACTTAATTTATAAAGTGCAAGTAAACAAAAACATTCACAGAATTTCGACTTATTGAATATTAAACAAGTATTTTGTTTAAAAAATATTGACAACTGTAATAAAATAATTTATAAAATATTTATAACCTTACTTGATATCACCAATGGAAACTATTTTAGTTTCATTGTCTAATTGTTCTTTTTCTTCATCACTATCTGATAAATATTCTTGTAATAAATTCAAACCAGCCATTATAAACCGTTTTGGAAATGAAAATTTTAGATAAAACGGAGCAAATCATCGCAGCACTTTTAACATACACATAACCTCTAAGGGGCAATGTATGTACATAAGACTTAAGAGCCGTGTCGTGCCGTGCCGTGCTCTTGCCGTGCCTTACAGCGAATCCACATTACGTGCCATGAGCTTTGAGCCATGATCTTTGTGCCATACCAAAAAGAAAGTGTTGTTCGACATCTACATACTCATCACCACAGGATAAAGGGGGAGTACCTACTCTTTTATTGAACAGAGCATAAATGTCAAACATAGATAAAGTTACATAGATATCGAACAACACTTTCTTTTTGTTCTGGCACAAAGCTCATGGCACAAAGATCATGGCACGTAATGTGGATTCGCTGTTAAGGGTAAGTCCAGAATAGATGCGTACGTGCGTTTGCGTTCATGCAGCTACTTCGAGCAGAAGTCACAGAGAATCCACATTGCATGAGCTATGCTCGATGCACGATGCGCGATGCCTTCCGAAAAAAAATTGTCCGAAATCTATAAGATTTATAACTCTATGTTTAAAATTATTATAGGATTTATAACCATAGAGTTATAAATCTTGTAGATTTCGGACAACAACTTTTTTTCGGACGGCATCGCGCATCGCGCATTGAGCATGAGCATAGCTCATGCAATGTGGATTCGCTGTCAGGAGGGTGTACTCCAGCTAGTGCCAACTGCGGGAAAGAAACTGCAAAAATCAAATGGTATCTCGCTATAACGTACTTGGCGCATTTTCTTTTCCCGCAGTTGGAACTAGCTAGAGTACACCCTCCTGACTTCTGCTCGAAGCTGCATGAACGTAAACCACGGTCATATACACAGGTCCAGAAACTCAGCGCGCGGAGCGTGTACGCTTAGTGAAGCACGATTTTATAGTTCTCCGCCAAGCCACCAGCGCTGCTAGGCTAGCGACCACTGAGTGACGCGCATGCGCACTTTATATCTTACCGCGTGCGTACTGCGTAACTATTTGAATTAGGAGTTGGGAGAGATGGTAAAATAAGCGCGCACGCTGCAGTGGTCGTCTAGTTGCCAACGCTTCGAGTGGTCGTCGCGCACACTAAAATTGACTTCGCTAAGGTTACTTCCCCCACCACCAAAAATATCGCTGAGTTTCCGGACCTGTGTATACGACCGTGACGTAAACGCATGAACGCAAACCCACGTACGCATCTATTCGTCATGTTAAGCGATGGGTGGCGGCGCTAGCGACAAACAACCGTACTAGTTTGTTTGACGAAAAAGTCGTTCCAAACGTAAGAATAAAATATAGTACATTTCGACACGGGTGGGGAAGTCGATTATTTAGCTGGTGTGACTTTTTGCACGAGCGAAGCGAGTGTGAAAGTCACACCACCTAAATAATCGACTTACGCACTAGTTTCGAACGGTATTTTATACCACGAGCGCCGAAAAATCATATCAAAGTTGTGATTTTGAGGTTAGAGTGGTATAAAATAAATTACTCCAAAGTTTTTATAATGGAGAATCACAAGAGTAAAAAAATTCGTAAATGCAGTGTTACGGGATGTAAAAAGAGTGAATTTTCCCCATTGCTGCTTAACATCAGTGCATGTAGCTACTTGTATGGATTCCTTTTCTGTTCTAAAATATATATTAATAATTATTTCATTCTATGAATAAAAATCTTATGCGTTACCTACTTACTTCACAAGATGTACTAAGGCAGCAACACAGTGCTTACACCGACCAGATTGACCTGCTTTGCACGAACAAATACAAGAAATCGTTCTCTGTATTTGAGAACCGTTCTTCTGCACACTTGAACTTATTTTAATGTGCAGTTCATGAGGTACGCCAAATAAACACGAAGTTTTCAAACATAGACACATAACTTCGATAAGGTTATCATCTTGCCTTGTAATACCGCAATAAATTATATGTTTCGCATTATACACATTTTCCCCTTCAACATATTTTCGAACCCCATCCCCTACATACTCAAATAATTCGGATATAGTTATAAGGTACATGGTCGTAAGCTCATTTGAATTTCAAGATTGAATGACGTTGTTCGTCAAACAAACTAGTTGATAAACAACCCACCGAGCGGCGCCACCCATCGCATAACATGACGAATTCTGGACTTACCCTTACCGTTTCGTAAGACGAAAAACCTACGGTAGGCCTTTCGTCTGATCTTTTTATACCATTGATTATGAATTTTTTTCGAGTAACAACGGACATCTAACCTGTCCGCTGTTACCCGCATTGAGGAGGGGCCCTCAAGTCAGACTTAAGGTGGTTCTCCTCGGACTCCCTAGTCAAAGTAGTGCTAAATGTAGAAATTACCTAAAATTAAAAAGACCATAGTGTAATGTTATTTATTTATTTAAAATGATAGAGATAGTCCATGTCTTATAAATAAAGTGTATTTAACATGACTAAGATAACTTTTTTCACAAAATGGCGATTTTCTAGAAACTAGATATCGTCACTACAAACAATTGTTGATAAATCACTGGAATCTTTTTTGTTTCTCAACCGATTTTAGTTTTCAAGGTCTCATTTTGCTCCTAAAGAAATTTTATGGGGACTTGCCGAAGGAAAAATTAAAAGTTATTTAAAACCCGTATGGAAATAATAAATGTAGGAAATCATAGAAAACCGTACGAAATTGTACGAAATTGTAGGAAAGTGTAGGAAACTGTTGGTTTTCGGACAAAATTCGTACAATTTTGTACATTTTTGTACATTTTTGTATTGTTTTATACGTTTTCATACGATTTATAAATTTTCTCAAATTTGTCTGTAAAAACTTAAACCTAAGAAAATGTACGAAAACGTAAGGAAATGTAAGAAAACGTACGAAAACGTACATTTCCGTAAGTTTGAATGAATCTTACAGTTTCGTACAGTTTTGTACATTTATTTACGGATTCGTACGAGTTTATATACTTTCATACATTTTATTACGATTCGTAAATTTTTTGCGTCTATAACAAATTTTTCTTGTCGAAATAGTAAATGTAGGAAACTGTACAAAACTGTACGAAACCGTACGAAAACGTATTAAACCGTATAAATTAACCCTGCAAACTGTCCGAAAACCAACACTTTTGTACAGTTTTGTACAGTTTCTTACGGTTTTCTACAGTTTCGTATAGTTTATTACGATTTACTACACTTGTTTTTTTCCATATGGGAAGTTATAGCCAATTAAAAGAATATTTTAACGACGTGCATAAATTTATGAACAATTATCTATAACTTTTTGAATTTTAAATAATTTTTAATTTTTCCTTCGGCAAGTCCCCACGAAATTTCTTAAGGAGCAAATTGAGACCTTGAAAACTAAAATCGGTTGAGAAACAAAAAAGATTCCAGTGATTTATCAACAATTGTTTGTAGTGACGATATCTAGTTTCTAGAAAATCGCCATTTTGTGAAAAAAGTTATCTTAGTCATGTTAAATACACTGTATTTATAATACATGGACTATCTCTATCATTTTAAATAAATAAATCACATTACAACTATGGTTTTTTTTTATTTTAGGTAACTTCTACATTTAGCACTGCTTTGACTAGGGAGTCCGCGAGGAGAACTACCTTAAAGTCCGAAGTCTGACTTAGGGAGAATGTACATAAGTGCTGCGCTACGCTGTCGCATTGATTACTTGTAGACCACGTCGCTGATTGGCTAACATTTAAATATTAGCCAATCAACAACGAGGTCTACAAGTAATCAATGCGACAGCGTAGCGCAGCGCAGCGTAGCTCAGGGAAGCGCTTATTTATGTACATTCTCCCTTACGACTATGAATTCGGGCCCTAGTTCCTTCTATATCTCGCTGTTCCTCATATATATACCCATATGCCCTTTCTACAACCTCACGCAAAAATTGAGCGTGCACGCAAAACTGACTAGTTTTCGCTGTATCAGCCAATCACGTTTGAAGTTACATCGAAAACTAGTCAGTTTTGCGTGCACGCACAATTTTTGCGTGAGGTTGTAGAAAGGGGGATATGGAAAAAAACAAGTGTAGTAAATCGTAACAAACTATACGAAACTATAGAAAACCGTAAGAAACTGTACAAAACTGTACAAAAGTGTTGGTTTTCGGACAGTTTGCAGGGTTAATTTATACGGTTTAATACGTTTTCGTACGGTTTCGTACAGTTTTGTACAGTTTTGTACAGTTTCCTACATTTACTATTTCGACAGGAAAAATTTGTTATAGACGCAAAAAATTTATGAATCGTAATAAAATGTATGAAAGTATATAAATTCGTACGAATCCGTAAATAAATGTACAAAACTGTACGAAACTGTAAGATTCATTCAAACTTACGGAAATGTACGTTTTCGTACGTTTTCTTACATTTCCTTACGTTTTCGTACATTTTCTTACGTTTTCATACATTTAAGTTTTTACAGACAAATTTGAGAAAATTTATAAATCGTATGAAAACGTATAAAGCCATACAAAAATGTACAAAAATGTACAAAATCGTACGAATTTTGTCCGAAAACCAACAGTTTCCTACACTTTCCTACAATTTCGTACAATTTCGTACGGTTTTCTATGATTTCCTACATTTATTATTTCCATACGGGTAGATATAGAGACCCAAGTAATTCTTGTTTTTTTTTTTATCTGTTCCTTTTTTAGTGTCCGAGCCATTACTCTTCTCTTGTGTGTGTGTGTGTGTGCGCGTGCGTGCGTGTGCGCGCGCGCGCTCCTACAAGTGCATATTAAATATATGCATATACATTTATAGCAAATATACTGAAATCTTTGATTTTCTACGTAAAATATAATTTTTTTACTAGAGATATCAATTGAATTAGGTTTTTGATTAAGTGACGATATATATATTTAATTAATAATTCAATGAAATATTACTAATGAAAATATGCAATGAAATATATAATAATGAAATGTAAATATAAAGGTAAAACTAATTTAATATGATATTAAACAAAGTTTATTACTATAAGTTAAAGAGATAATAAAAAAGAAAAACATAAAAGAACATTATTAAGTGTAATATGTAGAAGACAAGCTCTTTTTTCTTTACATTGGTTTATTTATACAGCAATTGTAATCATAAATGACTTTACAAATAGAAGAAAATTTGAGAACTGAATGTACTGTGGGCTGCAACAATGGATAAATTTCACTAATGCACCATTAGAGGCTTCATAGGAGCCTGCATGGGACCTCTAGATGTTTCCTGGGAATCTGTTTTCACTAACTTGCTCATCCCACTTTTCTACCCATGCTGTAGGGCAAAGACTTTTATACGTCCTCTTGAAATACTTGCAAGCTTCATAATCCTCACCTCGTACCTTTTTACATCTGTGGAAGTCTAGGTAGCTTTGATAGCAGTACCTGTTTTTCAAACCAGAAAGATATTAATATTTAAGTTTGGTAACAAATTTAAAAGTTATTTATTAATTATCATTTTCATCTCCTTTAGAATTAAAAATTATTTAATGTCTATTAAAAACAAATTTTTATTTTTTTTTTAATATTTTTTATAACTTTAAAATATACTAAAGGATAATATTTCAATAAATTGTTGCTTTAAATTATAAATATTTGATCCAGAATAAAAATAAAATTCTTACCTTGTTTGGTTCTGATTGGGAAATCTGGGGTCAGGTGGTGCAGTATAACTCTGACCAGGCTTAATCGAATCGAGCGCTGATATATTCACCATTTTTAAGGATTCTGCAGTTCAACAACAATTACGTCTTTGTAGTATATTCTTTTTAAACAAAATTACCCTATGCAGCATGATTTTACTTTTATTCTCTCACTTCTAATCAATGTGTCTCTGTAGCGCAATCTTTTATTTATATTTTGAATAATAAAAAATGTCTATCTCAAAATTTTAGTCTTTTGAGGATATACAGCACTGTGAAGTATATTGCTCAAATATGTAAAATATATTTTACAATTCAATTCTTTCAGTAATTGTTTTTTAACAGTAGACATTTTTGGCACTTCAAAAATTTCACATAACTTTATTACCCATTTAAATAAATCAAATTATATCGGTATTATTATAGGTAAAATATTTAAATTATATCTAAAATAATTTTTACAAATTAAGTAGTTCTTACTGATAAAAAAAATCATAATTATTACTATTCTTATAAATTAAATTGAATAAAAATCACATGTTTCTACTTATTATAATAATCTTATAATTGTACTAATAAACCATATTTACAGTAATAAAAAGTTTTACAAATTAATATTAATCTAGTAGTAAAGAAAAAGCAAAGATCTCTCCATTAAATGGATAATTGAGTTACATCATGTATTTTTCAAGTGCACATTTTGGAACGCAATGAGTAAACAAAGAACAAAAATATGAACTAGAATTTTTAGAAAAATATTGTTTCTGTATTTTTTATGATGAAAAATGTTCCTTTAAAACTAATATCGAATCATGTAGTGTATGCTTACACTGTAAAATAAGTCAGAATCACTAAGTATAAATTTAATTGTAAGGGTAAGTGATGTCCAAAAAAATTTTTTAATAGGTACATTATTTTGTATTGAATTTTAGAAAAATGTTTTCATTGTTTAGGTGTACTTTAAACTATACTATTGCATGCTATATAAAAAATAAAACAGATACTTTCTTTGTCACTTTTAATGTTAAATTTTATAAATAAATACCTTACATTTGTTAGGTCCATCGCTTACCCCTCAACAAACCTAAAAAATTTGTTTTAAAAAGGAGAAACAGAACCCTCCTTTAGAATCATTTTAACGTACGTTTGCAAGTACAAGAAAGCAAAAAAATAGAGACAAGGAATCGTATAAATTTCGTAGTATTCACAGAACTGACTGAAAACAGTCTTATTTGACCAAAGGTCTTGTGTTATCTTCCTCTTGGCAGCAAACTTCTCTGTATTTTTTCACTTCAGCCATATATAAAGACCAAGCATCTTTAGGCTGCTCCACAGGCTGTTCAGTCTTTTGCTTGGCTACCATTCCAGTTTTCAATATTCTTCCTCCTCGCCTCTTTCCTACCATAAGAGGAGGTGGGACAGCTGGTTTTTCTTCTAAGATTGTAGATGGTGGTGGCTCTACTTTAGGTATTTGTTCTTGCATTTTCTTAAACATTTCCATGAAACTACCATCATTTTTAAAAGCATTTGGTTGCACTGGATAACGTGGTTGCATTGCCATAGGTGGGATATAAGAACTACTATAACCAGCAGAGTGCGATGCTGCATTGTTCCTGTTGTGATGTTTTCGGCTTTCTTTCACACGTGGTTTTTGAACTTCACCTTTGCTACGGTTTCTACTTTTACTACGTTTTCTTTCTTTAGATTTAGACCTTGACTTGGATCGTGACTTTGATTTTGATTTTGTTCTGTCTCTCCTTATATATCTTCTATCCCTTATATCTCTATCCCTTACATCTCTATCCCTTATATCTCTATCCCTATCCTTTTCCCTGTCTCTTTCTCTAACCCTATCTCTATCTCTTTCCCTATCCCTATCTTTTTCCCTCTCTCTATCTCTGTCCCTTTCTCTGTCTCTATCTCTTTCTCTATCACGCATACGATCCCTGTCTCGCTCTGGGGATCTAGATCTTCTGTAGGATCTAGGTCGGCTTAGGGATCTGGATCGACTGTTGCTGCGTCTCCTCCTTCTATCCGGTGTCGGAGTCCTCCTACGATTCCTGTATGTGTCACTGCAGCTAAGCACAGGCGGCGACGGAGCTGGTGGCATCTCCGGGGATCCCGCCAAATCTCTTGAGTCCTGGTCCATGACGTGGGCAGTGGGTGAGCACACGACTGGACAGACTCTCACCTATAAGGATAGAAACTGCCTTCTATGAGTTTTACAGTTTACTATATTATTCCTGCCGATACTGAAAGTTTGTTTATTCTACTCATTCTTAAAACTTATATTTTATTTTTTTTTACAATTTAATAGATTAATATACAAGATTGCATTTGTAATAAATCTATTAATATTTGAACAGACTTACAATTATAGAATACAAAACACAAATATGCATGGTCTCTTCACAGCATTTACATTATAAATCCTTGCTTACATCTCTTACGCAAATATTTAATGCTGACGTTTAAAATACTTTTCATTAATTTTGAAATTTAATTTCAATCGCAAGAGACAAATTGATTGAGCGAGAGAGTTTATCATTTTAAGTATCTTTAAATTGAAGTATTGACATATCTTATGATACAGTGTATCATAAAACATTGCGCAATTACCAAAGTAATATATGATCTTAACTTTATTCCACTTCAAAATTTGCATTGAACACACAATGAATCTGGAATACAATTAGATGCTAGCAAACAGTAAACTACCTACTCTACAAACAAAAAAATAAAAAAAAATTACTTCATCAACTGTACGAATATAAAAATCATGCTGGATAGATTAACATTGGGAGTACATTTCACGGAGTACGAACAGAACCATTGAAGAGGCTCGCGAGCGCGTCAGGGTGTCAGCTGTACGCGCGCACAGACTAAGTATTACATAAAACTAGCTCCCGGAGATAAGCATGGTGTTTCTGTTCGCACTTCCCGCATACTTCGCCCGATCGAAACAGGTCCGTCCCGCAGATGCCAACTAAGGGGGCAAACAGCGAGAGAGAAAACGATAAAAGATGAATGAGTGTAATAACAAATATCGCGAGTACAATATTCGTAGGAGAGTTCCGCGAAGAAGGCCGCGGCGAAAGTTCCGGAAAAGGCAAAAGTCTCCCCACCGACGAGGCAGGGAAAGGTCGTCTAGCGAAAAAAATCCCGGGGGACGTTCTCGCCCTCGCTCCCTATCTCGTTAGAGGAAAATTCGCGGCTCCACTATTAAGCGACCGCGAATTTTCCCTCCATACCCGCGTAAGTCACGCGCGTCCGATATCAGGTGTGTATGTGTCGTACGCGACGGCGATGATGATGATGATGGTGCGATACCTTATTCTGCTCCGGCGAGGAAAACAAAATGGCCACTACTGAGGGACCAGCCAGCCGAGCACGGGACAGCAGCAGCAGCAGCAGCCAACCCTGTTGTTACGTCACTAGAGCTGAGCAGGCACTCTACTGGCACGATGCTTGCCTGCGCCTGTGCGCACACTCGACACTCCTCCGGGAAAACGCGCCGCGCGAGGGCGCCCGGACACACGAGGCGCTCTGTTCTTCTCCCGTTCTCTACCGGGAATAATCGATCTGACTTGGGAGTTGGAAGTATGGTAACTGGCTGCCGTACCGACGGAGGAGGAAAGGATTTTTCTTTCTTTTCTTTTTTGAAAATTTGAATTTTGGAGTACGATGTGGGTTAATAACGTAATTTTAGATTTTGTTAGTTGCATGCAAACGCGGTTTTAAGGAGGAGGCAAGATGGTTCGGTATATTTTTATATTTACATTACGACAACGTTCGCGCTACGTTTGAGTCAGCAAAATGAATCATTTTATTAACTTTGCTTTGAAGATATATAGTTACATAAATTTTGGGGGTGTTTACAGTGCCTTGTGATTTTCAAGTGGCTTGCCAAACAAGTAAAAAACATTTGAATAGTGGTTATTTTTATGATTAATTATGTATATTGTTAACTAACACCCCTGTTCTCTGAAAAAAAATGAAAATCAAATGCATAGTAAAGTTTAAGGACGTTCTCCGAGAAAACGAATTTCTTGTAATTTTCCTGAAACTTGCAGAAAATGTTTGATTTTTAGTCCTTAGATTATGCTTCAAAGCCCCACGTCCAAAGCGGTATTCAAAATAAAAATATTTGATTTCAAAGTTTCAGCGTTAATATGGGATCCCTATCTAAGCTCGTTGGAAAAATACATTTTAATTTACGGTAAAAGGAGTTTTCTTTGTGATTTTTTTTCAACCATGAGATATAAAACTAGAAATCGAGAGGAATAATATGGTATAATTTTCAATATGGTAAGCGGTATTAATTTCGGAGACATAGCGATATAAAGAAAAACGACCATGTTATTTGTATATCTATATATAGTATTTATTTAAAATACCGTATTGACATCTTTTTTCTTAGGTCGTCATTTTTTATTATTTTTAGAGTAGTGTATAGAGACTCATGAAGGGTTTCCATCATAAATAATATTTTTAGATCACAATTTTTGCGATATTGATGAAGTTGAGCCGGAGAACGTCCTTAATTTCAAGAATATTGTTTTTGTGATTTTCAAGTATTTTTTAAAATGCTCCGTTTTTGGTTTCGAGCAATTTTTTTTTTTCAAAATCTATGCACCAAATATTTATTCGTTTATTCTAAAAATATCAGTTTTTACTGTTATATAATGGCCATGTTTATGAATCATCCTATTATGAGGAAAGTCTTATCATTACAATACTTATTTTAACTTTTATAGTAATAAACCAAAGTATCTAAAATTAATTAACGTCACTTGGCAGTTTGTTATCAATGACTAAAATAATCTAGATTTAAAAATTCATCATTTTTTTCAACTTCAAGTTATTTGGTTTTGTAGGAAATGATAATGAAAAATATAAATACACATTTTTCATAAACACGCAAATAAAGGACGACGAAAATTATGAAAAAAATATCTTACAAATAACAGAAAAAAATGAAAAAAATAATAAAGTCACGGATAGTATTAGAGATAATGTGTATTTTATTTTTGTTATAATTAAAATATACACTGTGTCATGGGCGAACAAGCGAATAGCAATCATAGTAACAAAATATTCGTCTCATTTTAAATTTCATTTATTTTATCTTTCTTTGTTTCCCATCCATAGTCTCTCTCTTCTAAAGCTTTTTTTCTCACCCTCGGTTACCCCCTCGAACTCTGCCTCAATGTATCAAGGCCTAGCCTTGCGACGCCTTTTCCTTGTCTCCGTTAAACTTTTTTTTCATATTTCGTAAATTCTCATTTCTCTCGCGCGCGCTCACATTAATAAATCATTCTCTCTCTATTTCTCGCTTTTATTTCTCTTAATTATTTCGTCTCGCAGCGCAAATACGGTATACACAGTATACAGATTTAATCCCCAAAAGCACTATCGGCTTGGCTTTCAAAATCTTTGTCTCTTTCCTCTTCTCCCTCTCTTTGCTTCTTTTACATTGAACTCCGATATACGATAAAGTCAAGCCGGCGATACTTTTTACCCTCCTATTCTGTCGGTGAAAATTTGAAAATGCAGGCCTCGCGTGATACACTGGTTGGTGTGTATCATCGTGTGAGTATAATGAAGAGAGAAACGAGATATATCTGTATAGTCATGCGAAATTCGTCTCCTCAACGTTATGGTTTTTTTCTTTCCAATATATGTAATATATGCAACATGCAAAAAACATGAAAGTTAACGAACATGTATCGTAAAATACAGCGGCAGAAGTATAGATCCGCCTGCACTTTCAAGATTCTTTACGCAATTCATTTATATCAATAAACTTTCGTTGAAAATATCGGCTAGTTCTCTTATCCATAGGCAACTGGATATAATAAGTCTACGCAACGAGAATAACAGATTTTTTTCTCCCAACGGCACTTAATAGTGGTCGAGTGTTCAAAGACATTGTTGTACATATAATATTCACGTCGCTCGATTATGTTTTATGTTTATTTATTATCATTATTATTCTCTCTTTTTCTCTCCCTCTCTCGTACTCGCGATACAAAGACAATTAAAATTTTGTATGGTAGCTCACAGCTATGTAGTGATATAACACAGGGACTGGGAGCACAACGTGCCTTTGTGTACATTTTCCGGATTTCACGCGGTAACTTGCCATCATTGGAGCGCGAAATTCGGAAAATCGCGCGCGATGCTATAATATAATCGGGTTTTACTCATGGTCCCCTCGGTGTGTGACGTTTGTCTTTTTTTTCTTTCATTGTGGTCATTTTTAAACGAACGCGCGAGCAAAACAGTCTTCTGCGATATGAAGAGCAATCTTCGTGTCGACATGCATGTGTATGTGTAACAATTATTACAAATCCAAAAAGGCATTGAAACACGGAAGCGGGAAAATATAGACTTTGACTTTTGTCCCTTGTCCCTTCAATAATTGTAGTTTTTGTCGTCTCTATATCTCGCTCTCTCTCTCTCTCTCTCTCTTTCGCGTATATGTCTACTATACCATTTTATTAGTACACTGTGACGCGTCAATGGTGTGTGTACAGTCAAGCCTTTTGCAAAAAAATCGTGTCGAAAATATCGTTCATTGACTGAAAATGATGTTGCTTTTTAGAGGTGTACGTAAAGATGGACATTACTTTTGTTTGCAATCGACGTTAATTTCTATTTTAATCGGACTTGAGATGTACACATCACGCTTACAACATTGGATTTATTCTATTAACCCATGACAATATTTTTTTCTTCGCTCATGCATTCCTCACGTACTTTTGGTACTCAATATTTTAATTATACACATTTTTTTTAAATATTTTTCTTTTCACTCTAATACCTAAGATATTTGTTTTTTTTTTTTCGTTTCTAGATGACGATAATAATTGTTTCATACATTTTTTTTTTAATTATAGAAGAAAACCCTTAAAATCAATCAGAAAAAATACGATTATGAGTCAAAAAAAAGAAACGCCGAATATAGAAAAATCAAGACTGAAGTGGAAAGTTTCACCGTTCGCGGTTGTCCATTGCTTGTCGTCGATACGGCAAAACACAATCAAGCGGGAAGAAAAATCTATGAAAAGTCTACGATAAAAGAACACGTGTCTAGACTGGAGAACAATTAAATTACACAAATAAATGTTCACGAAGGGCGAAACCTAGCTAACAAACTGTCACTTTCTTCAGCAAGGAAAATCGAACGGATCCACAGGAATATATATAATATAACGACGCGTTGGAAGTTGTTGGTTCAATTCGTACGGTATATGTCTAAGTGTGTGTGTGTGTGTGTGTGCGTGTGTGTGTGCGTGTGTGTAGGTTGTCTACCTACACGCAATGTACAAAAGTGTCCCAGGGCTAGTCTGGAAGAATCGGATATAGTATACGGCGCGGGGGAACGGAAGAAGAAGCGGAGCTTTTCTTCTGGTTCGAGTCCTTCCTTCGATCCCCCATGACGGAGCGATTTCTCTCTGCCTTATGTGTGTCTTTTTTTGGAGCCGATCGACTCGAACTCGTCGACCTTAGCGATTATTCTGCTCGTTTTCATGAAAAGAAAAAAGATTGATTACTTAGATTGGTTTACTTGCAGACGCTCGACGTTTGTTTTTGAAATGTCTAAATTACTATAATGGTTGCATTTTCTGCAGAATGAGTAACGAAGTGCTTTGGAATACGTGTTTAGTCATGTATGTATTATCAGCTATTGTTTCTGATTTTTTAGAATTTTCATCATATCAGAAAATCGTTTTAATGACGTTTTTATCAATATTCTTGTGAGATAAATTGAAAACTTCAATTTCAAGTTATTCTAAAATGATGAAATCCTAAAAAATCGTAGATACAATATTTATTTTTAGATAAAATCAGGTGTTTATGATGTCACTTCCTTTCAAACATTAAAGCTATATTGATGACTGCACAGATCTAAATACTCAATAATAAATGTAAATATTAAATGTGTTTAATTCCTTAAAAATCAATTAATTCTTTTGGAATTTGGAAAAATGCAAACGCTCTTTCAAGCATATAACTGCGAAGTGTTGAGTTTATAAAAATAAAAAAAAATGGTTATAAATAATAAAATCAAAAATAAATTTTTAATAAATTTTATTAATTTTATTCTTAATAATACAAAAGCCTCTATCAAGTAGTAAATTACTCAAGGATGTGTTTGTATTTTTCATACAAATAATCTGGAAAAATACGTGTAACTTCATTTTTTCATTAAAATTGATAATTTAAATGCAATAATTATCAAGGAAATTGATTCATCGGTAAAAGAAATTGTTATCAAACTACCTTGAATTTAATATGGCTGATGTCTTTGAAATTGACGAGGTCCCTGAGGTCCGTTCCTGGGTTTTCCAGGCATCGCATAACCCATATTTTCATATCCATCATAGCCCGAATAGTCATAATTGGCATACATGTCATCATAGCCATATCCATTTCCGTAATCAGGTATATAACCACCATACCCTAAAATATTTAAATTCAAATCCCTTATGATGTTGTTTGAAAGTGAACTTTTAATTTGTTATTTGGAAATAAAATAAATTGATGTTACGCAAGTGGCAAGTGAGTGTTAACTAAAATTTTTGTAATTGTTTGTAATTAATAAAAACAAAATAATTTTGAAAAAATCTTTGTATTTATTAATAAACATAAGTAATCAATTTTACTTAATGTTTCGTATCAATATACAATTTTTTAACAGCAATATGTATTCGATTATAAAAATAAACACAAAAGATTTACTGTACAAGGTGCAATTTTGGACATTACAGAAAAAACTTGTGTGTATAAGAAAGGAAGTTTCAAACAAAAGATTGAATAACATGTGCATGATTAAACTTGTAAATAAATTATATTTCCTGAAAGCCCCCGAGGTTTTAACATGATTACAATAACATCAGAGGCCTTCAATAATGCATTCCAAAATATAACTCAAATTTAAATCAAAATCGTCAATACATTGGTCGATAGTAGTTATTATAATTATTAAAGGGTATTTTATTACCGCCACCATAACCGTAGCCGCCATACTGAGGTCCCCAGAAGCCCTGGCGCTGTTCTTGGTTGACTTTGACTTTCTTGACGTCGATTTCTTTGCCGTTGATCGTTTGCTTAGGCGTCTTGAGTAACTTGTAAACAACTTCCTTTGAGTCGAACGTCACGAAGCAATAGCTTCTGCGCTGATTTTTCGTCTTATCAAAGGGTGCTTGCACCTCTACGATGGTGCCGTACTGACCGAAATAGTTCTTGATGTCCTCATCTGTAATTTCAGGTGTCAGGCCACCGACGAAGATCTTACCATGCTGAGCTTTCTTGCTTACTCGCTTGGGATCAACCTGCAAATATAAAAATGTTAATATTTTTGCTTTTGTTATATTGTTTTCAAACAATAGCATGAGGAGAATAAAAAACTAAGACTAAATCATAATCCCAAATAATATTAGTATTATTTTCATACCCCAGATTACGTGAGCCTTATAATAAATGACCGTGTTTACAATACTCATGGTATATTAAACAAAACAAACAAATCATTTTGTATACCACCCAACTCAGGTCAATAAACCACTGTTAAGCAATGGAAGAGCGAAACATTTCATTCTAAAATGAAGATTACTCATTGAGACCCCAAGACTCCAATCCGTTCTGAATCGGAGCCTCCTATTCTCCTCATCTCTTGTACCAGTCCAGAGGTCTAAACCCACCTTGCGCTTATTGATGTAGTGATCACCGGAGGCAAGAAGCTTATCGATGGCCTTGGGGTTCTGGAAGACCATGAAGGCGAAGCCCCGCGAGACACCAGTGTAGGGGTCCATTTTGATGGACACGCTCTCGATGTCGCCGTACTTCCCGAAGTACTCCTTGAGCTCGGACTCAGTGGTGTTCCTTGTCAGTCCCCCGACGAAGAGCTTGCGCTCGTCATCCTTGCCGGGTATGCCGGCGGTGGCCTGCTGCTTGCCCGAATCGCCGCCATCCTGGCTCTTGCCGCCCTCGTTCTTAACGTCGGACGCGTTGCCCTCCTGCTGGCCCTCAGCCTGCGAGGTCGCGTTACCCTGCTGATCTTGATTGCCTTCCTGGCTCTGGTATCCGGTCTGGCTATTGTCCGCCATCGTGTGAATGTGTGTGCCTTAGTCTGTGTACGTTCACTCTCTCTGTCTGGCTGCAACAGACACCGTACTCGCTATACTTTAGCCGACGCGCTCGCGCGCCATGTTGCGCTCTCTCTCTCTCCTCTCTCTCTCTCTCCCCCCGGACGGGCGGGCGAGAGCGAGCGCGCGATAACCGCGCGTATAAGCTTGTTACACTACAACTTACCTCCTGGGGAGGGCACGCTTTCCCTGTCCTGCACGCGTCTCGTGTCTAAACTACGTCGGGCTCGCGTGTTCTGGGGGACGTGCTGTTGCTGCTGCTCTTGCGAAAGACGATGACGACGAAGAAGACGGCGACGACGCTGCGCGGTTCTTTCGTCGACGGCAGATATCAACGGCGAACGGGGGCTGCTGCTTGCTGCCTCGGTGCTGAGCGCTGCTGCTGCTGCTGCCGAGAGAGAAAAGGCGGCTGGCGCGCGGGGGGGGGAGGCGCCGGTTTCGCCGGTTCGACCGTCACACAACCCGTCACGCGTACTTCCATTGTGGTATGCGCAGGCGCACATGCTCCGAAAATGGATTGGAGCAGGGTATCGTGACGTATCGTGACACGCGGCGTCGGGAGCCGCGCGGCGGGGGTGGCGCGTGCGCGCAACATCCTCCTCGGCTCCGATTCGCCGGTTCTTCGAAAGCCAGCCAATCCCGGCATTAGCTACAGGGGAAAGCCACCGGAAATGCCGGGGAATGGCCGTCCCTCCCCTCGCCACCGTCTTTGGCCGCACATGTGTAGCGGCGGTTTCGCCAGTCATCCGGATTTTTTCGGTACGTTTTCGCTGCTGCGCGCCACTCTCGCACGCATTTGTAAGCTTAACCTACCTCTATGCTGCTGCGTGGGGCCGGCGGCCGCTTTCTCTTTCTCTCTGCGCCTGAGAGAGAGAGAGCGAGCCGCGCGTACGAAAATAGAACGTCGGGTGCGCGCACACGTGCGAGGGTGTAAACGAGCGGAGAGAAAGAGAAAAGACGGAAAAGGAGAGGAGGAGACAGAGAAAACGGCACTCGGCAACGGTTGCGCTGCTGACTCTCGTGTGCTGGGTGTAGCATTTATAAATGGCTGTGTATGCGAAGAGGGAGGAACGAGACAAGAGAAAGAGAGGAAAAGTACGCGCGCCGGCGGCTTCGCCGAACGAGAGTCTGCAAGCGTATCTGGGTATTACCTACATGTCGAGATCGAGATTCACGGCGCCGCATGTGTGCGTGAATGTGCGCCGGTCGGTAAAGATAACGTCGCGCGAATTTCGAATTTCTGCGGGATCGGCGACTTTACCGTGCTGGATGTTTGCAAATTTTGTCGATTTGTGACTATTCCATGATGACGATGGGAATTTTTAATGGTAACAAGCACGGGCTCTAGTTAAATTTGTACAAGATTAGCATATGTATTAGTAATGTGTGAGCTAATATATTGGAAACTACTTTAGGCTTACGTAACGTATGTACCTGGCGTAAAATTACATTGATAAGATGTAGATTGTAGATTTATTGAATAACATCGATGTACCGTATTGTGAATAATAAAACATTATAAAGGAAATGTTTAAAATGGAGCCAAAAGCGTTATATGTAAAGGTCATTGAGTAAGATAGAAAGTATTAATATATACTATGCAAAAGATCTTACGTAATTAAGAATTGATATGAATCACGATAAAATCATTGACCTCTCCAACTCAAATTTTTCGTCAAAGAATGTCTGATAGGTGTATATGCGACAATTTTTCAAGATTGGTTAATTAAATATTTTAATTTTCCATATTTCTATCAAGTAAGCATATTATTCACTGAAAATTACTCATACTCTATTTTTACGGTATACCTATACAAATCTGTTGGAAGTTCGAAGAATATTGCATCTTGGCATTTACTAGAACATAAAGAAAATTTAAATATTATAGCTCATATTGCTCGTATTCGACTATAAACATTTTCAGATTAAACGGTAAACTCAACAGTAAAAAATCGACGACCACACCAAACCAGTCCTCTTCCTATGTACAAAACCCATCAAATTTCATCTCCAAATTGCCGTTAATTTTTTCAATCAACTTCTACACCTCAGCAGCACCCATCACACCAACCCAGAATATCAAGTCATCCCATTTTCCAAAATTCAAGATCGATCCAACCACTCAGCCGCTACTTCTAATTACCTTCTCTCTCTGTCTCACCCCGCGGGTCGCCCACTCTCGACCGCCCCCGCGCGGCGCGAAATCAAGATGACATTACTCCCCGATGCGCTCGCGAGCACTCAAAAACCGCTTCGAGCTTAGTCAACGCTACACATACATATATACATACACATATACACATCGACGCCGCCGTCGCCGTCGCGAAAGTAGGACGCGTAGTTGCTCAGGGCCGCTGCATGGGCGCGGGGTAGTCTCTCGAATGTGTAATATAGATCTGATGTCTGCGTGCGGGTAAAAGGATCGGTGTTTGGCTTTGTCTTTTGTCGGTAATTTTTAAGGGGATGTATGTATGGTTTCGTGAGGAAATGCGTGGAATTGAGGGGTTTCGGGTGGTTCGCGCAATTTGGGTCTATGGATTTTTCGTATTTTTTTTAATTCAGTTCCATGAATTTTTTCATTTTATGAGAGCGTGTTGACTATGGTGCTCTTAATAGAACAGTCGATGGTGTATATAGTATTCATTTTCATTTTTTCTGTTATTTCATATTGCGTTGCATTTTCGCAAGAGTCGGCCCAGTTAAGGTTAATTTTGTTGAAAAATGAATAATTATTTTTCAAAAATAAGCCTGCAAGTATTTAATAATTTGGACGAGTATAATAGCTTATAACATTGATTATTATTTTTTTCTATTAAAATAAATTATTTTGAATAGCTGTCACATTTTTTTATATTAGCTTTATGAATGAAAAGAATGATTCGTTTATTGTAAGCGCGTATACATAGTTTTTATGTAAATTACAAAATTCTGAAATTAAATTGTCTTATGGAATGAAAACTAAAAGTTTATATATCTACGAAGCATCTCGTATATTGTCATTAAAAATGATATCACTCAAAAACTACATTTTCAATAAAACCCACAATCTTCTAATCAATAAATTTTTACTTTCAAGCAACATTATTCTTATACCGTTACTGCCATTTCCTCAAAATCCATTTTTACATCTTCTTGCAATAATTTAATGTATTATATTATCTATATCTTAAACTTTGGAGCGTATAACAGAAAAAAATAACAGTAAGAAAAAAAATTCCTACAAAATCAAACCCAAATCCCGAAAACACGAAGTTAGCAAAACATCGCGTTGTGAACACTATATATCACCACCCTCACCCTCATAATACTCACACCGCCCCTCCTTTCGAACCAGCGCGAGCCGTCAGCGCGGCGTCGAATACATCATCAACTCTCCCGTCTTCCACTCTATCTTTCCCTTCTCTCAATCACCCTTTGAAAAAACAAACATCGATAGAAATCTACAGACAACAACTGGGGTACAAAAACGGAAAAAATTTTTTTTGAGGGCACGCCTACCACATAAGGTTTTTTCGGTTCTTTGGGGGTCCTCCAACATGAAAATACTCGTGAACACTCATTATCCGTTGCCAAGCTTTTTTGCCGATGAAATCAATTTTTCTTACGGAAATTTAACATGGGAAAAATGGACGAAAAGTAGTCATTGATGATTAACTAATAGCAAACTATTGAAGAGGCCAAACCAAATTCCACAAAAAAGCAATTAAAGTTGAAGAATAGAGCTTTAATTTGAGATGAGAATCGTTAAAATCGGTCGATTCTGTGCAAAGCTACGTAAAGTTGAAAATGGCGAATAATGACGAAAATGAGCGACTTTTTTCAAACCCACGTAATTCTTCAAATTTTTGTCATTTTTCGCCATTTTCAACTTCACGTAGCTTTACACAGAATCGACCGATTTGAACGATTCTCATCTCAAATTAAAGCTCTACTCTTCAACTTTAATTGCTTTTTTGTGGAATTTGGTTTGGCCTCTTCAATAGTTTGCTATTAGTTAATCATCAATGACTACTTTTCGTCCATTTTTCCCATGTTAAATTTCCGTAAGAAAAATTGATTTAATCGGCAAAAAAGCTTGGCAACGGATAATGAGTGTTCACGAGTATTTTCATGTTGGGGGACCCCCAAAGAACCGAAAAAACCTTATGTGGTAGGTGTGCCCTCAAAAAAAAATTTTTCCGTTTTTGTACCCCAGATGTTATCTGTAGTCCGCGGATTTGCACATATATATGGGCGGAGACAAGAATTTGAATTTGAATTTATACAAGAGAGAGAGAGAGAGAGAGAGACGAATTTTTCGTTGGAATTTAATTACGGATATGATGCGCCCTCCCGCGTGTGCGCTCGTGAGCCCTGACGGCTAGGAATCATGCGATGCGCGTGTGGTAGGGGGAGGATGAATTGCGTTACGTAATGAGATGGCAGCGGTGCGAGATAGCCAAGCTTTCTGTGTTCGGGTGCGTATAATCTAAAACGTTACCCACATTAAGCAAGTTTTACCACAGCGCTTTATCTAATCTATATTCGAGCAATAGAAAAGAAAAAAAAATTGTCACTGGTTTTAGGACGTGGTGTATCAAACTAGCGCGAATTGAATACATCGAGCCCGAAATGAAAAGCAGAGAGTCGCGCGGAAGTGAGTGAGAAATGAATTTAGATTCAAAGCAAACAGCCGCCACGCGCGCGTATTATATACACCGCCGCGGTGGTAATCTGAACTTGTGTCTTATCGTGTTCGGCTTATTCTACTTGATGCGTTACACTCTGTCAACACTGTAACTTTATATTGGAGCTTTTTTCTCACGTTTGGTCGGAAAGATTGGCCGCAAAAATTGGAAAAAAAGGGATTGTCGTTATAAAAAATTTAATGTACCATCGCAATTACTATATCTTCAAATCATTGTCATTCTGATTGATCAACTGCGATAATAACGCTCGTGTCATTTATAGGGTGACTACACCAGTATTGGAACAGTCACCAGTTAACGAACATTTTCTTTATATATATGAAAATATCAAGCTTTCTATGTATTGTTTATCTAACATGAAGATAATTTTCGAATCGTTGAAAATTTTTATTTCATTTTATATAAAGATTCTGCATAAAAGAAATTATCTTGTTAAGAATAAAATCATAGAATCGCTATTAAGTGTTTATTCACTGGCGATGTATTCCTTCACTGGTGAAATGTATTTAGATACTAAAATTGCGTGTTCCTTTACTGATTTTTATAGGAGATATTTACAGATTTTCATTAAATAAAATTTTTACTTTGATTCTTTATTCAAAATTTGCTCACCAATGTAAAGTTTGAACATTTTAGAATATAAATTTCAAAAGGGTTTTACTTTTAATCCATTTTTAAACCACTTAATTAAATAACAAAAGTCACAATTTCCTTATTCGTTCATTGTCTGGTGAAGTCACCCTAATATAGATAAAAAAGATTAGCTTTATATTCACGTATACAGGATTGTAAAATTCCAACTGATTTTACGAGATCTATATTTTCTGCATAGTTTTCCGCGGGGCGGGGGGAGGGGGGAGCGCTGATATTGGTATTCGCATTTTCCGCGCGACATTGATAGTATTTCGATACTGTAATTCGGCTGTAAAACAAGAGAATGTTTTATTCGCTCATCAAAAGTAAGCTGCGCTGGATTTAAATATCCGGAAACAGCGCGTTTTTCATCGAAAGCTCGTCGACTTTCTCTCTTGAGCTTTCCATCCCATATAAAATGGTTCTGATCATGCTTAATACTTTAAACGAAAACAATAAATATCTCTACTCTACCAATAAACTATAGTTTAATTATAGTTTTCAACTCTTCAATTAAAAGCCCCCATTCCTCGCCAGTGCACCAGGCGCACCGAAAAAGAACAATTCTCCCCATCATCCATCCGTGCTAGTTTTTTCCCTCTCCGTCACCCCTTTTCCCGTCATCGCGCGCTGCCACACTACATACACACATATACTACACCCCCACGTTCCACACAAACACTTCGGCAGAGCGCTTGCGCGCACGCGCGCGACTATAGTATCATCCACGCGCGCAGCTTGCCGCAAGCTCCCTCTCTCTCTCTCTCTCTCGTCTCGTCGTCGTCGTCGGCCAGTCCGCTGCTGGCGTTCGACGACGCGCGCCGCGACGACCGTCCGCGCGTTTCTGTCTCTCTATACGCACACACACTATCTTCTCTCTCCCACACACACATAGATACAAGTATAAGTACGTGAATTTCGCGCCCCCGTGGCCGTCGACCCCTCTCTCTCTCTTTCTCTCTTACCCCTAGAGCATCACAGTGCAAAATGTTGTAGAGTATAATGTATAGTGCAACGAGGGGCTCTCTCCCTATACATGTGTAATACAACATCATCTATACAGCACGAGGAGAGCTTGATTTTCGGCGCGTGTGCGTGTACGTGAGCGAGCGCTTCTAAATTTCGACGTCGGCGAGAGAGCCGCTGGGTAGCTTCGATATATTTCGGGACGAATGACCGAGGAAGAAGAAGAAGAGGGAGGGACGCGGCAGCGCGTCGATACCTATACTCGCGCCACTCTCTCCCTCCGCACGCGCCTTGTGTGTTACATACATATACGTATATGTGCGTGTCGTCGGAGAGAGTCTAGCGTCGGCGACGACGTAGCCGACGGCGCGGCGGCGTTAACCTATAAAAGGTGGATGACACGCGCGCCCGCCGCGATTAATACCCCCGAGTGATCGATATATCCGACGAGGGTGGTGCCGACGACGACGCGATGCTGCAGCAGCTATAACTTACTCGCGGCCAAAAGAAAGTGGACGACGCGAGCGGTGTATATCAGTGTGAAAAATGAAGTGACAGTGGGGTGGTGGTGGTTTTTTCTTGTTTGTTTCGTGGTCTCCCGATAAGGGATGAGAGAGATATTTGTCGGGCGATCATCCGGACGAGAGGGACATGAAGTGGGGATCGAGGGGTGATGTGGTGTAAACAAAGGGGACGTAGAGGGTGTGTATAACCGTGCGAATAAGCGAAGTAATTTTAAAGAATTGGAGAGGCGGTGCGGGGATGCGGATTGGGTGTTGTTTGTCGGTTAGGTTGGGAAATTTATGGGTTTTATGTTTATGGGAGGGTATCGAGTAAATGTCACGTATTACCGTCAGCTGATAAGCGAGACGGAAGGCGTGGGTGATGGGAAATGCAGCGTTGAATAATTAGTGATGCGCGTGATGTAAAGTGCAGCCTGCGGTGAAATGGTTTTGCAAGCTGAAAGCTCCGATGGGCGCTTCGGAAAAGCTCGTCGGATCTAATTTACTTTTTTAATATTGAATTCGAAAGAGAATTTCTGCGACTAGCTGTTTTTTTTTTTTACGAAAAATCGGAGGAATTTTAGTCGAAGAGCTATATGAAAGTTTAATGGTAACTTTAGAGGTGCAGTCAAAGGCGAGCTTTAACATTTTCTTAATATCGAAAGCTCGTGCGTGAGTACATTGAAATTTGAATGCATTTGATGATTAAATTTAACTGATAGCGTGCTAAACAAATCTTTCGTAATTAGGAAATAAACAGTTCTATTGACGAAGTGCCTATATAAGAAAGTTCTAAAATCGTGATCGGAATTCTATTAAAATATGGGACAGTCCCCCGAAAATTCAAAAATTTTCGTTCACCGCCTATATGCTAGCGACCGCGCGCTATGAAAATAAATGCAGCACCTGCTCATACCGCGCCTCGTGTATATACATATATACACTATGTACACTACTCGCGCTTGGTGTAAAATAATAACAGTTATAAAAAGTTCAGCTTGACATACATGATTGAGTTTCAGAGAAAAGTTTACACTTTAGAGAATATAGAAGTTTCAAGGCGAGCGCTCGCTCGCTCGCTTGCTCGTGCATAAAAATTACGGGCTAATAATAATATATGTGCAGCGCCGTCGCTCGTCGCCGTCGAGAATATACACACACACACACACACACACACACACACACACACACACACACACACACACACACACACACACACACACACACACACACACACACACACACACACACACACACACACGAGCACGGGATATCGATGTAATTCATCGCCGCGTGCTGTGATGGACATGTGCATGTGCGTTATCCTTTGTTCCGCGAGTGTGTGACACCGTAACATATACACATCGCGGTGATGAGTAGGTAGGTATATATTCAGGGGATCGCGTGTACTTATATTCCTATTGTAGGTGTATTGCTGCGGACGGGGTTTAATGGGATACGTGGTATAGGTGCAGTGAAAGGAATGAGAACAGAGAGAGTTGTGTGTTGATAAGGGAATAAATTTGTTGTTGAATAATTTTAGCGGATAACGTATATGTGCAAATCCGCGGACTACAGACAACAACTGGGGTACAAAAACGGAAAAAATTTTTTTTGAGGGCACGCCTACCACATAAGGTTTTTTCGGTTCTTTGGGGGTCCCCCAACATGAAAATACTCATGTACACTCATTATCCATTGCCCAACTTTTTTGCCGATGAAATCAATTTTTCGTATGGAAATTTAACATGGGAAAAATGGACGAAAAGTAGTCATTGATGATTAACTAATAGCAAACTATTGAAGAGGCCAAACCAAATTCCACAAAAAAGCGATTAAAGTTGAAGAATAGAGCTTTAATTTGAGATGAGAATCGTTAAAATCGGTCGACTCTGTGCAAAGCTACGTGAAGTTGAAAACGGCGAAAAATGACAAAAATTTGGAGAATTACGGGGTTTGAAAAAAATCGCTCATTTTCGTCATTATTCGCCATTTTCAAATTCACGTAGCTTTGCACAGAATCGACCGATTTTAACGATTCTCATCTCAAATTAAAGCTCTATTCTTCAACTTTAATCGCTTTTTTTGTGATATTTGGTTTGGCCTCTTCAATAGTTTGCTATTGGTTAATCATCAATGACTACTTTTCGTCCATTTTTCCCATGTTAAATTTCCATAAGAAAAATTGATTTTGTCGGCAAAAAAGTTTGGCAATGGATAATGAGTGTACACGAGTATTTTCATGTTGGGGGATCCCCAAAGAACCGAAAAAACCTTTCGTGGTAGGTGTGCCCTCAAAAAAAATTTTTTCCGTTTTTGTACCCCAGTTGTTGTCTGTAGTCCGCGGATTTGCACATATGTGCTGCTTCGGTTTCAGTAAATTTCTAAAAAGCAAAATCAAATATGGAAGGGGAAACTTATAAGGGAGGGCAAACAAAGGGATTCTAACGACTTCCGAGGGACATCCTTTTCGAATCTCCAGCTTTGCGCGCTCCATTTCGGTAATCCCTGCAAATGCAGGCGACGAAACTGAGAAAGAATATTAAAAAAAAAAGTTCTTCCCTTTTTTACTGTTGCGTAAAATCTTTCAAAACGTTTTTTTAATCCTTGGAAGGCATATGCTGGTTTTAAAATATTCAAGCTATTTACTGTCTGCCACGAAAACTTTCGACTAACTCTTCGGTATATCGTAATTAAATAAAAATGCCGCACTCGATCGCACGTTTCCTGCAAAACACATATCTATTATACACATCGCACGTGCAGCATTCACCGCGTGATCGCACGCGCGTGCCTCTCAAATTGATTGAACTTGAGAATTTATGAAAAAATTTCCACCGACACATTTCTCCGCTCTCTCGGCTGTAATTCAATGTGGTTCCCGTGTTTCAATAAAACCTGATGTTGAACGTTTGGCCGGATGCCAAAATAGTCGTTTTACTTATTTACAAACGGTAACTTTCCTATTGTAAAAGAAAGAAGAATAAGGGCGAGGTTTAACAGTTTGATAAATTTTTCTAATTAAATTGATCGATATGGAATGCACTATAAACTGTTAGGTTTCTGTTACTGTGCAATTGATTGTTTTACACAAAAATAGTGAATCATATATAGGAAAGAAGAATGTTAACGGCGCATAAATTCAAACAAAAATTTTATCAGGTTACTGAACGAAAAAGTTGTACAAAAGTTGACTAAAAATTAACTTTTGTTACCATTGTGTACTTAAAATAACAGCGACCTAATAGGTTTCATATAGGTTTCAAAATAGAATGAGGTAGGGTTTGGGACCCTTTTAAATAGCTTTTTAATTTTGAAATAAAAGCTTCAGAAGTACGTATTTTGAAGTAGCAATCATTTCCAAGATACTAAAGAATTTAGCAATTCATAAGAAACCTAGAAATTTCAGGTGCTATTAAATTACCTCATTAAAGTAGAAGAATAATTTTTCATTCGTCAACAATTTTCGAAAAAGTTGGTGTTATCTGACGTTTTAACGCAACGAAAAGTGTGTATACATTACAAAACAAGCGCATTCATACCTATAGAACAAAAAAAAACCTACCGAACTCCAATTCTTTCGCAGTTATATGTCTTCACCCTCGACTCCACCGAATCCAAACTCGCGACGGTCCTCGCGACCACCACCTCTCGTTTATAAAAAAAAAAAGACAAAATACGGCGTTAGCAGGCGGGCGCGTGCAGTTCTCGTGTCTCGCACCTAAAATATCCAACCCACGCTCACACGCGCGCGTATATATACCTATATACACGTATAACACACCCGGCGCGCGTCGTCTCAAGAAACAAAAAGGGAGGGAGAGAGCGAGCGATAAAAGAATATAAATAATCAAACGCACCCGGATTTCTATTTATAAATTTACGGCGAGCGCGCGCGTGCCCTCGACGCAGCGCGCACAAGCGGCGCGCTGGGGAAAAGAGAGCGCGAGAGAGCTGCGTCCGCGCGCGCTCTCGCTCGCTCGCTCGCGCCTCTCTTTTTTTCAAACAAAAAGAAAAGAAACCGAGAGAGAGAGAGAGGATAAGCGAGCTTGCACGGCTCATCATAGTGTACATACATATATCGTGCATATAACACTGGGGAGAGAAAGAGGAAGAGAGAGGGAGAGAGAGAGAAAGAGAGAGAGAGAGAGAGAGAGAGAGAGAGAGGAAAATGCGGTTATGTGGCTTATTACAGAGCAGAAGAGAGAGAAAGAGCGAGAGAGAGAGAAGACACACACAGTAGCGGCGAGAGTGCGCAGTGGTGTGCCAACCTAACCTCAAAATCAGCAGTGCTTCAAGGATACACAACGGGGAGGTTGTGCGCGACGACGACGACGACGATGTACCAGTGAGTGCGCGAGTGCGTGACATGCGAGGAGCCGCCGCCCGGTGCGAGGAGACGGTTTTGTGAATCGGTGACAGGAGAGAGAGATAAAGAGGGAGGAAGTGAGAGAAGAGGAGGTGGGGAGGAGGAGGCGGAGGAGAGCTTGCGCGAGGGTGTCCGCGCCGCCGCCGCCGTCGTTGCCTCGAGTCATCGCCACCAGCATGCGGTGAGTATATTATCGTCGATCTGTATATACTGTATGCAAGAAGTGGAGCACTGGTTGTATAGGGAACCCGTTTAGAATTGATATTTTATTTGGATTTTTTACACCCCCGGTGTATGGTATAGTTTGTACGTTTGTAAAGCACAAAAAGCGCAGTATAATGAAAGAAGATAAAACAATTATATTTAAGAGACTAAAAATTAACGAAAATAACGTCAAATAATGAAAACATATTCGGAGTCAATGCTGAAATAGTAGTCGATTATAGATAAAATAAAATGGGTCTGAAGTTCGCAACGTTGGAGTGCAACGAAATAAAGAAAAAAAAATTATTTTGCTTCTTGCGGTCATAATAATTAATATTAAATTCGTGTGTAGATTTAGTCTTTTATTAAAATAACTTTATAACAAAGGTTTAGATGAAACTTCCATTGTTTAATACCTTAAATTAATTGTAAGAAATTATTTCGTTGCATTCCAACGATGGAAACTTCAGGCCCATAAAATAAAACGCAGCATACGAATACAAGATTTTTACATAACAAGTTCATGATTGTGCGCATTGACTGGTCGCTTGCAAAGTTTACGAGAAATCATACGATTTACACGTTAGAACGCAATAGAATCGAATGGACAGTCCCTTTTTAAAACTAGATTTTTCTTTTAAAGAAATGTATCTGTAGGTCTTAATATCTACTACCCAGATGATATAATGGATCTTATACAATGTGTAAAATACTATGACTCTTTTTTTTTAATTGTACTTCAATATCATCGCAGATACAGGATAGGCGCGCGCGTGGGATATGCTTTTCGAGAAATGTTTTAAACGTAGGGCTACGAAATAAAGATCGCACGTCGCATCTGGAAGATCATTCCATAGGTTTGTCGTAGCAATTACAAAGGACCTGATAATAGAAAGTTCGAGCTTGCGGATTTCGAGTTCACGCTCTGAGCGACGCTTTCGGAGACTATCTTGCTAGTAGGACGAGTAGAGAAAATGATTGATCGGAGGGTATAATGTCATTTGAAATTTAAGCTATCTTTACTTTATAATGTTTATCGTAGATAACACATTGTTGCTGAACGCTCGCATTATACGGCCGTTATCAGATTGGAAAGTAGGAGAAAAGTTGTATATAGTTGCGAAGTGTGTAGCGCCTGACTAAACTCGCCTTGTGTCTACTTACGTTTGTTAGTAATGCGCAAGGCGCGAGTGTTGGCTGATAAAGAATTTATTGCGTAACTATAGTCGAGCTGTGTTTTATATTATATATCGTGGTAGAAAACATAGAAAAAGAGGGGCGAAGTTAGTGAGAAAAATGCGTATGTACTTGTCGAAAGTTCGAGAGATGCGTGCTTTTCCATTTCCACTGATGCACGCAAACAAATCTCAAGGCGCGGTTTATACAAGTTTTATTTGCCTTGGGAGGTAGAAATGCTGATCTTTGGCTATAAAATTGCTCTACTACATATTTTAAGAATTTATATACGGACTTTGGAGCGCTTAGAAGGAGGCAAAAGCTCGGAGTATACCACGAATAAAATGAAAAAAAAACAAACTCAAAAAACAGGAGATTTCTTAGTAAAATTCACAGAAATTCGGTCGATACAGGGCAGCAAATTCTTCGAAAAGGTTCTATATATACTTACACATCCCGATGCGAAGCGCCGAGTGTTTTGAAAAACTTTTCAACTTTTGATATAGATTTTGGCAAAGATTTCCGCTCTTTCGCGCGAGACGCCTTGTAACAAAATACATCTATATTATTAACCGGATATATCCGTATCTCATATATATATTCTTACATTATATATATTACACGATTCCTCCGAACCTTTTATCGTAAAAGAAAACTTTGCCAAACTAGGTACCTACTTCCATACTCGAAACTTCCATATACCGTTTATACGCCCACTCAAATGTTTGCTTATATATTTGTTTTGCACCATACACACGTATGCCAACGATTGCCACGGAAATCCACTTACGCTCCGACGCTAATTCGATACATCCGAGTTGCAGCGTATCGCGAATTTCGTATTCCTGCTGCGTGTATCCGCACGTGTATGTGTTTGTGTGCTGCGCGCGAAAGTTAGTTAATTACGCGCAAACGGTTTCGGGAACTTTGCTATCTGCACACGCGTCGTGCGGGTTTATAAAAATTTTATGGAAGGATATAGCCGGATGCGGAGGGGGACGGGAATCGATGTGAAACGGCGTGAGTGGAACAGATCGTTTTTCTTGCGCCCCGTTGTCTCTCCCTAGCTCGTTCGCGCGTGACCTAATTATCCGTTTTGTCGGAATTGTCATTGTTTAGTCTGGTAAATATAAGGAGATTCTTGTTGTGGCGAACTAGAGGTGCTGCGGTTTATGGGCGATCAAGGGACGACGACATCGATGGTTTATTGCTATTTTGTTGGTAAGGGTCGTTGACTTTGGTAGTTAATTATTTTTCTCTAGCACGTACGCTGTACGTGTAACTTGTTATATAGTTGTTCACCTTATTTCGCTGCGGTTGTATTAGTTCTATGTGAACCGATGCTCATCCTTTATGGTCTGATAAGCATTATGCCTTTGCCTTTAAATTTAAACGATTTTGTGAAAGTAAAATGAAAATACACGTTGTGGGAAGAGGGCAAATGAGAAATTATTAGTTTTATGATATTTTAAGAATTTCATAGCTTTATTAATAAGCTGGGCAGATTTTATCGTGCAATATTACTTACAGCGATGTATATTTGCACGCATTTTAGATTAAAAAGTATACATGCTCGAACGAGCATCTGACAATGTTAACATCGACGGCTCACTACTCAACGTCGATATATAAACCTGTGTGGTACGCAATTCATTATCGCCTGTATTACACAGTTTAGTAAAATATGATATACTCTGAAAATTATTAAAGTATACACTGAGAAAAATGATGTATTAAAAATTACCATAATATATAGGAACGTGGGGACAAATCTCAAATACTAAAATTATTACTATATTTTATAGTAAAAATTAATGGGTCTGAAGTTTGCATCATTGGAATGCAACGAAATAATTTTTTACGATTGATTAAAGTTATTAAACATTAGAAATTTTATTTAAACCTTTGTTTTAAAGTTATTTTATAATATAAAAGACTAAATCTACACGCAAAATAAATATTATTTAGTAAAAACGTAAAGTAAAATGAATTATTTTTTTATTTCGTTGCACTCCAACGTTGCAAACTTCAGACCCATAAAAATTACATAGCAATGTACATAGCAATTTTTATAACACTGAGAAAAGAATTTGCTTATTGTTAACATGGCATTGTAACTGTTAACATGCGTATGTTTAAATATGACCAAATATAGGCATTGTAACAGTTAAATGCCATGTTAACAGTTAAATTCCCGTGGTCTCATAAACAATTTCAACATGTTACCTGAAAACATTGATATTGTAATAGTTACAATATGCTTATTTAGTAGTTTTTTAATCTAATGGCCAATTTTTTTACCAGGATGATGTTGTTTTATAACAAAAACGTTTGAAATATTTATTTTTTTACTCCAACGTTTCGGACATTTTTATTGTTTATCCTGATGGGGGGCATAAACAATAAAAATGTCCGAAACGTTGGAGTAAAAAACTAAATGGAGTTTTTATTTTAAATCTTTTTGTTATATAACAACATCATCCTGGTAGAAAATTGGCTATTACATTAAAAAACTACAATTTACAAGAACTTCTACCATCAGCTACTTTCAAATCTGAATATGTTTATTAGTTAATATAGATATTGTAACTATTACAATATCACATTTTATCCTTAAACATGTCAAATAGTTGTATTTCAAATAGATAAATATGTTAACAGTAACAATATTCTTCTCTCAGTGTATGTATATATCAATTTTTACTATAAAATATAGTAAAAATTTTGGTATTTGAAATTTGTCCCTACATTCCTATATATTATAGTAATTTTTAATACATCATTTTTCTCAGTGTATATAGCAAACAGTTTAACATTGTAAAACGATCTCTCTATCGTTTAAATTTAATGCAGCCTTATATATTCGTCCGTATACGCGAAATCACCGCCCCGAAACTCTATCCGTAAAACGAACTTTTTTAATGCGAAATTTATGAATTTCCATAAACCCTCCAAGATTATCCAACGTCTCGTTTGTTTGCAATTTGTTGAGAAAGAAAAAAGAAGAATAAAGTTGCGAAATATCCCCGAAGATCCGCATAACGGCGAGGATTTTTATTAGACGTCGTTATCGGAAAACGATTCCCATCAGCGGGAATAATAATTCATATAAAATCCACCTCTCTCTCTCTCTCTCTCCCTCTCAAGGATAGAAGCTACACTTAAACGCGATAATTTTAAACAACATCACTGATCTCGAAATGATATTCGAGCGACTGAGCATCGAATTAATGTAGATCTACTTGTGAGAAGGCACGCCCTTTGGAAAACGGATTTTAATGGGGCTTTGAAAATCGATTTCTGGTATCTAAAAATGAAGTCAAGTTACTCACAATTCCGTCAAATGGGCCTTTTTTCTTTAAATATGGGCACTCTAATCCCAAATATACTCTATTTCGTTAAAAACTGATGGCACTTCTATTGCCTGTTACTTTGCAATGATTTATGGCGCGAAATCGAGAAAAAAAGACAGCAAAAGCTATAATATAAGCTCTGATTCGTTGAAAAACATTGATAGCGTAAGATAATTGGTTCAAAATAGGAATGAAGAGGAATTTTTAACCACGTTCTTGCGCTATCTTTGATTGCTTATAATTTTCTGAAAAATCAATATCTTTCAACCAGAGCTTAAAATTTAGTATTTTGCTGTCTACTTTTATAATCTTTTTTGGTCGTTTTCGTATCATAAATTTTTGCAATGTAAGAGTCAATAGAAGAGACATCATTTTTTAATATTGAATAGAGGACATTTGTAGGAAATGTGAGCACTCGGCTTCATTTTTAGATACCAAAAATCGACTTCCAAATCCCCGATAAAATCCATTTTCCAAACGGTGTGCACTCTCCTCGTAAGTATAATACTCCCCGACATTTGTCATAGTGGCACGCGTGCCTATATAGTTCATCGAAAGCGCGCATAATAACTCTATATTAAGGGAGTTCTCTCGATACCCAACTAGTGAAAATGAGGGCTATTTATCTATTTGTTAATTTACAAAGTAAACGTTGTTGAAGAAAGCCTTACAAATACCGGTAAACTAAATAATAATTATACATTTAAACAAAACAATTCTATTCGTCAGCTGAATTATCAATAACAAGTTTCGTAAGAAAGCTGATTTGACTCATATTTGGAAGTTAAATATACCGTTTTTGACTTCACTAATCTTGTTTTCAATACATAGAGGTACCCGATGATACTTTTTAAGAGCAATATAATTTAAAAGCATCTTTGGCTGAAAATTTGTTCATCGCAAACTGCTTTTTATGTGCTACAAAATACGTAAATTTGTGCGAATTCTTATAAGACTCGACGTTAAATTACTTAAACGGAAACGTCAATATCTTGCTTCCTAGATACCTTTTGGTTCCAAAAATTTAACTGATTGTGAGTCATTTTAAGAGTTATTGACTGCCCAGTCCTGTAAAATTTTATTAAAATCTCCTTTTTTATTCAAAATCGAGAGAACTCCCTTAACAAAGTAAACTTTATTCAGCGCCGCTAATAAAACAACACACCTCACCTTTACACTTATAAGTTTACTCTCTATAATATACATACACACACATAGTTTATTTAGCCTCAAGCATATTATGCACACGTCGGTGTACGATTTCCCGCACGCGCCCAGGAATTCGCGGCGGCGCGAACAATGCTATTCTATTTTCGTTGCTCAGGCCCTCCTAGCCCCCCCCCCCCCCCTCTCTCTCTCTCTCTCTCTCTCTCTCTCTCTCTCTCTCTCTCTCTCACACACACTTCATCGGATTTCCATTACCAAACAGCCACTCGCGCGCACTTCGTCAAACAAATAATGATGGAAATGCCGCGGAGCGCGTGCATGAGAGAGGCATTTTTATGTGTACGTGTAGCGTAATTTCGGTGAGAGAGCCCGGCAAATTAATGGCCGCAGTTGCCAGCCGTTTTCCGCGGCATTATTTACCTCTCTCTTTCTCTCTCTCTCTCTCTCTCTCTCTCTCTCTCTCTCTCTCTCTCTCTCTTGAGCGCGCTGCCGCTGCTGCCGCAGTTGTCGTCGTCTTTGCCAGAGATGGAATTATTTCTCTGCGGGCGGGCACTTTATTATTTATAAGCCGGTTTAATGAATTCGCCGCTGGCCTGTGGCGGCTGTATTATCGTTTGTCACTTTTTTTTGGATGGATTGTTGTGACAGAGGTTGAACGGTATTTTTTCTTTTTTGACGGATTAGCTCGTTTGATAAGAGAAGTAAGTTAGGGATTCATTTATTTTTAATTTTTTTTACGGACCGACCGACCACAAAAACATTTACACTTTAATTTCTTAACATTGAACTGTTCCCAAACATTGCAATAAACATTTCGAACGTATAACGCTCTAGGCAATCCTTTCGCATGACTTTCTCATGCTCTGTTTATCGTGGGATCTGAAGTTTGCAACGTTGGGGCGCAACGAAATAAAAATATAATTCATTTTACTTCAAGTTTATACTAATTAATACTGATTTTGTGTGTCGATTTAGGATTTTATAGTATAAATAGTTTGATAGCGAAGGTTTGGATAAAATTTCCATTGTTTAATAACTTTGAACAATTGTAAAAATTATTTCGTTGCATTCCAACGATGGAAACTTCAAACCCATGTTTATCGTCGTATCGTATATAGATTTTTCCACTTATGCATGGGCACTCGGCTCTGTTAATTCCCGAGAAGTTTGTGTCAGTTTGCAACATAAATTGTTCGTAAACTCTCCACTTATAAACTCTATTAAAAAATTATTATTTTCATCGCTGCTATACGGTTTCTGGTGCCGTTAATTTATTCGCTCGTTCCACATTTATACAGTTTTTTACCGGTTTGTATGATGCGAAAGTCTCTCTTTTCTTTTTGATACAGTAAGTATATGTTGAATTCTACAGAAAATTACCCCTAACTGTGGTCGAAACATCGTAAAAATTCAAAGTTGAAGCACACCTCCAATTGGTTTTTCCTATTCTGTAGCAAAAATAATGCACGAAAAGTGTGTCGAACCAAGGAAATCGGAATAGTGTTTTTCAGGAAGCTACATTTAAGTTTTCTTATGGAAATTTAACATGGGAAAAATGGACGAAAAGTAGTCATTGATGATTAACCAATAGCGAGCTACTGAAGAGGCAAAAACAAATTTCACAAGAAAGCGATTAAAGTAGAAGAAAAGAGCTTTAATTTGAGACTAGAATCGTTAAAATCGGTCGATTCTGTGCAAAGCTACGTGAATTTGAAAATTGCGAAAAATGGCGAAAAATGACCAAAACTTTAAGAATTACGTGGATTTGGGAAAACTCGCTCATTTTTTGTCATTTTTCGCAATTTTCAAATTCACGTAGCTTTGCACAGAATTGACCGATTTTAACGATTCTAGTCTCAAATTAAAGTTCTTTTCTTCTACTTTAATCGCTTTTTTGTGAAATTTGTTTTTGCCTCTTCAGTAGCTTGATATTGGTTAATCGTCAATGACTACTTTTCGTCCATTTTTCCCATGTTAAATTTTCCATGTTAAATAAGAAAACTTAAATGTAGCTTCCTGAAATACACTATGCCGATTTCCTTGGTTCGACACGCTTTTCGTGCATTATTTTTGCTACAGAATAGGAAAAAGCAGTTGTTGGAGGTGTGCTTCAACTTTGAATTTTTACGATTTTTCTACCACAGTTAGGGGTAATTTTCTGTAGAATTCAACATATGTGTGTACTGCTGCCTGCTTTTATTTTTGTTTGTACTCATATCTTGCGGTAGGTATACTATGCTTAGTAGTGACTCGATTCGTGGGATTGTTATACAATATACTTTTACGTATATTTATTGAAAAAATATCACTAGTATATATATTGAGAAAAATTATCTACTAAAAATTACTATAATACTAACATCGGGTCATACTTGCAATATCGAAATAATTACTATGTTTTATAGTAATTATTTTGACATTGTTACTATGAGGCGTTTCACGTCAACTGTCCCAGCGCGCGGCGCGCGAGCCCCAAAACCTGCTATTTCTAACTCATGCTTATGATACTAAAAAGTACTTAAAAAAAATTGTTTGATATGCGTTTTCGACGTATTTTTTCCTCAGCTTTCCAATGATGTTGGTAGTTTTTTCAAAATTTTCCATTTTCATCTTCAAAAACTCTTTTGCATTCTATTTCTCGCAAAAAACATCTCGGGCACTCTTTGGAAAATATCCTTTCCTACGTAAAAAATGCTCAGCTTTCGATCTAGAGGGTAAAAAAAAATATTAAAAATACACTTTTTGAGATATAACATGTTTTGTACTTTTTGAAGGTGAAAATTGAAAATTTCGGAAAAACTGCTTACGCCATTGGAAAGCTGAGGAAAAAATACGTCGAAAACGCTTATCAAACAATTTTTTAAAGTATATTTTAGTATCATAAACGTGAGTTAGAAATAGCACGATGTGGGGCTCCAGCGGCACGCGCTGGGACAGTTGACGTGAAACGCCTCCTATGTATTATATATGTAATTTTCATTAGATCATTTTTCTCAATGTAATGAGATAGAATTTGATTCTAACATTCGCCTTTTTTTTGTTTGTAAAATTATTCACAATATTCCACATTATTTTATTACTACACTTACGTATATATACTCCAGACGATTGCAATAACAATCCGTACGCCCGACAATAAAACTTTCGCTCTCGCAGTGGCGCCTCGGCCGACAAAAACCCTGGGCTCTTTCTGGCTATGTAGCCCAACGACCACAGACCATAAAATCCTTTGTTGCCCCAGTGCACGAGAGAGGATTGATTTTCATTTAGATCGCGCGCTCGCTCGCGTTTGAAGTCCCGTGACCCGGATCGAGTGGACCAGAGAGCGTCGAACTGACTGGTTGCCCGCGAAAAAATAGCTGCGGGTTTTGGTTTTCCGCCCGAAATCGTAGATGGTGGAGGTTCGATGAGTGGTTAAGTGAATTGCAAATATATTTTAGACGGTTGCATAAATCGTTACATGTGTGTGTGTGTGTGTGTGTGTGTGTGTGTGTGTATCGGATTTGCAAACATTAAATGCTAAAACTTCGATATGTTGAATCAGTTGCTGTTATTATATACGTCAGATTTGAAATTACAGATGAAACACAGTGCAGGAAACCCGGAAGAATCAAACAATCGCCGTGGTTCATTAAAATTACCACGACTTAACAAAATAAACGCACGTTAAATGGATACATTTACGCGCCATTATATTTCCTGTGTAAATCTACATTTTTTGCGGTTCCTGTCATTTGCATGTACACGAGCAGCCTTTTAAAGGTGGATATGCAAATTACCACGGAGTTTTTTTTTTCGTTCTTCCGGTGGTATTTTTTTAATTGGACTGAAAAACATCGGTCGCGTCATTAGCTCCGCAAAGAATTAGTCATTGAACTTTCCGTGTTAAAAATAAAGCTGGTACATATATCCGAGAAAAATATAGTGACTCAGCTTGTGTTCCCATGTACTTAGATTTGCTGAAAAGTAGGGGAGACTGGGGTAAAATCGGAATTCTCAATTTCTTGGTTACTACTATAGTGCAATTTATATAATATCGTATCTCTTTGAGAATGTTCCTATTATCATTTTGTACATGATCGACATGTCAAAAATAGCCTCGTGTTGAGTTTAGAAGAGGCCAACGATTTCTTACGTGTTCATCGTAACAGTCATAATGCGTATAATCTTTCTGTATACAACATATATTCTTTCAGTAAGAATTATTTATGCTATAATAAATAAGTAGGTGTAATTCCGCTTCTCAATTTTACTTTTTATGGCAAAAAATGAATAATTACTTTTTTTACGAACTTTGGGGTAAAAAATGATGAAAGTATCCGGTTTCACCCCGAAAATTTTTTATGGGGTAAAATCGGATACTTTCGTAAATTTCTAATAACATTTTTTACAAATATTTTGTTTTGGTTAGCCAAGTCACTTTTCAGTTACCTGAATGTAAACTAAAAATAATTCTACTGTTTAATATTGTTATTGTTTTGTTACCTATTTTTAATAAACAATTTCCAAAAAGTGTCTCCCCTAATTCTGTAATATTCTGATGGTTTAACCCCGCATTTTGCGCATTACGATTTGTTCAACAATATACTAACTAAATTCAAGTTGCGGCTAAACTTTTTCATATGTCACGCTATTTTTATAGGACACTGCGGATAAAGATATTCTTGTTTGATCTACGTGGTATACCTTTACTAACCCAATTCCCCTTTCAATACAAAACCGCGCAGCTTAAATAACACAATAGACCACACATACGTACGCATCTACCAAAATCAAGCCCGGTAAAAATTCTTCTCCACGAAAATTCCTTCCGCAGCTTTTATATATATATCACACTTAAGCTAACCTCATTACCATCACCCCCGGGACGATCGACGGGACACGCTCGGATACTCCTGAAAAATCATTTCGCATTGTCCGCCGTCCATACCAGCGCTATCGTACAAAACGTGTTCGCTCTAATCCCCATATCACCGCACGCCTGAGTAATCTTTTTATAATCCCGTAATGAGGCGCATTCCTTCCGGCGCTTGCCGCCGCCGCCACTGTGGGAGATTTTTCTTTCTCTCGCTGTCGTTATCGCGTTCGTGCGTTTTACCGCGTGTGATCAAATTAGAAATCGATAGCCGATAAATTCGTTTCGCGAGCGCGCGCCAAGACGATATGGCGACCGTCCGGGTGGGTATGTATGTGCACGGATCGATACTCGCCCGTCGACTGTGTGAGAGAGTGAGAGACGGACGGCATTGTTTATGGTGTGTCGCGCGCTGCTGTTTGCATTGTCAGTTGCTAGAAGGGGGGAGCTGATCTGGCATTGGAACGTGATAGGTGATTGGAACACGTCGTGGTTCTATACTAGTATGCTGTAGTTCCTGTTGTGTGGATGTTTGTGCTTGCGATTCCGATTCGTGCTCGGTGCGGTTGGACGATTGTAAAGTGGTTTGCAGACGCCAGGAATTTGCTGTTATACACACACACACACACACACACACACACACACACACACAGTCAAAAGGCTTTTGGCAATTCTCGCAGGGAGGAGCCGCTTTCGTGTTGCAATGTATATAGAAAACGAGTATCGTCGCAAAGCGGGGGATTCGCTAATAGAGCTCGATGCTTATAATAATTATATCGTTGTTTGATGGTTGGTTCATCGAATGAAATTCTTTTGTTCAGAACTAAATATTCGAAGTATTTAATTTACAGAAGACTTATTGTATGCGATACGCACCAGCAGAATTTAATATAGGGCTGCACGTTTTAATTGTATATTTTAATTAGTTATTCAAGGACGATTTCGGAGCGCATTCATACACTATTAATCCAGAAATTCGGGAAAGTCCTTCTAATTTACACGTCGGAATTTCGAATTACCGTGGAGTAGACATTTTTGAAAACGGAAAGGGGGATAGAGTAGGTCGGCTCATTAATGCTGCAGGGGATTGTAATGGAAATTACTTCATCGATCGCGCTGCAAGGTATAAATTTTCTCTTCATCGGGCCTATAATACTTAATTCCACGTAATTACAAAATTCGCAAGAACCCATAAAAATTGATTTTCCGGCCTATTTTCAAGTCCGAACTCGGGGCAAATGATGGCTGTTGCGTAACTCTTTGCTGCAAATTAATATTCTGATACCTATATTTGTTATACGATTTAGCGGTATAATAACAATATTCGTTGTAAATTAGGTCACTTTGCGGGATTCACCCCGCGATGAAATCAATTTCTTGGAGAGACGATTTGCATAACTGAACGCAAGAGACTGTAATAGTCAGAATGGAAAACTCTCTCTCTCTCTCCCTCTGCGTTACTACAACGTAAAACGACGAGAAAAATTTAGAATCAAACTTTCAATTCCATTGTTTTAAAAAGCTCCATTCCATTTTTTCGCGTAAACTTTTATTTCACGTACGAATAAAAATGAACTATATACGCAATGTTTACATATAAAAAAAACAGGAGATAAATATACAGTGTACGAAATAACCAACTTTCCGTTGGACTATATCGATATTTAAAATTCAAGGTATAAAGCTAGTAAAAGTTCCAGCGCATTAACCAACTCTGTGTAGGATGATGAGGGAAGAGGAAAATAACTAACATTATCGTATACAACCTTCACGGCTTCATTTTTAATTTACGAACGCGGTAAGTGTAGGAAGTCAATTTCTGTAAAAATGACCTGCTGCTGTTTTTTGTGAAGTTAAGCTACGGCAATAAGGTTAATGATTCATAACCATTCGCTTGTATATACGCAAGAAGTCATTCATCCTCGTATACAGCGAAAGCACCAGATCTTACATTCATTAAAAACCCATTATCCACCATCTCGAATACCTATATGCGCGAATGATTATTTCTATTAATCAGACTCTTACCGATCGCCTTATCAGATCACGAGGAATACACTCTCTTCTATCAAGGAGCTTTCGTACTCTCCGCAGTAAGTACCATACGTATCAAAAAATCGATCAGCTTTCAGATTCGCAAAAATCCCTTTTCCCAACAGCACGTACGACTTCCGCTCCCTAATCCTGCCCTCAGCCGCCTCGTTACCCCGCCGCAGTCAACCCCCCTCGAACGATTAAACCCTCTCAAAGCAGATTTCGTTTTTCTCTCCAACTCCAGCGTACATACACATATATGGTGAATGTTCTCGCTCGAGACAGCCGTAGCAGCCGGCGTACCGCGAGATATAAAAAAGCGCCTTGATCTATACCTATACTCTCTCTCTCTCTCTCACTCGGATTGTTTTCTAGGTTAGGTTGACGTTATACACACGTCTCTGGCCGCGCCGTTGTTTTAATAAAAAAAAAAAAAAAAAAAAACAGGAAAGTCGGGGAGGTGTCTCTGCGGTGTGCAGCGGTGGCGATTTCCTTTATGAATAGGAAGGGGTGCGGGTGAAGGTGGAGAGGGATTAATTAAAGTGTGCAGACGGCGGGGGGAAGTCTGCTGGGAGTGATGAGTGCCGCCGAGGGTGCGACGGACGAAGCTCGTTTTTATTTAGAGCTTCCGGGTGGTGGTGGTGTGCGCTACTCTCGGGTGTCGTTTTGGTGCGTGCGTCAAGTGTGCTGGTTCCTTCTCCTTCAAATTTGTGATGTGTGCGTGTGTATGATATTGGTAAATTTTCGGGGTGAGAGGTGATATGTATATGGTGGAGAGTATTATTATTGTATTAATCGGTTGTTGAATTCTTTAATCATCGTGAGATGAATAAAACAACACGTTCATGGCACACATGACTTCTAAGATAGATTTGCAGTAGGAAGAGCTCGATTAGGTTTACGTAATCTGTGTAAAAAAATGTAATGTAACCCCTTTTGGTGATGTGAAAGGGTAATAAATCAATTTGTAGCCGCGGGAACGATTTTTCAGCATCGTGAAAATCAGAATTCTCCAAAGAGTTTATAACGGTCACGCGATGCAATGCTTAAATCATGTTTTCCGACATTGCACAAACCACTTTATAAAGAGTTATTCTAATTAGGTAATAATATATTCAGTTATATAATAATTATTTTGATATGACAGCTGCATGAAAAGAATTGGTTGGAAGACGTTCGAATGGTGGTAAAAATCGAAGAGCTGTATATCGTAAATTTGAATACTTTTCAATCGATATATAATTCATTTTCCAAGTATTGCAATTTATCGCTGTAGTCGTTTTTATGAAAATAATAGAGCCTTCATAAATCAAAGCGAAAATTGAACGGCTCCTCTGTTTCATAACTTTTACAAACTTTTATATGGTATTATAAACGTATAGCCGCAGTCTTTCTCTGGCGTGTTATTTATCGATAGTAAATTCAATGGCGACCTAATAAGAAGAGTTTTTGAAAAACGATGGCTCAAAAGGTGAATTTAACGGCAGTATTGTAACTTTTATTGCCTATTAAGCTTAATCATTTTAATGGCCGTTTTCATTTTCCATTCGAAAATCGAAATCCTTGCCTTTGACATTCGAAATAACATTTTTAAGAACTCTATAATAGATTTGGTATATTTAGAAAGTTTGTATAATATGTGATGAATTCTCATTCAATGTGTACTTGGGCAATTTAAAAGAACGAATTGAATAATTATTAAAGACATTACCTAATATTAATTACGGGAAGTCGACTTGTTTATCGCTTGGAAAACTGTCATTGGGACCGAGTAGTACAAGCAAATATAGTCAGCCGGAATTCCAGTATTCTCCAAGTCCTTGCTTCTGAATTCGATCCGTTACACGTAATAGCCAACCGCAGTCATCTTGAACTAATCAACAACCCAAAAATAAACCAATCCCACTCAATTAAAAGTACCGTCGTCATCAACGTTTATATACAAGTTATATATTCCTCAGTTCTCGCTTCGCCAATAAATCTATAGTATCAACTGTCCAAGTAATTGACGAGGAAAAATGTACTGGTATCACTCTGAAAACGTCCTCACGATGAGAGAGAGAGCAATCTATCAGGGGAGGCAAATATTCTCCGTCAGAGGTCGATCTCTAATTAGGAAATTCACGGAACGGACTTTGTTGAACTATCTCGCTCTGTATCTCTCCCTCTCTCTCGCTCTCTTTCTCTCTCGACGGAACGTCAGTCTTGGAAATTCAAATGAAACGCGCGATTCGCCGACGCAGCAGCGGCAGGCCGCGTAATTGCTGGAGGGAGAGAGAGTGGCAGTGTTGTTGTTGCGGAAGCGATGCTTCCACGGTGTGTGTGTGTGTGTGTGTGTGTGTGTGTGTGTGTGTGTGTGTGTATATATATATATATAATGTCGCTGGAAAAGTTGGATCGCTCGTCTGAATATTCACGACACGAGAGGGGGGTCTCGATTGCATTTGGTTTTATTGTTGTTCCTAATGAATCAATTGGAGGGGTTGCGATGTGTGTGTGTGTGTGCGGAGATATGGCGGGTGTGTGGTGTCGGGAACATTAATTTGTTTGATGTTTGGAAATGACGGTTCTTTGGTTTTGTCGGTGCTTGGGGATTTCCGACTGAGGAACATTTAGACACATTGGAATGTTCATTGAATCTACATTGATAATATAATTATGCGCTATAGTAACACAGACCCACAAAAAAAAAGAAAAGGTTCTGTACTTTAGATCGGACTATCATATTTCGGTGTATTTTGGCCCCCTAAGTATGATTCCAAGGTCAGAATTCATCCACCACGTCTGAATTTGGAGATATCATTAGGTATAAAATTTGAGATATCTTAAAAAACAAAGTAAAAACAATTTGTTTGTTAATCTTTTCTACAAAACAATGTAGCATTGTTTGCGTCCGGGATCTCAATACCTGAATTTTGTAAACTCGCACATATCTCTTAAAATCAAATTCTTTATTTCTACCTCGAAATTTACATGTTCAGATCTCCGAGAAAAAAATTAGTAGAGGGATGGTGTAAAGTTGGTCTTGAAGGGCGCAAACAACGCTTTGTAGAAACATTGTTTTGTAGAAAAGATTAACAAAAAAATTGTTTTTACTTGGTTTTTGAAGATATCTCAAAAATCTTAACCTAATGATATCTCCAAATTCAGACGTGGTGGACGAATTCCGACCTTGGAATCATACTTAGGGGGCCAAAATACACTGAGATATGATAGTCTGATCTAAAGTACAGAACCATTTCTTTTTTTTGTGAGGCTGTGTAATTAATGTGTCAAATTACACGTCTGGTAATCACGTTGTGATTATTATCATATATGTTATACGTTATATATATTAGATGGTGGCTCGAATTTCATACTTTTTGGGATATTTCTTCTTTAGAACAGCCAAAGAAAGATACAAATGTATGTATATATTAACTCCATTCATTAACGATATATCTCAGACTTCACAAGGACACTTTCGAAATTGCCTCACATTCTCATCAAATTAAAAGACAAACTAATTAAATCCTCATCTAGAAATCAAATTCCCCGTTGTCACCGTCCAATCATCATCATCACAAGCAAACCAACATTTATTTTATTTATTTATTTATTTATCCAGAGTACATTATAGAAGTACATTACATTGGGTTAACCCTGCAGAGGAAAATAAATTTCCTGTTCGCAGGTCCGGAGTATAAAGTAACTTAAAACTAAAACTAATACTAAATCTTAACACTATTAAGTAAAACATCTCTAATTTTTTTAACAGTACAATAAAATTTCTAAAACAGTAATATGTACATATGCTATATGCATCATTCCGTACACTAAAACTCTTCCTCAAAAACTTTCCACCCACATCCTCTCAATCTCGGCCGTTTCTCTCTCATGCCACGTGACGAAAAAGCTCTTTCTCGCCGGGTGCGCGCGCACGCAGGCGTTTGCTCCCTGGCAATCCGCCCGCCCGCGCCCGCTATTTTTCGACGACGGGGGGCTTTCCCCGCGCGCGCCTGCCCAGGAATATCGGAAAGTAGGCCGCTGCCGCCGCCGCCGCGAGAAAGCGACGCGTGACATGTAGTGGTAGTAGAGAGAGGAAACGTGCGCGCGGTTATCATGGGGTGAAGTAGGCTACGGGAGCGGAATGCCGGAGAGTACAGCAGTTGAATGGGATGATGCTCTGTTGTCGCTGCGATTGATGGTGTATATGCAACGTGATTTGTATAACTGGTAGGTGTGGAAAGGTTCGGGTTGTTTGAAATCTTAGGTGAGAGTGGTGTATGTAGAGCGATTCTGTTGTATGTGTGATATTTATTCGATAATGTTCTTCATCATTAATTATTGAAATGCGACGTGAGCTTTACGTTAGTTTCGAAGTACAAGGATTTATTTGGTTATTGTGTATTTAACAGAATTATTAGTGTATTTTTGGATTGATATGATTATAATTAAAATCGTCTTCGAGTTTTGTTTTTACTTTTAATTGTTTAGGAAGAATTCAGTGGTATTGATGTAAAAATAGCTCTGAATTATTAACGAAGATACATACAGTTATAGTTCTATACAGTGATTTAAGTTTCATTTGCTTCCTGCGCGTGGATGGTACAAATTTTCCACGAAATTTAATAAAATTCCCAGATGAAATTTTATTACGAAATGACTGTTTATTCGAGCGCAGTGCGGAGCTTTGCCATGCGCCACTTTTCAATCGAAGCATCGTCGGCTTCGGGGAAGAAATTTTTTTCCCTTTCTTGGGAACTTTCTCCAAGCGCCCCGGCGAATGGATATTAAAGATAAAAATTTGTACTTCTTTTAGTTTTGACTTTAAGTTAGAGTGTCAGTTAAAGGCGAATAAAACAGTTTCAAATTAATAAAGCGATTTTCGTAAAGTTTGATAGAGTTGAAACTGAAATACATCGCTGCGGGACGGTATACAGGGCAAAGTGATATCAAGTTCTTTTCCGCGAAATATGAAAACCGTCACTGAAAGCAGCTGCACACTACTCGAGTGTACTTCTGTCGATTGCAATCGGTTTACCGTGTGTGTGTGTTTTTTTCTGGCGCTGAGGTAGAACTGTTTCATTATTTTTTTGTTCTCAAGTTTAAAATCCGTCTGATACTAGTATAAACACTTTTTTTTGACAAATTTACAAAAATCGACAAATCTAAAAACCATCGATCGATCTTTCGAAAAAATCAACCGATCTATTATGTCGTTACACAACTTCCATGCCCGTAGAAAAACAAAAAAATACAGGACGAACGAAAACAACCTTCGGGCGCTTTTTACGACCAACTCCCAGGCGTCAAAGAATTTATACATCGCGCGTGCGCGTCGATCCTTACTGCGACGTGAATCCGTACATACTTAAAAAAAAGTAACTTTTCCGCGTCCGCATCTGTTTACTTACCATCGGGCGCGTTTCTTTTGTTTTCTCTTTTCTTCTCTTTTTTTAAAGGGGAGGTGGGTTGGAAAGAACAGAGGTTTCATTGTCGCTGCGCAGTTTAAGAGGCGCGAGGCGGTCGACTGTTTTTCGGCGCGGCTTTTTGTTCGCGAGCAATTGTCAAGCGATAAGGCGGAAGCCCTGAAAAAAGGTGTCGGTGAGTGGCGGGAAAAATTCATTATTTAATATGAGGAAAGAATAATAACGTTGAGTAGATGTGCAATTTCAGGTACCATTTGCCAAGCTCATTATTTTTATTCGAAGGTTATTTATTTGCAAATATAAGCAATAAAATGAGGACTCGTCATTACGCTAATCACAGAATAATTTAAACATCTGATTTGCATTCCAACGAAATAAATTCCCTCGTTATATCCTGGCAAAGGTCCGCCGTACATGTGCGAAACGTCGTAGAAATCACTCGTGCAACGGATCACAAACTCACGGGATACCCAATTATTTATTTAGTATAGCCTCCAGCGTTTATAAATCCGAACGTCCGGGAGAAATTCCTCGCGGCAAAGTCACCTCCAATAACCTCATCTCTTCCTCTTTATCTCTCCCTTTCTCTAGATCGAACGACGCGACAAAAATCGCTGGCATACCAAAAAACGGCGCGTGTACAGACACACAGTTATTAGCGCGAGTCTTTCCTTTCCCTGTGTCCTCCTCGACTGCATCGGAAGAATTTTAAAAATCTCTCGTCCCATGCGGTATATATGTATATACACACACAGCACAGCGAAGCGGACATCGCGCGCACGTGCAGCAAGAGAGGAGGAGAGCTATGAAAATAGCCGAAGCGTAGTCGAATCGATGATTTATTGTCTCTTTCTCTCTCGTGTATGCACGTGTGCTCGTTATTTGGATAACGAGAGTTCGCGGGAAGAAAATCCAGGAGCAGCAGGCACAGAGTGCTGTGCGGATTTAGAGCGAGTGATATTGGTCGAGTATATGAGGCGTTTCACGTCAGCTCTCCAGGCGCGGCGCGCGAGCGCGAAATCATGCTGTTTTCAGCTTGTGTTTGAAGGGCTAAGATGTATCTAAAAAAAATAATCCCCAAGTGATTTCGAAGTATTTTTTCCTCAGCTTTCCGATGGTGCTATTAGTTTCTCAAAATTTTTCAATTCTAAGTATTTCTTGAATAATATCTTGAAAAAATCAAAAAACCCCTATGTAGAAAAAGGCTATATCCATGTAAAATTTCCTCCTCTTTCGATCTAGCAGGTCAAAAAAAAATCTTAAAAATATAGTTTTTGAGATATAACACGTTTTATGTTTTTTTGAGGTTAGAATTGAAAAATTTTGAGAAACTAATAGCACCATCGGAAAGCTGAGGAAAAAATACATCGAAATCACTTGGGGATTATTTTTTTTAGATACATCTTAGCCCTTCAAACACAAGCTGAAAACAGCATGATTTCGCGCTCGCGCGCCGCGCCTGGAGAGCTGACGTGAAAAGCCTCATATTGCCTTGATAAATCTACGTTCCGGTGTGTAATGGTGCGGTTTTCATGATGTTATAATTGTCGATGCTATAGTAGTTAAAAGCCAGCGCATGCAGTTGCGTAATGTTTTTCAAAAATATATATACAAATGCGCTGCATCTCGGGTCTTATATATCTACTCGCAAAATTCGAGCTTAATAGGTGATACGATACATAGTATTGATGAAAGGCTTGACGGGATAATACAGGCAAATCACTTTAAACGTCCAAAATTTAACGTACAAGGTATATGAGCAATTCCTGGGAAATTTCCCTTTTACGTTGCCAAAAAAAATGAAAAATTTTTTTGAATGCACACTTAGCACACAAGGTTTTTCTCGTTTCTTGAACCTTACAGAACCTGAAAAAACGTGTGTTCCAAGCCGATTGAGTGGTATCATTTTTTACAACACTTTTAATTTTTCTTATGGAAATTTAACATGGGAAAATGGGTAAAAAGTTGTTATTGATGATGAACCAATAACAAGCTATTGAAGAGGCCAAACCAAATTCTACAAAAAAAGCGATTAAAGTTGAAGAATAGAGCTTTAATTTGAGAGGGCAATCGTTAAAACCGGTCGATTCGGTGCAAAGCTACGTGAATTTGAAAATGGCGAAAAATGACCAAAAATGAGCGATTTTTGCCAAATCATCGTAATTCTTAAAATTTTCGTCATTTTTCGCACTTTTCATTCATTTTCAAATTCACGTAGCTTTGCACCGAATCGACCGATTTTAACGATTGCCCTCTCAAATTAAAGCTCTATTCTTCAACTTTAATCGACTTTTTGTGGAATTTGGTTTGGTCTCTTCAATAGCTTGTTATTGGTTCATAATCAATGACAACTTTTCACCCATTTTTCCCATGTTAAATTTCCATAAGAAAAATTAAAAGTGCTGTAAAAAAATGATACCACTCACACGTTTTTTCACGTTCTGTAAGGTTCAAGAAACGAGAAAAAACCTTGTGTGGTAAGTGTGCATTCAAAAAAATTTTTCATTTTTTTTGGAGACGTAAAAGGGAAATTTCCCAGGAATTGCTCATATATAGACGTTCGTTTGTCCGTCCGAACTCTCTCGTGTCCCCGCGTGAGTAAGGTGCTTGAAATTTCGAACGTTCATAGTGAACGAAAGATTTTTGCCATTTTCAAATTTAGTCGAAGTTGGCTACTTAAATATTTAAAAATAGTACATTTCGGCACTGGTGCGAAGCGAGTGCGAAAAGTCACACGAAGTAAATAATCAACTTCCTCACTCGTTTCGAACGGTATTTTATACCACGAGAGCCGAAAAATCATATCAAAGTTGTGATTTTGAGGTTAGAGTGGTATAAATGATAATAACTGTACCTCTTCACTTGTCACTCTCTTGCAGTCACCACTAAAACCACTCCGACGAATTCTAACCAAAATTAGTTGGTTATTGAAGCTGATGGTAGTTTCTTATAGAGTTTGATTACATGAAGTACCACCCTAGTAGAAGTGGTAACCAACCGTTCACCATTCGTTCACCAAATCGCAAAGGTTTGGCCCATCGTTTAACCAACGGTTGGTAATAATTACCGCTTATTTCATCACGGAATAAGCCTTGCGGTTGGCCAATGAATGCTACACGGAGAGAAATTTTAGAGTAAAAATTACCAAGGTGCCTTGGTAGCGCATGGACAGACTGTCAAAAGCCGTGTTATTCCCAGGTTTCTAATACAATTTATAAGTTTCCCAGGAAAAACTACCATAACCACTTAAAAAAAATACCAAATTATCTGAATAAAAATTACCAGACACACTGGTAAAAATTGAGATCTAGTCATTTTTACAAGGTAACCTAAGAATTTTTACTAAGAAAACTGATAAATTTTACCAAATAACCTGGTATTTGTGTACTCGCGCATGCGCACTGCGCATTATTGTGTTTCAGAAGATTGATACTAGAGGCGTGCGTGACGTTAAAATGAAAACAATACACATATTTTCAGTAAGTAATAACGGCGATTCAAATGACTGTTGGTAACAGCTTCCGTGGCGCAGTCGGTAGAATGTCGGACTCTCAACCCAAAGATCGTCGGATCGAATCCCGCTTCCGTAAAAATTTTTTTTCAGTTTAATGTTGTTTCATCCTTGTTTCTGTTTCTATTTCTATATTAAAATACTATATATCCATCAATATGGATAAAAAAAGTTAATTTTTTTAATTTAAATTAACTAAAAAAAATTTTACCAAGGCACTTTGGTAAAAAGTTTGAAATTGTCAGTCTATCCATCCATTACCATAGAAACTGGTAATTTTGTCTCGAATATTTGTAATTTTCACTACAAAATTTCTCTCCGTGTATAATAAGAAAAGATTGGCCAACCGTTGCAGTTAAGGTGCTTCTTTCACGGGGATTCCCAGTCAAATCAGTGCTAAATGAAAAGGTTACCTAAGATTAAAAAAAACATAGTTACTAATAATTATAGTTTAATCTAATAATAATACACTAATACTATGAATATAGTGTATTTAACATGACTAAAATAATTTTTTTGGACAAAATATCGATATTTTAGAAACAGCACCAACAATTATTGATAAAAAGTCCCTATCTTTCTTATTTCTCAACCGATTTTAATTATCAAGGTCTCATTTTGTTCCTTAAGTAATTTCATGGGGACTTACCGATGGAAAAGTTTAAAAGTATTCCCAGAAAGTTATAGCCAATTGAAAAAAAATTATTTTCATAAACTCATTCACGTTTTATAAACAATTAGCTATAACTTTCTGGGTTTTTAATACTTTTAAATTTTTCCTTCGGTAAGTCCCCATGAAATTACTTAAGGAACAAAATGAGACCTTGATAATTAAAATCGGTTGAGAAACAAAAAAGATAGGGATTTTTTATCAATAATTGTTGGTGCTGTTCCTAAAATACCGATATTTTGTTAAAAAAAGGTATTTTAGTCATGTTAAATACACTATATTTATAGTATTAGTGTATTATTATTAGATTAAACTATAATTATTAGTAACTATCGTTTTTTTAATCTTAGGTAACCTTTTTCATTTAACACTGATTTGACTGGGAATCCCCGTGAAAGAACCACCTTAAGCCATTTTGGTTGCGTTATTTTCTACCAGTGCAGTTTGTTTTTTAAATTTAGAAAATAAAAAAACAAGATTTTTTCTCCGACGTTTCGAGAGTTTATTAATTACTCTCCTCTTCAGGGAATGAAACGCTATTGTCAAATGTTCCTTAACGGTAGGATATTCCGCGAGCCAGTCTAACCAAAATTAGAAACTATAAGTAATATTTCGTTCATTATGAACGTTCGAAATTTCAAATACGTCGTGTGAGTATCACTTTCAAAAGTTCGTTGCCGAATTAACAGGCGGTCAGCAATATCCGAACACTTATGACTGCACGATATATGTCGAACACATATATAAACGATGCTGATAGTTGCTCGAACTGGTGGTCTGACTTTCACAAGTGTTTCGTGAACGAGGGGCGATGCATATATATACGAGCCCCATTTCAACTTCTATCAAGGTGTGTATGCACGTATTTCTTACAAGCATTATCGCGTCGTGGAAGATATCGCAGACGCGGATGTGCTCGTACTAGAATGCCAAGCAAATTTTGTATATATAGAATAACTAGTCATTTGTGGTAATGCGTACGCCATTATTGCGGTTGCGCGTTACTTGTTTTTTAGATTACGTGCCAGATGCTATCTTACCCTAATGCCAAAAAAATGCACCGATCACGCCATGGCTCGTCGTGCATTTTTCCAAGTAAATGGTACAGTTCAGCAATGCAGACTCCTGCATGCTTACGCACATCACTCAATCCGAATCTCGTTTAAATCGAAAGATGTATTTACCAATAGAGCACCGCTTCGAAATCTTCCAACAAAAAATAAGGAATCATTCATATACATACTCTTTCCTCATTAAACCCACCGCCACGTAGTTCATCGTCGCCTCCGTCATCCATCCTTTCCCACCTCCTCTCGCGAATTACGGAAACTCCACACACACAGATACGTACCACATATTCTCTCGATCCAACTTTGCGGCGGATGCATGCACACACACGCGCGCGCGTTCGCCGCGTCGTGCAGCGACAATGTGTGTATAATAATACCAGACGGGCGTATATAGTAGCGCGTCGCGGGGCGCTACGTCGGCAACTGGGTCATCGCGGGGTTGACAACCGCCGCCGTGAGGAAAGTTTTCCTCTCTCGCGCGGACGATTCTTTTTTCGCACACAGAGAGCGAGTGCTTTTGTTCGCCAGCGTCTAAGGGCAGTGGGTCGAGAGAATGGCGTTTGTTTATTGGGTTGCGAGAAAGAGAGAGAGAGAGGGTTTGAATGGTTTACGACGCGCGTGAGAGCGGGGTTTATTGGCAGGTGTTTGTTCGTTTGTTTGTGTGTATATATAGGTGTGTGCGAAGAGGGCTACGTCTACGCTATATAGATGCAATTAAGGTTGTATTGGCTATATGATCCAAGTCGCAAGTCAACATTGCTAAAAATTATCAATAATTGATTATCAAACCGTACTTATCACTTTTTGTTTAACATATTTAGAAAAATACACCAGACAAAGAGTTTAAGCCCTAAATACCAAAAATCGGACGAAAACTTTTGAAGTATTTCGACTTTTGAAAATCATATGTCTTAATACATTTTTTATTTCATTCAAAATAATGTTGCATCTTCAAATTTTATTCAATTCGTATTTGTTTGGTCTTATATTGTTCGGACAAGAATTCCTAACAGATCGCGGAACTCAGAGATATAAAATATTTTTTCTTTTTAAAATTATTAAACATTTTCAAAAGTACAGTCAACTTAAAAAGTGAGCTCTTTTTTGTAAAACCTAAGTTTAGTAATTAGTGAAGGCATATTTTTTTATTTTTGAGTTCCGCGATCTGTTAGAAATTCTCGTCCGACAGTATAAGGCCAAACAAATAAGAATTGAATAAAATTTGAGAATGCGGCATTATTTTGAATGAAATAAAAAAAGTATTAAGACATATGATTTTCAAAAGTCGAAATATTTCAAAAATTTTCGTCCGATTTTCGGTTTTGAGGGCTTAAACTCTTTGTTTGGTGTACCTTGATAAAGCTGTCAACTCCAAAATAAGTAAAAAAGCGTTGATAGTAAATTATTGATATTTTGAGTAATGGATTAACTTTTGACGTGGACGATATCCCCAATACAACCTTAAGTGGTTGAGAGTGAGAGTTTTTATGGGCCGAAGATATAGGGGGTGCGGATTAGTCGCTGCGTTTGCATGGTGATTGTGAGATTGCGAATTCGCGCGAGGCGTGGGGAATACTAATGAGGCGGGTGTATGTTGCTGGGGAATGGCACCCGCGTTTAGAATGAAGATGCTGACAGCGTGGTATAGCTTATAGGTTAAAAGTGTAAGAAGCATCGCGCGCGTGTGTCGAATTTCCATCGGCGATAATTCTCTCTATAGCGATATGCCTTAAGCTACAATGTTTCACACAACTTTGTATATATAAGGTATATAAATGTAGAGTGAACGAACCAACAAGTTCGATTTAATTAATTGACTATATAACTACAGGCGATTACAGATACAACGATTCGTGCATATAGCAGAAGCGAAAAAATCTACATTGTCTATATACGTCTGATTGATGCTCGTACTCGACACTCGAACACAGTGTAGAATTCGCATCTAAACCGCTACAGATGCCTGGCAGTTGTGTTGTGCTGATCGCTCTTGCGTTTCTTTCTAATGCACAGGAGATCCCTCGGCGCGTTTCATAATTATACAGTCATCGTATTAGCCGCTGCCAGCGATTCATCCCTCCACCTGTCAATATCTGTGATCGAGATAACGATGTGAGAGTATCTGGCGCGCAATGCAAACGTTATGAACAAATGTTCTTTGCTTCTAAGTGCGGCGGTGTTTAAACGTTGTATAACTTTGATGAATTAATAACGTGTATTGTGATGTGCTTAACAAGTTGTTGGTAACGACGGTCGATCGCATCCTAATATAGCGAAAGAATACAAGTAACTTTAACACTCGAAATTTCCCGGGATGATGCACCATAAAAACCCGTTTAAGCGTTTGCCGCATCACTCACACCGCAAATCTATCCGCTACTTTGCGCGATCTCCCGTCTGCCGTGTCTGCGGCGCGGAAAACCGCGTATGCGCACGGGCTCTCTCGCGTGCGAACTTTTTCACTTAAACCCCGACCCTGCGGGCGAAAAACGTCATCATCCGGCTTATCCTCCCGTCCGTCTGCGGGGCGGCAAAAACATTTGCGAATTCCATTTCGTGAAATATTTTCACTCGGATTCAGCTGCTGCTGCTGCTGCTGCTGCTGATGCTACGCTGTGAATAAGGGGGGAAATGGGTCAGAAGTCTCGGAGAGCGAGAGAGAGTTGTGCGAGTGCCATAAACGTCCCGGATTATTTTGATACATTGTCGCCGAGGCGGCGAGTCGTAGTCGTCGCTATACCTACGTACGTACGTGCGTTTGTCTCTCGCTGCTCGAGTTGCAGGTGATCGTGTAGTGCAGGATCTGCTTCAAGCTTATTTAGCTGATTGTTTGGATAACGCGATTGGGTGTAAGGACAGTGTGGGATGCCGATGAAAAAGTCAGTTGTAAATGTAGCTGTACAAACAAAAAAAATAATGCTTATCCTCTATTTTGTTTCTGAATAATATATGAATCCCATTAGTATACATCGCGTGCGAAACCTTAAAAAGGACGATAGAAGGATTCAATGCATTACCGGGGTTTTTGGCATGCGACGGATACCGGCCTCGGAACCAGGTCAGTCGTAAAAACAAAAGGGAAGAGAGGGAGCCTAAACGCCACACAGCGTACGGCGTGCGTTTGAGAAATGGAACGGGAGAAAGGCTTTCGCGCGTGCACGTTTTGCATTTTCTATTTTGAATGGAAACACGCGCAGTGAATGCTGGACGTGGGAAACAACAGATCTCTGGTGTGCAGCGACACAAACAGCGGTAGCTGAATTAGGTGGAAATGACTTTCTTTTTTGTTTTTGGACGATAAATAATGGCCAAAATTCGCGACAGCTGCGGTTCATGTTGGCCGACAGTTTCGGACGCTGCTGGGGCAGAGCTAATAAAGTCTGTGATTTCGGTATGTATGGGGGAAACAAGTCGGATAATTTTTTAAACGGGATTTAATGCGGCAGTATTTTGGAATTTTTCTGTCGCACGCTGTGCTTATAAATAGCAGTGGCACAAATATTTTTGATAAAGGTTGAATTATAAATTATACCAGAAACGTGTATGAAAATTTTGGCTAAATATTATCGATCTATCTAACGTCAACACATTAAATTCGCGAATTTAATCTTTTGAGTATTTCGGGCAATTTCGTGAAATGGTCTTGTTTATTCTAGACGATAATTCGGCTACTTTATAGAGCGACTTTTAAAAACTCTGTTTATCCCCGCTTCTCTTTCCTGCGGACTACTTTTATAATGGAAATTAAAAAGGGTGGAAATGCACGCAATAATAAAATATATTTTATTTCGTGCGCAATTTCAAATGCAACGAAAATACACTGAAAACGTAAATATAAATATACCAATTATATTTTCCCTGTTGTCGAAAACAATATTTACTTTCGACTGCGATATGCAGAGTCCCCTATTTTCCCTCAATATGGGAACTTGTCACGCGAATCATAAATTTTAAACTATAACACACACACATACCATAAAATCCCTTGATAGACTTCGACCTAAAGGCTTGATTAAATCCCCGCCTCCCCTCTAAACTTCCTTTTTCATCAGTCAACTATTTACGACGGGGATTTCCTAATAACTTGAGACGCGCTGCTCCCGCGTCTCCTTTGTGAACTTTTTCAATAGCCTCGCGCGCGGAAATTGGAGAAGTTGCGCATGCGTCAGTCAAAATTTTTACGACAGCGTGTTATTGCGCTTTCGCGACAAAGCCGCCAGGTGCATATAGTGGCACGCTGCTTCTCGCGAACGCGTATACGAAGGATTGTAAAATTCGAAGATTGAAGCTGTGCGATGGTGGAGTGACGTATCTTATAATCGGATTTTCGTCCATACTTGGTTGCAGGTGTATACATGCGAAATGTTTATATGAAATCAGTAGAGTAATAAAAGTTTAGCGGAGCGAGGTATATTCAATGATTCGAGTAATTTATATGCGCTGAGAGAGTAGTCTCCGCACGTTAAATGCAATTCCACGCTTAACTTCGCGTATACGCGATATATATTTGCGATCGCGATTCACCATAGCCTAAGTTCCTTAAATCTCAATTATTCAACCGTCCACATATATGTGCTCAACAATTGCACTCTTTACGGAAAAAAAGTTTTCAGTAAAAATTACTCCTCCAATGACTAAAATTTAGTATACTATATAGGAAACCGGGGACATACTCGAAATGTATTGATTTTTAGAATCCACTTTACCAAATTTTAATATTTCGGAAACTAAAGCGGAAATTTACAATTAAAAAAAATTTTTTTCGCAATCTATATTACCGACGTTATATTTTAGATTGTGAATGTACATTAAGTAGAAGAAATAAATAATTTTTTGTATTTGAAAAAAAAAACGCAGAGAGCTGGGATCGAACTTTTATTTATCAAAAATATTATTACAGTTGCAGTATATAAATACATATAAAGATACTTAAATTGGTTAAGTGGTTCTCAGAATGACCTACTGGGCGCTCGCTGGAATAAAATAGTTTGTACTTAGTTTCCTAATCATTTCACATGTTATTTGTGCCTTATAGGTACAATTATAAGTCGTTATAGTTGCTATATTAGAGGAAAAAAAGGGGTTGGACCCCAAAAAAACTAATAGCGCTGTGTTGAAAAACTAATAGCGCTGTGAGAAGCCGCAGTCTTACCGCTACGCCAACGTGGACTTACACGAAAGACGTTTCGACTCGTCTACATATGCTACAGCTTGTGTAGTTCCACAATAGGACAAATTCGACATCTTAATAAGTTAATTAACTATTTGTTTCACGAAGGATGTAGTACACGAGTTTCTAAATTAGTAAATATTTGTAAAAATATGCAGGTTATATTTTATTGTATAATTAATTTTATAGAAGAGAAGGTGATAAGTAAATCTCTTTTGAGGTTATGTCGACTTGCTGATGTTGTCATTAGCAGAAGGTCTCGTAATTTTTGGTAAAGTGACTCGTAGAAATTGCTACAATTCTATCAAATTATAGTAAACTGACTTATAAAAATTGCTACATCTTCTATCAAATATTAGTGTTTTGAAAATTTAGTGTAGTAAGTACTAAATTTTATATAAGTAATGTAGCAAATTTTATAACAACATTTATTTATCTTTAAAAAGGTGTATACAATTTAATTGCTATTAATTGCTAAAAATATATTAAATATCTTTAGAATTTGAGTACGTCCTCAGATTAGTAGAGAAAATTAAACTTTTTTTCCGTGTTGTACCCGTGACAACATGCGCAACAACCAAACAAAAAACAAAACCTTATTTGTACCCTCGCCCTAAAAGCTCTCTATCCACCGCTTGCAGGTGGAGACCTCAGGGCGAGCTCTTAAAAAATCAGCGATCCCATCAGCGCCATCTTAAAAAATTCTCGATCCACCTTCGTCTCTCATCCGCGCGCTCGCGCAAATTGCATTACGGACAAGAGGGAGAGAGAGAGAGAGAGACATTCGAGTCACCGGCGAGCGTCAAGTGTCGCAATTACTCCTTTGACGCTTCTTCTCCCTCTGCTTTTTTTTCTTTCTTGTCTCTGCTCTCACGGCCCGCGGCAGTCGCGCGTCCCTTTTCATAAGCCTATAGCGTGAGGAGCTGTGAGATCCTCCAATTTACCCGCGCGCATGTCGGGGAACAGGGGGAGGGTTTTCTTTTTTTTCTTTTTTACTACCTCGTTGGTATGGGACTCGCGCGCGTTGATGGATAATTTGGGATGCGCGCGTGCGGGTTGTGATATGGATAAAGCTGTCCGTTGTCGTTTAGCTTTGGGAATTAAATGATATTAATGAGTGTCCGTTTGTCTTTTTTGTGAATATATATACAATATACCTACAGTGGGAGATTTGTAGACTAGAATTTTGTTGTAGATAATATTTTACAGAGTTTTATTTTTTTCTAATATTTTTCCAAAGGCTGAGAAAACCTCGGAAAGTTTATAAATGTATACCTATAAATAATTTATATATAGACTATGTAAAAAGGAAGTTTAGAGACTAATTAACGATTATTAATTTACTTGAACGTTTGATGAAAGTTCGTCAGAACCAACATGAAAAATTGCAAAAGTTGGAGGGGAGAATTGGGTCATTAGTATTTAAAGAAGAGCGATCTATTACGCCGTGTAAAGGTCAATGGGTCTTTAGCCTCGTCAAATACATCCGATATATTAATAAAGTTTCGACGGGATATTTACTTAACGGACGCAAGCTCCAGTGAACATGTATACCTACTCGATATTTATTTTATCTAAAAATTCACGACATTCTTGTTGTTTAAAATTGAGCTGCGTGCGTTGTGCTCCGATATTTTTATTAGTCACACACGCCAGCTGTGAGGTATCTACGGTGCGATGGTTATAAAAAGATCGGCCGTATACACTTTTAGTCGCAAATATTCAGTAATCCGGAAACAATTAAGAACGGGGGAGAGCGCGCGTGGTGTTAAAGTGAATTTCAGCTGCTCCGCACTTTACAAGAGCGATTTACGAAGTAGATTAAAATTTTTCAAAGAATTCAGTTTCAATTGTGTCCCAAAACGTGTAAAAAGGTGGGATTTCGGTTTAATTTTGAAACAATTGGGGTTGATAAAATGGTATAGAAAATTCGGAGAATGGATAAAATTTTGTTGAAATAATTTTAATATACCTATATTTTATTCAAAGACTAAATTAAAGTACTTATTTAAACTACTAAAAAATGTAGTTTAATAAAAATGTGAAATTTTGTAAATTTATTATAATTATAGGATATTAATATGGATATATTCATCTTAAAAAAAAACATTTAATTTGAAGATGATTTACTCACACGAAGAAAAATGGGGTGGGAAAAGTTACTATTCTTGATAGAAACTATGGGACAGACTCAAATTTTCATGAAAATTATATACTAGAATTTATAGTAAAAATTGCTATTATTTTGTAATTTTGACTATATAAATAGCAATTTTTATTGTATATCGTAGTAATTTTCATGAGAAAATGAGTCTGTTCCACGGTTACTATGAAAAATATTAATTTTTCCTATACACCATTTTCCTCTATACAGTAAATAATAAAATAAAGTAAATAATGCAATTTTGCATTACCGCATTTATTTGTGTTACTTGAAATCAGATCATATTACATTATTATTATTATTATTATTATTATTTTATATATATATATATAAAATTTATTGAAATAAACGAGAAAATCTATTTACCAATAGGTTTTATATATATAACCTATTGGTAAATAGATTTTCTCGTTTATTTCAATAAATTATCGTTATTATTATATTATAAATTATCGTTTATTCAATGAATTACTGTACCGACGCTCGTCACTTGCAAATAATATTATCTACGCAGGAGGAAACACGAAACATTCATACGATCTCAAAACTTGATAAAGTATACAAATTTTCATTAATTAACGGTAAACGTCGATTTTACTCGCGCACGAGATACAGACATTTCAATTTCGGATATTTACATTTCCTCTCGCACGTGCCGTCCGAATGAATAATAAAGTATATACGCGCCCTATACGCGAGCCGCTCTCCTCGCGTACTTAACTTAATTGGACTTTTTGCGACATGATTTATTCACACGTCCGGGAATTTCACGCGCCGATCCGAATTCGGGACGTGTGCGTAACTCGGTTATAATCGATACACCGATTTGATTTCCATTTAGAACATACGAGTAATAACCGCGGTCCTAGGTCGTCGCGTAAAATAATTGTGCGAACGTATTTGTTTGTTATTTTTAGCATCATTCGTTGTCAATATTATACTTCACGCACAATTTGTGTTAAACTGTCGTTTAATTCTTTTATTTATTTTTTTTTTTAATTCACTCGAAGTTTGTTACGCCGCACGCGTTTATCAAAACTCCACGTGTATTTGAATGCGCGCCGAGTATATATTTGCACGGCCGGGTAAACATTTTAACTTTATATCAAATCCTCTCTCCGACACGCAGACTGTCGCGAAAGTTTCGCTGCAATAGTTCATTCTTGAACGGTCGGTAATTAGCGCGAAAAGCACGCCGCTTCAAAACAATTTTAATTATTCACGGCCAATCAGCTGCTTTGTACGTGAGCGGTCGTGGTATAAAACTAACGAGTTTTTCTGTCTTGAACCTCAACCTTATTATATACTCTTCTATTTATCTCAACTAGCAAAATCCAAACGCACTGCGCGCGTACTATTTTGTTTTTGAGGTTATGAATATCATTTTTTATTATGATTTCATTTTCATTAATTTAAATGATAAAATAATCAGATAATTTTTAAAAGCAAAAAATTAATGTTTTTATTCTATTTTGATTTAATTATTTAGTTTTGAATAGTTTGAGAATAAAAATTCAATTTAAAAAATTCAAATGTAGCGGAAGTAGCGAATTTTCGCGCCTATTCTTTACATACCAATCAAAATCAATCTTTAAATGCTTCGCAACATCCGGCTATTGTTTTTTTAAGAGTAGAGAACAAATATAACTTTGAGAAATTAATTTAAAAATATTAACCATGCCCAAACTCATTTCCCCCAATCGATCAAGCATATATATCGACCCCACGAATTAAATCCTCGAACTTACTTTGCCACCCCCCAATCAGCTGGCCCAATCGGGCATGCCTATAAACCTCACTCTCGTCTGGCTCAGGAGCAACAATCGTTTTAACCGCGCAATAAAGGCCGGGGCGACGCAATAAAAGTGCCGATTGATCGACCGCCCTGGGGCTTGTTTTCCCTCCGCGCCTTCCTCACCTCCTCCCCTCTTTTCATTAGGGTAATCAAAGGGCGCTCGAGAAGCCGCCGCCGGCGATGACGAGGACGTCGTCTTTTTTATTAGAGGGCGAAGTTGCGATTGGCGTAACGAGGCCGCGGAGATGTGTGCGTGTAGTATATAGTATAGTATAGCGATGCTGTTGACCTTTCGGGGATTGATTTTCTTTTTTCGAGATTGCGTAAGGCGACGGGGAGGAGGATCAATGGATATCGGTGCGAGGGGGGGAGGAGATTTGTAAGCGAGATTTTTGAAGGGTGAATATGGTGTGTAATAGTGGAGTGAGTTCTGTGATCGCGTTATACGCGCCAGATGATTTTTATGGTGTATTAGTGAAACAATGGGTCTGAAGTTTGCAACGTTGGAGTGCAACGAAAAAAAAAAAAAAAATGATTTTATTTCAAAGTTATAGTGATTAATTTTAATTTCGCACGAAGATTTAGTATTTTATAGCATAAAATAACTTTATAATAAAGATTCCGATAACATTTTTTACTGTCTAGTAATTTTAATTAATTGTAAAAAATTATTTCGTTACATTCCAACGATGCAAATCTTAGACCCATGTGAAACATTAGCGAATTGCGTTGATTGAGTTTATGTTGTATATATGAGGATGCTTTATAGCGCCTGGAAAGTTGGTCGATTTCAATTTATAGTTGAAAAGATATATGTTTGATGGAGCTGTGCGGAATATATTCTAATATTTCACAAACAATTAGTTTGATTCGCGTTATTGACGTATTATAATTGATTTCATCGTTTTATCACTGATGTAGTTTATCGTTAAAGTATAATTGGGAAATAGGAATTCGACAGGAATAATCACTAACGCGGTCAATAGACATTAAACGATGATATTTAAAATAGACACTTTTGAATAACAGTTACGAAATTACCTACAGATATCGTACATTTATTTACTTTGAAAGAGTCTCTTTTTGCAAAAAGAAAAACGCTTACAATTCTCGAAGGAACTGTGCTACTCGTTAAAGTACCTAAATTGCTTCTTTTCCCCAGTGGGATATGCGCAACTATATATATGCAGGTCAACCTTTGTCAGCATATCTTATAAAATTGACCTTTATACGGAAAATCCTCGTAGAATATAAATTTCCAACGTATATTCTTTTTTCAAATTACCATCCGACACTTCGCTTCCGCTTAAGTTTCCGTAATATACGACGCCGACTTTTGAAAGGAGAAGTTAGCCCCATTTTCACGATATATATTATATATATATTATTCAACATCCCCGCGCAGTACTCGATCCCCATTCAATTTCACTGCAACGCTACGCTCAACTTTGACAGTTATTTCACCCTCCAAATAAAGTGCACATTTGAACAAATATCACCAGAAATAAAAATCGTCGCCGAGAGAGAGCTATCAGATCCACGCGTATCAAAACATCAGCCACAAATTTTTCTCCAAGTGAAAGAGTGAGAGAGAGAGAGAGAGAGAGAGAGAGAGAGAGAGAGAGAGAGAGAGAGAGAGAGAGAGAGAGAGAGAGAGAGAGAGAGAGAGAGAGAGAGAGAGAAAAGAGCACAAACAATATCGAAAAACAATATATTCCTTACTACTAGCTGCTTTTTCTTCTTCGTCCACTCCCGTCGGCGAAAACATCCCCCCCCCCATGCGGGAGAGAGAGACTCAAGGACACACACGATGCGCTGTCTTCAATCGAGACGCACACACACGACGACTAATGAGCTCGGGATTTCCCCCGCGTCGTTGTAATATTCATTTCCCGACGAGTTCGGGCTGTTTTTCGTCCACCAGCTGCCCGTTGAGATTTCGATATACGCGTATCCCTACTTAAAAAAGTGATGACCGGAAGAAGTGAAGCCTCTATATAGATTTGATCTGTGATTGGTTTTTGGATAAAAGGCGCGAGAATTTAAAATTAAATATGCATTTTCATTCGATAATTAGGCATTATTTATTGAAATATTTATAGGAATGAAAATGATTAAAGTGAAAAGTATTAAACAAATAATGATAAAATTAATGTTGATTGCAGTTTAAAAAAATAAATAATATGTTTTAATTATTTGTTAAAGTGATGGCCAGAAGTAGAAAAGTATTTCAAAACACAATACGATTGGTTATTGAAATGCACGGTAAAATTCAAAACAATAAGCAATGTTTTAATCATAGAAGAATTAATTATGTTAATATATTAGAATAAATTATGTCAATATTATGTTCAGATTGTATTCTTTATTTAATACTTCACGAAAAAAAAAATATTCTAATAAGCTTAAATAATAAATGTACTACGATATCATATCAATTAGTAAAGATACATCAAAATTAAAAGAAAAAGATTTCCGGCTTATAAGGAATAAATTATTCTTTGCATGTTTAATAAAAAAAGTATATAGAGCGCGCGCAGCGCGCATGGATTTGGCTAGTAACGTAAAACTTCGTTAATGCTGCAGGAGATTGTTTTTATTTACGATTCGCTAAATAAATGATTCGTACAACGTTCATTAATTAATTACTCGTTGCGAGCGGGCACTATCCCGCCGCAGCATCTCTTCTTTTCGCTTCTTCGCTGGCGGCGGCGGCCTGGGACTTTCGAGTGGAGGTCCGCCTATATTTAGTCCGCCTAAATTCCCGCTCTCTCTCTCTCTCTCTTTCTCACTCTGTGTCTCTCTTTCGTACGCGCCCGTGAAAAAATTTCTCGTTTCTCTGCGTTTTCACATGATCTGGACGTATGCATCGCGTGAGAAAACGAGAAAGCGGTTGTGAAAAGCGCTTTTGCCTTCGAGTATAGACGAAAATCGTTTGTTTTTGTGTATATACAATAACGGGATGAAGATCTTGGTTTACGTATATATTGAGACTGATAACGAAAGCACTGCCTCAAATTCTGGAAAATATCTCAACATTAGAAAAGCTTACATATATATTCATCTCTTATACTCTCTCGATCTATATCGACGACAAACAAGCCACACGGCCGAAAAATTTTGCACCCGTTATCACGTCCCCCTGTACACACAAAGACAAACGCTGTATATACATTTCGAAGTAAAGAATAAAATAAAAAAAAAAGAGAGAAAAAGCGCCCACCACTTTCACAGCGGCGCATCAGCGGTGGTGGCGCGATGCGCTCGGGCGAGCATCGCCGGGCTTTCTTTTATTTTTAGCCCCGGATTCGGGGATTTTTGTGATAGTATAGACGCGCGCGCCGTCCGCGCGGTGATGTTTTATCGGCGCGACGCTGATTCGCGGAACGACTTATTTCGCTTTGAATTACAGCGGGGCGTGTATATGTATTTTTCAAAGGGATATTTTGATCTCGTTATAAGATGTTTACCGCGTGCGCTCGCGGTCGGTAATCAATAAAGTAGAGCGAAAATATGTATGTATACGTGGGTGTGTGCGGTTTTATTTTTAGAAAATTATTTTATCCTTTATAAAGTTTGATGGCGGAAGGGCGGCGAGGAACTTTAGCAGCGACAGTGCGCTTTATACAACTATAATATAATCGGGTAAACTATTATAGAAGTTTTTTCTTATCCGCTGAGTTGTAGACTTTCTTGTTATGCAATTTTATTTTTCACATTATATTGCTCGTTCGAGCGCCTCATTATAAAATTCTCGAGTTATATTAGCGATCGATGTAGTTCGAATTTTTTTCTACGACAAAATTTAACGATATTATAAATAGCTGCACCGCGCCACCGATAGACTTTATTGATTATATACACACGGCTGGTTACACACAGCACTGTCGATTATATTTAACATATATAATTTTAAATTGTATAGCTACTATAACGATGTATAATCACTTTCGAACAATTTGAAAACGAATTTCACACTTCGTTGCCACTACCGCCTACGAGAGTAATGGGCATCTCAACAACTAAAGTCATCGCGCACATATTGCACACATGCAGAAAATTCTTTCTTCCTCCGCTTTGACCGATACAGCACCCTACGTATATATACATAAAACAGTGGCGACTAAATTTTCCGGTCATATATTTTCCAACTCGCTCGCTCGCCCACGCGCCCGCGGCGGCGAACTTTTCTCTCTTATTTTTTTTGTTGTCCTTCCAACGACCACGCGCTATTTATCGATCTACGCCTTATTGTAAGTTACGTCAGTTGCGTAGCTTGCTTCTTCTCTCTCTCTCTTTTCGGAAGATCGAGGTGACGCCGTTATAGTGTTTGGGCGGCTCGGGATTTGGTCTTTATGAGTTGCGAAAGATGCTCGGAGCGTTGTGACTTTCTTTCACTTCACGTTGAACATTTTGTTGAAAATTCATTGGTAATTGAAAAATCTCTATTTATAACGACTTAAGGGGATGCCATACTCGTACCATTACCGACCGAGCAATTCACACAGTTTTAAGCTGATTATAAAAAAAGTACGTCGAATCATAAAAAATCAAGAGAACACTCTTCTGTGTTTTTTAACGTTCTATCACCCAGTCAAAGTTTGGAGTCGGAATATCAAGCCGTTTTTTCAAAAACTTTGAACGAAATTAAATTTCGCTTTGTTCAAAGTTTTTGCAAAAACAACTTGATATTTCGATTCCAAACTTTGACTGGGTGATAGAACGTTAAAAAACACAGAAGAGTGTTCTCTTGATTTTTTATGATTCGACGTACTTTTTTTATAATCAGCTTAAAACTGTGTGAATTGCTCGGTCGGTAATGGTACGAGTATGGCATCCCCTTAAGGCGGAGTTTACAGGAATGGCTTGTAAACTTTATCCCAATGAAAGGACAACATTAACATTTTAATGACACAATAGCACCTGAATCTTTTTGCATTATACCCGAATGATCGTCGCGAAAATCGACAATTTTTCCTCTTCAATCCCGAACCAGCCAGTAGCCTATATGCTCGATTCTCCAAATCGACGACGACAAAGGAGAGACGCTCCCCACGCTATAGAGAGATAGACGCAAAATTATTAGTTAATTCCGTCGCTTTTCTCCCCCGTCACCTTTACAATGTCGAGTGACACTCTTCCCTCTCCTCCTCCGTGCAGGAAAATCATCGCTCTTCATCTCTCTCTTTCTCCTTTCTTTCTCCGGAGACCTTCGCTTCGTTCGCTCGCTGCTAAAGGGCTCGAGTGCCCGCGAATATCAATAAAAGCCGGGAGAGGGATATTCTCTCTTTTCGCTCACTCTTTTTTTTTTACCCTCTCTCTCTCGACGTAGAATTAATTAATCGATAGTCGCGCATAATATAGAGCAGTTTCAGACGATAGATATCGTTTTTCGTTATTGGTAACGAGGGGGATTTGAATTTCGGTGTGTAGGGACCGAGAGGAGTAATTTTTTATATTCTGATAAAGAGGTAGAGAAATTGTTTCGAGTAAATGAGAATCGAAATGGGTGGGTGGTTTTTGGTGGTAAATAAATAAATGTAGAAAAAAAATGATAGTCAACGGCACTCTTAACAATGTTTTATACTAAAAAATACTAATTATATACCCACAATGTTGCTATTATGTTTGTCCCTTGACTATTCGCGCGGGTTTGATTTCCATCCAGTCTACGAAAATTTCGTTAATTTATATGCAAACTAGCTTGCGGCCATTGTTTAATAAAGCACCGAACAAATACGGCATTTCAGATAATTAACCATATTAAATTTGCATTATTCAGTTTCTCCGCATCATTAATAGTCAATCACCTGTGTTCAACATCAACAACACTCGCGGTTATTTCTATAATTACAAAATCATTACCATATAACATATTCGACGCCAGGAATTAACTTAAAATTTCTTTTACCTTTTTGAACCAGTTAGACGCTACATCAAAGCAGCAAGTTTTTTTTTTATGTTATGATACTAAAAAACAACGACGCAGCTAATGAAAACAAGTCTCCCGCTGTTTATCTATATTTTCTCTCCCTCTGCTCTCTCTCTCTTTTCCTTTTTACCCATTCTCTTTCATTTTCGTTTCACGACTTAATGCACGAAGAAAAAAGTCCACAAAAAAGAAAATCGTCTTTGTTTTCACCGCTACGCTGCTGCGATGCTTCTGTTCTTGACGCGTACCACTTTATGACTTTTTCCTTTTTAAAGTACTGTTAAGCAGCGCGCGGCTGTATATAAAACACTTTTTCAGATATTATCCCTCTCGTCGTCTCCGTTGAAAGCTATACTTGTATGACTTTTTGGGAAGAATAAATTGCAAAATTAATCTCTTCTCCCTTCGCGATTATTCGCCGCTCGTAAAAAAGAAGCACCGATACATATGCCAGCCCTTCGTCGGGGGTCGCGTTCGCATAAACCGCGTAATTAGATGACGTATTCAGCGCTCGGAGGTTAAGTACTTCTATAATATGAATGTCCTTTTAATAGGACATAAGGCAGCGCGCACGAGGAGGGAAGGTTACCATTTACAATGCAGATGATATTCATGTATTAGCTACACTGTTAAAATTCTGCATGAAAATTAATGTATGTACTGGAAGCAAAATTTCATTGCAGTACATTAAATTTAATGCAATGTAGATTAAATTTAATAAAATTTACATTAAGTTTAATGCAATTTACACTAAATTTCATGTACCGTACATTAAATTTAATGCAAATTTGCATTAAATTTAATGTACTGCAATGAAATTTTGCTTCCAGTACATACATTAATTTTCATGCAAAATTTTAACAGTGTATGTACTGTGCGGGTAACGAAACGCTTACGTTGTCTCCGGTTAAACTTTTAGAATCCCGAAAGAAAAGGTGCCTTACATAGTTATACATCCTTTCCTCGTTTTATTCGAAACACATTCGATTTAGCGCTCTATATATCGGTCCTGACAAAATTAATAGTTATATACACCGATAACAATCGCCGCGCGCCGACGTGAGATCGCGCAAAGTAGATTAGAGCCCGGAACTCCATTACCGCGATTATCGTTTCCGCGTATTTTATTCCTTCGGTGCGCCTTTTCCTCTCTCTCTCTCTCTCTCTCTCTCTCTCGTGTTCCGATAGGATGGATCCTTTATTCTTTTTGGTCTTTTACTTTAATCCACGCAGTCGCGTTTGTCTCCAACGAGCGAGCGAGGTCGTGAAAATACAGCCAAGACTTGTCCCCTGTCTGCAAGAGAAAGGGACAATTTGATAGTCGAGAGTGGGATGGTATGTGCGGATGTGTCTGGCTGTCGTCTCTCTCTCTCCTTGGGCTGGATAATAAAATTTTTTATTCAAGAGCTTTTTTCTTTCTCTTGCCACGAGAGCGAGGGATGTCTTTAATATTTGTTTGCGTCCAGGGTGGACTGACGCGTTTCTTGGTAGCAATATGAAAAAAGTGCCCGTATCGATATTCAACATTTCGATCCCGTAAAACAATATTACACTTTGTTCAATAGTCTTGTTTATATCAAACTTTCATGCTTGCGTAAATATTCGACTAATCTCCGTTACCCTTCCAGCATAAAAAGCGTATACTATGTATCCTTCAATTCTCGTATCCCTAACCTTCCTTCGATCCCCAAGGACGTCTGCAATTCCACACTCGTTCGATGCTCGAGTCCTTCCCGCGCGCTCAAGCCGCTGCGTTTATGAATTTTAAGGAGTTATTCAAGTCAATTTGCTTAATTACGAAAGTTACGGGGACGGGATTCATCTCCTATGCACACATGCGCGTGTGCGCCCAGGGTTTTTGCTAATTAAAAACACATCTCGGGTTTCGACTCGACCATCTGTTTTAATTAATACACGATTAAGAATAATGTTGACTTGAAAATGTTTAACTTTTGGTAGTTGGTATTGGTGGTTTTTGGCTGGCAAAGGGCGGGGGTTTCATCGATTTCGGATGGACTTGAGGTTTTTTCGGTAATTTTTCTCGTTAAAAACAACATCGCGTGGTGTTCAAAGTGTAGATAGAAAATTTGGATTTTCCCAGACCTAGAGAACCAACATTTATAAAGAACAGCTGAAAGCTACACTCCTTGAATCAGTAGTAATCCGGCTTTCGTAACATTAGAAGCAACTAGAACGCGTAAACCGTCAGCTGAGCGTCCAAGCGCGGGAAATTCAAATCCACCACACGCGCTATCTCCTCCCCCCCCCCAAGGAACGTTCCATTACCCCACGTAAGCCGCTAATTAAACTTTTACTCGAATTTTACCGGCTTTGTTGCGGGGCCGCGATAATTGCAGCGGCGCCTGGTATTCCCCGACTGTGCGACTGTGTTTTAACGATTGAAGTGACGACGTCGACGTCTGTGTGTGGGATAGAGTCAAAGGATGAATGCGGTAGTCTAGGTTTTAGGATAATTTATGGGGCTGTAGTGTGTGTTTGGTTTTTGTCTAATTTGAAGATTATATACGGTGGTTTAAGGGAAAAATAAAGATTGAAATGAATTTGTTTTTTCATATATTCATCGGATTACAGTTGTCCATCGTTTTTTAGAACAAGAAAGGCGGCGAACATTTACGTAGATAATCTGCAACCAGGTCAAGTGTTTTCTCAAGAGAAAACCCGTGACCTTCAAACGAATCGAATATTCAGTTATTAAAATATGAATCGCGAAAATTCCACCGCGCTTTTTAAATAATAAATCGACACGACCAAAATTTTTCATCGAAATTTGCAAAGCTCCAAGCAGGCGTTTCTTCCTTTTCGGCGTTAAAATATTTACGAGTCAGTTAAATTAACGATGACCCAGCGAAAAAAGTTGTCATCGCTGAGATTCGATCACGTGACCATTAGCGCATCGACAGGATGTACATGTATGTATACGCGCACCCTCGTGTCGCCTCGGCGCTGTTTACGATTAGTTCATAAAATATTCTTTATGTTCTATATCGACCGTACTTTACGGTTGCGTGCAGCGTGAATTTTGATAACGTCGTATCTTACGTACTCGTCGTAACCCCCGCCAAAGACGAAGATGTAAATGCGTTTGAAAAAAACTTCTTTAATATTGTAATGTTGTTGAATAAATTATCTGCGTTTCACCTATCTCTCGGATGATTTAATAAAATGTATAATCTGTTAATTAGTTTTTCATGATATATTTTGTAAATTAGGTAAATTAAGGATGACTATAATTTAATACAAATATTTTCGGCAGTTAATAATAAACTCTAGTTTAGTTCGATGGTTTGAAATATGTAATCTTATTACATTTTTAATAAGAATAAGAATCAAATAACCGTGAAGCCGATAATTATTATAGTCATTGGAAAATGTAGGAACGATTTTTACACTTCAACATCTTAATTATTACTATTAAAGATATTAAAGATAGAAATTGGATAGATTTTATGATATCCTGATTGAATGGGACCACGTGCTTAAATAGGTTTCGAAGGCACTCTTCTCAGGATATCTTAGAATGGGATTCATTCCGCGCCATACCATAAAATTTCCTATCTTTCTAAATGGATCTGAATTAGCAGTACTATCAGATTCTATTTACTTGTGATATTCTATCGAATAGAATCCACGTCCCTTAATTGAGATCCGATGAGAAAGGTGTGATAAATCCATTCCTTGAATTCCATCTCCTGGAATGTCTACATTATGTACCATAACCTCTACACTAACTATATATCATACACGGAAAAAAAGTTTCCATTAATAATTACTATTTTCTGTATACTAGTCTGAGGACATACTCAAATTCTCAAGATATTTAATATATTTTTAGCAATTAATGGTATACACTATTTTAAAAATAAATAAGGTTATAAAATTTGCTACATTACTTATATAAAAGTTAGTACTTACTATACTAAATTTTCAAAACACTAATATTTGATAGATGTAGCAATTTTTACGAGCCAGTTTACTAAAATTTGATAGAATTGTAGTAATTTCTACGAGTCACTTTACCAAAAATTACGAGACCTTCTGCTAACGACAACATCAGCAAGTCGACATAACCTCAAAAGAGATTTATATGTATCACCTTCTCTTATATAAAATTAATTATAAAATATAACCTGCATATTTTTACAAATATTTATTAATTTAGAAACTCGTGTACTACATCCTTCGTGAAATAAATAGTTAATTAACTTATTAAGATGTCGAATTTGTCCTATTGTGGAACTACACAAGCTGTAGCACATGTAGACGAGTCGAAACGTCTTTCGTGTGAGTGTACGTTGGCGTAGCGGTAAGACTGCGTCTTCTCGCGCGGCGGACTCGGGTTTGATCCCAGCTCTCTGCGTTTTTTTTTTTCAAATACAAAAAATTATTTATTTCTTCTACTTAATGTGTACATTCACAATCTAAAATATAACGTCGGTAATATAGATTGCGAAAAAAAATTTTTTTATTGTAAATTTCCACTTGAGTTTCCGAAATACTAAAATTTGGTAAAGTGGATTCTAAAATTCAATACATTTCGAGTATGTCCCCGATTTCCTATACAGTTTACTAAAATTTTAGTCATTGAAGGAGTAATTTTTACTGGAAACTTTTTTTCCGTGTAACTATAATTAAAAGCAACCAGCCTTATAACCTCAAAATTCAATCCTGTTGCAGGCCGGCGCAGAGGTGTGGCTCGGTGGCGCAGCAGACGAGGTGGCCCCACCCTCCGGCGGCAAAGTAGCATGCGTCACGTGCCGCCGTGCTCACGGGGCCGCCGCAGCTGCTGCTCTGGGCAAGCTCACGCACCCACGACGACGACGACGACGAGGACTGCGAGCAGCATCAGGGCCAGGACGACGATAGGTCGTACGAGGTGGAGAACGACGACGAGGACTGTCAGCAGAGGAGGTGGCGGCGGCGGGGGGGCAGCAGCCGCGCCACGTAGGTGTAGAGTGCCGCCGGCAAGGAGGAAGCGCAGGCGCAGGAGAAGGTGTTGTTGTTGTTGCTGTCGTAGTAGGAATAGCGGACAGCTGGAGGTGCAGCGGGAGCGGGAGCGGCTGGGTAACGGGACGCTGCTAGCGGCGGTGGTGGCGCCTGTAACAGGGCCCGGCGGCGGCAGCCTCGGCGTCGGCGGCGGGGGCGGCTGCGACCGATGAGCGCGGGGGATGGCGGCGCGCCGCTGGGCCCGCCCCCCTCCGGGGAGGCCCGGACCAATCCCGGTGCTACGCTCTATCCACAGGTGAGAGGTCTTTTTCTTTTTTCTTCCGTATGTAGAGTTTCTTCGAAGGTGTATGAGAAGGTGCCGGTAGGTGGCGCACGGGCATTTGACGGAGTCTATAAACGAAAAATTCAATTGGGAACTAATCTTTTCAAATCACTTATCCCAAACGCTGAATTTTTTTATTCTGGTTCCCGCCTCCATTTTTTCCCAAGGGAGTAGTTTTAATGCCATTTAGTATCGTTAAAAAATAAAATTACATTAATCTGCGTGTATGTTTTAAAAAGCGTCACAATTATTGGCGTACATATACATTTTATTCTCTAATACACGAAAATTAATTGTTTCCTGCACTTTAGCTGGATAAAAAAGTTATTTTTATCTTTAATGTGTGAATTGTTTTCATTTGGTGCGTGAAAAATAAGAGTATTTTGGTAAACAGCTGTCGAGACATTCGTGACTTATCTAAATTGGAAGCGATTATATAATAGTCAGTTGATAAAAATAATTTGTGTCCAGAATAATTAAAAGAATTAAATTAAAAATGGGCATACAGTTTTAGTGGCGCTGAAACACAATATATTAAGTGCGTGCGATAATTATCTTAATGACAGCTCTAATAAAGTTTACATAAAGATACAAGTAGCAGTATTATTCACGTGTAGTCAGATACTTCATAAATTCAAAACAGTTCAAGAAGAATAAATCTGATTTCCTAAACCATATATATAATCTATATAATATAGCGATGTTTAGGTAACATAAATACCACAAATATTTTTAGAAAGAGCTTAAATAAAAGTCGCTTTTTCACATATTTCAATTTCCGAAAATTGCACGTTAAACCACACTGAGAAAAAAAAAAAGATTGTCATAATAATGAAATATTTAATGAAGACAAAATTATAATAAAACAATATTTGCTCGAATTAATGAATCATTAAGATCATTTCTACAACACCTTAATTACAATATCACAAAAAATCAACCACCGTCAACGAGAACTTCGCTCACTTATAAGAACCAAAAACCCAACTTCGATTTAAGAAACCCTATAACCGATCTCTTGCCTCCTCCTCAGGGCCAGCTGAGCCAGCAGAATGGGGTGCGGGAGAGCAGCGGCGGCCCTATGGGCGCGCCCCCCAGCACGACGGGCGGTCAGACGGCGGCGACGGCGCCGGGCGCGAAGTCCGGGGCGCCGGCCTCCGCGACGGACGCGGCGGCCGCGGCTGCAGCCAAGGCCGCAGCGGCCAAGAGACCAGCGCGTAGGGGCGGAAAGCCCCAGCCCGACAGGCCCGCCCGGGCCCTGCTCTGTCTCACCCTCAAGAATCCAATACGCAAGCTCTGCATCGACATCGTCGAGTGGAAGTATCCTTTCGTCTATGTGTAGCTGTATATGAAATTTTATGAAAATTATTTTTTGGGTGATTTATTTTTGAGGTATATCGTATGTGTGTGTAGTCTTGAATAGTAGTTGATTACACGTTTTATACGATAAATGATACTCATTGGTGTGGTTTTTAAAAGAATTTTAGAAAGCCATTTATCTTTTCGATGAAGAAGGTGCTTTCTTTTAAAAAATGCAGTATTTTAATTCAACTTTTCATCTTCTATATACTTTGTACCTCTACGTGTTTTTTTTTTATTGGAATACGGGTAAAAAAGATTATATCCTCAGAATCAACGCTATTGACTTTCCTTAACAACACCTGCAATTAAGGCCTTTCGAATGGCTTATTCTACTGACGATCTTTGCGAATTGCGTCGCACTCGCCGTTTACACGCCTTATCCCTACGCAGACTCCAATCAGACCAATTTGTATCTGGTAAGTTTCTCTTGGTAACCATTTCATATAACGTTTTATCTATAATTCCGTCTATTTGATACTGATAATGAATTGCGTTTGTCATTCCGCACCAAGTACAGTCCGGCCCCATCGAAATTATAATGATTACATACGCGCGACTGCGAGGCAACGATAAATTTTAATGACGATCTCGATTGCACTCCATCGTGCGAATTTCGATAACAATTTTGACTAAGTGTGTCACGTACATCGATAAATCCACGCGCAAATAAATTAGCATTAATTGAAAATAGAAAATCAATAACTTATTGTTTACACATACATTATAACCCCAAGTAAAAACCTTTTGTATAGATTATATATACATTTTATATAATCTATTACATATAGGAATGGAGTGACTTAAATTAGGTATGATCTTAACAAAAACTTTGTATCTGTTGCTGCTGCTGCAAGTACTCGAGGTCCAACACCAGCTTTGTGGCACAATCTAAAGATCTTTTTTGACTGGTGAGTTGGATGCTTCTGAGATGTTACATGTTTCTATAGAAATTTCTTTAAATTTGAGATTTATCAAAGATAAATCTAATTCTCCGTCATCTACAAGCTGTTGTTTTGTAACATGACTATTTTACATATCATTGAGAAAGTTTAATGTGGATATTTTAGTGGATTCCGTTATTAGTTCTTGTTGAATGATTCTGACGTTTCTCAAAATCATCTTATTTTTCACAATATCTTGTGTAAAAGTTTCGAATTGTATCTCTGTAAATTTTGTTAGCATTTTCATCAGCTCCCTCCTTACTTTTGGTTGGGAAAGTGCTGTCTGACTCTTTACTAGTACTTGTACTAGCAATATGTTTATATTTGCTTCTAGTTGTCGCGGCATGTTGAGAAGTTTTTGCAATCTTCAGAGGGATGCGTGACCCTTCACTTTGAGCATCGGATTCTTTTTTCTTCCCACGTGTTCTACTTTCTTGAAAAGTTTTTGCCATCTTCGGAGGGATGACTGGTTTTTTAACATTTGTAAAACCGTCATTTTGTCTTTTTTTTTGCTTCTTATAGGTTGATTTTTCTCGACAGAATTTTTCAACATGATGATTTTCACAGAGCTTCCGATGTAGATGATATAGTATATTGAGCCAATTCAGGCAAAAAGAAAATCTGTTACAATGGTAAAGCTATATCTAATGATATACAATTAGCGTTCTTATAGTGACTGCAGCTAGAGAAAAGTCTCCTTGACTACAAAATGCCACAATTTTCACCGAAGCTTAGATTGTGCCACGATGTTGGGCCTCGGGTTCTTGCAGCAGAAGCAGCAACAGATATAAAGTTTTTGTTAAGATCATCCCTAATTTAAGTCACTCCATTCCTATGTGTAATAGATTATATTAAATTTACATATAATCTGTACAAAAGGTTTTTACTTGGGATAGCACCATTATCACTCGCAAATACAATGATACTCAATAGATATTATATATAACGTATAACTCGTAAGAAAACCATATACAATGGCGTTCATTCCGTTCATCGTCGCAAAATATAATTGTCTCCCTATCGCGAAGAAAATCTACATGTCGCATTATACTTGTCGACAATTGTCGTCGCGCGCTCGTTGAAAGCGAGAGATAAGTCTTCAGCACGTGAAACTGAATGGAGCCTGAAATGATTATAATTAATCTGTAGTATATAATGGCGTAATCGCGCGGAGACAGCGCGAGGTTTGCGGATATACTTTGCGCGCGAAGCCTGTCGATATATTTACGTACCTATTCGCAAACTCGGAATATGGACTAATCTCGATGCTATATGATATTTTACGTACGTCGAGTGTGTATGTGCGTGTTTGTGAGTGAAAAAAACTCGATGGTCTTTGCAATAATAGTTAGTTCACGTTGTGATGTCACGGTTTTCTACTATTGTGACGTCGTTTATAATTAAAGTACATCTATATAAATCTAAACGAGCGTGAGCTTTGCTTTTAGCCCTACATAAATGTGATGTCTAAAACGTTAAAAAAATTAACTTGTTATTTTTTTCGCATATTGTCAATTGCACGGATGGCAATTAAATACGCAAATCTCTTAATCGTTGCAATCGTTGCGATAATATCACCACTAAATTTGTGAAAAAAACAAACAGAACTATATCTCAAGTGTTCATCGATGTAAACATTCTTCAGAATAAACAAACGCACGCCGCGTATTATATTGCTTTAATCGGACAATGATGAACGAAGGTTCAATTTTCGTAACAATCTATATATAAATCGTTCGTTACGCGTTTAAACGGATTTTGAACCGTTCAGCGTACTGCACTGCACCGACAATTAATCTTTTCACCCCGATACACAGGCTAAAAACGCGGAAGAATCGTGACACGCGCGCGACATCGATTGCTTCCATCCATCCTGCCATACAACTTTAATTGCTCTAAAAGTTCGCCTCACACCGATCGCACAATGAAAAGTATCGGCGCCCATCTGACAATTCTCTCTTATTTATTAATCTTTCTGTTTTTTTTTCCAGGAAAAAATCGAATACTTCTTCCTCGTTATCTTCACGGCCGAGTGCGTGATGAAGATAATCGCGTACGGCTTCGTGGCGCATCAGGGCGCGTACCTGCGCAACGGCTGGAATCTCCTCGATTTCACCATCGTCGTCATCGGGTAATTATTCCGCTACCTTTTTACTTTCAGCTCGTCTTCGCGCTTTCCAATTCGGTCGAGAGAGAAACCAAGATTCCCGATGTTAATTAGAATTGAAAATAATTTAAATCTGTTAAAAAAAAAAAATTTCGAACCTTAACTTCTCTCGTATTATTTATATTACAGTATTGACTGAATTAAAAAAAACACACACACATTTCTAAACACACAAAATGCATGTGTAATCATCACTTTCCCTTGTTGCTGCTCCGCAGAATGATCAGCACGGTGCTGACGACGTTCATGAAGGAGGGCTTCGACGTCAAGGCACTCAGGGCCTTCCGAGTGCTCCGACCTCTCAGGCTCGTCTCGGGCGTGCCAAGTGAGTTGGGAAACTAATGTATTACCATTACGATGCTGCTCGCGGCTGCGCGAGCTGCTCATCATACCAGGGGGGGGAGGGGGAGGGGTGAAGGCAAGCACGATTTCGAAATTCTTTTCGGAAGTGACGGTTTGATTGATTCCAATTAAGATTAGGTGATGTTATACGCGTATCTGGAAAAATGGTTTTTTAATTGTGGTTTTGTTTAGCTGAGTATTTATCTAAGGGTTTGCTTATTTTAATTTCCTTTGTTATGTCTAGTGAATATATTTTTAATGTAAAATATTGTAATAATGAATTATTTTAGCGAATGGTGTATAATGGCCAGGTGTATTATAATGTTTATTTTCAATATTTGCAAATCCTTTGTACACAAGTAACTATATCGTTATTTAATGTATATGAAATATTGATGCCTGAACGTAATAATTTTCATCCACTCGACCACTGAATTAGTCATTCACAAATATTACTTTTAACTAATAGTAGTGATAAAAAAAACCGAAATCAACGAACGTCACCTAAAAAAAGTTAGACCGCAGCCAATCTAAACCGGCCGAAAGCCCATCATCGATATTCTACATACCGTAGATTTAGAACAGAGATTTTTCGGGGCATCATCATCGTCATCGCCGTTACTAAAAGCGTCGAAAAAAGAAGTTATAACAATGTATACCGTCTCCTAGGTCTTCAGGTGGTGCTGAACTCGATTCTGAGGGCCATGGTGCCGCTGCTGCACATCGCCCTCCTCGTTATCTTCGTCATCATCATCTACGCTATCATCGGGCTCGAGCTCTTCTCCGGCAAGCTCCACTCGACTTGCTGGAACAACGTCACAGGTGAGTGGGAGAGCTTGCAGCGAAATTTTCGACCGTTTTTACCGAGAACACGCGCTCGCACATTTATATATATATATATATATATATATATATATATATATATATATCTACAAAAAACTCGTTGACAATGAGAAATATACAGAGCGGTGACTTCACACACGCGAGAGTAGTTTTCGGAACCGCGCGCGCGTTTAGTTTGTTACGCATACGAACACAAATATATAACGATATTTGCGTTTCTGTTTTTGTGGTAAAAAAATGCAGGCGAGATGTGGGACGACCCGCACCCGTGCGGCACCGGCTTCACGTGCAATACGCTGGGCTCCGACTGGATCTGCGACACGAAGCGGTACTGGGATGGGCCGAACTGGGGTATCACTAACTTCGACAACTTCGGCCTCGCCATGCTCACCGTCTTCCAGTGCGTCACCCTCGAGGGCTGGACCGACGTCCTCTACTCCGTAAGTTCACATTGCTCGCAGGGTTACATTATAATATACATATATGTTCGTTATTATCTTAGTGGAGGATATACGTTTATCATGTATAGTTATTTAGCTCCAATCATATAAAATATAAAAAAAAAACAATCGAATTTATCATAATTTTATTCATTATAGTTTGAACGTGTAAAACAAAACACGCATAGAGAACTTCGAATACCTGAAAATGGAGTGGATATAGCTGGATATCGGGAGATACGCGTTATCTCTGCTTTCGTTCCCTGTATACGAAAAAAGACCTCTGAAGTTTTTATGACATATCTCTGTCCGGTATCTCGCGTTTCTCCGCCCTTTGAACTTACAGCGACGTGACGTCACAAAGGGGATTTTGTCCGATAGCCCGATATGTATATGTGTGTAATTTCATCAAGGCTCTCTCTCTGACTCTCTTCTTTTTTTTGTTTAAAGAATCTAGGAAGTTTATAGCGACAGGTCAAGGCTAACTTTTAACGTCGATTCGGTCTCGCTTTGAAGTTTATCACTCGCAAAGTATTTTTTCCCCCCTCTGTCGACGACGCGCGCAGAAGCGAACTAGGATCGCGCGAAAGTTTTATAGCGAAAAATTATCAAACTCCAGCGCGCCGCGGCGTTGATTAATTGATGGACGCGCGATTAGCTCGTTAATCAACCTATTACTACGCGGAAATGTTTAATAATGCCGGGGACGGGCGAAGATGGTTAATCATTTAAATAAGCTTTTTATTTGATTTGGAGTAATACGCTATCTCTCTTCATTTTTTTTTACGATTTTCAGATTGAAGACGCGATGGGCAGCACGTGGCAGTGGGTGTACTTCGTCTCGTTGGTAATTCTTGGCGCGTTCTTCGTCATGAACCTAATTCTCGGTGTGTTGTCTGGGTAAGTTGGAGTAATTTTCTTTTTCTCTCGTTTTTATTGCGCAAGCTTGCCCTAGAAATAATCAAAATCCATAGCAATTTAATTATCTTATATTTAACACTCTATAAAGCATAAATATAGCTAAATGAAATATCAGACCTCCTGTATATGAATTTTATGAAAGCACTGGAGTCGTTCTTACGCCGGATAAATAGAAAACAGTAAATTCGAAAAATATCACTTACTTATTTCCGCGCTTCACTCGAGTCAAATGATGTAACTCTCCCCGCCATTAACAAAAGTCACTTCACTCATAAATCCAAACCCACCCCCTCGCTTTTACACCGGCGAGAGCTGAAAAATCCAGGCCGTAAATCACTTACCATCTCGCGCAGAGAGTTCTCGAAGGAGAGGGAGAAGGCGAAGGCGCGGGGCGACTTTCACAAGCTGCGCGAGAAGCAGCAGATCGAGGACGACCTGCGGGGTTACCTAGACTGGATCACCCAAGCCGAGGACATCGAGCCCGAGGCAGATGAGCCCCAGATGCAGGACGGCAAGGGTGAGTCTGTCTGTCTTAAATATACATGCCCTCCGGCCTATTTTTTTGTTTCTTATCTCTCGCTCTGGGAAAGGAAAAAGTGGCTGTTTGACTTCCCCCTGATGGCGGAGTGTCAAGCTTCCTCTCCAGGGAGAGATGGAAGAGGAGAGTGTGAAATGTCGTTGGGATTTTATAGAGTGGATAGGCGTGTGCTGGAAAGAAAGAAGTACAAGAATTTCGTTTTCGATGTTAATTGTCGTTCGTTGTTCTGAAGTTATTCAAAATTTCGTTAAAATTGGGTAAAGTCTGCTTTAAAGAGCGTTAAGGATATTTTTTTTTTTTACATTTTTTCACATTTTACGAATATTTAATATAGTCCCGCGTTAGATCGTATTAGAAATAGTATACATTCATATTGTACCTATGGAGAAATGTATAATTATGTGCGAGCGTGTAACTATATCAAGAGCGCGCAAGCACATATACGTATGCGTCCCCTCTCTAGTGTATGTGGGAGTATATTATGTAAGATGATGTGAGCCGAAGCAGCAGTGAGCGACGCGCTGCTCTCTCTCTCTCTCTCTACCGCTGTACGCCGAACATCACGCGGTGGGATATTGATATTGGGTATCAATAAAGCAGTCATTCTATGTTAATTGTCTCTCCTCTTTTATCACTCCAAGCAATATTGATCCTCGTTTTCTAACAGATGGAATAGAAAATTCTGAAGAACGAATATATACAATATTAAAACATTTTTTAGAATTGTACATGTTTTCTTTTCATGCAATCTCATGTACTGTTCCTTCGTACCTATTGTCGTGATTATGCCACAATAAAAAAAATTTCTTTGCTTTATAAAAACTTATATGAAAATAATATTACAAGGCGAGGCATCATATTTTTAACTTTTTCTTAACAAAGCGCGTAACAGAGGCAGGCGCAATAAAATCGATCTTTCTTTTGCAGCGAAGCCATCGAACGAGATGGAGAGCACAGATAGATTAGAGGATGGCGAAACCGTTCAGCAGGAGTCGGTGTGGAAGAGGAAAAAGCGCGATTTCGATAGGTGAGTATATGCGCGTTCAATTCACTTATCCTCTCGCAATAAAACGAAAAAAGAAGAAAAAAATCGCGATGCTTAATTCTGATTCCAGGGCGAATCGACGGATGCGACGGGCCTGCAGGAAGGCCGTCAAGTCCCAGGTTTTTTACTGGCTGATTATAGTTTTAGTATTTTTAAATACAGGAGTTTTAGCTACCGAACACTATAAGCAGCCCGAATGGCTGGATCAATTTCAAGGTTTGTTCGTCAATCCTGTATTCTCTCTACTTCATAAAAATCCATGAAATATCATTCGCGAATTCTGTTGCAGAAGTGACGAATATGTTTTTCATCGTACTATTCTCAATGGAGATGATGTTAAAAATGTACAGTTTGGGCTTTCAGGTACGCATACTTAACACCCAAACCTACCCTTCCAATCTACGGGTTATAAAACCTGTATGTGTTTTGACTCTTTTCTAGGGATACTTTGTCTCGCTGTTTAATCGTTTCGACTGCTTTGTCGTCATTGGCTCGATCAGCGAAATGATCCTGACGAACACGAACATAATGCCGCCGCTGGGCGTATCCGTGCTGCGGTGCGTTCGGCTCCTTCGAGTTTTCAAAGTCACGAAGTACGTACAAATCTTTAATTTCTATTCTTTATTTGTTACTTGATTGGTTGTAGCAATGTCGGTTAAGTAAGCTTTAAGATATCAATTTTTATTACTTTTGATTGTCAAAAGTATCGAGATATTCATTAATATGCCTAACTTTTTAATTAATTTTCACATAAAAAACCAGCTTTATTTTCTAACGATACACTTATTCAATCGAAAAAGAAAAATCAGCCGACACTGCCACACCAACTCAGCTTCCCAACACCTATAGAAAATGCGTTTTTGTCACTCGACCCCCTTATAGCACACGTCGAACCTCCGTTCCCCTTTGACACGTCCTTTCCCTATACACCCACGACCGAAAACAATCTAAGCGCGTCGCTTCTCGCAGATACTGGCGATCGCTATCAAACCTCGTGGCCTCGCTGCTCAACTCGATACAGTCTATCGCCTCGCTGCTGCTCCTTCTCTTCCTCTTCATCGTCATCTTCGCCCTGCTCGGCATGCAGGTACGTACACACATTACTATTATCATTATACCATGCGATCGAGATATACAACGTTAATTTCCGGCCGCGCGTTTTCACTCAGGTGTTCGGAGGCCGCTTCAATTTCAGCGCGGAGGAGGACAAGCCGCGGTACAACTTCGATAGCTTCTGGCAGAGCCTGCTCACCGTCTTCCAGGTGAGTTCTATCTCTCTCTCTCTCTTTTGTTTCGCGCAGCGGGATGGGAAATGAGGTGGTTATATTGTTGTTTCAGATCTTGACGGGTGAGGACTGGAACGTGGTGATGTACACGGGCATACGCGCGTACGGTGGCGTCGCCAGCACCGGCGTCCTCGCCTGCATATACTACATCATTCTGTTCATCTGCGGTAACTGTATCCTTTTTTTCCGTCACTAATATTCTATCATTTATGATGCAACACCGAGAGAAAAACGTAGCGTAGAAATAACTGTTTGACACAGTAAATAGAAATCTTGTTAAATTTACAGTGTTTTTGGGAAAGTACACTATATAATATTTAAAAAATAACTGTAAGATTTTGCTTATCAATGCGACCTGTCTTATAACAAGTTTCTAATACTTAAAGTAACGAGATTGTCTAGTAATTTTTACAACAAAATTATGGTATTCATATTCTAATTTATAAATATATAGTTAAAAATACTTCATCATTTACCATTTTTCATTGTCACGTTATAGTTATATTTTGACTTACAATTGTCACTATATTTTATGTTTGTGCCATTATTGCACTATACAGTCTGGTACTTTTACGTTGTAGTGGACCGAAATAAAAAGATATTTAATTTTACTTCAAGTTTATAATAATTAATATTACTTTTGCGTGTAAATTTATTGTTTTATAGTACCAAATAACTTTATAACAAAAATTTAGATAACATTTCCATTGCTTGATAAATTTAATTAATTGTAAAAAATTATTTCGTTGCACTCTAACGGTGCAAACTTCGGACCCATTTTTATAGTAACGGTTACAAGAATTTACTCTGGGTGGAAAAAAAGAAAGAAAAAAAGAAAGGTAGGTGAATTATTATACGCTGTTGATTTCCTTGACTCGCGAGCCGAACCGCACAGACATCCTGCTGAACGTCTTCTTGGCTATCGCCGTCGACAATCTGGCGGACGCCGAGTCACTGACTGCCATCGAGAAGGAAGCTGAGGAGGAGGTGAGGCAATTTTTTGTTTTTTCTTTCACTTCTGAACGAATGATGACGCGGTTATGGAAACTTGCGCAATTACATTCGCGCAGTTTACGCATTACGCAACTGGACCGCAGGTCTATATACTTGCGCGCGGTTGGCGACGCGCATTGTTGTGCGAAGAATAAGGCCAACTTGGCGAGAATTGAACTGCAGGCTTCGCGGGTGATAACGATGCCGTTACTGCGTCGGTAGAGAAACTTAGTTACGTAATTTTAAATGTATAATACATCGCGAGAAATTTCGAGAAAGACGCGGAGAGAGAGAGAGAGAGAGAGAGAGAGAGAGAGAGAGTATATTGTATATATTGTTTGTTTCGGTCTCTTGTCACGGCGTTAATTACTTTGATAAGTCACTCTGCGTGTATGACGCGCGGCGAGGGCTTTTGATTTTCGTCCTAACGGTGAAATTAATGCTGAAACTCGATGAGATATAAAACGGTATAACGATAATGATTGAATATTTTGCGTATTTAATTTTAATTCACGCATAATTTATATATATTTAAAATCTGACGTGAATAAAATTGAAATGAATTCCGGACGCGTCGCTCGAATACGATATATTTTATACATTGTCAGCGCACTGTCATCGGCCGCTGACATACCTTTATTACAAATCAATGTCCGTTCGTTAAATTCCCATCTTTGGAATCAAGCGAACGTTCGTCGTCACATTCTTTTCCCTCGATTCCCCCGCGAGAGAACAACGAAAACTATTAATCAACGCGACGACGACAATTGCGTCCGCGGCGAAAAAGCTGCTGAAGAAAAAGCCGATACCACGTGCCGTCCCCGTTCGACTCACGTGCTCTCTCTCTCTCTCTCCTCTCTCTCGCGCTCTATTTTTATACGCGCCGTGCACTCTGAGGCCTCGGCATCGTTCCCCGCTATATGTTGCCGGTGATGCTGCTGATGCTGGTATGGGGTTTTCCATGGAATGTGTTAAGGCTCGGTAGTGTGTATAGGGTTTTTTTTCGGCTTTCGGATTGACTGCGATTGTCGTTGTTTTTGAAATGTAGGATTAAGGTTCGGTTGGAAAGGTATCTTTTCGTGGAAATAATATTTACGTGTTGTATAGAAACGACTAGTTCGATATATAGAACTATATTTAACGGACTATATTGATTACCAATTAAAAGTATATCAACTTCATTGAGCGTCTCGGTATTGGACAGATTTTAATGAGAAAATAGTATGTCAGAAGCTTTCCATAAGTGTATATATATGTATTTCGAACCCCTTTCGTGGAGTATATTCAAATGCAAAATGTTTAACAAAGCGACAGAAGAGAAAGAGTCGACGTTAGCTTTGATGAATTACGATAAACGAATTACATTCCTTTTCAATAGCTCAGAACGCGCGACCCAATACTCTCAGCGCCAGGCGTTCGTTTTTTTTTCTTTATTGACAGTACATACACACACCGCGGGGGAAACGGTTTAATTAAGCGCGTAATACTTCAGTGGGAGAATTGAAGCCCGATCGACTCGGCTGTTTCTGCTCCCTCTCGCACTTAAGTAGGTTTATGGAAGCCGAAGATGTAGGTTGAATGATAAAACTTGTTCAATTATAGCGTTTTCTCGCCTCATTCGTGTCATCCGAGGCGTTCAGGGAAATTTATAGGAAACGACCTGTTTATATACACAGCTCGCAGCGGAATTAAGAAAAAAGTGGGGGGAGTTTGCGAGCATTGTTTCTTTATTTCCAACGTGAAATAGGTCCGATAATTATTGATCGGTTACTTTATACAATTGCAAGAACGAGAGTAATAAAATATGTAGGATAAACCAAACTTACATACACTCTATAAATTTAAAAATTTTAAAAACCACATACCGAAACCTAATGAATTTTCCAGGCGGAAAAGAACAAGTCGCGCAGCGGCTCTCCAAGCCACGACGAGCTGAGCGGCGAGCAGGACGACAGCGGTGGCGACGTGACGGGCGGCGAGGAGGACGAGGAGGGTGGCACCGACCTCGAGCACGATCCCAACGAGACCATGGAAGACTACGAGGGCGAAGGGTCAGTGTTTCTTTCTTCTCCGTACCTTATACTATATAGAATGTTTAGTATAACGACGACGAATCGATATCTCTGTGCAGCTCGGAGAAAGATGAAGACGGTCACGGGAAAGTGAGGCTGGACTTGGAGTCCGACGAGGAGGACCTGGAGGGCGACGAGGAGGACGACCACACGGAGATCCAGGACATCGAGAACGAGGTGAGCGCGCGACCGAGGCGCATGTCCGAGTTCAACATGGGCACCAAGATCGTGCCTATACCGCCCGCCTCGTCGTTCTTCATATTCTCGCCGAGCAACAGGTATTGTCCTTTCACTTTCCGTGTTTCTGAGCGTTGGTTTTTCAATATACGAACTTTTGTGCTCGTGGTGATACAGGTTCCGAGTGTTCTGCCACTGGGTCTGCAACCACAGCCTCTTCGGTAATATCATCCTCGTCTGCATCATGATCTCGTCGGCTATGCTCGCCGCTGAGGACCCCATCGATCCCAACTCGCAGCGGAACAAGGTAACGATCGTTACTTTTTTACTTTTTACTTGGAAATAAAGAAAATTTATGCAGTTCATTCATCGCGCGCATAGATTTTGGCGTACTTTGACTACTTCTTCACGTCGGTCTTCACGATTGAGATCTGCCTGAAGTCGATCTCGTACGGTTTCATCCTGCACGACGGGGCTTTCTGCAGATCTTCGTTCCATATTCTCGATCTCGTCGTTGTCTGCGTGTCCATTGTGTCCACTCAGCTGAGGTACGTGAAACGTTTTTTTTTTCTTATGTTTGACGATCTACTTCAACGTTTCATTGTTACCGGTCAGTTCCGGCGCCATATCGGTGGTGAAGATTCTCCGAGTGCTGAGGGTGTTGAGGCCCCTCCGTGCCATTAACCGTGCCAAAGGACTGAAGGTATTTTTCTCATTCTCCAAATATATTCTCCACTCAATACCTTTACAAGGATAATATACATAATTCGAACAGATTCCCTGTTGTATAATACACACGAGTAAGAGCGCTAATATTATGCAAGCTAGTCTCTAGCTGCGAGTATGATTCGTTAATATTTGCTAGGCAACGTGTACGTTTAATAACGCTGGGATATATAAGTCGGGTTCTCGATGAAACGCATAGACACGAGTAAGATCACCTGTGGGTAAGTCTTTCGGGGGTGGGAGGAGAGGGGTTGTTACGTAGACAAGAACGAATATATTATGCATATATATACATAGGGGGGGATAAATAAAGAATAAATAATGACCGAACACATGAATTATTTTTGACGATGAAACAAATGTTGTATGGCGGCCAATGTGCTCTCTGTATAGCACGTAGTACAGTGCGTCATCGTAGCCGTAAAGACTATCGGGAACATAGTCCTCGTCACCAGCCTCCTGCAGTTCGTGTTCGCCGTCGTTGGCGTACAGCTCTTCAAGGTAGGACTCCCCGACCTCGTCTTGTGCCCCGTTGTTTTGAAAACCCTCATCATACGACCCTCTTGCCTATATCATGGCATATATAACCATTGAGGACACAAGCTCCTAAGTTCGCTCCACCTCTCTGTTTACGTCTTTCTTTCTTTATTTTTGTTTATTTTTTATTTTTATGGTTTCTTTTTTTGGTTGGTTTTTCTTTATTTTCTGGATAGAAATATCTTTAGGGTATACTTCAAGATTAACATAATGTACAAAGTGGACATTGAAGAGCTATTGACTTTTTATTTAGGATGGTAGGTGTTTATATTAAGAGTTGTATGGATACAATAACAAAATGAACAATATTTATATACTTTTTTAATTTATTAAAGTAATTTTGAGTATCTACATTCTATATCTTCATTCTTATCTTATCTTATTTATAAGTTATTTTATATCTATTTATTACTATCGAAATTATTTTGAACACTTCAACGGTAATATTTTATTTTCTAACCAGAAAGTTTTTAATTTTATTTAAATCTTCTTTCAATATTATTTGGCTACAGAAGAATACTTTTCTTGTTTGCAGTAATCAAACAACTTTTACATTTATTTTATTAAAGTTTTAAAGTTAGCAATATAAATGATACTCACTGCAAACACTAAAAAGTAATACCAAGAATCATTTATTTTCAAAAAGCAGCGAGAAAAGGGTTCTTCAACGCCGTCTTATCTATAGTGTCACAAAACTATTGTGTCATTTTCTTCCCCTTACAAGAGCCTCTGAAGGAGAAAATTTCCACTTTAGACTGACAGAGCCGTGCTAAACCGACTGCTTTTATTTTTCACTTTTACGTTACACGCGTATTGTATTCCTTTTTTCGTTATTAACGCAGAGGTACAACTGGATTCTGTCAGTGCGATGAAAGTTTTCTCCGCTCTGTATCTCTTTCTCTCTCCTTTCTCTCTTTCTCGCTTTATTTCCCCCGGACCGCCCGAAGCGGAATCTGCTTTTTCGTTTGTGTTCTGTTGCGTTTTGCCTACGTCGTCCTCCGAGTTAGACAATGGCTTTTACAGTGTTCAAACAAGTTAACGTAAAAGTTTGCGAAATCGATTACTTGATTTCTTTTCATAATGCTTCAACTTCGTTAAGATAGTCTGAGTCATTTTATTTTAATAATTATAAAATATTTATTAACAGGTTATACATACAACACATTTGAATGTTCTATGAACAATTAAAATGAATTACTGCCCTCATCCTTTTTTATATAACCGCTCAGACTACCTTAATTAACCTTTTGTTTAACGAGACTTGAGTTTTACGTAATATATTCATTTACCTTTTAGTATTTACTGTGAATTTGTTATTTTGAGTTTTGCCATGGCATTGAAAAAAAAGCAGATAAGTAGAAGGCGAGGGCGAAAGGCGACTATCATTGTTTCTGTGACATCCAATTAGTGCACCTGTTGGGTTTACCCTGGTTTTTCTCCCTTTTTTTGTTAAAAATTTAAAAAAAAAAAAAAGAACTGGTTACTTGTCTTGAACCTCTTACCGATTGTTCTATTTTTGTTTCGTTTTCGTTTGTTTTTACTTTTATGAATATCAAACTATAACACCTCCAGTTACAATCTTACACAATTACACACTTCCTTCAACGGATACTTATTATTGATTAAACATTGATTATGATTCTCAATATTACACGTCTCTTAATTTTAAATTCCATTAAGTGTTTTTATTATTATTATGTCTCCTAGACACTTTAGTTAAATGTGTAAATATTTTATTATTCAGATGTAATGAAAAACTTTGTGAGTTTAAACATATAATCGTCGAGAAATAAATATCCAAATTTAGATTCGAAGTATATATAACGAGCAGAAACTAACTTTTGCATGCTAAACGTGCTAAAGTGGTTTTATCGTGCGAACAATTGGCATATGTTTGATTCCTTCATTTTTGTCATCAATTTTGGCTATAAATTATAACTTTTGAAATCATATACAACTCGTAGAACAAAAGTGAACCGCTTCTGTGGCTTTACGCAAATTTTTTCATACACAGGACTCTTTCACGAGGATTTTTTATGTTTCTATATGTATATTTTTTTTTCTTTTTTGTTTCAATTAATTACATCCGCTTCTGTTTTTCGTCCTTTTGTTTTACAATAATTTACCACTCACATTAATAACAAAGCGTCAGCCATATACGTACATAGATCTGAAGCGGCAAACAGAAGACAAATCTTTAGATCTAGCATCGCTTTATATTTGACATTCGTAATAAACTGAAACTCGAAAGGGACGTATAACAGTACCATGGAACAGTCGAGTCACATGTTTAGACCTTTGCATGTCTTGCAGTGGTGTGCTGACTAAAAAAAAGAACAAAGTAAACGAGTTCTAGAAACTTTAACCAACTGTTCGTCGACTAGTTTAAATGTGATTAAACGTTTAAGGAAAGGAAAGTGCGAAACGAAATTCAAAGACGATATCGCCTCGATCCGAGGGACAATCGACTTGTATCTTATCTCCCTTCGACAGCATCATATATATACCTTGTGCTCATTAATAAGCGTAGTGCAGTCACTTAATGGAGTCTATTCTAATTCAGCAAGAGCACTGAAAGCAGCCACGTACAGTTGATTTCTCTCATGTAAAAGTTGAAGTTCAGTGCTCTTCCCAGTATAATCTCATTGTAAATACATAACAGCAAAATTGTAAATTAAAAAAACAGCCTTATAACAAATAGAGAAAAAAAAAGCCATGGCAATATAGTTGGTACTCGGTGTTTCACTGTTTTAGATCGACTGAACTCTATGTGTCTTAGAAATATTTGTTCCCTAGAACTTTACTTTCTCGTTCTTAATCTATATGTGTTCATAGAAGCAGATATATTTTCCATTTATAGATAGATTATTAACAAATGGAAAGAGTTGTAAAAATTGTAATTTTATAGGTGTACGCATTATTTTTTTTTTCTTTTCTATATTACAAACGAAACTAACACACCAGATGTCTAAAAATAATATATAGTCTATCGAATAATAATAGATGAAAAGTACAAGAATACTATAAAACTACACACACACCCACACACTCACTCAAAATTTCAGCTGTATATACACTTTTGCCGCGTTTTTATTTAAATACGAGGGGGCGGAAAAAGTTTTGCCTCTCGACGCTCGACTCAGTAAATCCCAACTGGTGCATCGCTTATCAAGAGGGTGCGGAGGACGATTCAAAAGTGAGTTTCCACGAGGAAAACGAAGTCAGGAGAGAGGGAAAAAGTTGGAACTTCTCGCGCGCGGATCGAATTAGGGAAGAAGTGGAGGAGCAAAGCGTTTCGGTTATTTTCGTCGTGGGGGATATCGTATGGGCTTCTTCGATCCGAGAGTCTAGATAGGTTGGCAACGATGACGATGAATTCGATGAGGAATTTCGACGATTAACAGTTTAAGATGGAGTGAAGAATGTGATATGATATATATTATATATACCACAAGTTTTACATGATATTATATGACTACTAACAGTAAATTTTAAAATTAGAATATTAGGATGGATGTAAAATGTAAATATAATGTGTTGTAGTTTTGCTCACTCACTTTTACAACCATCCTCCTAGTGAGAATTGTCACAGTCACTTTTTTAAAATATATATTATGATAAATCTACTTTTGATGTGCTTCTACAGATAATTTTGCGTGTATTTGAAAAAAAGGCTCTGTCGATTCTCACGATCCATATAATACGTTAATTAAATGTTTCAATGATAGACCGTACACCCAAATCGAAGTATTTCATGAATCACGTCCAATGTGTATTACATCGACAAAATTGATTGAATTCGCGTACCTTTTACTTGATTGATTATTACTACTAACATGCTAAACATGTTTTGTATTTTTGCTACCACTGAAAAGATGTCGTACTATCAATTTACTCGAATGTACGCGTATTCAATAAATGTTTCCTCTCATTGCAATAGATACTTGTACGCAATACGTAGCGTAGGTCCATCACTGTCTCATTTAAACCAAAGAAACAGAATCTGCACGACCATATAATAATTAATACATATATATACTACGAAAAAAAAAAAAAATTTTGCAAACAAACAAACAAACAATACCTCTACGACGAATATTTCGCCCCTATTAATACCGTTTTTTCTCTCTGTTATCTTTTTTTTTATCATTCCTGTGTGCTCGCTCGTCTCTCCACACCTTCACAACCTGTGTATCGAAACAAAACCGAATGCGTGTGTTGTGCCTCCCACCACCGCCAATGGAAACCCACTGAACCAAAAATCTCGCATTAAAACCGACAAAAAAAAAAAAAAACACACAATAAATGAAAACGCATACGAAACGCTAGTACGTAGTCAAGTGCGTGATTGTCGCCATTAAAACGATCGGCAACATTATGTTGGTCACCTATCTCCTACAGTTCATGTTTGCCGTTATCGGCGTCCAGCTCTTCAAGGTAAACCAGCTACTTTCCACAACTAGATGAAACGATTCTCTTTCTCTCTCTTTCTCTCTCTCTCTCTTCTTTCTTTTGTTGTTTTTGTTTTCATTCATACATTTATACATTGTTCTGTCTCTAATTTATTTCTTGTTACTTCAATCATTTCTTTAATTGTAGTCTCAGTTCGCTTATTGAAAAGAATGGTAATGCATCCTTAAATTTCGTAATATTATTTTTCGTATTAATACTTGTATTGAGGCGTATAATAGTACATTTCGACACTGGTGCGGAAGTAAATAATCAACTTTCGCACTTGTTTGGAACGGTATTTTATACGATGAGCGCCGAAAAATCATACCAAAGTTGTGATTTGGAGGTTAGAGTGGTATAAAATACTTTATTCATACAATGATAATTTCGAGGTTGAGAATTTGAGATCCCTAGAAATCGTGGAAAGTGTAAATATTCAGACCAAGCATTCAACAGAAGCCTGTAAATTTAAAAAAAGTTTCAATCTTCAATTTACATTAACATTTTAAGACATGACTGTATGTTTAACAAATCATTTCTTTCAAAACTAAATTTAAAAATTTTTAAGGGTCCTAATCTCCTGTTCAATATAAACTTTTGTCACTCTCTTAATATTTTCCACGTAGTTTAATAATTATAGCATGATTTTAAACATAATTATTTTAAAAACTATATATACCTACCACAACTGTTTTTGTAAAGCATAAATTGATAAATCTTTTCAATAAGCGACAAACTGAACCGCATATATATATATCGTTATCAAAGATTAGCTGGGACTAAAGCACGTTGTCAATATTACATTACTATTATCATTATTCTCGCTGCTCTGGAAAGAAAAAGGGCACTCGATGTGTTTTCTCACGTGTCTCTTTCGCTTCTTCTATGCGCTTGTTCGGTGGATCGTTGTCGACTAAATTAATTGTATTACTGTTGCTGTACATCACTATGTGTATAATTTCATTATTACGGGTATAGATGTACTCGAGATGAAAAGTCATAATCGGTATGTCATAATATCTCGTTGAGAATCGGTACATATACTAATGCTTAATGTCGTGATTAACGTTCGAGTCTTTCATGTTTCACACATCATCGAGCACCAGACGTTTACTAATCATTTCTTCGATGATGTAAAGAGCTACGAAAACTTATGGCAAACTGAATTCTCGATTCCTTCGATCGACAACCGACTGAATTTTTTGCATGTATGCGTATAATATACAAACACATCGAACTTCCTTATAACGAAATAAAAGAGAATCATCCAACATTCCCATGAATAAATATCAGTTTCATTGGCATACAATCAGACATCGTGTTATTATTTCTCGTCATTTTATCGTCGCACCGTCACATAAACCGAAAACATTCTCATCATACCTAAAAAAGAAAACCTATATACTTTCTCTATAGCCGCATGTGAAATGTTCCTCGTCGCATGATGAAAAATATCACACGACTCGCCATTAACCGAACATAGATGTGCATGTACTACCATTTCAATACGTAGATTTATATATGCTGTTCTGGTAAATAGTTCTAGCAACGAAGTTTAATAAGGAGTGAAAAAAAACAGTCACAATTGTAGTCTTTGTACTCATAAACACTCACCGTGTTGTTAACACAGGGTTGACAATTTATAGCTTTTATGTTAGCATATAGTGAGATTCAGGTTTGCACGAGTGTCATACACACCCTAACCAATTACAGACAATTTTAGAATAGTATAAAAACACGTTTAGTCATAAATATATTGACGGTAGTACAATTGGTCAATTTCTTTTAACCAATATAAAGCGTAAAACTTCTACAATACTACTGGGAAAAATTGTTTCGATTGAAGTTGATCATTGTTAGATTGTACAAAATAAAATGCACCTGGTTATATATACATATATAGAAAATTTAAATTGAACTCTTGTCATTAACCTTGTAAATTACGTCAATAGATTCTAGAATACTTCTTATAGTTATACCCTTTACAAATTTCTTTGTCATGGCTCCTTGTTAAAAGTATACCACAACATTATCTCTATTACGATTAACATCTATACAGCTAAAGGGAGACAAGAGTAGCCAAACCCTAAGATAAGAAAACGAGCTCAATTGAAGAAAAAGCAAAAAAAAAAAACTGCACCATTGTTCGACTTTTGCATATATATATTATATATAAACTTGAAGAACGACCGAGAGTTGTCTATGCACCAGATGACCCAGAGAGAGCGACTTGTGCCTTGTTTACACGTATATTATATTACATATACCTCGTTACTTATATATTATATACATAAATATATATATTATTTTTTGAATTTCGTTCACACTTTAGCGCTCGCGCGCGCACACGCGACTTGTAATACGCGCCTTGGCTTGAGATATTTTTTTCTCCTTTTTTTATTGCTTGCCGCTCATGCTGATGCTGCTGCTGCTATATTGCTGCTGCTATTGTGCTATGTGCCTCTGTCTCTGTACCTTATGTAATTTTTTTCTATTTTCTGCGTGTGAGTGTGTGTGCGCGTGTATTGGTGTGTGATGATGGATCGTTCGAGGAACGGGGGACAGTGTGAATAATGCCACGATGTTTCTTTTTGTGCTGCGCGCAGGGCAAGTTTTTCATGTGCAACGACAGGTCGAAGATGACGGTGGAGGAGTGCCAGTAAGTCGTTCGTCTTTGATTTTACATTGGTTTGGGGAAGGGGAGGTGGAGGAGGTATTGGAATTTTTGGTGGGTTATCTGTGATGTAAATTTGGATTTGATCGTGAACGTAGCTTTGATTATAGGGAAGTGAATAAAGATTTATTGATAAATATTTAACTTTTATGATGAAAGTTTTTTTATCAAGTACGAGAATTTTTAAAAACGGGTGAAGCATCGAATTTTTGTCCAAATTTCAGTACCTCTTACCGCATTTATTTCAACTTTTATTCAACTTTCAGTACCTCTTACCGCATTTATTTCAACTTTTATTCAACTTTTTTTTTTCTTTCAACTTTTATTATCAAATAACAAAGCTCAGTATTTTATAGTACATGTTTGTTTTTCAATTTAACAATAACAGAGAAAACAAAAGTATAAGAAAAGTAAAAATAAGTTTGTAAGTGTACGTTGAAACGTAAGTTACGAACGCACATAAAACGAAAACATTTTCCAGGGGAACTTACATAAAATACGAGGACGGAAATATCAATAAACCAATGACTGAGGAAAGAAAGTGGGATAAAAACACATTTCATTTCGACGACGTCGCAAAAGCAATGTTAACTCTTTTTACTGTCTCGACTTTTGAGGGATGGCCAAAGTAAAACATAATCTTTTACCGCTAGTATAACAAGTCACATCCCGTTGCTATAATTTTAATATGTATACCTTTTTCAGCTTACTTTACGTGTCCATCGACTCAAACAAAGAAGACTACGGACCAATTTACAATTTTCGACCGATAGTAGCAGCTTATTATATTATTTACATCATCATCATAGCCTTTTTCATGGTCAACATCTTCGTAGGTTTCGTTATTGTCACGTTTCAGAACGAGGGTGAGCAGGAGTATAAAAATTGCGAGCTCGACAAGAATCAGGCAAGAAAAATCTCACTCTCTTTAGTCTTTTAAATAATCGAAATCGTTCAATCTAATAAACAAAAAAACATGTAACAAAACAGCGCAACTGCATCGAGTTCGCGCTGAAGGCGAAGCCGGTTCGTCGCTACATTCCCAAGCACCGGATCCAGTACAAGGTCTGGTGGTTCGTGACGTCGCAGCCATTCGAGTACACAATATTCACCCTCATTATGATCAACACGGTCACCCTAGCGATGAAGTTTTACCAGCAGCCGAAGGCTTACACCGACCTCCTTGACGGCCTCAACATGGTCTTCACCGCGGTGTTCGCCCTCGAGTTCATCTTCAAGCTCGCCGCCTTTCGCTTTAAGGTACACATTTCTCACGTCTTTGATTTCTCTATTCCACAACATGATTTCAACGTATGAGGTTCCTCTTCTGCTTTCAGAACTACTTTGGGGACGCCTGGAATGTTTTCGACTTCATCATAGTCCTTGGTAGCTTCATCGACATTGTCTGCTCAGAAGTGACCGTATGTACACCGCTATTCACATTTCCATTTCAAATTGCGTCGATCCAATCTTAACAACTGTATTTACCGCATTGCAGACGGGTCCGCCGGTGGGCATATCCATCAACTTTTTTCGACTGTTCCGCGTTATGAGACTGGTGAAACTGCTGAGCAGGGGCGAGGGCATCCGCACCCTACTCTGGACTTTTATCAAGTCCTTCCAAGCACTGCCTTACGTAGCCCTCCTCATCGTCATGCTCTTTTTCATCTATGCCGTCATCGGTATGCAGATGTTCGGCAAGGTCGTGATTTCCGACGACACGCCCATCCATCGCAATAATCACTTTCAGAACTTTCCCCAGGCCGTGCTCGTGCTCTTCAGATCTGCCACAGGTTTGCACGCATTTTCAATATTATATCCTTCAGTCATTAAGAGCTTAAGGACGTTCTCCGGCTCAACTTCATCAATATCGCAAAAATTGTGATCTAAAAATATTATTTATGATGGAAACCCTTCATGAGTCTCTATACACTACTCAAAAATAATAAAAAATGACGGTGTAAGAAAAAAGGTGCCAATATGATATTTGAAATAAATACCACTTACACGGTATGACTATATATAGATATACAAATAACATGGTCGTTTTTCTTTATGTCGCTATGTCTCCGAAATTAATATCGTTTGCCATATTGAAAATTATACCATATTATTCCTCTCGATTTCTAGTTTAATATCCCACGGTTGAAAAAAATCACAAAGAAAACTTTTTTTACAGTAAATTAATAGTACATTACGATACGGGTGGGGAAGGTGATTATTTACCACAGGAGACATTTTTCGCACGAGCGAAGCGAGTGCGAAAAGTCGAATGCGGTAAAAATCATCTTACGCACCAGTGTCGTGCCGTATTTTATACCACGAGAGCCGAATAATCATATTAAAGTTATGATTTTGAGGTTAGAGCGGTGTAAAATGTATTTTTCCAACGAGCTTAGATAGGGATCCCATGTTAACGCTGAAACTTTGAAATCAAATATTTTTATTTTGAATACCGCTTTAGACGTGGGGCTTTGAAGCATGTACTAAGGACTAAAAATCAAACATTTTCTGCAAGTTTCAGGAAAATCACAAGAAAATCGTTTTCTCGGGGAACGTCCTTAAAGCATATTTAAAAATCACAGATGTACTCGTATATAGAAGAGCAAGATTTGGCAAGCTTAACGACAGTCCATTTTTATGTATAGAATACCATTTTTACCCAAAACGCCACCTAGCGGCAAACTATCGAATTCTGCAGAAACCTCCTATCGTATTTACATAGCTTAATAAGATTTCAGTGAAAACCCGAAATAAACTACGACATATTTAAATTCAATTCAAAGGATCGACATATTATTAAAGAAGTCGCAATGTAATTACACAGGTGAAGCGTGGCAGGAGGTCATGATGGCGGTCTCGTACAACCCGTCGGTGGGTTGCGCGATGGTCCCCGGCTTGAACATCACGGAACAGCAACCCGAGAGCTGCGGCTCGGACCTGGCATTCCCGTACTTCATCTCGTTTTACGTTCTCTGCTCATTTTTGGTAAGCTCAATGCTCGCGTACAACCAAAAATATCATACGAGAACTTCACGTAATCGTAACACTTTTTGGGGGTTTCCGCGCAGATCATCAATCTGTTCGTAGCTGTAATTATGGACAACTTCGACTACTTGACGCGGGACTGGTCGATCCTGGGCCCCCATCACCTGGACGAGTTCATACGGCTGTGGTCTGAGTACGATCCGGACGCGAAGGGCCGGATCAAGCATCTCGACGTGGTGACCCTGCTGAGGAAGATCTCACCGCCGCTAGGTTTCGGCAAGCTGTGCCCGCATCGGGTGGCTTGCAAAGTGAGTTTCAATGTCCTTTCCAAGAATTTTTCATTCAATCTCGGCTAACTCTTATCAAACAATGATCGTTGCAGAGATTAGTGTCGATGAACATGCCGTTGAACAGCGACGGCACGGTTCTGTTCAACGCGACGCTGTTCGCGGTCGTGAGGACGTCGCTGCGAATAAAGACGGAGGGCAACATCGACGACGCAAACTCGGAACTCCGGGCGGTGATCAAGAAGATCTGGAAGCGCACGAGTCCGAAGCTTCTGGACCAGGTTGTCCCGCCACCGGGAGTTGACGATGAGGTGACGGTCGGCAAGTTTTACGCGACCTTCCTCATCCAGGATTACTTCCGGCGATTCAAGAAAAGGAAAGAGCTCGAGATGAGGGAGGGCGACAAGGACTGCCACAACGCGGTAACGTTGCAGGTAAGCGATATATGTTGTAATTTATGGTATACAGTATTTACTTTTCTTCAGCGTATGATATGTGGAATATTGAGTGATAAACTAATTTATTGCAGGCTGGTCTGAGGACGCTTCACGAGGCTGGACCCGAGCTCAAGAGAGCGATATCCGGAAATCTCGAGGAACTCATGGACGATAATCCAGAGCCAATGCATAGGGTAATATTCAGGCACATTCTTCACACGTGATGATTATTATTAAACCTAATCAATGATTATCGAATGATGTATCATTGTTTTGCCGTTGCAGAGAAACCATTCGTTATTCGGTAGCGTATGGTCGAGCATGCGAAGGGGCCACCACAGCTTCAACCGAGCGAAGTCGTTGAAGCTGAACTCCACCGGTTCGAAGGTAAAACCCCAGCGGGCCGAGCGAGTTTTGTGCAACGCTCACGTTATTTCTTATATTCTCTCACGCTCCGCTTATATTTTCTTATTCTTATTCTTCTTCTCTCCAGGATCGTCGTCACGTGCACTCGCACTCTCTTACTACTGCAAATTTCGCGGGCTATTCGTCACTTTGTGACTGCTATTTTGACATATAAGAGACCAAAGTGATGGGTAACTCGCTCCTCTGCTTCGTTGTTTATTATTTCAGCGATAAATCATATTGTGTTTCTTTTCTAATTCACGCCTTGTTTACGTATTATTTCGCTCACTCTATGTTTTTTTCTCTATTTACGTTGATTTCTCAGTTTTTACAGCAAGTGGCAAGTGCGCAATTATTTATAGTACCTTCGGCCCACGATGCTCGTGCTTAACGCTGGTAAAAAAAAAGAAAATGATGAAAAAAAATAATAATCAAGCACAATTTTTGTTTTTGACGTGCTTCGAAAGTATATGATGTTGTGTAGTCTCTTGTAATCGGGAGAGATGCGGGTGTGCGTCCCCCCTAAAACGATCCTTGTATATATTTTTCAAGGCCTCGCCGACCAATTCCATAGATTTCCTGCCATATTCTTCGTTGCAGAGGGGAGGACCCGACGCTCCGAACCAAATCAACGCGAGGGTGCACCAAGTCGTCCCGAACGTCGCAGGGTATAGATATACGCTTATGTTACTACTGTTTATATAATTCAATCATTTGAGTCATTACTAACAATGTTCACGAAATTTTTAGAAATATATTAAACATTATAAAAGGCCTTGGTAGAAATCGTCTATTTTTTCCCCACTTATCAAACTATTTTTCTAAAGACTCCGGCTAGTTTCTAGCCATTATTTTTGTCCGAATTACCAAAATCGCTAGACAAATAAAAAAAATAGACAATTCTACCACAGTTTTTTGAATAATATAAGATTTTAAGGATTATACCTATATTATCATACTCTCACATCCGTTAAACATAGGAATATCCGAGGACCTCAACCCCTATCACTATCAAATCCAACCAATCCCCTATGTAAAGCATTTGCTTTTCTTTTTCTCGACTGATTCGCAGCGGTTTGAGCGACAATGCGATGGGCCAGCTGGGCATCGAGCCGCGTCTGATGGGCGGCGAGGAGAATATACCACTGAGGCCGCTGGCGATCTTCGGCGGGCAGCAGCAGTTCAACTATCGTCCACCCCTCAACAAGATGGTCGAGTAAGTATCTAAGCCGAGCGCAAGCGATAGGATCCGATGATAGCGTGGACGTTAGGTATTACTATAGGGGAAATTGTCCCGCGGAAGTGGAGCTTTCGATTATATGGTAAATTACTGATGAAAAAACGTCGGGTTGATGTTTTTTACAAAATCGAAAGGTTCACCTCGCGTGGAACAAAGTTTTGGTTACCATGTATACGTACTTAGAAAGATTTTTTATACATTCAGGAAATCATGGATAAATTTTCTAGGGAAAAGTTACAGCTATGTGAGCAGGTATCGATGGTTTCGCCTTCGAAATTGAATCTAAATGCGTTTGACAGCTGTACGAAGCAGACTTTAAACGACTCTTCATGTCATTTTTTTTCTATTTTTGTCTTTCTCTTGTACTCGTAATTACGTGTTTTCTCTCTATATATACATTATCTTTGTGCAATGCACATCAAAATTTGTCGACGTTATTTTTATACATATTTTGGAGTTTTTTTTTAATCGATGTCTCGTGGTGTGTAGTGCATGAGAGATTATAAGCATCGACTTTTATAAATATGATGTACAAAGGTTTTCTCGATATTTCACGTCACAGTTATTACGTTTCTGTTTCCCTTGTATATCTATGTACTTTTTTTATGTATTTTTTTTGTTCTCGACTATAGAATTACTTATAGATTTGACTACACGGATGACTTTTTTGGATCAAGTTTGTAAAGCTTATTTTTCCGTTTTTTTGCAGTATGTTGTAAAGGGCGAAAATTCATCGGCCGAAAAACGTTACGAAAACGGACCGGAAAACCGTCGGCAGTGTACACTTTTTCACTTTTTTAATTTCCCGATATAATCGTTATAATATACACGTCCGGCACGGATTGTTAAGTGTTTTAGATTTTGATATCATTTTTGCCGTAGATTCTCTTCCATTTTCCAATTGGGAATTTATCTGTTTATTTATAAATATCTTTGTTGGTTGATACCGATGTGATACCAGTGTATAATAATTTGAGTGTCAGTTGTCTTTTTTTTTTTAAATCACTATTTTGTATTTTGTATAAATTGATGTGCTCCTTTATATATACCTGTACAAATCAATAGGTCAAATTTGATATATTTTAATGTTTTATTAAAATTTTTTCATTGTATCAAAGTATTACTATTATTTCCTTACATAAGTACGTAAGAATCAACAACAATAGCCAAAAACTCTCCTCATTCAAACTGAAAATTCCTTTCATTAATATTCATAAATATTATGATGGTATATTTTTATATTACATATTTCTACATAATCACATCATTAATATGTATTTGAATAAGGAAAGTTTCATCCAAGTGAATGACGTAAAGAAATAAATCCATCATCCACCAACGCAAGTATTCTTGCATAAATTTGTAAAAATTTCATTCTATGTCAAAAGTCCGTGTACTCAGATTTACAATTTTTCACTCTCCAACAATTTTCCCTGAATTTCACCAAAGAAAAATCATTAACGAGATAAGGAAAATTGTAAATCGAAACCTGTAAAAAAAAATTACATCATTACCGAGGATGACCATTATAGAGTTACTCCTCGGTGGAAGATATCTTTGCGTCCGTCGCTTCTCTGTCTCTCACTTTTTTCCCGTCAAAAGTCTTTTTTCGGAGAGCTTCTTGTTCATTGTCGTACGTTTCAGTGGACCAGGTAGCGGTAACTATCTCCATCCGAATAGGGATTACGGTAAGACACCTGCGGCCGCCAGGAGAAGTAGCCTCACTCTTGAACGTTTTTTTTGTTCTCTCTCTCCTGCATAAATAATACGCTAACGGAGTTGTCTCGTAGCTCGCCAAGCTTGCTCAACGTTTTTGCTGTTTCATCGTTGAATTTGTTTCAAATTCAACCCTGTCGTTATAGTTTGTTTGTAAATAATTGGTATCTGGATACAATACTAAATACGAAAGATAACAATTAGATAAAAGAAAAGCTTTCGGAATCATTGAGCACAAAAACTCATTATATTTAGCTCTAATAACGTTTACATCATTAAAAACTGTGGTAGAATCGTATAGTTGTATAGAGTCAACATCTGTTTAGTGAATACAGTTATACAGTGAAACAGCAAAAATACAAATAACCAATATTTTTTTTCTTTGATCTTAACCTTTTTTTCCCTTTCTGTGTGATTATTTATTGACTTTATGACTTAAGTAAGTGAAGTTTGACACGCATGTGCATGGACTTTCATTAGATCACCGCTTTCTGTGCTCGTACAAGCTAGCTGCTCCCTTTCTTTGTATGCTTCGACAACCCGAGAACCACATTGTAAATGTATATTCATGTGTCACTGTTCACAGCCTTTTTTAAAATCTTGATATTTTTTAAAATGTATTTTTAGAATAAATAGGAGGCCAATATTGTGCGTATAAAAGACCAAAGAAGGCTTTGAATCGTTTCAGGGTTAGTTAAGATTCGTAGACTTTAGCATAAATAAATCATTCATCATAAATTATTATAATGAACCATGTGCTAATTAATATCCCTATATACATAATAATATAGATATTTAAATAAACAAATAACATTACGTTTGCACAATTTTTCAACGCTTGTAAGACTGAAAATTCATTAAATAGCTTCGGTAAAATTGTGCACTATAGTTTAGGAAATATTTTTTTACTGTCTGGTCAGTGTGAAATCATCATTCTAAAACATTATAAGCATTTTTACATCTATTATCTTTTTTCTCTATCTCTACTCTATCTATCCCTATTCTATATTTCTTAACTCTTAAATATTTTCATTTTTTCTAAATATAATTCAGTATGCGATGTTAAATTTAAAATAAAAAACAAATATAATTGATTAAAATTGTATTTTCGCCATACCCTGCCCGAAAGTACCATATTCCTATCTGGCGCAAAAACATGGATGTGGTATTTTCGGCCCGGGTATGACGAAAAATAGTATACGCAACACGGGAGTAAAATTGGCTACTCGTGTTTGCCACCCTCGCCTTCGGCTCGAGTGGCAATTTACACGAGCTATGGGCTGTCAAAGTTTTTTCCTCCCTAGGTGCATAATGTACTATTTACATAAATATGTATTTACATAAGCTAGCATAATTACAATTATTTAAGAATAACAAAAAAATAGTTGTACTATTACAGTCAAGGGTCCCAAAGGTTTAATAAAAGGATTTTAAATTTATTCCTCGAAGATCTAATAACAGTAGAAAGAATTATAATTTAACGTAACATCAAAATATACTTAGTACATACCTTAAGAAGTAACTAGTTTTATCAACCTAGTACTTATCGATTCAGAAAACCGTTCAAAATTACCTAAAGATATCTAAACATAATCATATATTAACTTTGGGGCCTCATTTAGTACATTTAATGTTTGAAAAAATATCTAAATTTCAAGGTTACTATTAGAACAATGACCACACAGTAAAAAATTTTTTCGTAAAATTACTACTCTGAGAGTAGTAAACTAGAATAACCAGAATAACCAACTCTGAAGGTAGTCATTTTACAACAAAAATGTAAATTTACGCTTTGAGTAGTAATTTTTCGAGATTTCGACAGCATCAGGCGGGTTAGATTTTAGACGGCGGTTGTACTTTTCCAATCCCGATCGTATTTCCGCTAGGTGTAAAATTCCTACGCTGAAGCTAGTAAACCAAAATAGTCAACCTTCAGAGTAATCATTTTACAACCAGCGTTATAAAATTGCTAAAATTTGTAATTTTACTTTTCTGAGAGGCGTAAATTGACCCTATTTTAGGTGGAAAATTGGTGTAATTTTACAAATTTGTTGTATATTTACAAAAACATTTTTTACTGTGCAGGCCATAAAAAAACTTCATAAAATGGACACCCGTGAACGAAAAAAAAAATATAACCCTAGCGATACCTGCAACGAAAGAAACTAGCGTCTAGATTCCCCTGATAGCACCAGCAGACTTTCTTCCCCCCTCTCATACCTAACCCCCTCCAACACCCCGAGCCGCACGACATGTGCGTAATCGGAGCAATGTGCGTGTGATTGCCGGGGGTTGCGGCGGCGCAGTCTTCAGGACGGAGTCGAGCGCCAGGTGACGGGCCCACCGTCGACGAGCTCGGCGCGTCGGTTGCGGCCCGCCGCCTCGTTGGCTGCTCCCGGTGGCGACTGCGGCGGCGGCGGCGGCGAGCCTTCAGCCAGCGGTGCCAGCACCATCGTGGTTCCTCAGCAGTCACAGCAGCAGTCGCAGCCATCACAGCAGCAACCGCAGCAGCTGGTTTCCTCGGCGCAGGTGTCGCTGCGCTCGCAGCAGTCCCAATCGACCCATCCGACCTCGGCTGACACGTCCCTGGGGGCGCCCAGTCCGAGTTTCGCCTCTTCCTCGTCGACGACCACCGGCACTGGCACCGAGCCCAGATACCATTCCTACCCGAGCCAGGGCTGCTGCGCCGACTGCGCCACCTGGAGCTCTCACGGTACGACCCAATGCGCGCACATAACCCCGACACGCCCCCACTGGCGCTCATTATTTCATTCGTTTCACTGTAAATCTTTGTCATTGGCGAGAGAAAATCGTTCCTTATATTATTCAGGTGTATTTATTTAGAACGTAAAAATGGGAAAAAGATTGTAAAATTAGTGGGGATTTCTACCTTACCGACCTTGATCTACTAGATTTTTTCGAATAGATCAATTGATTTACAATAATAGTTATTTTAAGTGTGATTGTTTTGTCATAATCGGTCGCCAAAAATTGTTTAATTAAGTTTATAAAGTAATTTTCTTATGTTTGATTGATAACTAATAGGTTAAGGGTCAAAATTTAAACAGAAAACTAGTTATTTAGTTTATAGATTTTAATAGTTTGATTATAAAAAAATTTCATCCCATGTCATCGTTCATTCATTCATGATTCATACAAACGATCAATTTATTGAATCATTATAATTCATCGTCAAAATTCTACACTCATGTCCATAAAAAATCATTGTTGTACAACTTCACATCATAAAAGTCATCAATGACTTATCCATTGGCACAATCCAATCATCGTCTTATTCACGAAAACAAAAAACATTTGCACGCAATCATGACCATTAAAATCCTGCATTAAACCATAACGCATCTCTGCCTGCAAAACGGAACCATCAACAGTAGAGGAAGAGCAAACGGAGAAGATGGAACAGGTCGAGGAGACGAGTGTCTTGGACAACGACATAATCGACATGGAGGAAGACGACGAGGATGACGACGAGGACGACGATGACGAGGAGGTTGAACTCGCTGACCTCGACGACGAGACGTCCCTCGAAAGCTCGTCGGCCTCCGGCCTGAAGAACGATGACAGCGGCGGCTGGGTGCGCGCCGCTCCCCGACACGTGTCCTCCTCTCTGCGTTCGCACTACCATCAGCGACACAAGATCGTCGAGCCAACCTCCTCCTCGCCCAGCGTCTCCTACCGTGGCAGCTCGTTCCGCATCAAGGACTGTAAGATGGAGAGCAAGAAGGATAAGGATAAGGACAAAGACAAGGAGAAGGAGAAGAAGGGCAAGAAGAGCATCTCGTCATCGCTGCGCAGCAGGTTTAGTTCGAGCAGCAGGCGCAACAGTGAGCGAGAGGTCAGGTCAATTGCCAACGGCCTCAAGCTAGCGCAGACCCAGGCGATCGCGGTGGCGGGCTTCCTTGCGGACGTCGACGCTAACCAGTGGAAGGTCTGCGACACCTGCTTCTCCCATCGGGCTTCTTACCACGGCAGAGGTGAACTTATTATGTGATACAAGAACGACGAGGGAGAGAGAGATTACTCGATGTGGAGACGTTTTTTAATATGATGCATTGTGGAATATATAAGCCTGTTGTATCTATCACGATCTAGCTCGCACGGGGATTGTTTGTGTGATTATTTCCTGATGGGGCTTGAAGAGAAATCTGCCTTATCGACGTGAAAAAGCACGCTAACCTTAAACCTTAAACATGCGTCCATGTAAGTGATGTCGGTAACGTAGGTTTTTCTTCGAAACTTCCGCGGCTCATTCAAGCAAATGGGTTACGTTGGATTGAACGAAATCAGCGAATAACCATTTGATTTATCGTTCGCAGGGCCATACTAATACTCGAAGAGTCCATGTGTACTCATCCATGTGGATTCTAGGGGTATTACTTTGGACGATTTGCATAGGTTCTTGAGGAACAACCACATGCGTGCTATATATATTTCGGGAATGGACTTGGAGATGATGGGATTCATATTGATTCAGACACTGAGAAAAATTCTAGATCAAAGAAAGAAGAGCACTATTCAGTTCCGCCAAATTTTTCTCCGAGTCGATCGATGTGTTTTCTAAATGCTATGTTGTCGTTTTCTTTATTGTTCTGATTTTATTCCACACTCTACCCACCACACGATCACACTGATTCTTTTTTCGTTTAATTCAGGCTGGTATCACGTATATATTTATAATTTAAGTGCGATGCGACTTATTCGATGTTATAGAATAGGCTCAAGGCGAATTTCGTCAACTTTATTGCACTTTAACGATTAACCTGTAATGAAGTAAGTGCAAAAATAGTTACGAATCCCAAAATTAAATGCGATAAGAGAAATGATCCCTCAGAAAAGCACCTCTCCTGGTTGTCGAACATTGCTTGAAGCATGCGTTTCTTTCATTTCGCCTTTATTCCACCCTATGCTCGAGCACTTACCCACTCACATGATACTAACATCACTTATTATTTTCGTTTCGTTGATTTACCGTTCGTATATGTAGAGCTTTTGAGTTTGGCGATGCTTTGAAGCGCACAAGTGTCTATGCTTTATTGAATGAATGTAAGAATGAATGACTGTTATTCGGAAACTTATTGTTACTAGTCTACCTAAGAAATGGAAGTGAATTAATATTGACAATTAACTTTCAAAGTGAAAAGTTATTTTCTTTATCAACTCTCACCATTTTGGTATTTTTTTTTAACATTTGAAACAATGATTCTAGAATAACGAGATACTATATTGTTTTGAGTAACATCTCATTAACAATTTCCTCTGTAATACAAACTTGAATCAATATAACAAACGAAACAAAAAATCTAGATTATGAAAATGACTTTTACAAGTACACATGTTAGAGTACGAGCGAATGAATAAAATGAGTGAGTGATTATTGCACGCGCACCGTTACGGCGCTCATGTTGCCGGAGTTTCACACTCTCTTCTTCACGCACTGGTTCACGCCCGTTTAGTGTCCTGGGGCAGAGAGAGTAACGGGAGTGTTGGCGCAGAGCGCCTGTCCCACAGCCTGCCCGGCAGCCCAGCCGACCGGAAGCCCAACTTCGAGGTCATCGGCAGCGCCGAGAGTCTCGTTGGAAGGGTGAGTTTTGCTTTTCATTGGGATGATAAACCTTAAAATTGTACACGATTGGCAGTTGGATAATATTAAGGTTGGTAATATTTAGGTATATACCTAAATATGAACCTGATATAAAAATATATTTGCAATAAATCCGTATGACGTAAATGATGTTGCTTTTGTTAACTTGTGGCCAAAGTTACGTACATATGAATATTGGATACCTGTCATACCTGAACAACACAGTTCATATCATCTTTTTGTAAACTAAATTTTTATAAATATTTTAGTATTCGATCTAATGTCTAAATATTTTGAACTAATATTCCTAAAGTACATCTTTAAGATAACTACTTGCTCCCAACCTACTTTGCAAAAAAAAACCTTAAATTTTATACTAAAAGTACCTATGATATACAGGTACTAGTGGAGCAAGGTCTGGGCAAGTATGCCGACCCGGAGTTCGTGCGCTACACGTCGCGTGAGATGCAGGAGGCCCTGGAAATGACGCGTGAGGAGATGGATCGTGCAGCGCACCAGCTTCTCCTCCAAGAGCGCCGGGGCCAGCCAATTACCTACCAGCTGCAGCAGCCGCTCCTCCATCCGCACAACATACCGCCGCAGGCTCAGCATCATCCACACCACCATCATCAGCACCACCACGGGGCAGCTGGCGGTGGCGGTGGTGCTAGCAGTAACACCCTGACCCCGCCTCTGTCTACGGACGCGCAGTCCTGGAACTCAGGTTCTACGATTACAGGCGGCGCCACCGGCGGTGGGGGTGGGGCGATCGACTACCAGCCTCTACAGGACGTGCACCACCAGTCTCAGCAGCAGCCCCACCACTACCACCAGTTACAGCCGCCCTCTTAGCGGCGGGATGACCACGACGACGACGACAACTCCGATGGACTGCTTTCCTCGTGCGTCGAGGACGATGGTCGTTAGGTTCGCGATGACAATGGTGATGACTTTTGTCGAGGTTATGAGAGACGACGCCGGGAGCGTGCGGCCGCCCCCTCGCAGAGAGACAGAGAGACGAGAGGAAGTATGGCTGTTGGGTATAGTCGTCAGGTTGGGTCGGGTTGTGCTATAATGTGTGACGAGAGGCTGTCTATTAGGGCTTGGACTTAAAACCGATTAACCAGATACCCTGGTAATGGTTATTCAGTTTGACCCGGGGTGCACGACGGATATTCAAGTTGACCGGTTTCACAATTTCGGTTAACCGGTTCACCGGTTAATCCACTAACCAATAACTCGCCAAAACCACGGTTATTCGGTTTAAAACATAACTACAATTTTGTCTCTAAAAAATTGAATAATATATATACATAAATTTAGACGATGTGATTATTTCACTAAGTTTTTTAAACTAATATTATAGTCTCGCTTTGAACCCGGATAATCGCGGTTTTGACGAGTTATCGGTTAGTCAATCAACCCGAATACCTGCCAATAAGCCTGATAAACCGCCGCATCGGTTATCCGGATAACTGGGTAATACTACTGTCTATCACTTGTGTTATGAAATTGGCTTAGTTTTTTTATTATATTTTATGTAAGGTTTTAAATTTCATGAAATTGATTACAAGATCTTCAGAAAGTTTAAATTACCATCTAAGATTTTGGACTTTACTTGAAGTTTTAATTTATTTGTATATTAATTAGTTACTATTATGTGGAACCTTAGGTTTGAAGTTTAAGATATCTTTACAAAAATTTATATTTCAATTCGATTTTTATTAGCAGCATTATTATTCTACTATTTTTAAATATAAAAGCCTCTCGACATGCAGCCTATGTAAAAAAAATCACAGGTTTTTCAAGAATAGCAATTATGTTCGCACGTTTGCTCAATTCTTGTTTCTTTTTTGTTGGGAGAAGGGAAAATCGCGTGTGATTGAACCAAATGTGTGGAAAAGTACGAGTTCTTCATTCTCGAAAATCTATTCGCTTCATACTTATTCACGGTTCGATGAGAGAATCCCAAAAAGTGTGAAAAGATATTAAGATTATTTTAATTTTTTTTTGTTTTGTAAATATTTTTAAGTGTTATTTTTAACGATCGAATGTATCTAATCTTGAACTCGATATTATGAGATTTTATTTTTTGTTTAATATTATAGTTAGATAGGTAATGTAAATTTGTGGAAATTCAAATGTTACTAAACAAATTTATTGGTTATAACTATTGTTGTTACGGATTTGAAAGATTCTGATAAAAAATTTTATGACATATATTCTTTCTTTGATATATACTTAGGTTAATTACATTATTTCGTCAGTTTAAAATGAAATTTTAATTAAAAATTTACTTATTGTAAATCTAATTTACGGTTAATTAATTTAAGTATTGTCATTTTTAAAATCTTTTCAATTTGTTTCAAATGGCATACACTCGCTTATGTCTTTGCTTGAAAGTATCGCGAGTATCTTTCAGTTAATTTTTTGAGGCGTTGGTTTTCTTTTGATTGTAAATTGTTAATTTTATTGACACTAATTGTTATTATCCCAACGATTTGTAAATTACATTTACATTTGTTTTCTGCACATTTTAGTTGTTCTCATTTTTATTTAGATAGCCTTGGGAGAGTTTCTAGTCAATGAATGCTAAAGGATTTTTAAAATCTTGTTGTCTTTCAAGAAACTGTACATATATGTAAATTATAAACTAAATGTATTTGTAATCTAAAAAGTTTTTATCGATAGGAGTTTATAGACTTTTGTGAATAAAACTTTTTATAAAACAACATCTCGTTTTAGAAATTTCGAAAAGATTTAGAATTTCCAAGTATTTATTCAAATTTTCTATTGAAAGTTTTAGGTAATTGAAACATTGTTTATAAATTAAATTGATTAATACCTAAAATGTTAAATGTTGTATGTGTGATACAATAAAAATTTAATAAATAATTGAAACTAGTAAAAATCAATCTTTGAAATGTATTTGTATATGTATACATTTATGTATATTCAGATGAGATATTTGAGAATTATATAAATATATAAGCTAATAAAAAAATGGAATACCAATGCCTCAAAATATTATTCATAGAATGCACTAGTGTAAATCCAGAGTGAAGTTGAGAACCAACGTCCATTATTGATTCGTCATCCCCCGCGAGAAAACGTCGGACCAATGCATAATTTACTCTTTCTCGTACTTCGTCGTTGAGAGAGAAAGACAAAATTTAAAACATTGAAAGTAATATTAACAAGTCTTTATAAAATGTTACATTTCTAATTCGAATATATGATCTTTAATTTTGCAGTAAGATTATTGGCGAATTTCGTGAAAAGTATAAAAATATGTAGCAATCGTATTTTATCGACAATCGAACAATACCTATATAGAGGTATTTTGCCTTGTTTTAATGTCGCGGTTCAACGAGCTGCATATGATTCTCAAGTAAATACACTTTAAACTAGCCAGAATATTACATTATCACGCTTCTCTCTCTTTCTCTCTCACTCTTGCTGTTTATAAACATAGAATGCTTTGACCAATTGATTTTCAGCCTGTAATTTGATTATAGCTGCGCTTATTATTTTGAATACTTCGAAATTGGCAACTAACGAATCTACGAATGAAAAAAAAAAATCAATCGTGAAAGCATTTATTAGCAGCCGGAGAAGGGGGTGGAGGCTCGGTCACGCTCTCGTTCGCGTGCCGCGTGTGTGTGAGTGTAAGGGAAACAAGTGCCTAAGTATCTAATAACATTTATTCGGACCAGCGAAGACTTTTATCAATCTTACATAGCCAAAGTACGATTTATTAAAGGATAATTATTGCATATTGTATAAGACGATTCATCGGTGTTTGCGTATAGAGAGAAGACGTGTCTATATACATATATATAGATCTCGAGAGACGACCGTTGTCACGATAGTTCGGTGCGGCCGCGGGGAGGAGGAACAGAGTCAGATATGTGATTCGATGATTTTACAATAATGTTTACTGTTGTTGTAATTGTATACCTTTGTACCGCACTTTGTAATTTTACAACCGCGCACAATAGTGTTTTTCGCAACTCGTCGCCTTTTTATAAAGCAAGAAAAAAAAAAAGAAAGAAACGATTATACGTAATTTTTTACCATGGTCGCTATACGGAGTTTTAGAGGTTCCATATACACGGCGGAAAATAGTAAAATTATCGTGGGTAAAAAATAGTAAATTCATACACATATCTTTACTTTTTTTATGCTTATTTTATCTGATTTGGAACTAATACTACACTTGCAAGAAAAGAAGCTAAATACATTTTTCGTATGAATCGTAGTGGCATATTGTAAAATACTTGCATAAGATTTTCAATGAAATATAGGCACAAATTTCAACAACTTTCTGCCAGTACGATGTTTGCTCCTGCAGCTTACTATTTTCTTCCGTGCCATGGCAAACAGTGACGATTTACTTTATCCACGATATAAAGTGCCCTTAAACCGCGGATGCAGAGAAACATTTTACTTGTCAGCAGTTTTTCTATCTATGTTCGGGTGAAATATCGTCAGAGTTATCTAAAATATGTCCACATTACACTCAATAATAATATACTTCGACTCTCCGTATTCTTAACACTTAAATCGTATATAATACACAGCGATAAACGACACGTTTAGCATAACTAAAGCAATTTTTTTAGATAACTCCGTTCGAATGGACGAAACGAATCGTACTTAATGTGTAGCAATTCTCGTTTGTACGATTACAATCTCGAGCGCACAATTTTTACCCTTCGTTGTATTATAATCGTCTATACCAACGCACGCCATCGCGAAGGACATGGGAAACCATAGAAGAAGAAAAAACATTTACATTGCAAAGTTCGAAAGTGGATATTCCGTTAATTTGCAACGCGCATTTTTGTACCGGAGGAAACAATAATTATTATAACGAAATCGAACACCCCGCCTCTTCGCAGCTTTGCCATTTAAATGTTCCCGACAGTTTTATATATGTACACAGTAACAGTAGCAGTTGCGCGAGTCTTTCCTCCTCCCCGTTTTGAAGAATGGAACGAATAAATATATAAAGCGGAGAGAGATGACGCATTCCTGCCGCGCAAAAGGATATATGCCACACGCGAGGGACGACGGCGACGACACGTGCAATCGGCGGGCCAAGCTTTAAAATACTAGATAAATGTAATAAAGTTAAAGAGAGATTAACGATTTAACGATATACTTCATAGAACGTGTAACGATGAAGCGAGCGCCGGTGTAAACTATGCTGTAGATGGTGATGCGGATTCGTGGATTGGTCATAGTCGTGAAGGAGTCGTTGTTACTTCGTTATTATGGATGTTGAGAAAGTGTTGCAATTGAAAATGGTTGTCTTACTGTAAGAATTATGCGGATGAACTTTCATTGAATTATCTTACGACGAATCATTAAATATCATTTATTTTCAATATTTAAAAAACTTTCTTCGCAGTAATATATGAACAAAATATTTACTTACAAGTACCGGGGGGTAGATTCATTATTCCTAATAGTCAATCATTCTTAATTGAAAATACTTCTTTGATTGGACGAAACGATATACATCTCCTCGAGGCCTGTCCAACCGCGAATCCTCGAGTCCACGAAACTTTTCATTATATAGGTGCGGACAATTGTACATTCTTCCTATAAGGTAACTTGGTCCTTTGTAAAGCTTAAGAAACAAATGAACAAAAGAAGAAAAAAACTATCTCATCGTCCACGATTATCTAATAACTGAATAAACAAGTCCCGACTACGTTGTTGCAGCATATAAAAGAGGTGTGGTGGAGTACGCCCAGTACTCTAGTTACGTGTGTAGTTAGACTATACTACTCTTCGCTCGATCGTATAGCATATAAAACCCAAATAAAAACAGAGCACACATATACATACATACATACACACTTCGTCATTTCTTTTTTGTACGACTCGTATAAATGGTCTCGCGCGACTCTTGTCCGCCCCTTTCCTCTCTTTACCCTTTAACATGTACCTATTTACCTCCAACACATCAGCGTGCGTGAACAAAAAAAAAAGCCGCGAATAAAAGGCCTTCGAACGCGAGAGGCATATTTGTACCCTGTGTGCCAAAAAAGACATTCTGCGACTGTCGAGAAATAATTCGTGTACTTAAAAATAAATGACTATATATATATATATATATATAATAGCATAAACTCTGATCATTTTGATTGTCGTATTTCTCTTTTCTTTTTACTCTGTTCGAAATTTACGCAACGAGGGATTCGCTTATTATTATTATCACTTTTTTGTATTGTACACGGGCAAAAGAGGTCGATTTGGTGATTTAATGTTTTTCGAAAATTGTACACAGTATACCGCGCGCGAGAAAAAGAAATTATAAAGCGTACGCGCAGCACCTTCTGATCTCGTTTTAGTACAATACACTCGCAAGCTCAACTCGAGAGGGCTTGACTGATCGGAATTACACGAGTGCAACGAGAAGTTTTTGAAAGCCCTTTAATCGCGGTTGTTAATGCGACTCTTGAGAAAGACTCTGCGACGCACAAGCCAATATTACAAAAAGAAAAAGAGGGAAAACCGAAATGTAAGTTTATTGAAAACGATTAATATTATTAAAATAACAATAATAACAATAATGAAGTTGATAATTGATTAGCTGTGGGCATGGACATAAGCGCGCATTACGAACTCGAGCGAGAGAGCGACCGATGCGAAAATATTTTTCATAAAAGAGTCGTTGTCGAGAACACTTTAGTCGAGTGTGCCGTCGATTATTACAAAAAAAATGAAAAAAAAAAATTGAAAGAATGAGAGAAAGAGAAAAAGAAATAAAACCGAAAGACTCAGACCACTTTTCAATTATATAGATTGTAAATATTAATATATAATATTAATAATAATTAATAGTACTATTATTAAACGATTATTCATAAAGGATAACAATACTTTGACTGGAGCAGAGAAAAAAAGAAACACATTTCCTCCCAATCGCCGCGGAGAAAGAAAGAGGCGCGCGCGCTCGCGAATCAGCGGCGTTTGCTTTCTCTTTGCGCGGGCCGAGCCGAAGAGGAAAGTGGCAGCGACTGCGATTTCTGTGTGCGTGGGCCGAATGAGGAATAAAGAAATAAAAGAGCATGAGCGAGAAAAAAAATGGGGAAAAACTAACAAAAATTGTTGTTGTTGATGTTATTGTCGAAAATGTGTCAAATTAAAATATAAAGATTTGAGGTATCTTAAAAGCAGTAGTTTTCTATCGCGGTTTTTGGTCTTTCTTTGAGTAGTTTTGTTTAGAAGTTTATGTTCTTTAAATTGTTTTTTGTTCTTGCAGTAGCATCTTAGTTTTTTGATAATCACGGGTAAAAAGAATGAATAGGCTTTGATTTAATTTGAATCATTCAATCACTGAATTTCATTTAATCATTTCGTTCGTACTTTGCTTATTTTACATTAATTACAAGATCATTCGATAAGAAATCACAAAGATCAAACGCAAAACGTTTGTAAGTTTTAAAAAACGTCCATTATTTTTTTGTTTCTTGTACAATTTTTCTTACGAGTATCTCACTTTCGCTAAAAACCGAACTTACAGTAACGTGAAAATGTCCTACATTATTAATACGTTATTAATAGTAAGTCGAGTGTTGACTTGGACTTCATGAAGACGCCGGCCTGCAGTCTTCCCCCCCCCCTTTCCCCCTAGCGTTCGTCTTGATCGGAGTCTAATGCAGCTGGAGCAAATAGCAACGAAGCGGCGACACTCATGAAAAAAGCTAGTGAATTTTCCAGTTAGATAAAAGCCAGTATTATTTTAGTGTTTGAGCTGCTTTCTTCGCTTTTACTAATTCTACCAATTCCTGAAAAAATGAAAATAGTACATTTTGTTATAATTTATTTTCACTTTATTCGCTATCCTTTAATTTGAAAGCAGACTAGTGAAAAAAATGCATACCTTGTATCTCCTCATGCAGTCTTTTTTCGATCTGTTAGGAATACACGCGGCGATTTGGTCCCATCTGTCGCCAACCGTGGCAGGGTAAGTTTTGAGAGCCTGCTCGAGCAACTTCTGCTCAGCCGGTGTCCAGGCCGTAGCTGAGGCAGCAGCAGCAGCAGTAGCAGGGGCCGCAGAAGGAGCGGCAGCAGGCGCAGCAGTAGGAGCAGCAGCCGTAGCAGTAGTAGGAGGCGTTGCTTCCTTCTTTCCTTTGGCAACGGTTCCGTTCGTCTTGGCAGCTATTAATAAAAATTTAATGAGTAAAGCCATGTACAGATAATCTCCAATAAATTAAAATGAACACTACTCACTTGTGTTTTTACCGTTGGGAATGGGATTGTCGAGGCGCTCGGTAACAGCGGGCATGCGGTCATCAACAGACTCCTTGTGCTTCTTCTCGGCTATAAAGTTGTCGAAGGCTTTCTTGTTCGCCTGCTCCTTCAGCTGAGACTTGCTGAAGTCCGTTGATTGCAGGTCCTTGGCCTTGGCCAATACTTCCTTGGCGTCGCGCTTCACAGTGTTGCTGGTATTCGTGTGCTGATTGATGAAGTTTGCCACGACCTCCCAGCGCTGATTCGTGCCCGCAGGAAAGAGGTTTACCGCCTTGATCAGCAGCTGCAGGTCGTTCTCCGTCCAGGGCGCCGTGTGAGCTTTTACCTGTGCAATTCAGTTTTTCAATGATAACAAAGTGTTCAGTATAACACAAACGTATGAAGATGTTTACAAACGTATGAATTACCTGTCTTTCTAGGGTATTTTTTGTGTCCGTGTGTCCTAGAGCAGCTCTTCTTTCGGCTTCAATTTTTTGTTCCAACTCGTCCATTACCCTCAAGAAGGCAGTCTTACCTTCAGCGCGCATACTTTTCACGGTTTCTTCCATTTGATTTAATTTGAATAATTCGCATAATTTTTCCACAGTCTCCATGTGTTTAATACTCTCTTCTGACGTTTCCGCATAGTATTTGTGTTCCTGTATCAAAATAAAAAAAAAATGTTAATCCAAAAGTACTCTCACGAGTAGCAAAATAACGGCACATAATTATCAAGGAAATTGAACAACCTTGCAGAGGTCTCGGAGATTCTTGCGTTCCCGACGCAGTGCTTTTTTTTGCTGTTCCCTTTCCTGCTTGAGGGCATCCTGTTTGGCGCGCTCCTCGGCCTCGCGCTTCTCACGCTCCAGCCGCTCTTTTTCAGCGGCCTCGCGGGCTACACGCTCTTCCTCGAGCTGACGCGCCTTGATCGCCTCCTGCTTAGCGCGCTTAACTGCCTGCTTTCGGTCCTTGGCTTCCTGCTGGAACTTGCGTATGCGCGGGTCCATGTTGTAAGCCATGTCAACGAGCGTGCGTATCCTCGTCATTTCCTCCTTCTTCTTCTTCGCGCGCACCGACTTGTTTTTCTTCTCGATCCACTTTCTCGTCTCCCGACTGAAATTGAAGTAGTGAAGGTGTAAATAAAGTTTCTGTGTATTATAATTAGTGGGGTAGTAAGGTAAAGATTGGAGAAATTGAGAGACACTCACTCTTGTCCACTTTCTTTGTCCTCCTCGTCTTGATAAGAATATTCTCTCCAGGATTCAAAGTCATACCAAAACATGTAGAAGCTTTCAACACGCTCTTTTGAAGTGTTCGGACCACCTAATTGAGGAACTGGTTGCTTGACTGACCATCGAGCATTGTCTTTGAATTGTTTACCCATTATATCATAGAATTTTTCCTTTGCCTCTTTTTCTTCTGGCAAGTTATCGTTGAAGTAGGGGTCAACACTGTCATAACTTCTCCTTTTTACAGGATTTCCTAGAGTTTCCCAGGCTCTGGTGATACATGTGAAATAATCATCATCTGCCCTAATTTCCTCTCCCAAGGCTTTTCTTTTGTCAGGATGGTGTTTGAGAATTTTGTGTTTGTCTACAATTAAAAATAATTAGTTTCACTAGAGAAGCTAATTAACAAAACATAACGCATAAGATAATTTAATAACTCACATGCTCTTTTGATAACATCATCAGTGGCTCTATGTCTAAGGTTTTTAATACCTAGGACAGCATAATGATCCTGCTCTTTCCACTCCTTAGGGTCCAAAGATCGCAAGTACAAAATATCATCTTCAAATTTGTAATTAGAAAAGTCCTCTTCTTCTTCTTTATTCCTATAAGTCTCTACTATATTTGTGTCCACTCTGCCATGGGTTCCCTCAAGTACAGACTTTAACCATGCTTCTTGTGACACATAGAGGATTAAGGCATTTGATGGTCTTTCCATTCTTTGACCAGCTATAATTTGAAAAAAATATTCACCACGTTAATTATATAAACCTTAATGGTATATCTACAACAAAATGAAGGCATCTCGAGTGACAATGCTTCGAAATAAACATACAGTATACACACATGTCAATTCAACATATACATCAATCTCTAACAAGTATGTTCAGGAGTCATGTGGTAAGAATCTGAAGCGCGCGATCTAAGATCTGTAAGCGTCAAAATCGCGCTACAAATTTGTCGAAACGAGCGCGAAACGCTAAAAATAGCAGCGCGCTGCATTTCGAAAGTGTCACCCGAGAACCTAACCTACAGAGGAGCGTGAAAAATCGTCGAATTTTCCAAACAATCGTCGAACTCGCACGCAGGCATTACACGCGCGCGCGCACGTGGTAGCCAAACCGGAGCTAGCTAGCCCTGTCAACGCGCGCGCGCGCGAAGCAGCGGCTGCCGTTCTCACCTTACCGCGTCCTCCTTCGTTTCCCCTCACGATAACCGCATCCTCCAGATCGAAAATAATTAAAGTAAAAAGATTCCTAGCGAACGAGGACTGGAGCGTGCTCCGAAACCACTTGCAAAAGGAAACTCGCGACGCCAGTGCGTAAACATAACCTCAACGCACAGTCTGCTACCACGGGCTCGGGGTTAACGGAAAAATGCGTAGGTACTTACGTTTAGTTCGTACGATGCATTGCTCGGAGTTGACTGTCTTCGCCATGGTGTGCAGACCGACCTGGACGACGATCGTCAGGAAACTGTGTAGCAGCGCGCGAAGACAGAAACGAGCTGCTGTTGCGTCCTGCGCGAGCGCACGATAGCAGCGCACTAACAATGTAGAATTACAGCTGTGCTGCTGAGTGCTGCTGTGCATCGATGCCAATGCGATACAAGCTATTCGCTCCGTGTGTCCGGTTGGAGGGGATAAGAGAATCGATCTAAGCGCTCATGGTGGCGTAAAGTGTTAGTTTTGCAGGCTATTGAGTGTATTACTATATATACAGAAAATAACCTCAAAATACATAGAAAACAAGTGTTTAAATATATATAAATTGACTTTTTGACACTTGTCTTCGTGAAATAATATTATATTTATACAACTACATATATTATACAAATGGCATTATCCGTCTATAAAAAATGTATCCTTGGCATGGTCGACGCCATGTTGCGACGCCATGTTGATTTTTTCTCGAATATCTCGAATATCTCGAATAGCTCGAATTTTTTGGCGCATGCGCAAATGCCCTATAGAGCGAATTCCCATTGCGTGCTTCTACATTTCTACATACTAGCGTTAATCAGCGCGCTATGCGCGCCACTGTTTAGTCTTTTGTTTCTCTCCTTTAGAGATTCGAGACGGATTCGATTATTCGAGATTTCGAGATCGTTCGAGGGCAAAATAGATTATCTCGAATGCTCAATTTATATAAGGGAATGTGTGTTCTGTGTGTTCTGTGTGTTCCCGACAAAGACAGATAGATCTGTTCCGTTTATGTAAGACAGAGACAGACATAGAGAGAAGTTGGCTAGAACAGACAGAACACACATATGTAGAAAGGGCCCTGTCCCCTGTGCCGCCCGGCAGTGCGTCGATACTTTACTGTAGTCTGGCGCCTGCGCACTAGAGGCCTACGCCGATTGGGCGCTCGAACGGCTCTAGCTGCATGAGTATAGCGCGCGCGTTCAAATAGCGAGCGCACGAGTAAGCGGGTGACGCGAGGACCAAACATACAACGAAGTTACGGAGACGTGCGAAACTAAGAGAGACAATTATTAAAATTATTTCTAAACCCAAGTAGGCAGGGGATATGAGGTCCAGGCATATAAGGGAGTACTGTAGACATGAAAAATAAGCAAAACGACTATTTAAATAATTTTTAAACCCAAGTAGCCGGGGGATATGAGGTCCACCCATATAAGGGAGTCATGTAGACATGAAAATATAAGCAAACCGATTATTTAATTAATTTTTAAACCCAAGTAGCCGGGGGATATGAAGTCCACGCATATAACGGAGTCGTGGAGAGATGAAAAAAAAAGCAAAACCATTATTTAAATAATTTTTAAAACCAAGTAGCCGGGAGACGCGAGGTCCACACATATTAGGGAATTTCGTAGTCGTGCAACAATAAGCAAGACAATTATTAAAACAATTTTTAAACCCAAGTAGGCGGAGGATATGAGGTCCACGCATATAAGGGAGGGATGTAGAAATGAAAAAATAAGCAAAACGATTATTTAAATACTTTTTAAACCCAAGTAGGCGGGAGCAATGAAGTCCACGCATATAAGGGAGTCATATGGACACGAAAAAATAACCAAAACAATTATTTAAATAATTTTTAAATCCAAGTAGCCGGGGGACATGAGGTCCAGACATATAACGGAGTCATGGAGAGATGAAAAAAAGCAAAACCATTATTTAAATAATTTTTAAACCCAAGTAGCCGGGGGACGCGAGGTCCACGCATATTAGGGAATTTCGTAGAGGTGCAACAATAAGCAAGACAATTATTTAAACAATTTGTAAACGTAAGTAGGCGGAGGATATGAGGTCCACGCATATAAGGGAGTCATGTAGACATGAAAATATAAGCAAAACGATTATTTAATTAATTTTTAAACCCAAATAGCAGGAGGATATGAGGTCCACGCTTATAAAGGAGTCATGGAGAGATGAAAAAAAAAACAAAACCGTTATTTAAATAATTTTTAAACCCAAGTAGCCGGGAGACGCGAGGTCCACACATATTAGGGAATTTCGTAGAGGTGCAACAATAAGCAAGAAAATTATTTAAACAATTTTTAAACGTAAGTAGGCGGAGGATATGAGGTCCACGCATATAAAGGAGGCATGTAGAAATGAAAAAAAGCCAAACGATTATTTAAATACTTTTTAAACCCAAGTAGGCGGGGGATATGAGGTCCACGCATATAACGGAGTCATGTAGACATGAAAAAATAAGCAAAATCATTATTTAAATCATTTTTAAATCGAAGTAGCCGGGGGATATGGGGTCCACATACATATAAGGGAGTCATGTAGGCATGAAAAAATAAGCCATACGATTATTTAAATAATTTTTAAACCCAAGTAGGCGGGGGATATGAAGTCCACGCATATAAGGGAGTCATGTAGATATGAAAAAATAAGCCAAACGGGGAGTTAAATAATTTTTAAACCCAAGTAGCCGGGCGATATGAGATCCGCGCATATAAGGGAGTCATGTAGACATGAAAAAATAAGCAAAACGATTATTTAAATAACTTTTAAACCCAAGTTGCCGGGGGATATGAGGTACACGCATATAAGGGAGTCATGCAGACATGAAAAAATAAGCAAAAAGATTATTTAAATAATTTTGAAACCCAAGTAACCGGGGGATATGAGGTCCACGCATATAAGGAAGTCATGCAGACATGAAAAAATAAGCAAAACGATTATTTAAATAATTTTTAAACCCAAGTAGCCGGGGGATATGGGGTCCACGCATATAAGGGATTTTTTCGTGTCTACATGAGTCCCTTATATGCGTGGACTTCATATCCCCCGCTTACTTGGGTTTAAAAAGTATTTAAATAATTGTTTTGCTTATTTTTTCATTTCTACATGACTCCCTTAGCTTGAAAATTCTACATAACTCCCTTATATGCGTGGACCTCATCTCCCCCGCCTACTTGGGTTTAAAAATTATTTAAATATTCATTTTGCAGTTCTACGTAACTCTTTAACATGTGAGGACCTCGCGTCCCCCGCCTATTTGGGTTTAGAAATAATTTTAATAATTGTCTCGCTTAGTTTCGCATATTTACGTAACTTCATTGTATGTTTAGTCCTCGCGTGACCCGCCTACTCGTGCGCTTGCTGTTTGAACGCTCGTGCTATACTCATGCCGCTACACGGAGAGAAATTTCCTGCTAAAAACTCATGGATTTAAATCATGCGAATATTGCAGAACGTTCCGCCAACGAAGAACGCAACAATTGCGGCGATTATCGCATTCTTCCATCCTTGACAAAAGCGAAAGATTTTGATGCCATCTATGTGTGAAAGTTATACTATTATTGCTTCGAGTTTATGAAAATATCGCAAGAGCGCCCCTATACTGTTGTTCCCATAAACTTGATACCAATTTGGTAAAAGTCCGTTGGGATTATAGCAACCGATCTCCTCATTCGTGCCCCCCACCCCAAGTCTCGCGTGAATTCCCGTAGAGTTGTTACCGAATCGCAACAATGCTCTTGGGAATACGGTATAACTAACGCGATGGTTTTCTAGTATCAAGCTTTAGACAAAAACGCATCGATTTCAAAGCAATTGGAGTAAAAGTATGCAGCTTATTTAGTACTGGAGAGGTCCATGCAAATAATGCTCGTTTCTGTTGCGTTAGTAATGTTGATCACCTACCAATCTCGCAACATAAAAACTGATACTTTATAAGCAACAAGATTTACACCAAAGTTGCTAGAAATTTCTCTCCGTGTAGAGCCGCTCGAGCGCCCAATCGGCGAAGGGCTCTAGTGCGCAGGCGGCAGAAGACAGTAAAGTATCGACGCCGGACGCACTGGGCCCTTTCTACATATGTGTGTTCTGTCCGTTCTAGACAACTTCTCTCTATGTCTGTCTCTGTCTTACATAAACGGAACAGATCTATCTGTCTTTGTCGGGAACACACAGAACACACATATGTAGAAAGGCCCCTGGCTGGCTGTGCGTCGTGTGCCGTGCGATTTGCGCCGTACCAAAAAGAAAATGTTGTTCGACAACTATGTAACTGTTATCTATGTTTGACATCTATGCTCTGTTCAATAAGAGAGTAGGTCCTTCCTCTTTATCCTGTGGTAATAAATATGTAGATGTCGAACAACACTTTCTTTTTGGTACGGCACAAATCGCACGGCCTACGACGCACAGCACTCAATGTGGATTCGCTCATAGGGACTTAGGTAGTCTCTACAATCGTGCAGCGCGCGTGTGTGCGCTCGCCGTGTATAAGGTATACCTATATGTAGGAGAGCGCTATATATATAGGTATACCTTATAGGAGATCACTATATATAGGTATATCTTATACACGGGAGGGCATATGCACGCGCAAGGTTATAGAGACACCCTTAGAGTTATGGTGGAATGTTATAGAGATAGCGTATGTGTTGTGAGCGGGAAAATATGATATATATTAATTGATAGAAATTGATAATCAATTGATAAAACGATGAAAAGTTTTTATTAAAAAAAAAATATTTATTCATTACTTGATCAAAAAAGTAATATTGGTAAATTTTGAATTAATTTTCTACGTTATATTTGTACATATATATTTTTTATATAGGGAATGTTTTTTTTTTTAATGGTTTTAGAGGGACTTTTATAGATAAATAGAGTTATGTTTATATTAACTTTTATTTTATTGTTTTTAGTAGAAATGTAAATTTATATATATTTTGATTCCCTTTAGAGGAAGCTTTGCAACAAAAATTGACAAATTTTGTCGGTGACAAAAATTTTCGAGAAAAAAATGTTCAAAAAGATAGTTTAAGGCGATAATGTTGAAATTTGTCAATTTTGAGAAAATTTTGTATGTGTGTGTGTGTGTGTGTGTGTGTGTGTGTGTGTGTGTATGTGTGTGTGTGTGTGTGTGTGTGTGTGTGTGTGTGTGTGTAAACACTCGATATCTCGGAAACTATTTCACCTATTTTCGTCGGACAAAGCTTATTCTCTTGGTCCCGAAAAATATTCGGTTTTAATTTTTTATCGATTTTCTTTTTTTTTTTATAACCAAAAAATCTTTAAACTATCTACGTTTTCTGTTTTTAATTTTCAAATTATCTTTAGTATGTCATGGAAAATGTTCTTATAATTCATAAATTAATTTTTCAAAAAATATTTGATTATCAACTCAAAATTTTATTTACTTATTACGCTTATTGAAGATAATATTTGGTATAAATTTCAAGAGATTATCTTCATTTGTTTTTGAGAAAAAAATTATTTAAAAAAAATGCGTTTTCACTGACACACGATGACAAGAATAAATAAATAAGAATAACGCCGATGAGCCAAAACAATGTTAAATTATTTCTCACTTACATTAGCTATCATGTGGATATTTGATTTAACAATTGGCAATAATACTTGAAGCGAGAAATTGGATGTTTGTAGTAGTTTTTAAAATTTTAATGGACGAATCAAGAATTTAGTACCTATATACTTCTGTTTCCAATACAGATTAAGTATAGTATCTGTTTGCTTTGAAATTTCCGTAACCTTTACATAAACTTCAATGTAAGTATATATATATATAAACACATTGGAATACATATTATCAGTAAATAACAAATAGGAGTTGACAGTCAACAGTCAACATTAAATTTCTTCGAATCCCCACCAAAATCGTTTGCTGCGCGTTTTCATATAACAATATGTTCGGTCATTCTTTCGTCTACTCTCTAACAGCATCGATCATCCTTCTTCCCTGCATCATGTCAAGCAACGACGATTACTTTGACAGCTTAGTAGAGGAGTAGTAAGCACATCATTATTATATACAAATTATTTGTTTGATTAAGCTATAATTTTTCAAATAATATACGAACATGTACTGAAGCTTTCAGCTTCTATTTCTAAAAATTTTTTTATTTCAATTTTGGGGAAGAAATTAATTCGAGCAACATTTTTTTTTAATAAATATATTTTTATAATCAAATAATTTATATTTTTTCATCATTAATTACACACAGTTTTTGTTATCCTTTTGAATTTTCTGGAGAATAAAGTCAGCTAAATTTCGGATCGATCTATCTACATATTTTCATGCTCAAGGATGACTTTCTATTTATCTATTTATTATCGATACTATTATTACTAATAATATTATTATTTATCTATATCCAAATATTTATGGTTCCCTATCCCATAAAATTACAGTAACCAGAAGCAGGCGCAGGAAGCTAAAAAATTTAAATTCAAATGTGTAAAGTACACAGCGGAGGAGCACTCGAAGGTAAGATACGCCGTAAAATTTCCCGCTCAGCGCACGCACGAGATCTTCTCCAGCTAAAATAAACCTTTCTATTAAGTATATATATATCATCCATTCCACAGCTAAAATACAAAAAAATGTGCGCGCGCGGCAAGGCTATTGAGATCGCGGCGGCTATGCGCGACGAGGAGCCGACGATGGAGTGGCCTGCCAGCAAGCGGCAGAAGGTAGCGTCGTCCATGGCTTGTTACCCGGGGACAGTTCATGGTCCACTTGACCGGAACCAAACCCTCGCGGTTACCGAGGTAACAGAAGCGGAGGACAGCGACGACGAATTCGCTGACCGCTGCGACAGGTTGTTCTGGGGCTGGCCCGATTGGAACGCCGTAAGTATTATACCGATTTTTATCTTTCCTCGTTGCAAACCATGTGTCTATATCGACGCTCCCTACGAAAACTAGCACCTTTTTTGGCCCCCTCACGAAGACTAGCACATTTCAGAAAACTGCAACGAAAACTAGCATAACTCACGACTTTGCCGCGAATACTGTACAATTTGCGAGGTTGCCGCAAAAACTAGCATCATTCACGAGTTTGCGCCGAATAATAGTACAATTCGTAAGATTGCGACGAAAAGTAGCACTTCGAGTCACCGTGTTAATTTATATAAGAGGCAGTGGAATGTGCTAGTCTTCGCCGCAATCAAGCGGATCGGGCTAGTCTTCAACGCAAATCAATGGGGCGTGCTAGTCTTCGCGGCCGACATTGAAATGGACTAGTCTTCGTGGCAATCTGAATCGTGCTAGCTTTTGTAGGGAGCGTCGATATGTGCTCGTGTAAATGCGATTCACGTGTGATTTTTGATTTGTAGAAGAATTATAAGGACTTCCTGCCGTCGCCCGTCCGATCGCCCGCGCTGTTAAAACAAGAAAAAAATAGTTACGAGTAGAAGGGGCGGTTGTTTTTTAATAAATAGTTTTGCACATTCTCTCTCTCTCTATACTCTCTCTTCCTGTATCTCTCTTCGGTCAAACGGAGAAATTAAACTGAATTTGAATCCTCGCGACGGAAAAAGCTAGTGAATTTTCCATTTCGGGAGTTTGAGCTGCTTGCTCCGCTTTTGCCGATTTGACCAATAACTGAATTACCGAAAGTAGTACATACATTTTGTTATTTATTTATTTATTTATTTAATTATTTAGTCGGGAAAATTGCCCTTTACACAGTATATAAATATTAAGAACATAGACGGTGGTAAAATAACGACAAGTAATATACCGATTTTTATATAAATTAGTACTACTGAATTGTGAAGGATCTTAAACCTCTCTTGAAAAATGCAATAGTGCTAAAGTCGAGTATGGAACTAGGAAGAGTATTCCACGATCTCTTTAGTTTGTTGACGGTGGAATGAAAACCTATATTGGAGGTGAACGTATCCTCATGCAACGTTCTGAAATCGTGAAGAAAATAGCTAACATTCCGCGCGCTAAATAACGATATAACAATCTCGTAATTCACATAACCATTGATGACTTTATCAGCAAGCAGTTATAATTTATTTTCAGTTTATTTTTCGCTAAAACGAAATAGTAATCAATATTCTTAAAATGCCGTTAAAGTACATTAACTTTCTCATTCGCATTTATTTGTATCTCCTCCTGCACTCTTCTTTTATATCTGCTAGGAATACGTGCTCGGCACATGTTTAGGCCGTATAGCTGTGTCGTATAAAACAGCTCTTCTTTCCGCCTTGATCTTTTGTTCCAATTTGTTCACTATTATCTTTTGGTTATTTGCTTGTCCTTTTTCATACTACTCTACTGAAAAATCTCACGCCAAAATGTCACGTGAAATTCTGGTCCGCGAGCTGCTAAAATCCCTTTAATGTTAATGATAAAAAATCAGTTTCTATAGGAATTAGGAGTCGCCTATTAGGTTACACCACCCCTCAGATAAGTTAAAAAATCTATGTTTTGAAGCGTTTTAGTCATTTTTTACATTTTTAGAAATTTTACACATGAGATCTCACCTGAGATCTCACGTGAGATTTTTTAGTAGGGTAATGCACTTTTTATATACTTTTCAATGTACTTGCACCTACTTCTTCTTTTTTCTTGTTATTTTTCCCCTCATTTATTTATATTTGTTCATTTTTTGTAGAATTGTTTGATGTACAATCATCTTTATTTTCTAAAACCTTTAATAAATTAAGATCTGTAGAAACTTCGAACTTTAAAGAAAGAAAACAAAATACTAAATTGATTTTATATTCGCCTCTGCTAGCTTAATGTTTTAGATAAAAATTTTCCTTCCATATAGGTATGTGTATATATCATAATCTTTAGTTACAGAAAGTTTAATAAGAATAATTTGTCATAATGAAATAGCAGCTGGTCAAAAATTCCGGAGAAATACTTTTAAACCGCCATTTTGGAATTCCGAGAATTTGCTTAGGTTTACAGCTTTTTCATATACTAAGTGATATTATTCAGCGTTTTTTCATTCAACCGAATGATTTTTGTTAAACCCTTGTTATTTATTCTTATTTTGCAATGAAAAAACTAATTTTTTAAAAGTTTGTTACTATTGTTGGAAATTTCATTCTGAAATCTTTTGGTGGAATAACTTTCGGTGCTATAGGATCGATAATAATAAGCGAGACAGAAATGATAAGTAGAAAAAAAGCTGTTTTTTTATCGCCTCTACTATTTGTACGACAAATTGTGTTTAAGGTAATGCGAATATATATATGTACATATTAGTAAAACAATATTCATTTATTTTATTTATTTATTTATTTAATATAGTTATATATTGTGCTCCTGTCGTACGTTCGTTTAGCAAAAGCTACAACTAAGAGCTACAGAGTACTTCATTAGAAATTTTCTTTAACAAACAATCGTTCACTTCATCATTACAAACATAATAGTCCGGGAGCCCGACGTCCAAAAGTGCAACCTTTTTTTACAGCATCATATTTTAGGATATGCATATTTGGCATGCATAGAAGCCAATCCTACGGTCGGCAAGCTGGGCGCGTGCAACCGCGCGTGCAGCGCTGCGATGCACGAACGACTTCTTTTTTTCTTCCTTATGAGGTATCAGCTCCAGGCAACGTCCTCAGGAACAGTTCTTCTAACAAATCTTTGAATTAAATAATCATAATAATCTTCTTTTAATCATTCATAGTTATATTTAATATTCTTTTCCCTGGTCTTGACCTCCAGGAATAATTCTTTTAACAGATCTTCTAAAATATATAGACCTCTAAATCTTCTTTTTTTTTTTATAACCAAAAAATCTTTAAACTATCTACGTTTTCTGTTTTTAATTTTCAAATTATCTTTAGTATGTCATGGAAAATGTTCTTATAATTCATAAATTAATTTTTCAAAAAATATTTGATTATCAACTCAAAATTTTATTTACTTATTACGCTTATTGAAGATAATATTTGGTATAAATTTCAAGAGATTATCTTCATTTGTTTTTGAGAAAAAAATTATTTAAAAAAAATGCGTTTTCACTGACACACGATGACAAGAATAAATAAATAAGAATAACGCCGATGAGCCAAAACAATGTTAAATTATTTCTCACTTACATTAGCTATCATGTGGATATTTGATTTAACAATTGGCAATAATACTTGAAGCGAGAAATTGGATGTTTGTAGTAGTTTTTAAAATTTTAATGGACGAATCAAGAATTTAGTACCTATATACTTCTGTTTCCAATACAGATTAAGTATAGTATCTGTTTGCTTTGAAATTTCCGTAACTTTTACATAAACTTCAATGTAAGTATATATATATATATATATATAAACACATTGGAATACATATTATCAGTAAATAACAAATAGGAGTTGACAGTCAACAGTCAACATTAAATTTCTTCGAATCCCCACCAAAATCGTTTGCTGCGCGTTTTCATATAACAATATGTTCGGTCATTCTTTCGTCTACTCTCTAACAGCATCGATCATCCTTCTTCCCTGCATCATGTCAAGCAACGACGATTACTTTGACAGCTTAGTAGAGGAGTAGTAAGCACATCATTATTATATACAAATTATTTGTTTGATTAAGCTATAATTTTTCAAATAATATACGAACATTATGAGGTATCAGCTCCAGGCAACGTCCTCAGGAACAGTTCTTCTAACAAATCTTTGAATTAAATAATCATAATAATCTTCTTTTAATCATTCATAGTTATATTTAATATTCTTTTCCCTGGTCTTGACCTCCAGGAATAATTCTTTTAACAGATCTTCTAAAATATATAGACCTCTAAATCTGCATTAACATCACTAATTTGTTTAGTGCATCAACTATGTATCATATTTGCAAGTACATATAAGATGACAGTGAGTCTTCTTAAAAGTGTTACATACTATACAAAAGGACTGAGAGAAAATAGACTAGGGGCAATCTCTCGAGTCAATGGTAGTTAAGCTGCCCTCTCGTACTCCGACATCACTACCACATTAAATATGCCAGAGTCAAGGTAGAACAAAACACTTCCCACCACACCTTGAACAATCAGAACAATAATTTATTAATTGAGAAAATATCAGAAAAAAGAAAATAAAACAAAAAAAAAGGAAAATCAAACATAGTTATTTTTTTTTTAAATTTTACATACTAAACTGCATTTCAAAGCCACCGGGGATGCCCCACGCAGCCCTATATCACTATCCCACTAATTAGGGTAAAAAAACAATCCTTGGAACAATATACTAATCCCAAACTTGTTGAATATATAGGAAACGTCCTGACCCCTCATGATCCCTTTGGATCTTAAGAACAAAATTAGTTAGTCCCTATATTTACTAAAGGACACACACTCCATATTAGACGCTCTAAAGTTTGAGCGGAGTTACACTCACACAAGTTGGAGTTTACAATATTTTTCTCGAAGAGGTGATCATTAGTGCGCACATGAGCACTTTTGATTCTATTAATTATCACAATTCTTTTCCTATCTAAATCATATTTATCAAACCAGCAATTAAAACTAAAATCATCATTATTATCTATGTATTTTCTACCCTTAAGATCTTTACCAAAATCATAATCCTTAACATAATTAATCATATCACTCAAAGCTTTAGCTTTAAACAAGGTACTAAGTTCATCACAATGCAGTCTATCATAGAAAAAAGATTTTTTACTCAAGGAGTCTTTAGCTAATTTATCAGCCTTGTCATTACCTTCTATGCCCACATGACTAGGAACCCAAACAAACTTAATACTTTTATTTTTATTTATCAATAACTCGTGAAGACATGTAAGAATATCTGAAATAATATAATTATTGTCCGACTTTAACCCAAGCAAATTCAGTCTAAGAAGTACACTTAAAGAATTCGTAAATATCACCACATGGTTTAAGTCTTATTCTTAATCACGTTCAGAGCATACAATATAGCAGCAGATTTAGCACTATATATACTTGCCATATCGTTAATCCTATGACTAAATTCCATCAAATTTTCAGAGTATACTTCAAACCCACATTTATTATTATCTTTGGACCCATCAGTGTAAATGTAATGACTATAATCTCTCAACTCATTAACCAAGAAACACAATTTTTCCCCAGGTTTATTGCTTAGTTTTATTTCCGTACCCATATCGAAATCAATATCTTTCTTTACGAACTGTATCAAATAAGGAGTTGAATAAGTAGCAAGTTTGCATCCACTTCTTATACATTGAAAGTTATTCCTATTTTCATCCCAACACCTAAACAAAAAAAAACTTAATATAATTAGGACAATTTTTTTTCCTATTCACATATTCACTTAATAATTTAAGTTTTGGTATAAGCATAGATTGGGTTGAAGAGATTTGCCTCGTTAAGAATCTTTTAGTGAGATATTCTCTTTTATTTTTGAGTGTACTAATTCCTGCCAAGTGCAGTAATACATTTATTGGCGTAGTCCTTATACAACCTAAACTACTACGCAATGCCGAATTCTGAAAAACATCTAGCTTTTTTTTACATTACTATTACAATCTTCTATTAGAACTTCCTCCCCCCCCCCTTCCCCAATCCAAAGCTGGGCAAATGAATTGTTTATAAATTTTAATTGCAATACTATAGGATGTGATTCATAATTCAACCTACATAAACATCTAAACATATTAAACAATCTGCTCACTTTTTCTATTAAATATTTAATATGAATTACAAAACTTAAATTCGAATCAATATAAATCTCTAAGTTTTTGATAAAACTACAATTATTTAAGATACACTTATCCATTTGGATCTTACACGTATTGTCTTTAAATTCTCGCCCATCCTTAGAAAAAAACATTAATCTAGATTTGTCAAACGATATAACCAGTCGAAGAGGCTTTATAGCCAAGAGTTTATTTCGTTAGCTGATTCTGTAAGCTCCTCAACAATAACTGCTACTTCGTTATTACTACAATAAATAAGAGAACATCATCCGCAAACGACAACCGTTTACAATTGTAATGAAGCTGGTGGATTATTTCTGATATATACAAATTGAAAAGAATAGGACTCAATATAGATCCTTGTGGTAACCCCTTGTTTGTTACTCTGAAATCAATTTCAATACCCCCAAACTGCCCATACGAATCTCTATAATTGATCAGATTATATATAAATTTAAGCAATTGGGCGGGATCCCTTTTGATTTCAAAATATCTATTAGTTCGCCAAGGCTCACTCCATCGTATGCACTCTGCAAATCTAAAGATAACAAACCGAGATATTTCTTTTTAAGTTTGGCGATAGAAATATCAGTTCTGAGGATCGACAAACAATCGTAGTAAGACCTACATCTTCTGAATCCAAAAAAATTCCTAGAGATCAATCCCTTACTCTCACAAAACCACTGAAGTCTATCATTGATAATTCTCTCTAAAATCTTTAGTAGCGTATTCGACAAAGCTATTGGTCAATAACCTTTGTTAACACCTTTGGAAATAAAGCATACATTATACTGACTCCAATCTTTAATGAATTTCCCCGAAGACAAAATTATATTGTACAATTTTGCAAGCTATTTATAACTATCGACAGGCAAATTTTTTAGTATACTATATGAAATCATATCCCTACCGGGAGCAGATCTATTTTTTGAATTTTTTATAGTAACTGAAAATGATTTCAATACTTTATTTTATGCGAACAGCTACATGAATAACTTGCTTATAACGGGTGATTTTAATGGGCGCCCATTAAAATCACCCGTTATAAGCAAGTTATTCATGTAGCTGTTCGCATAAAATAAAGTAGTGAAATCATTTTCAGTTATTCTGAAATTAGGAGCTATGTAAACACTAATAAGATTAAGTGTCTTATTATCTTTATAAATTTTACAAGCTATATACTCAATATCCTCGTGGATATTATCTATACTAAACGTCATATACTGCAAATTTTCTCTAATATATACCACCATGCCCCCACCAATATTACCATTTCCTCTATCAATTCTCATATGATTAAAGCCTTTTATACTAATGTTAGGTCTCTTAAATATTAATTCATAGTTTCAGAAAGGGCTATATAGTAATTTTTAATACATCATTTTGATACTTCACACCTTTTTTTCCACATCCACAATTATGAGACACTCTCTTTTGAAAAAAAAAAATAACTCTAACTATAATTTCTCTAATAATAAATCGCACATCAACCTATCGAGCGTCGGAGAGTGAGGTATTGTATCTAGTATGATACAAAGTAGAAACGACGGCTTTTTTGTTATAAATATTTTTGAATCTATCTCCGGTCAAACGTGGAAATCAAACTTAATTTGAATCGTCGAGACGATCCGCCGCGTGACGCTCCCATATATGCGCGCGCAGAGCGCCGATCAATATATGCGAGACGGGGGGGTGCGGCGACGGCGCGTATCGGAAAGAAGCCCTGGCGCGGAGTGTCGAACACGGACTCGCCCTACGGACGATGACGTGGTGCTGCTGCTCCTTCTCCTCCTGCTGACTCCACGAGGACCTTCTCCTCGAGCCGCTTTTTATCTCCCCTTTCGGACTACACCCTCGAGCGTACGAGCTGTGACTGTGAGTATATATAATATACATGCGTACGTGGGTGTGTTATAAGTCTGGGGCTGGATTTTTCGAGGCTTTTATTGCGCTGAATCAAAGTTTGATGATGGCAAAAGCAGAGGGTGGATGATGACTGTAGTGGGTCTTTGCCTTTTTCTTCGCATTATTTGTGGAATCGGAGGTCTCTTATAGTAACCAATGTAGTTAATATTTAGCCGTTTGATGTGAGCACATTTTCGTGTAGCTTTATATATAAGAGAGGGATGGTTCGCGAATGCATTAGTTATTTAGCAGCCTGAGATACTTGGACCAGTAGTACAATATTGCGAATTATTTTCGTAGTGTTTATTAAGTAATAATATAACATCGTCTATTCGTTTGGTTGTGTAATTTCTGTCATCGAGCTGTTATATATATGGGATGATGAGTCATATATACATTTCATAAATAATCCAAAGAACGCCTGTTTAATAACTTGTAATATTGCTGACCTCGTTTATTAAACACTCGATAGATTTATAAATTGAGAGTAATAGAAAGAAACCATCCTGTAATTATATCCAGTAAACAAGTACATAACCTAGGGTTTATTATGACTCATCGTATAATGCCAACAAGTAATTTTTATTCAAATATATCAGCGATTTATTAATAGAAAAAAACCTCTTTGTATAACCTATATAATGTATGAAATATCGATCCCAACCCTAGCGGAAATCGTTTCTGTAAAAAACTGTAAAAAACTGTAAATAACTGTAAATAACTGTAAATAACTGTAAATAATTGTAAATAACTGTAAATAACTGTAAATAACTGTTTGAATTGAGACAGTAATAACAGTTATTTACAGTTATTTACAGTTATTTACAGATATTTACAGTTATTTACAGTTACTTACAGTTTTTTACAGTTATTTACAGTTTTCTTAAAATAATTCTATAGAAATGAAGGTACCGATAGAAGTTATTAACAGTTATTAACAATTTTTTACAGATATTTACAGTTATTTACAGTTATTTACAGATATTTACAGTTATACCCAGTAAATTTTTTTCGGTATAATAACAACTTTATTTTTATCAACAAAACTGTAAATAACTGTAAATATCTGTAAATAACCGTAAATAACTGTAAATATCTGTAAAAAATTGTTAATAACTGTTAATAACTTTTATCAGTACCTTCATTTCTACAGTATTATTTTTAAAAAACTGTAAATAACTGTAAATACCTGTAAATATCTGTAAATTCATCTATAAAACAGAGACCGCGATTAAGTATCGAATTGGAGGCAGCCATGTTCAAATTGAAGGTCAGCCATATTGTTAGATTGATAAAATACTGACTCTCATTGGTGGGTAAAGGTGAAAAGATATAGGACCACGTGCGCGCATCGCGCGCACAAAAATCCGCTAGTAACTGTAAATAACTGTTATTACTGTCTCAATTCAAACAGTTATTTACAGTTATTTACAGTTATTAACAGTTTTTTACAGTTTTTTACAGTTATTTACAGTTATTAACATTTTTTATTTCCGCTAGGGAAACTTATAACTTCTGACAACTTTGTACAACTTCCAAACTATACATATATATATATAATATATGACTTATCGACTGTGAAAACTATATATTATTCACGTTCGCTGCAGGCACAATCATGTATCTTTTATTCATTTTGCAATTAAACTTCCTCCCTCAGGACCCACGCACAACGCCATCCCGCGTGTATCTATACAAAAGCCCGCGCGTTTAATCCGTCAAATGGCGTCCGTGGAGGAGAGCTGGAAGGAGGCGACGGAGGGCCTAGCCGAGGGCGTCTGCGACTCCTGGCTCGCTCGGCTCCAGGAGTCGTACACCGAGGAGCGTCGCACCTACCACAACCTCGACTCCCTCGCCGACAAGCTGCTCCATTACGCCGAGGTGCGCGAGCGGCTCAAGAATCCCAAGGCCGTCATGCTAGCTCTGTTCTTTCAGAAGTGAGTTGTTGTCGTTGCGTATATTATAATATAACGATAAAATTAATTCTGTCGTCCGTCTGTGTATAACAGCTTCGAGTACGACCCGAAGGCGCTGGACGGCGAGAACAAGAACCTGGACCACTTGAACGCGTTCGCCGAGGAGGCTGGTATACCCGGCGTAAGTGTAAAACATACTTGCAACAGCTCTTTACTCTCTATAACGTTGAATTAGTGGAAAAACCACTAATTATTAGTTAAAATTGCCCCGCTGCCGAATTAGTGAATATTCACTAATGAAATAGTGTTTGTGCGCTAATTCTTAGTGGAAATAGTGAAATCTCAATTTTAATTAATAATTAGTGGTTTTTTCACTAATTCAACTTTAGAGAGATATCGTCTTTATTTTTGCTTGTTGTTAAATGACGCTTCATGTTACGTATGTATTAGGACTCGGAGTTGTTGACGGAGACGCAGGCGCTGCTGCAAGCGGCGACGACCCACAGCACCGAGGCGCACAAGATCGACGGGCAGTACGGGGCGGAGGACGCGCACTATCTCCTCGACCTGGACATGGCGGTGCTGGGCGCCGAGCCCGAGCGCTACGCCGAGTACCGCGAGAAGATACGCGGCGAGTACTCGTTTCTCAGCGAGCCCATGTACACCGCGCTCAGGCTCAAGGTTAAGTATATAGTTACAGTGTAGTAATGTGCTTGGATTTTGAAATTCAGCGAGAATAATCTGGATTTCTTATTATTTCTTTGAGAGTTCTTATTATTTGTTTGATAATTCTTATAATTTGTTTGATAATGGAGAACAATCATAAAACGATGCAGTCTCTGCTGTTTGTTCAGCACGTTCAGTAGTACTACGAAGGAAATTAACTTTTTCTACGAGTTCTTTTATTTTATATTGGAAAAAATTTATAAACATTTAAAAATCTTGAAAAAGAATAATTTTCTTTTCTTTTTATACACTAGTTTTATAAAAAATAGTACGAGTTATATGTAGGTTCTGAAGGTGCTACATTGAAAATAGCTTAAAAAGTGATTTGCTTCGAAAAGTAATTCAAAATACAATCTTCGCAGGTGCTGCAGAACTTCCTGCAGATCCCCAACATCTTCGCCACGAAGGAGTTCCGCGAGAAGTTCGAGGAGCAGGCCCGGACGAACATCCATTCAGAGATCGAGCTGCTGTCCTAAGCCAATCACTATAGACATATTATCGTTCCCATCGGCTCTTATAGAAGTGACGGGACGCTGGATTCGAGACTATACGTGTAGCGCGGCGTAAGTACCGCCGCGGCAATTGAATTTTTAGAGGACAATGAGGAAATAAAAATTAATGATCGTCGTTGTTGCTGACTAAACAAGTATTTGCTAATAAAAAGAAGCTTCTATTAAGGTTTACGATAGAGAAACAGTGGCAGAGAGAAAGCGAGAGAGAGAGAGAGAGAGTGCGCTTGGTTCCTTATTGGAATATATCTGTGTGTGTACACGCCGTTGCAGCAACGGTGCATTTAGTTTTGTGTCCGATATGAGCCGGAGTAATCAGACTGAGAACAAAAAAGAAAACAACAAAAAATTTGTACGCGTCTTTTTGCGAAGCTCGATTTTGCAACTCTACCTATATATATGATTGTTGATCGATTTTAATATATTATATAATGTATACACGTGTAAGCCTGCGGCAATTATGTTGTGAACGGTATTTAGCTTTGATTGTTTGTGCGTGCTACTTTTTTGTTACCTAATTATTATGGATATATATATATATAAAACCTACGCGTGTAAATTTGTTGGTGGCTGTTCGCGCAGAGAGAAATAAGAGAGAAAGGTGTTGTGAATTACAGGAAAAAACGATGACAAAGTCTATTATATTATAACGATAGGTGGGAATAATCGAGTTGTGATTTTTGTATATCAAGATTTTTATTTTACATGCGAAATGTGTTTATTTTCAACGTGCGCGCGACCACGTCAAGTTATTATATATACATCGAGATATGGGATTACGGAACAATTTGTTAAGTTTGGCGAAAGAAAAAGAGAAAAAAAGACATAAATAAAACATTGTTGTTCGTCGTACGAATTTCAGTACTCGTCGTTACCAAGTAAAGAGATAAAATTACTTACGAAAAAAAAAAAAAACAAAAAAAAAACAAAGAATATGTACAATTGTGTAGGATCTTGTCGAGGATGTACAATAATTATAAAAAATAAAGAGAGTTACAGCAAAGTTGATTTCGGATTCTTCATTTTGTCTTTTTGATGAGCGATACTATCAAAATCAATTAAGTAGTACTATCTTTTTGAAACTGCAAAAATATCACCAAATAGGTTGTTATTGTGCCTGCAATCTAAACATATCCGAATTTATTTTCCATTCATTATAAATAGTACGAGATATAATTTTATTTCAGTTTATATTACTTACCGATGTCAACAACGATTCATCTAATGAAAAAAGTTCATACTCGCCGAATCGTATGTTCTTTCGTAATACATAACACGAGAAGCACTTTAACTAAAAATCCATTATAAAAACTTTTAATGAAACTATCACCAATATTCAAATGTATTTACCACTCCAATGAGGTTACACTGAAAAAAAGTCTAAAATAGCCGTAGACTCCACCGTGAATTTTGCTTTACACCTCCAAAGCAATTTTTGCTTGGCATAAAAGCAATTTAAGCCTGTGTCTCCAGTGTAATCTACTTAATTCTCAAAGTGTTACCGACCAGACGGTACTAAATCATATATTACCTGACAGCAGCAAAGTTTTTCGCGTCTACGTGTTGGAATGTATCCAATGCATGATCTACGTGTTCGGGGTGGCCGATGATGGAGTCTAGGTAGTGCGCTCCGTAGGTTTTTGTGTCTAGGTGTCGTAATGTATCCAAAGCGTGGTATCGGTGTTTGTTTGCTCAGCAAAGTGTACAGCTCGTGTAATTCCGATAACTTCTTCGCGTAGTCGATCTGCAGGTGTATACATTCCCTTCGATTCAACGCGACACCCGAGCGCGTCGAAGACTTGCAGATATTCATCAGGAAATAATTTAGCGCATCGAAGAGCTCCTTCATTGCCTAGAGTGAATGACATCGCGAACACCGCGGCCAAGATCGGTATATCCAGGTATATCGCTACGATCAGCAGGATCCAGGATGTTGTATGCGCCAGGACTATACCGGTGAGGCTCCCTCAGAATGCCGTTTTCACAACGTTTCAGCGCCGTGGTGCGTTTCACAATTCTATGGATCCGATTGGCTATCGCGACGGACGCCGACTACCGGTAGCAAAGCATCGCCACAACGAAGACAGCGGTGACAGAACCGACCCCGTTGGGCACCAGGTCGATCACGAAGTCGAACTCGAATATATGCGCTCCGACGCAGGCACGTTTTCCATGCAACCGAAGAGGCCGGTGATGACGAAGACGTTCGAAGCGACGATGTAGACTAGGAATTTTAATATTGAAGAGGGATCCCCATTTGGAGACGCTGAACAGGGCCTGCTGGGGTTTTGAAGTCTTGGTGAGTGATAAAGTAGCGATTCCATCTATTTTGAAGAAGTAGAAGACGCGTATGAGGAAGATTTTCTGCATTCTGGTCAGTTATGCGGTGAACATTGTCTGAGCACCCGAAAGTCTGCTATTTCAATTAAGCTGTTCTCTTTGCGTCAAAGCAGAATGAACAACGTTCCACCGTCTTTCGAGATGTTATTATTTTCCAAGCTGTTTCTACTCGATTTTCTTGCTTCTATACAAGTAGAACTACAAAGTTATAGCTTAGTTAAATGTTATAGTTACTGCTAAGAAAAATCCAGTTGGAAGTTGGTTCACACTTTCCAATAGTTTATTAATATAAATAAATGTATTTCTAAAATTAGCTCTTTTTACCAGTAAAAATGTATGACTGCGAAAGAGTTGATCTTTGCTGTAGATATGATATATTGAATGGTTTTTATAAACCATTAATCCTAATGAAAGTCATTTTTCGGCTACATTAAAAATGCAGATTTCAATCAATTAGCAGGTTTGTTACGTGAAGTGCTACTTCTACTACTACTATTATTTGAAAAGATCAATAAATCCCAGAAATGTCCAAAAAGGCATACATGATAGATTGCTTGTAATGAATGTTTTATAAAAGCTAATACAAAAAAGAATGTTTTTTATCCGGATTTATCCAGTAATCTTATAAACACTCGATATTGTTCATTTGAAACTGTATAAAAAATATCATCAAAATGTCGTTATTATTCATGAATCTATAAATTTATGTTTGATTATTTTTTCAATCCAATTGAGTAAGTACATACCGAAATTAATATCGATTCGTCCAAAGGAAAAGTTCAAACACAGTAAATCATATATATATCTTTTCGTGAAAAGGTAATAAGAAGGTGAACTAAATATATTTCTTTTTTGGTAATCGAAATTTCGCTGATTTTACCTATATCTTAACACGCGAATCTTTGCATATTAGTACATGGACAAAAATTTGTGTTTATTACACTTCTATTTAGATAATGATGAAGCTTGATGGACTTTCTGGCGCTGTTACCTCAACAAATGGGAATTTCTTAAACCTAAATTTCTTTCGATGTAGGTAATTATTTACTATGTTTTTTGGCCATTTGCTCTATAATCATCAAACAACTTTACCTCCTCAAAGCTGTTAGTAACCAATTGCAAACAAGGACAGCAAATAGACGAAGAGCAGCAAATTTAGGCCCAAATTTATAATCGTTGCTTAGCACTTGAACTTCGATATATACAGATAAACAGTTAATATTGTCGCCATATTGGAAGTTTGAGTCTGAGTGCGAAGTGACCAACTATTATACACTCGACTATAAATGCGAGCCATAGGATCATCTGCATGCATGTAAAAAAATAACGAACTAGATCAGATCCGTGAAGCGATTGAGTCATTCAGTTCTATGAAATACAGCTGGTTTAGGTTTCGCACAGGACTGATTCGGTTCAGTTACAAATGTGAAGCGCTGGGAATCCCAACTTTATACGAATTTCGATACTCGCCGTTATCAAGTAAATAGATAATTATTAAAAAATAAAGAAAGTTACAACAAATTTGCTTTCGCGTCCTTTATTATTGTCTCTTTCATGAGCGATATTATGTATGGTATGAGGTACTCCCAATCACTTAGCACTATCTTGTTGAAACTGCAAAAGTATCACCAAATAGGTTGTTATTGTACCTGCAATCTAAACATATTCTAATTTATTTTCCATTCGTTATGAATAATAAGAGATATAATTTGACTTCAGGTTATATTGCTTACGTACCGAGATCAACAACGATTCGTCTAACGAAAAAAGTCCATACATCCCGAATCGTATGTTCTGTCGTAAAAGATAATGCGAGAGGCACTTTAACTACGAATTCATTAGAAAATTAAATAATATAACGCACCACATATATTCAAACCTATTTAGCATTTCAATGTTTACCTTCACCGCTATATCTGAATTTTTACAAGTACCCAAGTGATCATTAACTATTTCCTCCGTCCTCTTACTCTAATTACAAAATAAATATTATGTACATACCTTCTTATCACTCAATATTATAGCATTAAAAAGCTATTAGATATACCTCATCTACGGTATCGGTGACAGCTTTGGTCAGTATCACCAGGGAGACGACGAATAGTATCAAGTAGATGCACGTAAGTACGTAAGGGACGTCGGCCGGCTTGCCGTTCCCTAGAACAATGGGTTTGACGATGTGGAAGCCGAAGAGCACCAGCAACGAGAAGGTATTGACGATGCAGGCGAGCATCGGCCCCAAGTAGAACTCCGAGATATCCCTGCACAATTTGCTCAGCAAAGAGTACAGCTCGTGCAAATACGACAACTTCGTCGCGTAATCGATTTGCAGCTGTGAACATTCTGAGCGACTCGACTCCACGCGTGAGCACGTCGACGGAGAACTGCAGATATCCATCAGGGATAGGTTCAGCGCTCCGAAGAGCTCTTTGATAGCGAGAAATATGATACTATATTGCATCATCAGGGCGTGGCTCATGAGGTTGCACATCATGAACGACATCGCGAACACGGCGAAGGCCAGGCTCTTCATGGTTGCCACTATGAACAGTAGGATGTAGAACGTCATGTTCGTCAGGAATATCCTGGCGAGGCTCCCCCAGAATGTCGATTTCATGTCGAATACTCTGCTCGTCAGCGACGCCGTGTCTATCACAATGCCATGCATCCGATTGGCTATTGCGATGGACGCCAACTGATTGTAGCAGAACGTCGTGAGCACGAATACAGCTGAAAGAGAGCCTAAGCTGTTGTGCACCATGTCAATTATCACGTCGAACTCGAACTTGCGCCCCGACTCCGGAAGGTCCATTACGTTACCGTAGACGATGATAATGGTACAGACGTTTGTAGCGACGATGTAGCCGATAAAGAGTATGTTGAAGAGGGTTCCCCATTTGGAGGGGATGAAAAGGGGCTGCTGGGGTTACGAGGTCTTGGTGGTGTTTAGGGATAGAGTAGCGATTCCGCGTATTTTGAAGCAGTAGAAGACACATTTCAGGAAGATTTTCTGTTTTCTGGTCAATTGTGCGGTAAACATTGTGCGAGCACGTATATTGACGAAAGTCTGTAATGTCAATCCAATCTTCGCTGGGGATTTGATAGACCAGTGCCGGTCTTACGTATTATGAGACCTGGGGCAAATATTTATTGCGGGGCCTACTTAAGGGGAGCATTTCCCTAATGAAATTCAGAATTGCTTGAAAAAGTACAAATATTCTCAAGAAAATACAAATGTATAGCCAAGAGAGTTGATGTATACATAAAAACGATTATTTAAATAATTTTTAAACCCAAGAAGGCGGAGGATATGAGGTCCGCGCATGTTAGGGAATTACGTAGACGTGCAACAATAAGCAAGACAATTATTTAAATAATTTTTAAACCCAAGTAGTCGGGGGATGCGAGGTCCACGCATATTAGGGAATTACGTAGACATGCAACAATAAGCAAGACAATTATTTAAACAATATTTAATCCCAAGTAGGCGGGGGATACGAGGTCCACGCATATTAGGAAATTACGTATACATGCATTAATAAGCAAGACTATTATTTAAATAATTTTTAAACCCAAGAATCCGGGGACGCGAGTTCCAAGCATATAGCGGAGTTACGTAGACGTGCGACGTAAGCAAGACGATTATTTGAATAATTTTTAAACCCAAGTAGCCGGGGGTCGCGAGATTCACGAATATGAAGGAGTCATGAAGACACAAAATAATAAGCAAAACGATTATTTAAATAATTTTTAAACCCAAGTAGGCAGGAGATATGAGATCCACGCATATTAGGGAATTACGTAGACGTGTAAAAATAAGCAAGACAATTATTTAAACAATTTTTAAACTCAAATAGCCGGGGGATATGAGGTCCATGCACGTAAGGGAGTAATGTAGACATGAAAAACTAAGCAAAACGATTATTTAAATAATGTTTAAACCCAAGTAGGCGGGGATATGAGATCCACCCATATTAGGGAATTACGTAGATGTGCAACAATAAGCAAGACTATTATTTAAACAATTTTAAACGCAAGTAGCCGGGGATGCGAGATACAAGCATATAAGGGAGTCATGTAGACATGAAAAATAAGCAAAACGCTTATTTAAATAATTTTATTCCCATCTCTACTATAATGGCCCTTTTATAGCCTGACAAGCGCCGCAAAAGTGGCGTCTGGATCCCTCTATAAAGTACTTTATTCCCGCACATGCGAGAATAATGTAACATAGTCTAATTTTTACTTTTATGGTGAATTGGGTTAAAACTAACAAAATTATATAACACATTAATACAAAATAACTTTTTAAATCTATGAAACGGCTACAGTGGATGTGGCCGCTACGAAAAAATACATCTCGCTTCGCTACGCACGCTCGGGCACCCGCGGGAATAATCTGCGACTACAGCCCCTCGTTACATAATGTATTATTTAAACCCAAGTACCCGGGGGATGCGAGTTCCACGCTTATTACGGAGTTATGTAGACTTACGACGTAAGCAAGACTTTTATTTCCAAAATTCTTAACATCTATAACTTGATTCCCTTATATGCGTGCACCCCGCGTCCCCGGCTACTTGGGTACACAAATTATTTAAATAATCGTTTTGCTTATTGTTTCATGTCTTCATGACACCATTATATTCGTGGACCTCGTGTCCCCCGGCTACTTGGGTTTAAAAATTATTCAAATAATCGTCTTGCTTACGTCTCGCGTCTACGTAACTCCGTTATATGCTTGGAACTCGCGTCTCCCGGATACTTGGGTTTAAAAATTATTCAAATAATAGTCTTGTTTATTAATGCATGTCTACGTAATTCCCTAATATGGCCCGAGCTCGTATCGCCGCGCTACTTGGGTTTACAAATTGCTTAAATAATTCTGTTGGTTATTGTTGCATGGCTACGTCATTACTTAATATGCGTGGACCTCGCGTCCCCGGCTACTTGGGTTTAAAAATTATTTAAATAATCATTTTCCTTATTTTTTCATGTCTACATGACTCCCTTACATGCGTGGACCTCATATCCCCGGATAGTTTGGTTTAAAATTGTTTAAATAATTGTCTTGCTTATTGTTGCACGTCTATGTAATTCCCTAGCATGCGCGGACCTCATATCCCCGCCTACTTGGGTTTAAAAATTATTTTCTTCATCCCCTAGCCGAAAGTACGGTCTTCCCGGCTCGATTTTGCGACTTTTGTGGCCGCTCTTTGTTGATCGTTGCGTGGCAACGTCCGCGACAGCGCACGTGTTGTAACCTAAACTATGCTAACTCTTCCAAATGTTATGACAAGAAAATCATTTGTAAAATCGGAAAATTGAAAAGATATAGGCGTATTAAATTAATTTTATGTTATTATTAATATATTGAACAATATATTTATAACTCTGATAATCAATTATGTTCTTATATTGCATACACGCTGTCAGAAAGCTTCTATACATATATAGACATGATGTTTACATTTTGAGTTTCAAGACATGGTGTAACTATATACTTATATGTGAAAGTTTTTTGACTCTCATTCTGTAATGTACCGCTTATGGGATAGAAAAAGACAAACAGAGGAACCATTGAGAGGTTGTTCTGTAGTTGAAATGAGTATCAATTAAGTATGTACATATTGTTGGTCCATCATCTCTTTTAAGCATCTTTTGCTAGTGTTTTTGATGCCCGCCCCGACCAGCAAAACCGAGGCGAAGCCTCGGTTTTGCAAAAGTCGGGTGGGCATCAAAAAAAGGAGAAGTCGAGCTTACGCTCCGCGATATGTAAAGTAGCGCTGAAGCAGGCCTTTTATACATATGGCCGAGTCGTAGTTAGCAACAAAGAACGCTATTTTACTAATTAATATCAAAACTATATAGGCGTACTTTCGGCGGGGATGAAGAAAAATAGTATATGACACTTGGCCAGGAAATCCAACTTCCTGGCCTTGTGTCGTAATATACTATTAAATAATCGTTTTTATGTATACATCAACTCCCTTGGCTATACATTTGTATTTTCTTGACAATATTTGTACTTTTTCAAGCAATTCTGAATTTCATTAGGAAAATCCTCCCCTTAAGTAGGCCCCGCAATAAATATTTTCCCCATGTCTCATAATACGTAAGACCGGGGCTGATTATAATGAGTTGTTTTCAGCCGTGGCACTTTAATTGGCCACGAAACCCTACCTGGCTCCTAGACTACTACCATAATTAAGATTTTTGTAATTTCCCTAACTTCCCAGCACTTTCTTACTTATGACAATGGTCATAAACTTGTAGAATTTATGTTGATGTACCTAGAAGTAATCCATCAATCCATCTGATCCTATCTCGAAACGGATTAGAGGGACCTTGCATGCCTTAATTATACCTGAGCCAAAGGCAAACCAAAACGGGAAAATAGCCCCCCCCCCCCCATTTACTAATGGGAGCAGAAAAGGCATGCAGAGGAGACACCCAACCCTCTTCCACTAGTAAAGTAGAGGGGGTATTTCCCGACTAGGTTAGCCTTCCACTCAAGTATAAATAAGGCTCACAAGGGTTTTGAAGATCACATTCAAAATATCTTTTGGCGAGGAAGCATCTAAGTCTAGGAGTATCTTCCAACAAAGTACTTACTTGCTATAAGTAACATTGAATCACCGTTAAATTTCAATTTTAGCAGAGTATTTTTAAATTTAGAAATGGAGTTCATCCCATCAATTGCGACAGAGAAGCGGAAAAGACCGGAGCTTGACGATAATACGATGGGTAGTGAAGGCAAGCATTTAAAAAAGATAAAAACAACGCATGCTCATAAATACTGTGTGTATACCGAGAGTATCGAAATAGACAAAAAGATTGAAAAGGTCCAAGAAGATTTGGAGCGCTTGAGGGAAAAGCTAGGGATCAAAGGAATACCTGAATCATTAACTCTTATGGATAAAATAATTAAAAATAATAGTTGCGTGCGGGCTATTGAGAGTTTAAATCAGATGAATAGACAAATGAACCAGGAATTGTACATTTTGGAAATTGAGGGGAGAGAGGCACAGGAAAATTTGTATCAAAAGAAAAATATGGTTCAATCAGCAAAACATTATCAAGACACAATGCATATTAGAAGAAAAAAATTGCTATGTTGGAAAAAGAAATCATTAATAATCCAAAAATTTAACCCATTATTAAGTGGTATAATATGGCTATTGGCGAAGGTCCACTATAAAATCTAACGCGCCTTGGGCAGAACCTCCTGGATGGTGTGGAATACTGCGGGATCTAATGAACCGGCACAATTTCATTGAAATTCTTCTTGTAATGCTCTTGTTAACTAATCTGTCGTAGCTATTTAGTATGTGAACAAAAAGCTTTTTTATTTATTTTGACCAAATTATGTTATTTATAAATAAATTGTTTGAAGTTCATTCTGACGCCAGCCATTTATGTTAGTGCAGTTAGTTTTATTTAAAGTATTTTATAGTGTAATTTCATCTGTTTAATAAAAAGTCTGGACAAGAGACAAAAAAGTGTCCGAAACGTCGTCCACTTAACGTATTTTCAGAGGAACAGTCTTTGTCTCAGTAATGACTTTATATTACAGGAAATTTGTACAGAAAAGTAATATATATATATATATTTGACAAAAAAAGCAATGAATTTATTGCTATCCCTGAAACCTATTAATACCCGAACAGAAATAAAAACATACGTTCCTGTTACGTTTGCGTACTTTTTCATACGTTTAGATACGTTTTGGTTACGATTCGGAAATCTGTATATATCGGACACCTATTTCGAAGAGTGAATGGCACGGTCGACTCCTAGCCTCTTTCTATACTTGCCTTCGAAGCGCTCCCGCGCTCGATGACTCCTGTTAATGGTGAACAAATATAAATAACTTAAAATATAACCAAATGTAATAGAAACACTAAAATAATAAAAAATTAATAATATTATAAAACTGCACAAGAGTTCAAGTTTTATAAAAATTAAACATTTCTGTCATGGCCATTAAACGGTATAGTTTTAGATATATAGAGCTCATATCAGTTCTAATTTAAGTAATGAAGAATGTTACGAAGTAGCAAAAAGAAAATGAGAATGGAAACGAATTTAAGCGGAGTGGAATTGATGGACATTATAGGTAAAGCAGAGAATGCAAATGAAATTATAAAGCCTATAAAATATGATAAAAGTGTAAGGCTGACTGCAGAGAAAGCGCTTGCATTGCTTATAGAGGCGAACCTGACAAAAAATGCGTACAATATAATGAGAGCTACTGCATTAGATGCCAACCATGATTTATGTCCGTCATATAAACAGGTTATTATTCCGAATATTTATAATTATTCTTAATACTTTTAATCTTAAAAAGTTTAAATAATGTATCATTTGCTCAGTTAAATAATTTTAAAATAAATTATAAGCTTAGGAGTGTAGGCTAGGGAAACTACACTAAGAAAAAAGTTCATTTGCCCGTGTGGCTTCCTCAAACTTAATTTGCTTATTCCTTTAATTAATTTTTAATAACAAAATTTATCATTCTTGCAGCAATTGATGACATAATTATAATTATATTCATTTATGCAGATTAAAAATTATTAATTTTGAAATTATGTATAAAATATGAATAAAATAATAGGTAAGGTTATTCTCGGATTTTGTGTGTCTCGAGTGTGAGACATTTTTAGAATCAGGCCCCGGGAGCTCTTCCGAATTCCCGATGGCCAGTCCAGGCCTGCATCGCGGGGCTCCTGTCAGCGCGAGGCCCGGCGCGACTGCCCTTCTCGCCCCGCCCTAAGACCGGCACTGTGATAGACTGAATTGTTTTCGTAAGCGTTAAAGGGGGGAAAGAAAGATTTTGTAATGTACACGTTTGCAATCAATCCTAATGGAAACCTCCATTAAAAATGGAGATTTCAATTAATTAGCAGTTCTGTTATTCTATCATGTTTATTATTTATCTTGTTGATCAATAGAGTACAAAACAATCGCGGTGAGGGTGGAATACTTGTAATAAATGAGTTTTGTAGAAACTATGGTAAAAGAATGATTTCTTTTGTAGATATACGAATCGTATATTAAAAATGTAATATCTTAAACCATTTGATATTATGTTCTTTTGAAACTGTGAGAGTATAACCAGATGGGTCGTCATTGTACCTGAAATCTAAAAATGCACCTTTGATTATTTCTTCCAAATATTTTCAAATTTTCGTTATAATTCAATCTCCAATTGAGTAAATACATACCGATCACATCAATATCGATTCCTCTAACGAAAAAAGTTAATATACAGTGAATTGCATATTTTTGAGCAAAAGGTAATGAGAAAAGTCCTTCGTACTATAGAAATAAACAGATCAACTGAATATGTTTCTTTAGTAATCGAAATTCCACTGCTCTGACCAATATCTTAAAACGCTGATCTTTACTAATTTGTAGGTATAATCATTTATATGTTTTCTGCCCCTGTCCTTTATAATATACGAAGCAAAGATTACATTCAAATCGTTTGATCAAAAACCTCACTCTAAAAACAATTTTATTCCACACTCGACCGATATGGCCACCTTTTGCCCCTGAAAATCGAGGCAAAAGTAGCATATATTTCCCGCAAATTTCATTTGCGAGGCGAAAGTAAAATCAGCGGGGTCGAAAGTAAAATGAGCGGGATGAAAGTAAAATTGCGGGGCGAAAGTAAAATTTGCGGGGCGAAAGTAAATTTTGCGGGACGAAAGTAAAATTTTGCGGGGCGAAAATAAAATTTCCGGGGCGAAAGTAAATTTTTTGCCTAGCGGGCCGAATGTACCACTTTCGCTCCCGGCGCCCGATCGCGAAGGCTGTATTTTCGGCCTCGCTAGGCAAAAAAATAGTATACACTCCACGGGAGTAAAATTGGACAGCCTACAGCTCGTGTTTGTCACCCTCGCCTTCGGCTCGGGTGGCAATTTACACGAGCTCTGAACTGTCCAAGTTTTTTCCTCCCTTGGTGCGTAATATACACCGAGCCGAAGACTCGGGTGGCAATTTACGCGACCTGTGGGCTGGCCAAATTTACTCCCGTGGTGCGTATACTATTTTTCGCCATACCCAGGCCGAAAATACCGCATTCCTGTTTTTGCGCCGGGAGGGAATGTGGTACTTTCGGCCGGGGTATGGCGAAAAAATTGTTTTGTTATTAACAATGAACGCAGTTGCGAAGTCAGCTGCGAACGCAGTTGCGAAATCACCTGCGATCTCAGATGCGAAATCAGATGCGAAATGCGGCCAAATTTGCATCTAATTTCGCAGCTGAGATCGCATCTGTGATCTCAGGTGATTTCACAGCTGAGATCGCACCTGATTTTTTTTAGCGCAGGGTATGTAGCGTACGCAGTGTATGTAGAAAATGTAAGAATGCATTTTGTACTGGCAGTTTGCGAAGTATTTACTTTGCATACTGCGAGTTCAAAATGCGAAAAACGTACACTTTGCACATGCTAAATAGGCATGGAAAATCGAATTTTGCGCACTTAGTTTAGAAATAGTACATTATAGCACTGCGTGACTTAAGTCCGCACGTTAGACACGCCTTTCCGTACTGAAGATACGGAAAGGCATATTGACAGACTTAAGGCAGGCAGTACTATAAATATATTACGGTACAAATGACGAAAATTGAAGTCCTGCCACCGCGTGAAGTTGGCGCCCGAGGCGAAGCCGAGGTGGGCCTTGATCTTTCGTTTTGTGTACCGTATACTATTTTTCTTGATGCCCGGTGGAAAGTACACCACTCAAAATCATAATTTTAATATGATTATTAGGGATGTACGAATACTCGACTCGACGTGATTGAGCAGTATCGAACTATTTTTTCGAACTCGAGTCGAATACTCGATACTTTGAAATGTTCAACATCATACGAACTACTCGTACACAATCGGACTGTTCGGACCAAATGAACTACTCGATTTAGTCGAACTGTTCGAACCAAGTCGGACTATTCGGTTTTGGCGAACCGTTCGAACCAGGTTTTGAAATTGTAAAAACAGTTTACTTTTGTTTAAAGTAAAAAAATGTGCGTAGGAAGTATAATAATAGAATAAAACAGATTTTACATATATGCATGGCAGAGAAAAAAGCTACAAGCCGGGCTTCAACTAGTTCAGTCATATCGAACAGTTCGATTAATTATTTCGAACTATTCAATCGGACTTTAAACAGTTCGATCACTTCGGACCGTTCGATTATCTCGAACAGTTCGATCATTTTGAACTATTCGATTGAAGTTCGATAGTTCAGTATTTTCGAGTAATGGGTCCGACTCGACTCGAGTTCGTCGAGTCGAGTATTCAGACCGAGTAGTTGGAATTTCGAACAGTCTGACACCCCTAATGATTATTCTGGTGCGTAAGATGATTTTTCACCTTCTCAACCGTTTGATCATGTTCTCCACCCGTATCATAATGTACTATTACATGATTAGTCTCGCCGATATATATTTTGCCACCGACAATGATAACACCGTAATAGCATGCATTCAGCTTCTCGCATGTAATACTATTACACTGTTAAAAATATTGAATTTTTTTTTGTTAAATTTTAGTTCAATTTAATACAAATTTTGAAGTTTCACTTAAATTTAACTGAAATTTAATCAAACTTTTGAAGTTTCAGTTAAATTTAACTCAAATTTAATAAAACTTTTGAAGTTTCAGTTAAATTTAACTGAAATTTAATAAAATTTTTGAAGTTACAGTTAAATTTAACTGAAATTTAATAAAAATTTTGAAGTTTTATTACATCTTAAAAAATGTTACGTAGGTTGCATGTCATAGTCAGTCCACAACGAATCTAGCGCTGGAAAAAGAGAAAAACAACCAAAAAGATATTTTCGCAATATTTGGCTCGATGTCGAAGGTTTTAAATGATGGCTAAAATGTGACAATAAGGATAATAAAAAGGCCTACTGCAATAGGCTTGTTGATCCTAGTTTTAATTTCTATTTTGAAAATTCGTGTAGGTAGCTCCCGGGTTAAATGTCTGAGGTTTAAAGAAGAGGGATTTTTTGCCATTTTCGTAAAAAATTTCAACCTGTAAAAAAAAGGTATCACATTTTTAATTGTACACGATTCTTTCCGAATACTCTGTGACATAAGAAAGGAGAAAAAATGTGTCCAAAAGATGTGCCTTCAACAAAATTTTGACCAGTTACGAGGTCGCCTAATAGCTTTTATTATATCATTGTTTAACTTGATGAAAGTAATATCGCAAAGAAAGGTCTGACAATTGTTGTTTTAAGCCATAGAAAAAGTAATATATTACGAATAAATGACAGTAAGATTTTGATGTGATTTTTATCAATTTATTTATCAAACCATTATTTACATATCTATTTACACATTTGTCCGTACAAAATACACATCTCTCTCTCTTTCTCTCTCTCTCTGTCTCTCCATAAAAGTAGAAAAGATTATGCATTAAGCTAGTAAAAATAATGTAAGTAAAATTAATGAGTGTCATAGCGTGCGTTCGAGAGAAGATGCAGTTGGCCATGCGCTCAGGGCGACGCGGAGCGACTACGCCGTGAGCCACTGACGGAGCGCGAGCGCGAACCAGATTTCGATCTGGATCTGTAACAAAATCAGGAATGTTTAGTCCGATGTCGAAAAGAAAATAAATCAAAAGATATGGATTTCATGAACTTACCGGGACTTAGATTTAGACTTGGACCTAGACTTTGATCTCGACATAGATTTTGATTTCGATCTGGATTTGGACCTAGATCTGGATTTTGAGCGTGATCGAGACCTCGATCCGGACTTCGACCTTGACCTAGAACGACTGGCTCTTGATCCGGACGCGGCTCTCGAGGCTGATCTGGACCTAGATCCAGACTTCGACCTAGACCTACTGACTCTCGATCCGGACTTCGATCTAGACCTGGATCGGTTTCCTCTCGATCCTGACGCCGCTCTTGAGCCGGACCGGCTTCTAGCCGAACCAGACCTCGACCTGGAGCCTGATCTCGACCTTGAACCTGACCTGGACCTCGAGCCTGACTTCGATCTCGAGCGAGAACGCGAGCGGGACTTGGAGCGCGAGCCGGACTTGGAACGCGACCTAGATCTCGAACCTGAATCTGATCGTGAGCCTGAACCTGAACGCGAGCCAGACCTCGAGCGAGAACGCGAGGCTCTGGAACCCTCAGAATCCGAGGCGATGCGTCGTTTGCCTTTCGGTGCGCCTGAGTCGCTTTCGTCCCTGAAAAGAATAAGTTAATTTAGCTAAATGTTAGGTATTTTATCAGTAATACTGAAACTTTAAAAAGTCAGTAAACTTACCCGCTTCTGAGTTTCTCACGCTCATTGTCGCTCTCCGACTCATCCGTCGAAATAGTCTCTTTCGAAATGATGCGCGACTTGGGCACCTGGTAGTCGCCCTTGCCGAGTTTCTTACTAGGCTTCTCCTTCTTCGGTGCGGCGCTTTTCTTCGACCGCTTAGATTTCGGCTTTTCACCGTCCGAGCCTAAAACGAAAACAAAATACTTTAGTTAATCAACAGACACAATATTTACAATCCAAAAAACTCTAAACCTTTCAACATCAACTACTACTCACCACCGCTCTCTCCATCTTCCACCTTCCGCTTGCCCTTGCCCCTCGGCTTCTTCTCCTTGCCCTCGCCGGATCCCTTCTTCTTCTTCTGCTTCTTCTCGCGGCGCTCGTTGCCGTCATCTTCGCCACCTGCGCCACCAGCGCCTCCGGCGCCCGAGTCCTCACTGTCGCTCGGTATTTCACCATCCCCACGAGCCTTCTTGCCCTTCTTGCCTGCTTTCTCGTTCGGCATCTCGCTGAAGATCATTGCGTTCTTCGTCTTCTCCACGAACTCCTGGCGCTTCTGCAGCATCTGCTCCTCGCGCTGACGGCGCATCTCCACCATTCGAAGGTTTTCTTCCGTCTGGCGCACCTTGAAGGCGTGTCTGTGGATTGCAAGAATTTGTTAAGTCTGTGTTTAGATCCCTAAAGGTATGTAAACATTTTATGAAAAAGTCTTGAAATTTAATTGTCATATATAAATTTTGAACAGTAACAATAAGAAACGAATATTAAAAAAGGCAGTAATAAATAATAAGTATGCAATTTCATCTGCTCAATTATTGTACAAAGGCTATTTAAAATAATTAAAATATAAAACATTAGTTAATTTTAACAGAAATATTTCTTCATTATTTTATTACTGTAAATTTTATTTGTACAATAATAAATAGATACTTTACCAAATAAAAAACCCTAAACAAATATGAAATAAAAAAATCTTTTATACCTCTCCTCTTCCTGCTTCTTTCTGAGCATCTTCTCCTCCTCGTCGAGTCGCCTCGCACGAGCGACGTGGTACTGCGCCTGTGACAAAAGATCTTGACAGCGGCGCGCTTCCAACTCGGCAGCCTGCATCATACGCTCATCGTGAGTCGCCAGGTACTGGAAGTCCTTCTGCGATAATCCGAGCTCGCGCACCGCCTGGAGTACGGTCGTCAGAGTCGACTTCTCGTCCTTAAGAATCATCGTCGCTAGCCGCTGCAAGATGTAGGCAAGGTTATAGAGCAGCACCGGATCTTGAGGCGCCACGCGACGAGCCTGTAATGAAAAAATTGAGTGATTAAGTTTTATGATTGAGCCTTAATTTTTGTGTGTTCTACTTAGATGATCAAATTTTATAAATACCTTCAGAAGTGTCAGTTTTGATTCTTTCAATTTTCCTGCCTTTAAATAGGCTCTCGCCAGGTATCCCAGAATTTCGACATGGTGGTATTTGTAGAATTTACGAAGGCAATTTTCGTACTGTAACGATGAAAAGTAAATCGTGAATAAAACTGTCAATGTATTTGCATTCTTTATTTTCCTAAAAACTTGATGACTTACCATCTGAATAGCGCTGACAAACTGTTTTTGTTCGACATAAATGTGAGCGATGTTCAGCCACACATCTGGAAATTCGGCCGTGGCTTCACGCACTTGGGCAAAAATATCTCGAGCTTCGTTGATGTAACCCTTGTGCGCCAGTACGCAGCCTATTCCGTTCGAAGACCAAATGTTTTTGGGGTCGATTTTCAATACCTACAAAGTGAAAAAGAAAACGTAAGAAATCGATGTAATATAAAAAAACGAATAATCATTTTCAATGTCAAAAACTTACCTGTTTATAACTGGCCAGCGCTCGATCTTGATGTCTCTTCTCCCTCTCCTTATCCTTATTGCTTTGATGTAGCGTCTGCAACCAGATATTGCCTAGCGCGATCAACGAATATGTGTCGGTGTTAGTCGCGGGATTCTTCAGAATACGCTCGAACTTCTTCTGGCCGGGGCCCCACTCCTGCTTGGCCAAATGAAGATTACCGAGCAATGACCAGGCGTCTGGATGCTCGTTGTCGATCCTCAGTGCGTCCTTGAACCAATCGGACGCCTCGTAGATCTGACCCTTGTCTCGGGCCATGCAGCCGAGGCGCAAGTAACAGTCGATGTAGTTAGGATGTTCTTTGAGAACGCCTTTATAGAGTTTTTCGGCGCGGTCGAAGTGACACTCGGCCTCGAAGACGCGTGCCAGGTTGTATGTCGTCGTCACGGCGATCGAGTTGTAGTAAGTCGGGTCGTGCTCCGAATCGGTACGAGAACGCTCCAGCGATTCCATCATTTTAGTACGCGCCTCTTCGAGGTTGCCCAATCTGAAGGGATTTTTGTTTGTTAATTTCTTAAGTTGAGAAATTAGTTGTATTGTTTGGTTTTTTATTTTTTTTTGTAATGTACATTTACATACCGGTACTGCAGAGCTCCAACATTATTCAGAATTTCTGGTGGTATGTCGGCCTGAACTTTGTCACTCAAAATACGAGTTCCAGTGCCATAGGCACTGAGAGAACCTTGTAGATCACTTTGCTCCAAAATTTGTGCGAGTTCAATCCACGCCTCAACATCATCCGGGTAATGGTCTGTTACCTTTCGAAGATGGTTTTTCGCAATGTCTCTCTTAGATTGAGATGATGAGTTGGCATATAGTGAGCCAAGGATTTTCATTGTTTCATAATTATCAGGTTGAGCTTTCAAAACCTTTTCAAAACACTGTGCTGCCTGAAATAGTCAAATAAATTATTTTAGAGAAATTTTAAGCAATCAAGTTTTGAAATTGCATCAAGATTAGTTTAAAACTTACATTCTCATTGTCTCCTCTATACATGTACATCTGGCCTAATCCATAATGTGGAAGTACAAAAGCAGGAGATGCAAATTGAGTTGCTTGATAATAATACTGAAAAGCTTGATCATAGTCACCCTAAAAATGTAAAATGTTAATTGAAATCACAATTACCTTTTGAATATACTAAACATTAATTTAATACAAAAATAAAAATTATGTACCTGAACGTGAAATGATCTTGCTAGCTGGTAACAACTTTCAGCACGCATTGACTCATTCTCAGTGTTGTGGAAAGCATGCAATGCCAAATGTTGAACTTTGTTATAATCTTTCTTGAAGAAGAAATGGTTAGCTAAATGATTTAAAACCATCGGATTTGTAGAATCAATAGTATAAGCTTTTGACAACATTTGAACACCAGTCCTGATGCTATCAGGATTTTGATCATTTAATTTTAAAATTGCAAGCCCCACCAATGCTCCCACACACTGACTATCAAGATGCAAAGCCCTTTCGTAAGCTAAACGAGCTTTGTCATGATTATTTAGTTTCATGAAACAGTGTCCCATGCCAACCCTTACTCCTGCAGGGCAGTCTGGATTTGTTCGCAGTGCCTTTCTGTAAAATGTCAATGCACCTCGATAATCCTTTTTGTTAAAGGCAATAGCAGCCTTACCAAGTAAGGATGGAATGTTACTGGGAGACTGATTTAATACAAAGTTGAACTGAGCATCAGCTTGATCCATTTTGTCTCCCTCCAGTAAGCAAAAAGTGGCTCTACCAAGTAAATGATTCTAGAAATAAAAGATATTTATGAAATATATTTATACTACATATTATTTTATGAAATTAAAGTATTAATATACTTTACCTGATCATACATGATGATTTTGTCTGCAGTCGTATACAACAATGTTGCTTTTGTAAAAAGATCTCTTTTTTTATCTTTATTCTTTTCTCGATTAGCTTCTTGGACATAATAAGCTGCAAGCATGTCCAATGCTCGCATTTGGTCCTTTTCATAATCACGGTAGTCAGTGTTTGCATCTGTTCTTGAAGATTCAAGGATTTTAATAAAATCCTCAATTTTTTGTTGTTTATGATACTCAAGCTAGAATAACATGGTAACATTAAATTATTGAATACTCTAAAATGAAACTTGTCAGTGTAAGATAATACAAGAATAAAACTTACAGCCAAGTTGACCCAGAGGTTAAGAGTGGCATGTTCTTGACGCAAAATGCCAAGCACTTCATCGCCCTCAGGAAGTTGGTCGATGTATAATTCTATAACCTGTAAAATTTATAATAAAACTATTAACATGTAAATATTCAAATTTATTAACACGTGCATGAAAATACTGTAAACACTGAAAAAACGTTAGCAGAAAAATTGTACCGAAAAACACAACCGTTGACTATAGAAAAGGTTATTCACTATAATCGGAGTTGGTAGACACAGTGGTCTGTTTTGGGAGAAATTTTACACCACGAAATTAAACATTGCGCCAACAGCAGAGCGCAGCAGCGATCCTCAAGGTCGGGCGCTCGAGTTTGATGTAAATATTCTATCAAAACTCGCGGATTGATTGTCCGAAAAAAGGAGGGAAAAAGTGTTTGCTTAAGAAAGCAGAACGTTTCAGCCACCGTTTTTTCAGTGAAGAAATTTAAAAGCTTGATCGAAATGCAATTAATAACACTAAATTTCCAGTATGCTGAAAATGTAAACAAATCTTGAAAAAACACTTTAAACACCACGTAACATAAAAAAACTACAACATTTGACAGAACATATGCTTGAGTACCGAACCTCAAGGATCTTGTAGCCTTTCAACACACCGCACTTTCGAAAAATAAACACAGAAGTCTGAACTTTGAGGTTAGGACACGGCGTCTGTCACGCGCACTACCCGCGTTTCAGAACAACGTATAGAAAAATATTTTAATCATGTGTTTGTTTAATCAAAAACACTCACCTCGTCGGTGTCCCGCAAGGGAATTTCAATGGATCCTGACATTTTTCCTCAAAAGCGGCAATAAGCCGTACGACGTCACCTCGCACGCGTTCGACGTTGGACTGCGGATATCCCGATCTGCCCGATAGCCGTTCTCTTCGTTGTTGTTGTTCCCGCTTCTCGCAGCTCTTGAGTGTCGATTCTCATGGAGCCACGTATCCGTTGGATGCTTTGCCAGCTTTTGCTTTAGCTCGCCAATGTCTCGCGTCCTTTTGGCATTTGCTTCTGAGGTGTGATTCTGTAGCGATAAAAAAGTGATAAATTCATTGTTTATCACAAGTTCTTATGACGATTAACGAAATTTATCAAAACAGAATCGGGCCCCTGGGGGGTTGCCCTTCAATGATATACGGTAAAATGTTTATCACCGCGTAATACAGGTATGTTTTTAGGATGAATAGTACCATTTTGAACAAAATTTTGATTTGATGTGACGTATACTGTGGTAAAACGATTATATCGCATCGCAACGCATATCGCTAAAGGTAATTTTATATTACGCCATAGCGATAAGTTTTGTTTGTGTACACTTTGTATATCGAAACGATATGCAATAAAAAATTCTTCGCTATGGGGCAATACAAAATTACCCTTAGCGATATGCGTTGCGATGCAACATAATCGTTTTACCACAGTATATTCTCTAAAGTTGAATTAGTGAAAATTGCTCCACCCATTAAATTAGTAGAAAAAAATAGTAATTTATTAGTGAATATACGCATTTAATTAGTAGTCTTTAAAAAAACTACTAATGAAATAGTGAATATTCACTAATAAATTAGTAGTTTTTTCTACTAATTTAATGGGTTTAAAAACTACTAATGAAATAGTGAATATTCACTAATAAATTAGTAGTTTATTCTACTAATTTAATGGGAGGAGCAATTTTCACTAATTCAACTTTAGAGAGTATGTGAAACGATTATGATGTTGCATGGCAATGCATATCGCTAAGGGTAATTTTGTATTGCCCCATAGCGAAGAATTTTTTATTGCACAACGTTTCCACATACAAAGTTTACAAACAAAACATATCGCTATGACGTAATATAAAATTACCCTTAGCGATATGCGTTGCGATGTGACATAATCGTTTTACCACAGTCTATGTCACATCAAATCAAAATTTTGTCCTAAATTGTACTATTCGTTCTAAAAACATACCTGTATTACGCGGTGATAAACATTTTATCGTATATCATTGAAGAGCAACCCCCCTGCTGCTTCTATAGGCCCAAATTCATATAGTCGTAAGTCGGACTTCAGACTAGTCTAACTTGAGAATTTGTCCAAGTAGAGTGCGACTCGCGCGCGGTTTTTTTAAACGAGAGTTCGACACGCGCGCTTCGCGCGCTGATTTTTTTTTTAAGTTACAAAAGAAGCTGCATAATTAATGAACGGTTTCTTTTTTATTTACAAGAGAAATGTTATTATTCAATTCATTATTTAAGGTTGTATGGACTATATATGTAAAAAATAATGTCAGATCAATAAAGTTTCGTCAGTAGGTCAATAATATCATTATAAATGTCTCTGGCAAATTTGAATATGATTTGCGTGCTAGTTTTCGAGATATTGTAGTTTAAAATTAACGTGGGTTCTTATGGAGATTCTCTGAATATGGCTATACTCGTCGTAGTTATTGAAAAAATTAAGTTGAAAAAATAGTGTTTAGTTCTTGTAAATTTGTGTATACGTAAAAGAAAACCTTTGTAATCGATTGCAATTGAAATGAATTGCTTTTGCGAGCTAGTAGGGTCCGAAAGTCAATTAAAAATTCAAATTTCGCGCCATAATATAGCAGACAAAAAAATAAGTAATTTGCCTATAACAATTAGTAAAAATTTACAATTAGTAAAAAAAAATATTACGGAAAACCAGGACTGCATTGCCCTCCGTTAAATTATTATCTATCATTTTACAAAGTTTGCAGTTTCTATATAAATATTTCGCTGAATGGGATTTGAATTACTTGATTTTGAGACATTATTCAAATGCCATTCAGCGAAATATTTATATAGAAACTTCAAACTTTGTAAAATGATAGATATTATTAACGGAGGGTAATGCAGTCCTGATTTTCCGTAATATTGTTTTTACTATTTGTTATAGGCAAATTACTTATTTTTTCGTCTGCTATATTGTGGCGCGAAATTTGAATTTTTAATTGACTTTCGGACCCCCTTAAGGGGATGCCATACTCGTACCATTACCGACCGAGCAATTCACACAGTTTCAAGCTGATTAAAAATAAAATACATCGAATCACAAAAAATCAAGAGAACACTCTTCTGTATTTTTTAACGTTCTATCATCCAGTCAAAGTTTGGAGTCGAAATATCAAGTCATTTTTGCAAAAACTTTGAACAAAGCGAAATTTAATTTCGTTCAAAGTTTTTGAAAAAACGGCTTGATATTTCGACTCCAAACTTTGACTGGATGATAGAACGTTAAAAAACACAGAAGAGTGTTCTCTTGATTTTTTGTGATTCGACGTATTTTATTTTTAATCAGCTTGAAACTGTGTGAATTGCTCGGTCGGTAATAGTACGAGTAAGGCATCCCCTTAAGGCGATGCGAGGCCCCACAGTTACCGACGATTGCAGGGATCCGTTTTTCTCATTCAATTTTGAATTTTGACAAAAAATCTCTCTGACACGTTATAGATTTGATAGTCAACTATAACGTACCAGAGTGATATTTTCTTAAAATTTAAAATTGATTGAGAAAAACGGGTCCCTGCAATCGTCGGTAACGACTGGTACTCACATCAAAGTTATAGCATAAAAACTGTGTAGTAAGGCGTACAGTCATACTAAAAAGTGAAAGAAATGAGCAATGCAATGTTCTAAAACCGATGTAAAGTTTTCTTCATAGTTCTAAAAAACATTTTACATATTTGTTTACTCTTAGTACTGTAGAATATTAGTGTTTTCGACAAATTATGCGACCAAAATATTTGTCTTAAATTTTTAAATGAGATCTTACGGCCAATACAACCTTAATGCACTTATTTTGAATTCATTTAAACATTATGATGTTTTTCATCAAGCTATGTTATAGTTTTATTGACTAAAAAATGTATGTATAAAGAAGTATTTGTTATTTTAATATATGATTTGTCTTTATCTTTTGAATTTAGTTCTAGTGATTCATTCCATTCCATAGTTTCCTGCTTTAACAAATTTAAAGGTTCATTCAATTCTATAGTATCAGAATGTCACTACAATGATAAAGATTAATCAAGTTTAATTTCATTTAAATAAGCTTTTTTCATGTTGTGATTTTGTTCAATAAGTAAAATTGCCACTAAGATAGATAAACAATAACATAATTATGAAAATATCTATTTTCTGTGTTTAACAATGTTAAACATATAAAAAGGCAAAGTGAAGGTATAAAATTCAAGATGAATATTTTTATATTGAGAAAACCGTGTTTTTAATTTTAACTAAATAAAAAGATCCTATCACTAATCCGACCATTATCACTAATAAAAAACCGCTCCCAATATACATTGGCACTTAGCTTCCTCAAACTAATGTATTTATTCCTCTTTTTAATTTTTTATATGACAATAATTAATTGTATTATACAAAAGTTTCTCTATCTATCAAATATTGTCTGAAAAACGCTATTCGAAAATATTTTTAAAAAACTTTCAACCTCAAATATCTTTGGTCGTGACAGTTCAATTTTTTTGCGCAATGAACAGTTTGGAGATATAAAAAATCTATATCCTCTATACCAAATTTCAGGACGATTAATTGGTTTTTATTCTTGTCATCGTGTGTCAGTGAAAACGCGTTTTTTTTTTAAATAATTTTTTCTCAAAAAAAAATGAAGATAATCTCTTGAAATTTATACCAAATATTATCTTCAATAAGCGTAATAAGTAAATAAAATTTTGAGTCGATAATCAAATATTTTTTGAAAAATTAATTTATGAATTATAAGAACATTTTCCATGACATACTAAAGATAATTTGAAAATTAAAAACAGAAAACGTAGGTAGTTTAAAGATTTTTTGGTTATAAAAAGAAAAGAAAATCGATAAAAAATTAAAACGGAGTATTTTTTCGGGACCAAGAGAATAAGCTTTGTCCGACGAAAATAGGTGAAATGGTTTTCGAGATATCGAGTGTTTACATACACACACACCCACCCACCCACTCACCCACACACACATACACACACACACGCATGCACACACGCACGCAGGCACGCACACACACACACACACATAGACACACACACACACACACATACAGACACACACACACACGTAATGAATAAATATTTTTTTTAAATAAAAATTTTTCATCGATTTATCAATTGATTATAAATTTCTATCAATTAATATATATCATATTTTCCCGCTCACAACACATGCGCTATCTCTATACCATTCCACCATAACTCTAAGGGTGTCTCTATAACTTTGCACGTGCATATGCCCTCTCGTGTATAAGGCATACCTATATATAGTGCTCTCCTATAAGGGAGCATGTACATAAGCGCTGTGCTATGCAATGCCGTGCGATGCCGTTCGATGCCGTTCGATGCCGTTCGATGCCGTTCGATGCCGTTCGATGCCGTTCGATGCCGTTCGATGCCGTTCGATGCCGTTCGATGCCGTTCGATGCCGTTCGATGCCGTTCGATGCCGTTCGATGCCGTTCGATGCCGTTCGATGCCGTTCGATGCCGTTCGATGCCGTTCGATGCCGTTCGATGCCGTTCGATGCCGTTCGATGCCGTTCGATGCCGTTCGATGCCGTTCGATGCCGTTCGATGCCGTTCGATGCCGTTCGATGCCGTTCGATGCCGTTCGATGCCGTTCGATGCCGTTCGATGCCGTTCGATGCCGTTCGATCGATGCCGCACGGATTAGTGCTGCATCCGATCCGTTGTCTAAATGGTTCAAAATAAATTGTAAGTTATATCTCTGCATTATTTATTTAACTATTTAATTTAAATCATGCAGAGATACAACTTACAATTTATTTTGAACCATTTAGACAGCGAATCGGACGAAGCACTAATCGTGCGGCACCGCGCGGCATCGAACGGCATCGAACGGCATCGTACGGCATCGCACAGCACAGCGCTTATGTACATGCTCCCTAAGGTATACCTATATATAGTGCTCTCCTATATATAGGTATACCTTATACACGGTGAGCGCACACACGCGCGCTGTACGGTTGTAGAGACTCCCTAAGTCCCTATAGGGCATTTGCGCATGCGCCAAAAAATTCGAGATTTCGAGATATTCGAGATATTCGACATATTCGAGATATTCGAGATATTCGACATATTCGAGATATTCGAGATATTCGAGATATTCGAGATATTCGAGAAAAAATCAACATGGCGTCGCAACATGGCGTCGACCATGCCAAGGATGCATTTTTTATAGAGGGATGAACCAGAGATTGTATATTTAAAATTTCTCGGGCGCCCATTTCAAAGTATATGTAGTGCGGTCGTCCCTCAGGCTCTTTCTACATATGGACAGCTACTTGCCTTCGGAGCGCTCCCGCGCTCCTTGATAAAGTATGACTAATAATATATGACTAAATAATAAAGTGGGATAAGCAAAATAACCTTATAATTACGTTATATGTATAAGGTTTTGTGTGCATTATAAGGTTAGGTATATTATATAAAAATAAATAATTTATTTAATATATAATATAATAAGAAAATTACTTTTTAAAATAATGCAATAGAATAATTTACATTTATTTGTTTGAAAAGAATAGCATCTGAATGTGTGATATTTTGTATTTTCAGATTGAAATACCAAAATTAATTGTAACCTGCTAAAGTAATTGGTTTGAAACGTACGGAGGATACTGCAGTATTTCAATAACTGTAAAAACAATAAAATTATTTTGCAAAATGAAATTCTAAATTCACAGTAATTTTTGAATATATACTTTGCGTGTGTTTCTTTTTTATTTCAGAAGACTACATTCGTAACAAGCAAATAGATCAAAGAAATAAGTACAGAAAGTAAACTCAAGCTTATCAATGAAAACAGATATAAAGAAGAAAAAAAGGATGTGCATTAAGTTTACAATCGTCGACTGTCAAGAAAGTTAAAAATTAGTATATAATAAGTATAATAGTTTTGTCGATAATGAAGAAGAAAATATTACAAACACAATTAACAGAACGTGTAAAACAAATTAATCACCAAGAGCAGTTGCGGTGTTTGATGATCACAATGAAAAGTTACTTTAGACATTGTGCTTCGTTAGAGCTAAATCTAAAATTTGAAATGTGAAAGATTATTCAATTGAAGAGAGCATCGTCCGTAGTTAGATAATGTTAAAAAATGATTCGGACGACTAAAGAATAAAAAGATTTTAGACTTTATTAAGCCAATGTTTCGGGAGTTTTGTTCACTCCCCTTATCAGGGTATTAAGCCAAAAATTTCAACATATAAGTCGTCTCGGCATCATTAATTTAGAGTACTTATAAGTTACAAAACTCATAAAGAGCCAAAAAGGTCAGTAAAAATACGGAAGCGCTTAAGTGCCACACAAAGCGGTCGCGCTAGTGCGCTTTTCACTCGCCACCGGTGACTTCCCGTATGGAAATAATAAATGTATGAAACCGTAGGAAAACGTATAAAAACGTATAAAAATGAACCTTTCTATTGGTTTTTGGACATATTTTATACGGTTTTATACATTTTTATACATTTTTATAAATTTTTATACAGTTTAATACATTTTCTGACAATTCAGAAATTCTTCCATGTCAACTTTGTAAAAAGGTTAATGTAATAAAACATAGGAAACCGTATAAAAATGTATATTTCTGTATATTTCCGTAGATTTTTTTTCAAATCTATTACATTTTTATACGGTTTTATACATTTTTATACAGTTTAATACATTTTCATACAAAATAAAAAAAATAAATAGAAAAATAAATAAATAAATTATGTTTTTATGTTTATAAAAACTTAATTACGTTTTTACGTTTTTTACGTTTTATAAATTCTGTAAAACGTAAAAAACCGTATGAAATTGTATAAAATCGTTGTAAATCGTAGAAAACCGTATTAAAATGTTAGAAACCGTATGAAACCGTATTAAAACGTATAAAGTTGTCCAAAAACCAATGTTTAGATCCCGTTTTATACGTTTTTATACAGTTTTGTACGGTTGTATACGGTTTCATACATTTCTTTTTTTCCATACGGGTTGTTATAATATTATCTTCAAGCGGCGAGTATGTCGAGAAGTAACAAAAACGGCAAAGAAAACTAGAAGCAAACGAGAAGCAAAGAAAACGTTACTTTTTCGTATAATTAATCTATATAAATAAGAATTTTTAAAACCTCATCCCTTCAATGAATTTTGAATAAAAAGTGTAATTCTAACCTAATACGTGCTATAGATGGATTCATGTGTTAGAGACGAAGTGGTGTAGTAAATGATTCTCATAAGATAACTTTTATATTATAAAACGGGCGTTTGCACTTAGAAACGTTAAAGAGATATTTCCCTGGAGCTACAGGGCTTTCTTTTATAAGGAACGACTCAATTCTATGTCAATATATCAAATGAAAAATTGGAAATTCCTAATGCTGAAAGTTGTGAAGTAGTATTCCTTGATAATCTTGAAAGTACTTCCAGCAACCATTCTCAAATATTAAGCGAGAAGAAATAGTTAAGATACGACCAAATTCTTGACAGGTATAAGAGTGGAGAAATTAGTTAAAGTGGTTAGATTTTAATAGTACATTTCGACACTGGTGCGGAAGGTAATGATTTACTTCATGTGACGTTTTTCGCACGAGCGAAGCGAGCGAAAAGTCACATGAAGTAAATAATCAATTTCTGCACTCGTTTCGAACGGTATTTTATACCACGAGCGCCGAAAAATCATACCAAAGTTGTGATTTTGAGGTTAGAGTGGTATGAAAATTATTAGCTTACTTTGAATAAAAGGTTCTTATTTATATAGATTAAATATACGAAAAAGTAACGTTTTCTTTGCTTCTCGTTTGCTTCTATTTTTCTTTGCCATTTTCGTTACTTCTCGACATACTCGCCGCTTGAAGATCATATTATCACAAGTCACCGATGGCGAGTGAAAAGCGCACTAGCGCCACCGCTTTGTGTGGCACTTAGGCGCTTCCGTACATGGCAGAGTGAACATCAGAACATCCAAGTAACAAGTAGGCAGTTTTTAACACTTGTATGGGAACCGCTCTGCCGTAACGACAGAGCCGGCAGGCAGGGGAGGATAACCTGAGCTTGTTTTCTCTAACATACTCAAGTTTGACTCTTCTGCCCACTGTTCCTGGTGTGGGGTTTCCCTCGGGCATTGAGGTTTTTCCACACCACAGGAGGCGTGCGCAAACGCGAACTCTGGGCGAATGGAGGAATAGTGCGGGGTATTGCGATTTGACATGGGGGCGTGGCCAATATATATAGATATATCTTAGCCATAGAAAACATGGCGGAAACAAGTCAATTCTATACAGCGTTAAAGCCTGGCCAGCTCTAGTTCACCGCGCCATCACGAGGGTCGCATGACCGATGTGAAATCCCAATAGGGAAGGGTGTTAGGATCAAACGCATCCACGCCAAGGCGGTAGAGCCGTCCCCTAGAAACCCTGAATAGTGGTATACGGGTAGGAATATGAAATAAAAAAAAATTATTTAATGATTAGAATACTATAAAATGTTCCTCAGTGTCACAATAATTTAATCGTATGCTATTCAAGCCTATAGTAGACAAATATAGTTCACCCAAATATAAGTGAGGAATACTGGGATTAAACTTGCAAGTTTTCATTATTCTTCAAAGAGCTGTAAACGAAAACAATAATTTTTCGCTTGATTCTAGTCTCTTTTACTCACTAACCATAATAAATATTTTGATTTTAAAGGTTTTCTTTAAAAATTAAAAATTGCATAATTTATTTCAAATAGGATCTAGCGTTTTTACAATAATTGTTTCACAGATGGTGAACAATTTTTTTTTCAACTTTTACCTACTTCTATAGTGGAATTAGCTATTTCTTGTTATATGAAGAATTTTTTTCTTCCAATTTTTCCTTATTAGCTCTAAACCGTCAAAAGAGGACCGAGATAAAATTAATCAAAGCCTTGGATATGTATATATATGTATATATTGTAGGACCGTTTTTTTCCTCGTTCAAATCAGTAACCACTAAACTACTTCGTTGGCAGTGCAAACTCGTGCGTTGATCAATCAAACTGTCCTGCTTACTTAGGCAATGGCGATGCAAATCTTCTATATAATCTCAATATTATGCTTCTGAATTATCTGCTCGACGCTGTACGATGCGCTTGGTTGATCGATATGCACGCGTTATACACGCGCATCTCGTAGATACGTTTCTTTTAAAGTACGTAAATAGCTTGAAGGATGGGCAAAAATACAGGAGAGAGATACTTCAATTTTAATTCTTATTATTAGAATGTCATATAAAAAATAATAACTCTATAAATTATATTGTAGACATGGAGGTTTTTAAAGTTTCGAAAGATTATTCGAAGAGCATGTTTTTTTTTAAACGCGGTCGTAATACTTATTATAGAAGGATATAAAAGTTAATAATAACGAATTAATAATTCTGCTCATAAACCCTAAACTAGATCTAACAAATTATAAAGTTTATAGATTACAAATTTTAGGGGCAGTTCTTTTCTGATACCATATCTACAATATTTCTTCGCACGAAAAAAAAGGTTGGTTCAAATAACCAAAAAATTGGTTACTCTATACCTACCACTTCAAATGGGTCAAAAAACACAGAACTGAAGGTGATATAAAATATAGTATAACCAACGCGATTTGTAAAATGTAATATATAGTTGTCGTAACCATTTTATTGGTTGGGCTTTCGGTACAAATAATAGGTAACAATATCTATTGAAAGTTAATAACCATATTAAAATCTATATATTAGTTAGAAATACTAATGTTTTGGTTTACTAACTATCGAGAATGTTTACGGAAAAATATCATTTAAAAAATATTACTAAAATGGTTATCGTATATAATTATCTTTTTTATTGGTTTAAATAACAATAGGTTAGTAAGTGTAACAATATAAAAATGGTCAGCAGAACTACTACTCGTTTGTTAATGTAAATATTCATTTTTGTTCTGTGTTTTTTAATCAATCGGTTGGTTAGTATAACAAATCATTTTGCTTTCTCCTAGCGGAAGCTTTGTGATAGTAAAAAAAAAATTTGAGAAAATATACTGGGAATGTTGTTTAGCACATTTGGAATCGAAATACACTATTTTTAGAAAATGTCTCCGTACAGATGTGTGTGTGTGTGTGTGCGTGTGGGTATCCGTATACGCTGATATCTCATGATCTACTCAATTGATTTTAACCAGACAGAGATCATTTTTTTTAGGTTTTCTTTACACAGTTGGGGTCAATACTCTATTTTTGTCAAAATCGATTTTTTTATAGCGATTTTTTAATTTTACAAATTTAATTTTCGGTTTTTTTAATAATTAGAACTAATATTGTTTATATCTTATGAATTCACTCTATACAGGATAAAATCTCTACAATATAAAAAAAACGATAGCTATATTTAGTCATAAGTTATTGATGAAAACGTAATTTTTTATAAATAGGTTATATTTCGAAATATTTAAAAAAGGTAATGGCATGAATATTTTTTTGGTTAAAAAAAGAATATTAAATACTATAATTTGCTAAATTTTTGTTTTTAATTGATTATTTTTTGAGAAAAAAAATAATTTATAAAAAAGTTATTTTCTTTGTCGCTGCATAACTATTTAAATACATAGATCTACATACATTTTTTAGGGGTAGATTTTGGATACCTATCGCGACAGTTCTTTCGGCAAAAGGATTGGTTCATAAATTTCAGAGATATTTGAGGTTAAAATTTTTTTAACCTTTTTTTCAAAATCGTTAATTTCTCGAGAACGGCTTAACCAGTAGCATCAACTAATATAACGGCTTGACGTATCATCTTGAAATGTATAGATAATTTTTTATGTTATATAAGCAATATGTATGCAAAATGTTATCAAGATTATTTGGTTATTTTTGGAGATATTTAACATTGAAAATTTTCGCATTTTAAAAAGTTGTTTTCGTTGTCGCACGATGAATTAAGTCAAATTTTTGTAATTGTTTGGATCTTTTTGTTAAATATGTAGAGTTTGTATATTTCTTTTGTATAAATTACTTTCGCAAAAGTTTTTGTTCATAAATTTAAGAGACATTTGATGTTCAAATTTTGTTAACCTATTATTTTTAAATTGTAATTCTTTTTTTTAACGGCCTTAGGTATCAGCTTTGAATCACTCTCACTCTTTTTCTATACATTAATAATCTCATATCATTAATTTTCACCCTACCACTCTTCAACCTTTTTCCATCCACACAACATCGTTATCTAAAATTAAGGAGAGAGCTGCGCTTTCACATCTCACACAGTTAGGGGAAGGGGGGGGGCAGTAGGCACGAGTGACACCCTAACTTTAACGTAGAACTGTACGTAAATTACAGATATTAAGAACATTTAAAAAAGTGGAAACGCTAGGAAATTACATTAAGAATCAGAATGTACACTCATGGGAAAGGGATTCTGTCCAAATATGTTGTAATTACTTAAACTCATTGACTGATTCCCATAGCCCCGGCGATCTTATTGAAGAATTTTAAAACGTTCGGACAGAATTCCTTTCAGTTAGATGTACAGTTGAATATACTTTTTTTTGACGCGTTCATTTATATAAATCTAAAAGTAAAGTTTGTCAAAAGTGCTCTACGTGCCCGACTAGCGGGGCCTTTGTGGCACCAGGTGGGGCACCGAGTGGCATGGGTTTTTATAAAGTATTTTCACGTTTATAATTTTACGTAAATAATCAAATGTGAAATAATTAAAATAAGAAGTACTTTACGTATACTTGATTGTATGATATGTTTTACAATGGTAGATAGCGAAATTCGATCTTACAGAGGCTTATTGATTAGGGAACGAACAGTTGACGGCGCCGCGCGACGGCGCAACACATCATTTCGTATGCCACTCGTGCCTCCCCCTTGGATGCCGCACGTATTCCCCGTTTTTTCAAATTGATAATGCATAATTATTAAGCAATATTAGGTAAAAAATCAAACGAAGCTTCAAAATTCAAAGTCTGGACTATCAATTACACTTTATTTTGAACGGATCCATCCTTTTTTTGCATTCTGTCAGATGAATGAAAAATGAAACCAACCTTTTTCTTTTCACTTTCAATTTCATTCTCACTTTTATATATATATATTTTTTTAGCAGAGACAAAGACTAGATTTCTATAAAAATTTCCTTCTAAATATTCATTAAATATCGAGGTGACAAATTGCCCCGCCGTGTCCCACCTTCCCCTACATTATCTTCGGAATTATCGCTGCACCCGTCCCCACAACACTAAGCTCCCTCGCACTTTTCAACCCACCAGCCTACGAATATCACCGAATGCCGCATTTTCTCTATATCACAAAACCCGCACTCGTCCCACAATCTCAAACACGACGAGCAACCGCCGCAGCCGAGGTAGCGACGCCGTTCGGTACCTGAACCTGCAGGTCGACAATCTTGCTCTGCGGCATGAGGCAGCTTCGGCCGCCGTTATTCGGCTGGCCGATGGCGGGGGCGCAGCTGACGAGGCAGGCGATCTGCTGCTGCCGCAGCTGCTGGCGCTGCTGCTGCTGCTGGAGCTGCTGGATCTGGCGCTGGACGTGGTGCTCGTGCTGGAGCTCCTGAAGCTGGACCAGCTGGTACTTCTGGAGCTGGGACATGACGATGGGAGTATAGGTACGGACTGAGTCATGGGGGTAAGGGGATCGAGTGGTGGTTGAAAATTGAATCGATTAGTTGTTTTTTTTTTTTAATGTATCGACACGCGATGTGATGGTACTGGTACCTGATCGGTATATCAGTGCGGCTACAATGTTTACCTACTTTAATACCATCCTTTAAACTATAAAGGCGGAGAACTCTTACTGAGAAATCGGGGCCAAACGTTCCACCATGTTACCAATGATAATCCACTGCTATTAATTTACGTTCGACACTTAAACTACAGTTATACCAACGCTTATATATATTTTCACTAAACAAACTAAAGAAAATCCGTATACACCTCTTACCTTTTATTCCTGAGAGTATGCCGAGCAGGTCGTCCCTTTCTAGTTCCTGCATATGGGACAACTGAGCCCTCAGCAGGGCCACGCCAACGAATTTATACCCACGCGTTTTTTTCTCGTTTAGCGAATGTTTGAACCGATCTGCGTCTGCTCTCCGGGAATCTGCACTGCAGCAAATCCCCTCGTCAGGGCTAATTGCCGTCTCTCACAGCTGATGCGCGGTGTACGTATATATCCAGTGGAAAATAACGGAGACTAATGGCCGGGCGGGCGAGGCGATTTAGAAACGAGCGTTTCGGTTTTAGTCAAGTGCGCGCAACAAAGCGCCTCGTTAGAGAGCGATCGCAAAGCGATCGAGGGTTCTTGGAATATTGCCAGGATGCAACAGGTGTACGAGCGGCGTATATATGAACAAAAGTAAGGAAACTTAAGGTGGAGTATGGAAAACCATTTGTAGAAGCTGTGGTTTAGGGATATAGTAATTAGCCCGAGTCCGAGCAGCGTTACTTATATTGGAGTTTAATGAGTTCGGGACTGTAAGTAAGCGCTTGTTCTGGGAAAGATAGCAAACTTTGGGGCGCATTTCTACTAATTGAGACTTATTGCCGTGCAAGAGCCCATAGAAATCTAATTTAGCAGCGAACTCTCGAAAATAGTATTTAAATCTCATTGTCAGATGTCGCAGCTTGTGACATTTCAAGTTTCGGTACGATCTTAAGAATAATATTTTTGTACATTATTGTTTACTGTTTTAAGGCTTACATGCGGAATTGAATCAATGTTTCGTACACAACAACTCCGATAGTATTTTTACACGGAGAGAAATTTTGTAGTGAAAATTACAAATATTCGAGACAAAATTACCAGTTTCTATGGTAATGGATGGACAGATTGACAATTTCAAACTTTTTACCAAAGTGCCTTGGTAAAATTTTTTTTTAGTTAATTTAAATTAAAAAAATTAACTTTTTTTATCCATATTGATGGATATATAGTATTTTAATATAGAAATAGAAACAGAAACAAGGATGAAAAAACATTAAACTGAAAAAAATTTTTACGGAAGTGGGATTCGATCCGACGATCTTTGGGTTGAGAGTCCGACGTTCTACCGACTGCGCCACGGAAGCTGTTACCAACAGTCATTTGAATCGCCGTTATTACTTACTGAAAATATGTGTATTGTTTTCATTTTAACGTCGCGCACGCCTCTAGTATCAATCTTCTGAAACACAATAATGCGCAGTGCGCATGCGCGAGTACACAAATACCAGGTTATTTGGTAAAATTTATCAGTTTTCTTAGTAAAAATTCTTAGGTTGTATTAAAAATGACGAGATCTCAATTTTTACCAGTGTGTCTGGTAATTTTTATTCCAATAATTTGGTATTTTTTTTAAGTGGTTATGGTAGTTTTTCCTGGGAAACTTATAAATTGTATTAGAAACCTGGGAATATCACGGCTTTTGACAGTCTATCCATGCGCTACCAAGGAACCTTGGTAATTTTTACTCTAAAATTTCTCTCCGTGTATTAAACAGTTTCTTCTGTATATATGTATTACAGACGCTTTTATCACACTTTGCGACAACACTTTATATCCTTTAATCCTACCATGTACAAACCACACCGCGCATCAACAATTTTAATTATTTACATACTACACAATGGTAGTACAAACTCCGCGAGACTAATCCACTCTCTCTCTCTATCTCACGCTGTACTGTACATCCTCCGCTTTCATCCCTAACCGAGACCAATCTATTTTACTTTATTTTAATTCGTCTCTGCGCCCGTTTATTTTCGTTCCGGCTTTGTTTTCCACGACGACAGACGCGCGCGTAGGTATATATAGCACCGGATATCGCCGTTAATTTTTTAAACTTTATCTCCCGCCCCGCCGAATAATTTACATTCCGTCCCCGCGGTTGTAGGGCGCGGCGCGATCATCTCGTGTATATGTAGATATATATATAGCGCTGATAAAATCCGATCGTGCGCTGTGTGTTTGAATGTATGTATATAGTGCGCTGAATTATTCCGAGAATGCGCGCGGAACGGAGCGGGTATGATAAGGATTTCGGAGGCATGGGATTTTTTTGTATTCGAAATTCGCGGCTGTGGGACGTCATTTCGAAATGTTTTTTTCCGCAAAATGAGAGCTGAAAGTTTTGTTTAACAACTTTTAACAGTACACCGCTTCGAACTGTTTATCGCGCTCTCGCCGGTTCCCCTCATTGTCACTTTATTTTGTCTTTCTTTTTTTTTCTAACCAATTTCAATCTACACTACTTTTACCTCTCCTAAACTAAAACAAAATCGCCACGATTATAATTCTACCTACGAATTCCGCTGCCGATTGCCGTTATTTCGCGATGCCAGCGCATTATTATTCACTCCCCTATCCTTTCCGCCGCACGCGCGCGAGAGACAGAGAGACATGCTAATGATATTGCGCATCGAGCTCTTGCGGCTGCTCTACTTTTCGCGACACGTTTCGCCCGTGCCATCCGCGACTGTTTTTCCCACAGAGCACCGCGAATGAATTAATGTTGTGCGGGACGCGCGCGGGCTCGGAGAAAATTTGCGGGAGAATGTGAGAGAAGCTGATTAAAAATGCTGTGCGTATATAGAGATGATGATTATGCGTTGTGTTGTATTCTTAAGAGGATTTTGGCCACTTCTGTTATGAATTCAAGTTAGTTTCAGGCATTTTGAGTTTGTTTTTAATGAAAAAAAAAACAAAGTTGTTTGCATTTCCTGATTGAATGTTTACACCGTTTTTTTTTTACATTTTTACTTATTTACTCATTTACATTTTTGTTTCCATAAACTTCCGTGCTATTTGCAGCATATTTAAATAAAAATACAAACATTGATATGTGTGTGTGTGTAGGTGTGCGTGTGTGTGTATATATAAAATTCTCTATGTAATTAAAAGTGCACAATTTCTGTCGTGTCAACTCCACGGATATTTTATAAAGTAAAATCTTGAATTTTTTCGAAAAATGCATTTTTTTTATAATAATGAAACGTACATTATTTTAGAATATCGGTAAAATTTAAAATTGCGACATGTTCATTATTATTCGATGAAAAACGAGTATTTACAACCAAGGACATAACAAGTAAAAATATACACTTTTGCAGAGAATCACCCATACACTGACAGAAAAACCCGGGGAAAAATTCCTATGTTGCTCTTGGAAGTTGCCCACAACTGCTTAAAATCGAAAAATTTACTATCTTTTATATGAAAAAGTCCAATGTCACAAGTAAAACTTCCTATGCCAGCATAGTAAAAATTAACACGTGGCTAATGGAACTTTATCTTTTGTACATTTTCCCAGGCTAGCATGGTAAAAATTGAGAGAGTTTTAGAATAAGAATTCACACGTTCAATCGTAAACAGCCCGCGAGTGCACGAAAAGTTGACCTCTTCAATGTCAAAATAGGAAAGATTCAGACAGATACATGTCAACAAACTCAATCCACCTTGGCAACATCGAGACAAAACACAAACGCTAAACGCAACAACTGAATGTGCCGTTCTAATCCAATATACTTGTTTTTATTTATTTTTTTTTTATTTTTTATGATGACACAATTTTTAAAATAATTGTTTATTTGTAATATTTTTAAGGAAGGTTGTGAAAAACTATTATATCGAAAATACAAATTCATTAATAAATAAATGAGCTTGTTTAATTTAAGGTATTGGTAATATTTATAAAATGTTAAACAATATTCTTAATATATAACATTTGTAATAAATTACGCTAAAATAGAGAATAGTATTATTCGAGTTAAAGCATAATTTGTTATAAAATTAGCGCGCATATCTTACGTTTGGGGATATACAAGTTCCAAAATTTTGTAGGACATATGTCTTTATAGGTAAGTGGTTAGCGCTCCCGACTACCGTGCCAAGGGTTCCAGGTTCGAGTCTCGATGTCGTCAAAAATTTTTAATTTATTTAATAAATTTTCTTTAATCATGTTTAATTCAAAAATAACTTCTGTATTGTCTAAATATAATAATTATGTGTCTGATACTCGCTCCTCCCCACTCTAAAAAAAAAAAGATGAAGTAATTTTTTTCGCTCTTTAAAATCAGTTATAAAAAAATTCCCATGTTAGACTTGGAATTTTTCCTACGTGTATTGCAAATTCTGCTAAAAATCCGACATATGGTCGAGTTACGATTCCAACATGGTAATTTTTACACGACAACATAAGAATTTTTACCAGATTTTTTCTGTCAGTGTATATTCCTTAACACTATTTTCCACACATCCCTCGTCCACCCACTCAATGCAAATTCAATATATCGACAACCCGCATGTCGCGAGTCCAAAGATCGCGGGCGCACGTATCTCTCTCTCTCTATCTCCACCTCCGCTAAATAACGCGGCGTGCTCGCAATGCCATTAGCCGCCTATACTGCGCACTATATCGCTACGACGCGCGCGCAGCCCGGCTAATAGCGTCAAAGCGTAATTCGAACTGCGTTAATTAGTTCATTAGCATGTCGCCGACAGCAACCTCGTTAGTCTGTATACCTAGCCGTGGACGCGAAATATTTTGCGAAACAAGGGGATGTATATCGGACTTTTTAGTCCCTACGGTGTTTTTGCTGTTGCGCATACGGCGGGGGATCGATAAAAGAGTTTACGGCTCTTTTTGTCTCTCGAACACGCGCTGCGCCTGATTTTTGCGGTCCATCCCAGAGGTGCGAGTCGAGCCGGGTCTAATAGTGACGGATGAACTGCGTCTTAGAGGAAAAATTGGGACGAGGTTTTGTATCGTAGATTTTTTGGGGTGTTAAGAAAAAGGTGACGGAGAGGTCACATTTTGTGCTTGAAAAATTTAGATGAAAATGGTTATCTCTGGTTGTCAAGAATTCGAAAAAAAATATGTTATGAAATTTTTAACAGCCGAATGTAGTTTCCGTTGTATTTACGCGCATAAATAAGAAAACGATTTATTTTACTTGTTAACTATATTTTCATCAAATAGAAAAATAAACTAAGTACATAACTTTTTATACTGTATATAAATGATTTACTGATAACAATGCCAGAAAACTCAATTTTATCATATGCTGATGACACAGCAGTTATGTCATCGAGTAAAACCTGGAAAGAAGTTGAGAAGGAAATGAATCAATATCTTGAAAAAGTAGCAGCATGGCTCGCATTGAATAAACTAACTTTAAACATAAGTAAAACTGTCTTATATAACTTTCAGGAATTATTATGACAGTGTTCCAAAAAATATAGATATTTTTATTAACAAAGAAAAACTAAAGAGAGTGAATACGTGTAAATATTTAGGGGTTAATTTTGATTATAATCTAAAATGGGATGAACATATTGACTATCTAATAAAAAAACAAGTTACTTAAATTTCATCTTCTACAAAATTAATACATTTATGCAAATAAGTACTTTAAAGGTTATATACTATATGCATTTTTTCACAGTGTGATTAATTATGGGATAATTGCTTGGGGTGGTGTCTACAAAAATAATCAACATTTACTCCAAAATATTCAAAACAGATTACTAAATTAGTTTTCAAAAACACTTTTGAGCAAAATAAACCAATGAATATTAAGCAACTATTCACATTGGACTGTTTAAAATATTATTACAACGAAATGAAAAATATATTTACAAATTCAAATAGTAAGACAAGAAATAAATCTATCATATTGCCTAAAATAGACAAAAAAGTAAGAGAAAAAAACAATTACATAACTGTAATAAAGACTTTCAATCTTCTTCCAAACGAGCTCAAAACTCTAGAAATAGACAAAAGACCTGCTATGTACAAGTTTAAAAAATGGATTGTGGATAATATTCCTTGAAACCGATTTGATCCTATATAATTTTGTTATAGGAATTCAAGTCTAAAACTTAGATAAATGCGTATAACCTATATACTTATTACTGTTTACATAAATTTTTATTATAATGTTATAAAATAAAGATGTTTTATTTAGTTTTAAGATTTAGTATTAGTTTTAATTTTAAGTAACTTTATACTCCGGACCTGCAAACAGGGAATTTATTTTCCTCTAATGTAATGTATTTATTACTCTGGATAAATAAATAAAATAAACAAAAATAAATCAAGGTTTTCAATTTAAAAGTTTGAAAAGTTCGTCTGTGGCGATTGTCTCTCAAAGTTACATTTTCAAGACGCAATTCGTCTTGGATTTCATGCGAGATTTATTTAAGTAAAAATTTTGTCTAGAAAAAGTCTCGGAGTTAGTCTTAGGCTCTATGCGGTACTTTTTAAAGTAACAATTTAGTCTAGCTAAAACTCCCGCAATTCATATTGCATTTTGTGCGAGACTTTACAAACTAAAAAAGATTAGTCTCGCAAAGTGGCCTTAGCGAGATTATTGCGAGATTCACTGGAGACTTATTTCGCGAGACTTTTGGCAGATCAACCCGAGACTAAAATTTTTACACAGTCTGTGTTTTCCAACCACATTACAATCCTTCAAATATATTTATAAAGATTCTCCACTAACAACAAAATTCTCCCTTCCCAGGACCCAAACTAGACCGCGCATCAGCGACACAAAACTTTTAATATTCTTCACAGTAATTTGCACTTTAATCCCACACCATCAACCCTCTCCGAAATTCAATCTACCTTCCATTCATCCCAACCCATCGTCTCTCCCTTCAACCCGTCTATAACAAACTTCTCTCCTCCCCGCACCAAACCCAATAATCCCTCCGGCAATTTTTTCAATCATCCCTCCCTCTCTCACCTGCGTTCGGGAATCACGGAATAATGCGAGTTACGCGAACTCTCTCTCTCTCTTGGGATTTTTCTCCAAGGCGAACGAATTGATGAGCGTCTGCCTGACGTTCAAGGGCTACGCCGAGGACAGCACGAGTTACGCAACGTTGCTATATACCACCACTGCGGCTGACGGGAGCGACGCGATAAGTCCGGTGCAGGCGCGCGAGGACGCCCGAAGAGATTTACGCCCGAGGATGGGGGCAGGTATGTATGTGTGTGTGTGTGTATGCACGAGGTCGGGGAAAATTAAAGCGCGGTGTTATTCGGCAAAGTTGTGCTCTTGCAATAAGTGAGATTTCATTTAACAAAAGGTTCTCTAAAGCGTGTTATTCGGCGTTTTTCTGCTAAACAACAGCACCACCAGCCTCGCCTCTGTATATCTTTATAATATATACTCACTGCAATTCCGCAGCGTTTTTACCGGGAACCCTTATATACGCCACTTTATACCGGCGCGCCAATCGTTCGATGCTATCTCTCTAATAGTGCGCGAGGCTAAAGTGAACGCGCGAACGACTGCGATATAATAAACATTGCAAGGGCTGCGCGGGTTGGTTCATCATTTCGCATTTCGCACCGCGCGTGGTATTACGTAATAAACGCAATTCAGCAGCGCGCGAGCTAATTCGTCTGGCTGCGGGCGGTTGGTAATGCTAACGAATATTACGCGCTGTGTAAGCTTATTTATTATCCGTCGCGAGGTTTAATTTTCGCTGGAGATTGCGGCGATGAGGATAATTTTTACACCGAGTGCGTAAGATACTTATCTAAATATGAATAAGTGGAAAATCGAACCCTGATGCGAATAAGTGAAAAAAAATCGACTAATACTCTAGTGAATATATTCACTTATTGAAGCAGTGGAATAACATATTTTCACTTTGTAATATTCACTGGAAAATCAGTCGATTTTTTCACTTATTTATACATCAGTGATGAGCGACTTTTCACTTATTCATTACTGTATTATAAAACGCATTATAATACGCGACTGTACGATACTGTATTATAGTACGCGACTTTGGGACACGTCTTGAATGTATAGTTAGGACACAATTTCTTCGGGGGAGATAGAGTTGACAACAGCTATACTCGTCAGTTTTACAATGAGATATAATTACATAGTTTATGAAAGTTTTCGACTTTCCCATCCACGTAAAAAGTTTTATAAAAGTTATATCAAATTTTTATATAAAGAAATGGTTCTATATAAATAATATATAAACTTTATAGAAACCATATGGAGTTGTCAAGAGGAAAGTAATTTTTATTGTAATTAAGGTAGTTTAAAAAAAACCGCTCCCAATTCATTGGTCCGTGGCTTCCTCAAACTTAATTTGCTTATTCCTTTAATTAATTTTTAACAACAAAATTTATAATTTTTGCAACAATTTATGACATAATTATAATTAAATTCATCTATGAAGATTAAAAAGTATTACTTTTTAAATTATGTATAAAATATGAATAAAATAATAGGTATGATTTTTTTTTTAAATTATGTGTGAAAAATAAATAAAATAATTGTAATATTATGGTCAAAACCTTTTAAAATTCCTAAATAACCTTTACTTCAAATTATATTTTCTTTGTGAAATTTCACACATAGGGTACTTGTCTCTAGTAGTATGCCTGTCCGTATTTGTGTGCTCTTTCTGGAATTTCTGATGTAAGAAAAAGGTTCTAACCTTAAAAATAATAAATAGCTATTACAAAACAAAAGCAGGTACACAACACGCGCACATAGCGCATAGCGCATGTTATTTCCATTTTCTAGTATACAATAAATGCGTTCCCGAATAATTACGATTTTAAAAGAGGGCTAAAATAGTTTTAACCTCAAATATCTCTGAAATTCATAAACGAATTCTTTTACCCTAAGAACTCTTCTAATAAATAATATACAAACTCTACATCTCTACCAAATATTTATATTATGCGACAACAAAGAAAGTCATTTTTAAAAATGCTAAAATTTTAAATATCAAATATCTCAAAAAATAACAATAATAAATATAATCTGGATGAAATTTTACACAGGTATTGCCTATATCGCATACAAAGTAGTCTATAAATTTCAAGCTGATACATGAAGTCGTCATTGAGAAATTACGATATTGAAAAAAACAGTAAAAAAATTTTAACCTTAAATATCTCTAAAAATCATGAGACAATTCTTTTACCCAAAGGACTTATACGATAATATATAAACTCTACATCTCCACAAGACTTCAACATTATTAAACCAATTTTTGTTTCTGTATCATGCGATAAAGAAAATGACTTTGTAAAATACAAAAATTTTCAAAACCAAATATCTCAAAAAGTAATCGTAAGATCTTGATGAACATTCGCACACATATTATCTATATCACATATAAAATCGTCTATAAATTTGGAGCTGATACATAGAGCCGTTCTCGAGAAATTACGATTTGAAAAAAGGGTTAAAAAAATGTTAACCTCAAATATTTATGAAATTTCTGGACTAATCATTTTGTTCAAAGAACTCGACCGAGAGCTATCCAAAATCAGTCAGTTTTACTCCCGTAATCGTTGGACACACAAAACTCGTTTTGTTTTTTCATATTTCAATTTTTTTATCAAAAACTAGTCGACAAAATGGATTCAAATTTTTACAGATTATAGCTATTTATATTCTGCATTATCATGATTTTTTTTCAAAAAAATTTACTGTTTAGTTTAGAAAAACACTTTTTTGTTAATAACAAAAGAACCGTGATAGCTAGAGAAATTTTTTTTTAGAAAATTTAAGTATTTTAATGCTCTTTCGAATGCTATCCATTCGATTCAAATATCTCGATCTTATCATTAAAAAAAAGCAGAAATCAATTTTGAGAAAATCGAAAATTCGAAATAAAACAAAAACGCATCGGCAAATCAAAAAACGAATTTTTGACCCGCCATCACACAAAGAAAACAAAAAAAAATGAGACCTGTCCGGTTAAAATCGATCGAGTAGAAGCTGAGATCCAGGCGCATACACACACACACACACACACACACACACACACACACACACACACCCACACACACACATTCATACTGACATTTTTCAAAAATCATGTATTTTGATTCCTAACACCTCGAAAAACAATTATAACATGTTTTTACAATAACTCAAAAAATTACTATCACAAAGCTTCCTCTAGGAGGAAGCAATTACCTTAATTAGAAAAAAAAATTATCTTCCTCTTGCCAACTCTATATGGTTTCTATAAAGTTATTTATACAGAACCATTTCTTTATAAAAATTTTATATAACTTTTATAAAATTTTTTATAAAATTTGTTTACGTAGAGCAGTTCTTCTTTGCTATTCTATTATGTACATAACTACATAAGAAATTTTAAAGCATCAGCCGTATTATACATACAACGTTATTCCGGGAATACAACAACAAAATATTATTCTACAAATGCAGAAAGGAATCCGCGCATTTTTGCCGTATCAGCCGAATACCTTATACTGCGCATAAATTTTCCATCGCCCTCTGGCGCACTGTAAAATTATACCCCCTGCGCGTTACTTTTATCATACGCATGCATGAGTCGTGGGCAGCCGGGAGACGAGAGATTCCTGATCCGCTTAGTCGTACCGCGCTCCGCGAGTTCCATTTCCCTCTAAGGTTCTTATATATATATATATATATATATACATGTACTTTGTAACTATACCTATACGAAGTCGTGTATACTCGGAATGCGCCGCGCCCAAGTTCAAAATAAATCTGGAAATTGGTATAGTGACGTGGGCTGGAAACAATTTTACAATAAAGTTATCGTTGCAAGTAAACGTTATATTTATAATATAATTACTGCGATTCGTATATACGATTTTAAATGTTGGAATGACAGGAGAGGGCTGAGAGCGCCGATGTCACCGGCACGTATCACGCCCTCGATCAACCGATAGAGAGTATTATATAATGATATTTCAGCTTTAACGTTAAATTAACGGCACCATCGATCCTCCTTTTACAATGTAATTATATAATAAAAGTAAATACACATGAAAGTCTAAATTTAAAAACCCGTAAAAATAGACGCGCGTCAATGTAACATTAATATTACAATAAAAACTCCACTATACACTGAGAAAAGGACTTGTTTACTGTTAACATGCGTATATTTAAATATAACCAAATATAGGCATTGTAACAGTTATAATGCCATGTTAACAGTTAAGTTACCATGTTCTCATAAACAATTTCAATATGTTTCCTGAGAACATTGATATTGTAATAGTTATGATATGTTTATTATATAAAGTAGTTTTTGAATCTAATGGCTACTTTTTACCAGGATGATGTTGTTTTGTAACAAAAACGTTTGAAATAAAAGCATCATTTATTTTTTTACTCCAACGTTTCAGACATTTTTATTGTTTATCCTGATGAGGGACATAAACAATAAAAATGTCCGAAACCTTGGAGTAAAAAATTAAATGGAGTTTTTATTTCAAACCTTTTGGTTATAAAACAACATCATCCTGGTAGAAAATTGGCTATTAGATTAAAAAACTACAATTTACAAGAACCTCTACCATCAGCTACTTTCAAATCTGAATATGTCTATTAGTTAATATAGATATTGTAACTATTACAACACCACATTTTATCCTTGAACATGTCAAATAGTTGTATATCAAATAGATAAGTATGTTAACAGTAACAATATTCTTCTCTCAGTGTTATACATAAAGGATAATTTTACACCCCGCTATATACCATTACCTTTACCATCCCTACTCTAACCAACCACAAAAAAAAACATCCATCCCCGAATTATATCTCCTCTCGCACACCCCCGAATTAATCTGCTCCTCGCTCTCGCAACAAAAGAAGAATAGAGAGCCGCCGCTATAAGCATAAGCCGGCGCGCGTTCCGCCCACGCGGCATGAAATCTTCTCTGCCACCCCCAGCGCGTACACAGGCGGGATCCTTCAGTCGGCGTCCGGCAGCCGTAGCGAACGCACCTGTGTGTATACCTCTCCCTCTCTCCATTCATCGCGTTCACGTATCATATACACAGAAGAGTGCGCATATATACAGACAGAGTTAGACCTTCTCCTGTTGCTGCTGCAGCTGTGTGTGTACGTATTATACATACATATATATTGGCTGGATCCCGCGGCGTATCGATTCGCGCGGCGGGGGCGTTATATCTCTCGGCAGCTGTCGGCGATTAGCGCGAGCATATGGTGGCAGGCGGTGGTAAGTGTATACGTGCGAGCCGGTAGAAAGAGCGTGGAATTTTTCTGAATGACACGGGGTGATTGCAGCCGATTGATTGGACGCGAGGCTCTTCTGCGCATGCATGTATATAAGATACGCGGTTGGAACGGAAATCTATATAGAATATGTGGCTTACACTTATTAGCTCGCGTTTTATCATTGACGCACTGCCGCCTCCCTTTTTTTAGTTCGCTTATATTTATACCGCACCCTCCGATACGATGTCTCTATAATTTCGCGCCGATGCCTATATATGATGAAGAAAAAAACACCCCGAGTTTATATTTATTATTATCATGATGCATAATGTACAAAACACGTCACACACTTTGCCCTCGCGCGATGTATATTTTAAAACAGCTGTTGTAGCCGGATTTCTATGTGTACTATGTATATGTATACACCCTTGTTTATTATTACACATACGCAAATCCTTGCGTATAATATATATATATATATACACGGAAGGACTATTATAAATAAATAAAGAGCGGAAAGTTGTGCGCAACGGCTGAAATCATTGTATCGGCGGCCGATCGATCACGCTGCCTCGCAAAGCCTGCAGAATTCTAATTTCCTGCGCGTAGATATATATGCATATAAACGCCCACGCGCGAACGCCATTAGGATTATATAATATTCTCGTCCCCGCATTTTTCTCGTCTTTATATGCGCGCGAGCGTCGTTATCCGTAAATTTCAGCGTCGGAGTAGTTCTTTTTTTAATGGGATGGGGAAAGGATTGGTTCACTACTCGAAGGTAGAGTGGAGCAGCGGAGTTTTTAAGTTTAGGGCTTTGAGATTTAGCGAGCTCGTTAAAAATGCAGCGCTCCGCGCGGCGTGTAGACGTTCGAACGAATTCGAGGGCGTATTTTTATAGCGAAAGGGTGAAGGTTTTATTGAAGAAAGTAAAAGAAATAAAAGAGTTTTGCGTGAGTGAAAAGTTTTCCAAAAGTTTGGAAATTCACCGTGAAAACAATTTCGCACGGTTGTGTGCTGAATGATCGGGGAGCCGTAAGCGGCGCGAAATAATATTTGAAAAAAAAAATGGGCGTGTGTGTCTGCTGAGCTTCGGTACATAAGCTTTGATACAACAAATAAAGGCCCTGGCTTTCAAAGAAAATTGGTTCTTTTATAAAAGAAAAAGTGAAACAAAACTAATGGTAAAGTCTTTGGACAAATAAGCGCCAAGGAACTGCAAAGATAAAATCATATTTAAATTACTCGGCGAACTACCTCATTACGCGAATAAGGCGATCGAAAACTTTACCCCGAGATACGCGAAAAAGTTGGCTAGAAAACTTTTTCCCAATTAAAAACACACCTATATAGGTAGCGTCAAGTAAATATCTTTTTATTTCAAAGAATGATAAAGCTAGCTATTACACACGCTAAACCCTCCCGGCAAGAAAAGAAGAATAACCTCCAATCTAGCGTTAAAATAAAAATCCTATTTACAAGCCTTCGGGAAGCTACACCTAATAAACTCGAGCTCCCCTGCCACAAACATCTTCATTACACCGCTCGCCCAATAATACACACAAACACACACACGCATGTCTGCCTGGAATACTACATCTTTGTCTCTCTCCCACGGCAGCGGCAGCAAGTCTCGAGATGAGCATCAGCAAGGGGTGAAGAGGAGGCGGAGGAGGAAAGCAGAGAGGAAAGAAGGAAACAAGCATGATGGTGTCGTCGGCAGTGCTGGGGGCGGCCGCCGGCACCGGCCTTGCGCTCCTCATCGCCGTCACCATCGTCGTTTACAGGTATAAACTTTTTTCCTTTTCTCTCTCTCTTTTTTTTTTACAGAGAAATTTTACAAGGGTACATGTAATGTGTGACGAACAAAACTGCGCAGGTTATTTGGGATGGAAATTTTAGTTTTTCTTTGCATTTAAATGAGCGAAGATGAATTTTAACCGGAACCGAGTGAGTTGCCGCTGGATATTACACTGCGCCAGTAAGTAGAGCGCGGAATGTAGGCAGTGGTACGCTGCGAAAACGTTATTATCCTCGCAAGATGAAACGAAAAAAAAAAAACAGCAAACAAAGGGAAAACACCGAGTTTTCTCTCTTTTTTTGTTCGTCTTTAATAAACATATAAATTCCGGTCGTTACTTCGGCAAATGAAAACGTGAATTAGCTTTTCTCCTTTGTGTATTGTAATACACATTGCGCTCAGAACCGAGCAATCTCTTCCTCTCGCTCCTGGGACTCGTAAAGGCCTTTGACGAGAAGAGCCGGCGCGCGTCCTAATGAAGAGGAGGCGAAAATTTAATCACCCCGCGCGCACCGGCACAGCGTTCCCGATGATAGCGCTGGCACAGGTCAAAGGGAAGACGAGGACTTTTTGGCTTCTCCAAAAAGTCTCTCTTTTTTTGAAAAGTATATAGTGGGCTAATGAAAAGGTTGAAAAGTATGGTATGGTTATAGAGTTTTTTTTACACAATTATTAGTGCAAGGACGAAGGTAGTTTTTTTTTTCTTTTAATAAAGTGGCTCTCCATGTTCTCCATAATGCTATAAGCCGTATAGAGGTCGCATCTGAAAATTTAATTTCGTTGCGGTGTGCCGTGCATAGTATCTCTTTTTTTTTAGTTTTTTATATACTACTACGATAAGTTGACTGCCGTGATATTAATGAAATATGTCCGATCATTATTAAATGCATTGTTGAGGTCGGATGTTTGAGTGAAAGCTGGAGTTTCGAAACATTAAAATGTTAAAATTAATTAATTAATCAGCTACTTTAACCCGTTATGTTCGTTAAAACGATATAAAGTATAGAAACGTTGTTATCTAACTGCTGCGAATTGGCGAATGCAAAATTATATACTTTGCAAATAATTCTTAAAAATATATTTATTCATAAATTCAATAAAAGAAAAGTCACGCGACTTTAATTTCCACATTTCCTCGCAAACACAATTAATAGACGTATAATACGATTAAATCTAGATACTTTTCTCTCCAGCCAGAATCCCCCGCAAAAATTAATAACAACCCTTCACTCCACAACCCACTCCCCATCCACCATCGGCTTTATTAAAAAGCTCTTCTTGCAGCTTCCCTCTCTCTCTCTCTCTTAAAGGGTTAATTAAACTTGCTCGCTTATAGGGGGGGGGGGGGCGTCGCATCCTTGACACGACTCGGCGGGGCGTCGATTAATCGCCTGCGAAATGTGATCAATGACGAGCGATAACCGAGCGAGCGCCAACCCTAATCACAGTGTATATACATACATACACACGGAAATTATTGCCAAGTTTCGATACGCGCAGGTATATAAACTGATCGGTTTCTCGAACTTTCGTATATAACACGTGCGCATGTCTTTGTGTGTGTGTACACGGGGCGAGAATTTCAAGTTGGAATTCGGAGGAAGTTGAGATAGAGGCAGAGATGAGACGTGACGTAAATGTTGTTGGGCGCGCGTGTGCTTGGGATTTTTAATTTCGGAGTTGAAGTGTATATACTTATTATCGAGGTCGATGTTTTTAAGAATAAATATAATAAATGCAGGTTTGATAGTAGTCTGTCCGAATTGCCGCGTTGTTTATAGAGCATATTTATATAAAAGATTTCATGATTAAACGCAGGGAAATATTCGAATAGTATGTTTGCATATTATATTTCATAACCCTAGCGGTAATATTTTTGTTAAAAAATGTTAAAAACTGTTAGGAAGAGTTGTAAACTGTTTAAAAATGTTACAAAATGTAGGATTTTGGACGTTATTAATCGTTTGTAACTGTTTGTAACATTTTTTAACAGTTTTTAACAGTTTGTAAGAGTTATTAAATTATTTAATAACTATTAAATATTTATTATAATTATTATTATTAACACAATAATAATTCATTATTAGTAAATTAAACACTCCTTAGGCTTCTTCTGCATTGTTTGACTGTTACTTGTCTTTGGAGGGCTCCTTCCCGCGCTCCTTCATTCTCATGATTACACTGTTAAAAATATTGAAGTTCTTTTGTTAAATTTTAGTTCAATTTAATAAAAATTTTGAAGTTTTATTACAGAATTTATCTTAAATTTCAGAAAATTTTTAACAGTGTATAATAATAAGGCTATTAAATAATTATTAATTATATTATATTATTATACCGCGGAGCGCGGTAGGATGAATAATTATGATAATTTATTAATTATTAAATTTTCCTGAAATATATCAAATTTAAAATTATTTGAAACTTTTTGAAACTGTTTAAAACTATTAGGAACTGTTTGAAACTGTTACAAAGTATTATAATTATAAAAACTGTGTCCAAAATCATACATTTTTTAACATTTATAAACAGTTTTAAACAGTTCTAAATAGTTTTAAATAATTTTTAACAGTTATTAACTGTTATTAACATTTATAATTTACGACAGGGTATTACAAAGAGACGCGAACGAACAATAATCCGCTTTTATAATTAAAAAAGAAAAATCTATAAACAGATATTACAATAATGACGAAGACATTGATTCAATCGACGCGCATGCATCGTTACGATATAAAACCATGTGCGACGTGCACTTTCATCGCGCGTGAGGGATTTTCATGGCGATAAACATTTAACTACAACGACCGGCAAATACATACTGCCGCGCGCGCGTGACACTGCAAAAACCTCTTTGTAACCGTTCGATTTCAATCGATAATGCGCATTATTCATCGGGCCTGAGGGATGTGAAAATTTCATCGGTGCGCGAAAAGTGCCGTCGCCGCGTCGTCGGTGCAAATACTCTTTTCGCGCGGAATTAAATGCTCACTTTCTTATTCAAACGTTAAGCGAGAGGAGGAGTGGGGGATTTTCTTTTTTCATTAGGGACGTTTTGCGCGTAGTCCCGTTGTTGTTTGCGTTGTGAAATGGAAAAGTAAGGGATTGGATTGAATTTTGTTATTTGTGTAGTGTAGATTGAAAAACTTGTTTTGATCGTCCACGTAAAAAGAATTACGGTTGGATGAAGTTTGGGAAAAGTTTGAAAAATTTTCGTAAATAAATTGTTCAAGTGCTAGCGACGACCGATAGGTGGCGTATGACAATACTTGAGTAAAAATGTTCGCTACGGGCTACAAGTCAAAGTGCAGGACTAAGGGAGGGTGGCAACTTAAGATAAATGGGTTTTTACTCCTAGCGAGGTTTTTCCCCATTCTACACTCCACATAGTAGTCCAGCCATACAACCGTTTTTGCTCTATAACTTCTGATAGTGTGGAAATGCCCTCACAGGGTAACGCACAACTTCCTCTTTTTGATTTCCTTCTTTAAGGAGAGGTAACTGGAATCGCCCAGGCTCCTCCTACGTGGATTCATTTCTACGTAAGGGGCTCCTGGACGGTGATCCGGGCAGGCTGTACCTCACTAGTAGGGGGCGACGGAGGGGGCCCCCACCATCCCTTCTTTCTTTTTTAGGGAGGGTGGCTGGGGAAACACTAAAAATTTCTTTTCAATTCAACAATTGTTCTTAACTTTTACAATGTTTGGATAACGTTTTGGAAACCATTTCTTAAACTTCATCACTTAAAAAATTAATTGGTGAAATGTTCGGGAAAAGTTGGCTTAACTTTTCAAAAAAGTTGTATCACGAATTAGGAAATTTGGCACTGTTCCATTGCACAAGTTTTCCCAAACTTCTTCCAAACGTAATTTTTTTACGTGGGCAATGCGAAAATAAAAAAAAAGTGAAAAAAGAAAATATTGTTATAAAAACGGGGGACGGATGAGTTTTTTCATATGTGTATACATCATCGACGAAGCGAAAAAATATAGCCGTAAAGGAGAAAAAACGCAAAAGGGGGATGCCACTTGTCTCCCTTGAAAAGGGTGTAAGTAGATGTGTCCAAAACAGATCGTTACACACACACACACACACACACACAGATGTTTTCAATCCTATAGCTCCAGACAATTGAGAAGGTTATAAACGCGATAACGCTTGTTCGTATATGTTATGTTATATTTTCCTCTTACGTGAAAACACGATATTATAGAAGCGAAAAAACACGCGAATGAATACAAAGAATGACATAACATGCCGCCACACAGAAGCCATACTTATACCTACACTGTTAAAAATTTCTCACCTGAACTTGACACATATGTATGTGAAAAATAAATTTTCCAACACTATTTTAAATTTGACACATGTACATTAAAACTGTTTTAAAACACGCATTTTAAAATTAAAATACGTGTATTCAACATTGCTCCGCACGTGTGAGTAAAAATTCAAAATGTACATTAAAGTTTCCTTAAATTTAAAAACATTTTCAGTCACGTGTATTGAAATTAATAACGGTATTGCGATTTCAAAATATTCTTTTGAACTTAACGATCAGTTTGAAATATCAATTCACAAATGTGTAAATTCTGAACGGCAATATACCATTGTTAATGAATAAAAATTCAAGTGTTTCTTAAAATTAATAACATTTCTAACAGTATGTACACACGTTATTTTCCACTCTACTCCTATGAGAAAAAAATTTAATTGAATCAATGAATATTTAATTACAGTGTGACAATTAAATATTTCATCAGATCAAAATATTTGTTTTTAAAATGAATGTAACACAATATTTTATCGTTTAAATAATATATTTAATTGATCTAATGAAATATTTGATTGTCACATTGTGATTAAATATTCATTGATTCAATTAAATTTTTTTCTCAGTGATACACTTTTGATTCTTCTCACACACCTACAAAAAATTAATTAACCATATCTACACCGCAGGTACTACTCGACGGGTCGTAAAGTGAAGAGCTGGAGCTCGCTGGACCGGTGGCCAGAGCCGCCGAAGTGCCCGAGCCTGGGCAGCGACCACCAGGGCCATCAGGGCAACAAGATCCTACTGCGGCAGCAGCTCGGCAGGGCTGAAACACCGCCTGTCCCGTCGCCGCCCAGTACTCCAGGGAGCGCCGCGGACCTCGAGGCTGGACACGTGCTCGACTGCTGGCGCAAGTCGCGCACCTGCTATTACGCCGTACAAAAGGCGGTTAGTATTAAATGTGTAGCGAGATCGCGGTGATGGATATACCTGTATCAATTTCCATTCAATCTATTTTAGAATGAAAGGGTGCGCGTGCAATTTTTATCGTATTGGTCGTTCAATTTTCGCTGTACATTTTCATTGTTCCGTGTTTTAAAAGCGAGCGTGTACTTATACTGATCCTTTTCACTCGTTTGATTATTCGCTGGATTAATCAGATTACCTATACATATATTTGTTGATTATCGTATTGGAAAGCGGCGTTCCGAAAACATTTGCAAGGGCACACAAACATGTGCCGGGTTGTGTTTGTACGGTATTATTCCATGGTTCCTTTACTTTTCAATAATCTCTGCGTCATATATCGGATTATTATATTATCTGTAATAGCGCGTGAACAACTCGCTAATCAAATTTAAGGATTTGAAGCGTTCGACAGTGTATTACGAGAAACCAATCTAACGTTCCTCGTTTTTTTTTTTTTTTCATAATATCTTAAAAGGGGAGAGTGACGCGCGCATTCGCCGCCACCCGGGCGATAAGATAACAGTCCTCGATAAAGCCATTATCTATAATGTACGGAGAACCATTATGTCGGCGCGAAAATTAGTTTTTTTCGTCCCCGTATGATAACGAAATTCATTAAACTCTTTTTTACACAACGCCCAAAATTACCATTATTCACACGCGCACATATACCGATAACACGTTATATCACAATCGCGATGACGCATCGCGCAATAACGCATAAGACGCAGAAAGATCATAACGGACTTGCTGCTGTGTGCAGGTATGGATTTCTTCGAGTTTCTCTCTCTCTCTCTCTCTCTCTCTCTCTCTCTCTCTCTCTCTCTCTCTCTCTCTCTCTCTCTCTCTCTCTCTCTCTCTCTCTCTCTCTCTCTCTCTCTCTCTCTCTCTCTCTCTCTCTCTCTCTCTCTCTCTCTCTCTCTCTCTCTCTCTCTCTCTCTCTCTCTCTCTCTCTCTCTCTCTCTCTCTCTCTCTCTCTCTCTCTCTCTCTCTCTCTCTCTCTCTCTCTCTCTCTTATATCGATCGAACACACGGGCGCTCGCGCGACCGGGGGAACGGTAATCTGCGCTGTTTGTGTGGATTTCGCCGCGTGCAGTTGTCGCAGATAATAAGGAATAAGTTGCAGTGTGCTCGCGATATATATATATATATATATATATATATATATATATATATATATATATATATATATATATATATATATATACCCTCGGAAGGATCTGCTATACTTTCATTTGCCAGAGTGCAGAGGGTCATTTTAGTGGGTGGTAGAGAAAGAGACATTCGACCTATTTTAATGTAATGTAGGTGTGTATGTATGTATATATGTGGCCCGCCTTCATTTTTATCTCGCTTATGGGACGATTTTTCTCGCGTTTTCCCGCGCGATTCTCGCGGCGGCGCATATAACGAATTGGAGAATAACATCTCGGGAAGAAATTCGTTTTGCCGCTGTACGGGAGAGAGATGATTAATGGTCGCCACCGGGGACGTAATTTCTTTTTTGTATCAACAAACGTGTATTATACGAGTATTCGTATACCTGAGGTTTTCTACAGGCGACGAGAGAGGTCGCTTGTTCTTTGGGACGAAATTATAAGCAAAATGATCGGCTCGTAAAAGGAATGATTGTATAGCGTTCTGTAGAAGTATGGCAATTAGTAGGTGTCGTTTACGCCCACGAAATCCGACATCGTTTACTCGGGCTGCAATTTTCTTTTATACAACATTTTTTCGATTAAGCTTTCGCAGCGAAAACGCTTTTAGAGATAAAATCTGGTGAATATAAGAAAAAATATAAAGTAATTGAACGATGTAACATCTATACATATATACATATACACTCAAACCTTGAATTTAAAAACGCACAGACTCTCGTATAACCGAATATAATGTAGGTCAAGATCGACTCTCTTACACACACAGTACCAGCTGAAAAAACAATTGACCTTTTTCCCCATCACCCAAAGAAATCGAATTCGAACACAGCCTTATTCGATTTCAGCTAGCCTATATAAACTTCCTCTACAAACACGCGAACCAATCCAAAAAAAAAAAAAATACGAAATCGCATTTCTCTTGACAATAAAAATCTTCTCTGTCCACGTGTCCCCTATCCATAAACTAATTATTCCTCTCCAAAAGAAAAAAACAGCGCAAATTTAATAAACGAATATTCGAACGAAAAAACAAGTACCGCGCAGTGCAGCGGCTGTACTTACCATCACGGAACGCGCGCGTGTCCTGTGCAATCGTCGGTAACGCCGCGGTCTACGGTCCCGGTCGCCGCGCGCGTCTGACCCGACGCGGAGTTATCTACTTGCGGCAAAGGGTAGCGGCGTTGTTGTCCGATGGTTCTTGTTGTGGGTGGGTTTTTCTTCTTTCAGGGTAAACGAGGGGGATGGAAGTAAAGGGGTAGGATGAATATTCTGTCGATCCAGCGGTATTCGTATATCCTTAAAAATATTACTTATGTCGACTGCAATTTACTATCAACTGATAAGAATTTTTCCATCGGTTTTGCAGTCTTACAAATTAAATTAATTATGCCATAAATATTAATTATTTTAATTTAATTTTTAAGACTGTAAGACCGATGGAAAAATTCTTATCATTTGTATATCCTGCCTGAACGTACGAATTCTATAAGGATAAACAATAAAGTTCGAAGAAAAGTTGTAATAATATTAGTACGACGACTCGGTGGGTGACGACGTGTATAATTTAAAAATATTATTACGAAACCCAACAAAAATATACTTTAATTTAAAAAAAAAAAAAAGAAGGAAACGCTCGTCGTAACGGAATTTTTATTGGATATATCAGCGCGAACAACACACGGTTCGATCTCACGCGAGCTTTGCAACTGCGCTCGAGACTCGAATCGCATTATACGAGGATAATAGTCGCAATTGCACCGACGCAGCTGATAGCCGATAGAATACATTTCCGACATGATAGGTACGCCTACTCTCGCAAAACTTTGTGTGGTAATTATCGTCAATGCGGTTTATACAGTCGTGCGCTCGTATTTTCGCGAAATAAAAGTAACGGATACTCGCGCATATAATACGAAGTTGGGCGAGATAGTTCCGACCCTGCGGAATGTTTTATGAAGGAGTACAGGGAGAGAGAGTGAGAGAGCAAAAGAGGTAGCCGTAGTATTTTAGATCCGTTATGGCCGTGAGATAAAAGTATGAATAATTAAAGGATATATATATATACTCCCGCCGACCTTTCCTATCCGTTATTTAAGCGTATCATACCTTATTTATTCAATTCGTAAAGAGCTTCGCGATAATCTATATATATATATATACGTTGAAAGAACAGAAAATAAATACAGGATAGTATAGATAAACGCAAAGAAGAAAAACCTTCGACCTACTGCTCATATATTTTTGTAACGCAATTGTCTTTTATTTTTTTTACTCTCTTGCTATCATCAATCCGATCAAATCGACCATGAAATTCAGCCCCGCGTGCGCGCCAGCGCAAAAACGACTACGACGACGACGACTCTTATTTTTCGAACAGTAGTCGCACACGCGCGCGCAATTGAATTTTAAATTTCAACCTTCTGATTTGCTCCGCTTTATAAGATGTCCTTTATAAGGATTTATATATATATACACACACACACAGACCAGGTGCGCTCACTGTTGAAATTATGTACGCGCGAGTGGCTTCGTTTTACTGCAATAAATCACGGGGCGCGTGTGTGCACACCCGACAGCGTATCGCGCGCATTTTTTTACTCGTCGATATACGCAGGCGCGCGTTTCATACAAAGCGCTTTTTAAGATGTTGAGCGAGCGTTTTAGGGGCCCGGTGAATTATTCCGGCGCGAGTGAACATTGAACCTGCGGCGAATAAAGCTTATAGATTGTAGATTGTTGGGTGGCGATATGTAGACGTTCGTATTTGTAATAGCCTGCGTTTATGATACGTGCCATTAATCGATGATAATTAATAAAAAAAGAGATAGATGGTGTTAAGTTAAGAATAGTAGCCCAGGTTTGCTTAACTAACTTTATTGGTATAGAAATATGTACAGTGAGTATCAGGTGACACGATGTTACCTGATGAGTAGTCGGATCGCGGTGCTCGCAGTTCACTGCGTTGGTATTTGTACATAAACACTATCCATCGTCTTACATACACCACAGATAGATAGATAGATGTTGATTTATACGGCAAAATAATAGAAATACACTTGAGTTGACATAGTGTAGTAACATTTGAACGCGTTAACGTACAAATGCCGTATTCAAAATACATTAATGATATAATAACGTAAGTCGAAAATCGAAACATGGGATAAAATAGAGGGTATAATGTACCCAACGATTTAATGTTTAAAACTTAGTGTATGACAAATAGATACATACTGAATAAATAATAATAATATAATAATAATAATATCGCTAATAATAATATATAATAATAATATAATAATAATATATAATAATAATATAATAATAATATATAATAATAATATAATAATAATAATATCGCTTTATAAAATATTTAAAATACGTTGTAGTCGTAGTATATCACAGAGTCGTACAAATAATGATATCACAGTAAAAGAAAATAAGTAAAAATAAAAATAAATATAAGAAAACAATATAATATACTTAATATACTTATAGTATATCACAGAGCCAAAAAATAATGATAGCCAAAAAAAATGATGAGAGAGAGGAAGAGAACCTGTAAAGCGTATACAATTTTCGTTGTTTCGGTTACGTATCTTTATATCGAACTCTTGTCCCTACGCTCCGCAAAAAAAAAGACGAACCTTCTTATATATAGGTCGCTCGGCCGTTAATTCAATTACACACACATAGCTACACATACTCTCTTTTCCGAGCCCATCACATTCCCTTTTTCATCGCCAAACAATCAGGTTAATACACACACGCGCGCGCGCGGGCGTTACATAACGGTTATACCCACGTAATACGCGATGCACTCATAATAATAACACCACCCCTCTATATTACCTCGTTAAAAGCATCGTCGTCGAACAACACACACACACACACACACTATTTTGTCCCCAATCAAATCCCCATATCGTCATTGCCCTCCCTCCTTTTTCTCTCCCCTAAAAACCAGGTCGACTCTCGTCCCTCTCCCCTCTCTCTTCCCTGCTCGCTAAAATTCCGACGCAATCGCCGCCGCCGCCGCGCTCTCACCACGGAATCAATGCGTCGCCGTCGCATGCGTAAACAAGTATAGAGCGACACGTGCCCGCGCGTGTAGGTATATATTACTTGTTGATTCGAAACTCTCGCTCTCCGAGAAGAGGAACAGATAATATAAACACCGACGTGCGGTGAATATAATTGCAGCTTTTTTTGCTGTTCGCTGTAGTTCTTGTTTTCTTTGTTCTCGTATTTCGAGCACGTGTGTGTATATATATACGTGCATATAGCCGTGATGAGAGAGAAAGAGGGAGAGAGGGATTTGATAGCGAGAAACGTAACTCAAAAGATACACAGAAAGCAGTTTTATATATACAACCTGTTCTGAAAATGTGTGCGTCTGTAAACATAATCGTGTAGAGCGCAAAATTCTAAGAAAACAGTTCCTTTACCATTTTTTCATGTGACTAGTATACTTTTTTAGTAACTGATGTGTTTAAATTGTTTGTTTTTAATAGGAATTGTATATCTGTAGGTAACATCTTATAAACATAGGTATATATATTTTCTATTAAAAACAAACAATTTAAACACATCGGTTACTAAAAAAAGTACTAGTCATACGAAAAAATGGTAAAGGAACTTTTTTTCTTAGAATTTTCCGCTCTACAGGATTATGTTTACAGACGCATACGAGGCGTTTCACGTCAACTGCCCCAGCGCGGTTTTTGCGATATAAGATGTTTTGTAGGTTTTCAAGGTGAAAATGGAAAGTTTCGGAAAAACTGCCTACACCATTAGAAAGCTGAGGAAAAAACACGTTGAAAACGCTTATCAAACAATTTTTTAAAGTACATTTTAGTATCATAAACACGAGTTGGAAATAGCATGATTTGGCATTCGCGCGCCGATTTGGGGCAGTTGACGTGAACCGCTCCATATACATTTTCAGACCAAGTCACACTTATTTCCCCTCGAATTGAACCACCCGCGCAGCCATGTATAAACCACGACCGCCTAATCAAACCCTCATATAGATGTAATATACTCCGGGCAGCTCTCGCAAAAAATTGAATTTCGGTGGCAGCGGCGGCTCTTTGTATAACTCTCGTCGCACGCGTCTCTCGCACCCTCCGCAGCCGCGGCACGCACGCACCGGGCTCGCGCGATCGATAGAGCGCTAGCTAGCTCTCGCTCTCTCGCGCGCACCCTCGCACCCCCACAAATCAATCGCTCGGGACGACAAAGAGGAGAGGAAATTTCCTCCTGCGGATGAGAGATATGTGCGTGAGGGTGAACATACTTGTACTTACACAAGGGCGTGGCTGTGTATGTGTGTGAGGATGGATGAGGATAATTGTACGAGGATAGCGCGAAAACACTCGCATGTGTGCGACGAAAGGACTTGTATATAAACATACACGTTATGTGTATATACAAGCATGGATTAGTATATAGAGTACACGCACTTGTATGCGTAATACGGCTTTGTTTTTCTACGCACGATGCACGTGTGGTGCAATTCCGCTCGCTCTCGCGCAGAAAACACAGCACGCAGAGAGTTTAGAGAGTCGCACACACACCAGCCTCCAAAACACGCACTTCCACACCTCCCCCCTACACACACACACACGTATATCTTATCGTAGTAGTTCAGGAGGGATCACGGTATAGATGTTCTCTCTCTCCCACCCTCGAAACCTGTTGCGGCGGCGCGCCCGCACGCACTTTGCACCCTCCTCTGTGCGCGCGTCGACGCTGTTCCGAACTCTCTATACCGCGCCGCAGCTCTTCTCTCTCACCCTCTCGTCAGTAGTCCGCGGCGCTCGGCGGTGTGTGGCTCGCAATCTAGACACCCGCACCTACGTATAAAAATACCGTGACGCAGAGCCTGCGCGCGCCATACATCCAGTGCGTGCGTATACACATATAACAGTGACCGAGAGCAAGAGAGAGAGGGTGACAGGAGGCGGCGAAAGAGAGGCGATAATTTCGATTTTCCCCTGTACCGTGGAAGTGGGCGCGCGCAGCGAGCGCGCCGCCCGCGCCAGCCCGCCGTGGTGTTGGAGGCGCTCAGGTGCGTCAGCCAGGTGCCGGACAAGCTGTCCGAGGTCCTCGGCGATGTGCTCGAGCTAGCCTGTGGCCAGCAGCAGCAACCTGATGCTGCTGCTGCTGCTGCCGCGAGTGGTACTACCACGATGACGACGACGACGAGTAGTAGCGCGAGTAGCAAGATCAGCGCGATAACGGGCGTGGCGATAATCAGGGGCAGGTGGACGCAACGGCAGGCGAGGCTGGCGTCCTGCAGCGGCACCTCCAACGCATCGTCCGCCCAGGATAGCCAGGACAGCCAGGCTAGCTCCGTCGAGGTGTGTATAATGGTTTATAGGCGGCGCACACACACGTCTACTAGTTGCTGCTGCTGCACCAGTTGCGCCGCCGACTGTTTTAATTGCCTGACGTCAAGCGTGGTGCAGTAGTAGACGCGACCCACATTGGGCCCTTCGACAATCTTGTTTGTGTGTTAGAATATCTCGCACTTTATTTTCTTACTTTTTTTTTTTGTGGAATGGTAAAGTGGGTTAGGCCGCTCTTTCGCGTTATGTAAGGGGTGCGGCGGCGGAGTCCTTCGGGTTTTAGGTTTGATGGCTGTAACGTGATGGGCTTGTTTATGCGCAGGGGGGAGAGGATGGAATAAATGATGATGATGATGGTGAATGTATGAGCACGAGGGGAATATATATATATATATATATAAGTCGAGATGCGTGCGGCGTAGTTGGAATTTCAGGAATATGCAAATTATAATAGCGCGTGTGAGAATTTCGACTTCGTTTCGGTGCGCGCGCGCACGACAGCGTTTTTATTATCCCGGATGATGATAAGAATAGCGATGCGGCCTTGTCCCATTTAACTTGCGCGGCATTGTGATGCTATAACTATCATTCGTGTATATACCAATTATACGCACGTGTGATATGTATACGCGCGAACGAAAACACATGATTATAGAGAGACTATATCTAATCGGAACCAGAAATCCCAATGAATTCCGCAGGTGTTGATGAGCGCGGAAATAGAGGCAACCTCGTCCGCGTAGAATTACACGCACACGTATAGTAGAATGCCATTATTATTGGCCGGAGAGCGGATATGATCGCGGGGACGTGGAAGGTGCGCGGTAATTGAAGAAGAAAGTTTATCCCGCGACAGAGATCGATAGAGGGGGCGAGGGAATTTTTAATTTTTTCGAGGGAGACGAGGATGGATGGTCACACGCGCCAGTGGTATAATGGGGGTTTGAAATTTTAATGGAAAGAAGTGTTTTCCGCATACACGGAGTCGCAGTTGAATTTAATAACGGGTTTAACACGGATTAGTGTGCAACGAAAGTGTACTGACTCGGGACAATTAATTCGTTGATTACCCTGATAGAAATACCGGGTTTAGATGGATAAAAATGTATTAAAATTAAATACATTTAATACCGTGAATCCATTTGAAGAAACGTACGGGATTGAAATTTAATAAGAGTTCATCACTTTCTATTTTAAGCCATTTTAATTTACAAGTTAAGTGTTTATTGTTAATCATTTTAATAACATTCAATACCCGAAAATAATGAATCGCTTTTATTACCCACAGTAAGTATTACAATTTAATACAGTTTAATCATATTTAATACCACATACTTCAATCCCTCTTAATTCACCATTCTTGCATTCAAATTAAAACATCCCTGGTAGAAATTAGTCCATTAAAAATGGGAAAGAAAACAGAAACTGGCCATTAGAAATGGCTAGTTATTAGACAGACATGTAACGCTTTTTTTTATCAACTTCTCCCATTTTATGGAATGGCCCTAACCTGAAAATCTTTACATTAAAATTTCATAACAATTCAATCATATATTTTAAAACTTATACTCTTAAGAGATAGTTTACCGGGATATAAACAAAATTTAGTAGTCTTTGTACTATTTACAGCTTTATTCTATAAGATATAAACCAAAATCGTTATTTTGACACGTGACTCTATCTCTCTTACTCATCGCCATAACAAATCGCTTGTTACTAGATTTATAATGGCTTCATCGGCTAGCTATTTTAACTAACATTAAAATGCTAAATTAATAGATAGTACAAAATTGTGACCATCTTGGCGGCCAATAAATGTGAAAAATAGGTTAAAAAAATCGTTACACTTATGGAAGAAAACTGGAATCCATTTTTTTGCCATTTTGGATCAAACTAGCCATTTACTGCTCAAAAAATGATTTCAATTTCCACCAGGGATATTTTATCCACGTTGAATGTACTGCTAATTATCTCAATCGCTTTTAAAACCTAAGATTAGTAATGAAATTAAACCTGCTTTTATCTAATTTAATGACAAACTATTCAAACCTTTTTAATTTGCTATTTAATTATTAACATCCCTGGTATTTAAATCAAAACTTTTTTTATCTATTTCAATGAAAAACAATTTAATACCCTTTAATTCGCTATTTAGGTATTAACATTAAAATCTTTTTTATCCAAATTTTAAACATTTAGTACTAATCGCTATTAATGCATAAAACTTGAATTTAAATCAAAACTACTTTTATCTATATGTAAATGACAAATAAATTTATTCCCTTTAATATGCTTTTTAGATATTAAAATTTATTAATTCAGTTTAGCCAGTGAAAAAGGGATAAAATCCTTATTAAAAGAAATTGTGTTGGATCGCATTCAATCAGCTTTAAAGAAATGGAATAAAATTTGAATTGTAATTGATTAAGTTTCGGAAAACACAAAAAAAAAGAATAATTTAGAATTAAAAATGATGTAGTTATATCACATTGAATCATTTGCGTGTCTCCCATTCTACACTCCATTTAGTAGTTCAGCCATACAACCGCTTTTGCTTTATAACTTCTGATAGTGTGGAAATGCCGTCACAGGGCAACGCACAACTTCCTCTATTATGATTTCCTTCTTCAAGAAGAGGTAACTGGAATCGCCCAGGCTCCTCCTACGTGGATTTATTTCTACGTAAGTGGCTCCTGGACGGTGATCCCGGCAGGCTGTACCTCACTGGTAGGGAGTGACGGAGGGGCCCCCACCATCCTTTCTTTCTTTTCTTTTCCTCCGTCAGCCTCCGTTCGCTCGGACATCTCCCTCTCGTAGATGGTCTCGCACATATTGCCGAGTTTATTAAGCTGAGTAAAGACTCACATTTTATTTGTTAAATAATTGTTTTTATTTAACACCCACGAGGTGCAAGGACAACAATTTGGATTAAAAAGGATTCATTTAATCACTTTTAATTCTTTCACCATTCAAACCTTTTTAACTTCATTAAATACACCAAATCGGTATGAAGAATCGGTATTGAAAAAAGTTTTCAAAAGTATTCCTTTGTTTTAGTACTTTTGAATCCCTTATTTTTAGCAGGGATGGTTAACTGTATCGATGGCTCTTGCTAAATGCAGTAATGTACAATCAACGTACTTGTATCTAATTTTTCATAAATTCTATTTGCAATGTAACTTAAGGCATCTTTTGTTCCTTTATTTTTAATGAATCCAAATTTGTTATCATTCAAAATATTATTTCCTGAAATGAACTGAAAAATTCTGTTATAGATTATTTTTTCAAAAATGTTGGATATTAGTGATATTGGTCTATAGCTTTCCATCTTGTGTTTCAATCCAGATTTGTATATTGGGACAATTTCTGCCATTTTTAGTGTATCAGGCCAAACGGCTATTTCTATACATAAGTTAAAAATATGGGCTAGTGTATCAGTAAAGATTATTATCTTTAGTGCCATAACATTCATTTTATCGACACATATTTTACGAACCAATTAATTATAGCCCCCTTAATTCGCGGACACCTCATTAAAGTAACTTGATGACTATATCAACTTGTACGGTGCCACGTCAACTTGCCCCGGTGAAATGTGAAGGCCGACTGTGTCTAAATAAAATTATTTTTGGCAGCTTCCGCATAATTTGTTATATATATTTTCTTTTATTAAGAATTTGTTGTATTAATTGCGGAGTTATGAAATGATAACGTTAATTACGGAAACAATTAAGTGCATCATTGACTCAGCACCTTTTTTCTCGACGCATTCTATAAGGAATTAGTCGGTACCGAAAATATGAAAACTGAATATTTCGATCAATATTGTGCACATGTGGGGAACAAAATTGCATAAAAAATTAGTATTTACTAAAGGAAGACAAACTTGCAATTAAAAAAATTAGTAGGTATCGTTATAGTAAAGTGTAGCAAAAGATTTACTAGGTTTTAGTGAAAATATACTAAATTTTTCAATAACTCTAAAAATAATTGTATATCCTATAAAAATAAAAGATGAAGAAGAAATTTTAGAGATGGGCTTAATAAAGTAGAAGAAAATGTATTATTCTAATTATTTTTATTTATTAAATTCTAAAAATACTGCTCTATATTCTCTTACGATTTAATAATCGCATACAATAAATAAATGGAGGAGGACTCGATAAAAAAACGATATGGCGTGACTCGGCGGGGAATCAAGCCCCGGACCTTTCGTTTTCGCAACGAGGGCTCTGACCACTGAGCTACCGATGTCGGTGCACGTCTTTCCTCGAGTCGTCCTCATGTTACTCCTACATGCAATCCGATCCGCCTGCGGTACTATGCATGATACTACGCACACGTAACAATTCACAGAATTCAAAATTTGTGTACATACATATTTTAGTTTTAACAAGATGTATCGTCATTATTTATAATTCATGAAAACTACTTTAATAAAGTCTTATTGCATTCGCTCAATTGCACACTGAGAGAAATGTTTTCTCAAAATGTTAATAGTTAAAATACCATGTTAAATATAAACATATTTTTCTCTCAGTGCAACCATGCTATAACTCATTTTGGACTATATCACCGAACTTGACATACGACGCTATCTTTGTCACGATTGGTACAGGTAACATATCGTCCAACACGTCCACCAGAAAATCTTCGACGCTCATGAGGAAATTCGCGCGCTTTTTTGCCACTTCAAACTTCTTGAGGAGTTCACCGGCGTATATCCTGAATGTCGTCAGGTAATCGCTTGTCTCAAACGCCGTGACGAACTTTTTGTTTCTAGCTAGTCCTGCGAGCTTTTCTTCGTCCGTCGAAAATATGTAAAAGAACGATATGGCGCTGTCCTCTGTTTCGATTTTCTCACTTCGCATTCGCTTGATCTCCTCACGGCACTCTTGGTCAAATTGCGAGAAGTTCTCGCGGGACTGGACTATTTGTTCGTACCCATAGAGGAGTTGGCCTAATGCCTCACGTTTAACGGCTTCCCGGATGACGATTCTAGCGGTAGCTTCGCCGGATGGGCTGTTTGGTATTTGCAGCAACATCTCGAAAGGCGCCTTGCCCTTGCAGCGTGCGTTCAAATCGGCTCCAAATTCAAGTAATAAAGCCGCCACTCGAGGGTTCGGGTGTCTCCCGCAGACTGCGTGCAGTACGGTAAAACCCGTACTCATATTATCTTGACGCGCGCCCGACTTTAGCAAACGAATGAAAGAAGCCAGAAACAATCTGTAGACCGTTTTTAATAAGGCGGACATCCCATCCGGTGACTGTGTGTTTACATCTGCGCCGTTGTCAAGAAGAAGCTGGAGCTGGAAAACAAAGCGTTTGTTATTTTACGACGCTATAAGTTAAATTCAATTAAAAAGCCGTTGATCCATATATTGTTTCCTTCTAGAGGAAGCTTTGTGATAGTAATTTTTTGAGTAATTGTAAAAACGTGTTATAATTGTTTTTCGAGGTGTTAGGAATCAAAATACATGATTTTTGAAAAATGTCTGTATGGATGTGTGTGTGTGTGTGTGTGTGTGCCTGCGTGTGTGCGTGTGTGTGCACGCCTGGATCTCAGCTTCTACTCGGTCGCGTTTGACGGGACAGATCTCATTTTTTTTGTTTTTTTTTTGTATGATGGTAGGTCAAAAATTCGTTTTTTGATTCGCCGATGCGTTTTTGTTTTATTTCGAATTTTCGATTTTCTCAAAATTGATTTTTGCTTTTTATGAATGATAAGATCTAGATATTTAAATCGAATGGATAGCATTCGAAAGAGCATTAAAATACCTATATTTTCTAAAAAAAATTCTCTAGCTATCACGATTCTTTTGTTATTAACAAACACGTGTTTCTTTTTAAAAAGCTTATAACTCCTAAACGGTCAATTTTCTTGAGAAAAATCATGATAATGCAGAATGTAAATAGCCATAATCTGTAAAAATTTGAATTCATTTTGTCGACTAGTTTTTGAGAAAAAAATTGAAATGTGAAAAAATGAGTTTTGTATGTCCAACGATTACGGGAGTAAAATTGACTTAATCGCTTAGAAATTCCTTGTAGAGGTAGATTTTTGATAGCTCTCGGTTAAATTCTTTGGGCAAAATGATTAATCCAGAAATTTCAGAAATATTTGAGGTTAAAATTTTTTTAACCTTTTTTTCAAATTGTAATTTCTCGAGAACGGCTCCATGTATCAGCTCCAAATTTATAGACAATTTTGTATGTGATATAGATAATATGTGTGCGAATTTTTACTTTTTGAGATATTTGATTTTAAAAATTTTCGTATTTTACAGTCATCTTCTTTGTCGCATGATAACTATAGAGAAAACAAAAATTGGTTTAATCATCTTGAAATTTTGTGGAGATGTAGAGTCTATATATTATCATATAAGTCCTTTAGGTAAAAGAATTGTCTCATGATTTTTAGAGATATTTAAGGTTAAAATTCTTTTACAATTTTTTTCAAAATCGTAATTTCTCAATGACGACTTCATGTATCAGCTTGAAATTTATAGACTATTTTGTATGGGATATAGGCAATACCTGTGTAAAATTTCATCCAGCTTATATGGTTATTTTTTGAGATGTTTGATATTTGAAATTTTAGTATTTTTGAAAATGACTTTCTTTGTTGTCGCACAATATAGTTACATTAAAATTGTTTTAATTTCTTTGAAATTTGATGGAGATGTAGAATTTGTATATTATTTATTAGAAAAGTTCTTAAGGTAAAAGAATTCGCTTATGAATTTCAGATATATTTGAGGTTAAAATAATATACGATACCTATGACTTGGGTGGCCCATCACAAGACGTGAATTATCGCCCTCGCTACGCTCGGGCGCTAACCTCACGCCGTGCAATAATGGGCCACTTAAGTCACATGTATCGTAATGTACTATTAGCCCTCTTTTAAAATCGTAATTATTCGGGAACGCATTTATGTATGCTAGAAAATGGAAATGGCATGCGCCGATGCGCGCGTGTTGTATACCTGCTTTTGTTTTGTAATAGCCATTTATTATTTTTAAGGTTAAACCTTTTTCTTACATCGGAAATTCCAGAAAGAGCACACAAATACGGACAGGCATACTACTAGAGACAAGTACCCTATGTGTGAAATTTCACAAAGAAAATATAATTTGAAGTAAAGGTTATTTATACCACTCTAACCTCAAAATCACAACTTTGATATGATTTTTCGGCGCTCGTGGTATAAAATACCGTTCGAAACTAGTGCGTAAGTCGATTATTTAGGTGGTGTGACTTCCCCACCCGTGTCGAAATGTACTATTATATAAATTATTATATAAATTAAATAACCTAACACCCGAAATGACTAAATCACATTTTAACATATTTAAAATATATACTATTACGAAACTTTTTCTAGGAAGAAGCAAAGATCCTTTAATATGTAAGAAAAAAATGCGTAAATCCATATTATTGTATACTCACAATCTCCACATTCTTCAGCGCGTAGATCAGCGGTGTAAGCCCAAGATTTTCCTTAACATTTAGATTTACTCTATGGCTGACCAACATCTTAACCATAGTCAAGTTGTTGTAAAGTATCGCCACGTGCAGAATAGTACAACCCCATCTATTTACCGCCTCCATAGATGCTCCTCTGGCAATAAGCTTTTGTGCCGACTCGTTGAAGTTCTGTCCCACTGCCCAACAGAGAGGCGTCATATCGTCAATGTCCCGCGCATCCACAACAGCCCCTTCGTTGATGAGCACTTCGACAATGTCGGGGCGATCACCGGCCTTTACAGCCCAGTGCAGCGGTGTGCGGTTCTCAATATCACGCGCGTGGAGATTTGCACCGTGGTTTATAAGCAGATGCATACACTGAATATTACCCGTCGCCGCTGCATAGTGCAGCAACGTTATCTCACCAAATTGTGTATTTCTTGACTCGTTTACGTTCGCGCCACGGCTGATCAACTGATTCGCCAAATCACATTGCTCGAGAAACACTGCTGTCCACAATTCCGAAGTCAACACATCCATCTTCTTTTCCTGTAGTTGAGGAAAGTCCAGAAAGATTCAAAAAGAAACTGTCGACTACAACGTCTGCCCTTTGACTAAGCCCATCTGGGTTCCAGCTCCACTATATATACGAAGGTCTATAGAAGGTCTATAGAAGGTAGACAATAGAAGGAGAGAACCTCTGATGCGCAGGTAAGTATAGGTCCCCTTGAGTGGAATTAGGGATCGTGAGAAGTCGCATGCCATTAGTTGGCACAGATGCCTGATTTTCTCGAATGGGAGAAAGTGCGCACAGCAAAAAATCGTGAGCATTTAGCGCGTTAACTATTATGATGTGCGCGCATAGGCAGATGTCGAACGCTTTTTACCTTAAGGACGTTCTCTTGGTCGAAATAGCAGTTTTCGAATTTTTAACTTTTAAATAATGTTTAGTTAATTTAATAATCCAAAAGTAAGTACATATAACAAATATACACTAGAAGGAACATAAATAAAAATTTTTAAAACGAATTCAGGCAATAGTTACCATGATATTGTTAAAATTAAAGACAAAAACTTCAATAAGTTATCTAATTTTTTTTGTTTCTTATCCAATCTTAACGAAATAAAACTTATTTTGTTCGTTAAGAAATTTCAGGGGGAGTATCGATGGGAAAATTTGTGATATGAGTTACCAGTACGGCGCAATATCAATTTGTTTATTAAAACTTGACTTACTTTTCTTAAACAAATTAATATTGCGCCGTACTGGTAACTCGTATCACAAATTTTCCCATCGATACTCCCCCTGAAATTTCTTAACGAACAAAATAAGCTTTATTTCGTTAAGATTGGATAAGAAACAAAAAAATTAGATAACTTATTGAACTTTTTGTCTTTAATTTTAACAATATCATGGTAACTATTGCCTGAATTCGTTTTAAAAATTTTTTTTTATGTTCCTTCTAGTGTATATTTGTTATATGTACTTACTTTTGGATTATTAAATTAACTAAACATTATTTAAAAGTTAAAAATTCGAAAACTGCTATTTCGACCAAGAGAACGTCCTTAAGGATGTTCAATGGTTACAGCAAACTTAACAGAAGTCTTTGAAATTTTAATATATCATTACTTAGATAAAATAAAAGTAGCTTGAATTTTTTCAATATTTTATACTGAGCATTTTTTCGAGAAAAAAATTCTTGAAAATCGAGTTTTTAACATAGGCTCTTATGAGAGAGTGAGGTTATGTGACCTTTGAACATAAAAATCTCTTATAAAAAGTTAAGAGATTAGGTTAAAAGACCTTTCTTTAAATAGAAAAATAATCAAAGAATAAAAACGTAGAGGGATCTTGACCGCTTACAGGGCATTTGGGAAAGAAGTAGGTGAAAATGTAAACAAAACACCGAGTTCTTAGGCTGCGCGAGGAGTTGCGCAGTGAGCGGGGAGTGCCCGCGGGGCCATAAAGAGAGAGGGGCGTCCCTCGCCTCGCCCCGCAGCATGACCCCCGCAGCGAAGCATGACATCATTGAACATCCTTAACGTTGAGCTAGTAAGATGGACAAGGTGATGCGCTTAACGCTCACGATTTCTCTCCGTGTAGACTAATTGCCCTCAGGTATCTCAATTCTACGGGATTTGTATAAGTAGTACAACAGCGTCGGAACCTTTTAATGATTTTCACTTTTAGTGTTACCTCTGGTAGAAAATTGAGGAGCTATTTGCCCAGAATCTGTTACATTTTCTGTTCGGTGGGCAGAATCTCTCCTAGATTCTGTCTAGAAACTCCTTCCACGGGCGACGGTGCTCGGGCAGAATCTGCTGAAATTTCTGGTGAAGGAAATTTTAAATAATGGATAGAGGTTATGATAGCTACAGCAATTAGAAAAATAAGGGAATTTTAAAAAGCACGAAAATTGATTATACAAAATTAAATTATTTATTATGTCGCCGCGTAAAAAAAGTTACTATGGCCCAAATATTGCACACAGTATTAGCCAAGTATGGGCAAGATGTAGCCTATAAAAAACAATATATGGAGAAATATTGGCTTTATAATGTCACGGCGTCGGAGCCACACACGGCCAATCTTTAAATATATCTTGGGCAACTATTGCCCATATATTGCTTATACAAATTCAATGTTTCGATTAACATTGCCAATAAACGAAATTTTTCGGTGTGTGTAGCAGTAAAAGGAGCAATATTTGTGCCAAATGTATCCACATTTTTATAAAAAGTTGTCAAGATGTGAGAAAAACATCCTTATATTGCAGAATTATGTCTACATATATATAAAATGCATCGATATTGTGGAAGTAATAAAAATAAAAAACCGCTGCCAATTCATTGGCACGTAGCTTCCTCAAACTTAATTTACTGATTCCTTTAATTAATTTTTAATTCCAATATTTAAAATTTAATACTTCAGAAAGACAGAAATAACAAAACTCCAACATAATTTATTCAAATTTTTATAGATTATATAGATTCTGACCAATCACCATGATAGTTTCTGACCAATCACCATGATCATTTCTGACCAATCACCAAAGCTCAATGACTGTCATTTTTGTATTCATGGATTGTAAATTATATCTATTAGTTATTGTCAAATTGTTGTAAAAATGACCGTCATGTAAGCAATGTCGGTAATTTTTATATTTATGTATTGTAAATTATGACTATCAATGACGATAAAGTTATTGTCAAAATTACTTTAAAGTTAGAAAATTTTGTCAAACGATCATTCCACATTAATGCACAACTTTTTACGTAATTTTCATCTCGTAAGAGATAGATGAAATTATACATTTTCATATAAAATTAAAATTCGAAAAATAAATTTTTCACAAAAAAAATTGGAAAAATTTTATGGAAAATATTAACTTGTAATTTTTTCATGGCCAATTCATATTCAGTGATAGAAATGTACCCATTCTGCACCACTACCACTGAGTATGAAACTGGTAGATGTCGGACAACAAATTTATTTTCGTGTTACGTTGAACATTGAACGTGTTATATTGAATGCGTTATGTGGAAAGGCTGTTATAATGTGAGGGGATGTATTTTAAAAAATTTGATAAAGACAGATTTTTGTTTTCATTTTTCAAGTTTTACATTTTTGTTAATAATAAAAAACCGCGATAACTAAAAAATTTTTCTTTTTAGAAAATATAAATATTTGAATTCTCTTTCAAATGCTACCCATCCCATTCAGATACACAGAGCCATCCTTAAGAAATAGATTTTAAAAATGTCTAGAAAAATTTTAACCTCAAATATCTCTGAAATTTATGAACCAATCACTTTGCCAAAAGAACTCATCCGAGAACTATCAATAATATACCTTTACAATGAATTTTGAAGCGAATAAGACAATTTTACTCTTGTAATAGTTGAACATATAAGACTCATTTTTTTTCATTTTTCAATTTTTACATTTTTGTTAATAACAAAAGAACCGTGATAGCTAGAGAATTAATTTTTTTTTAGAAAATATAGATAATTTAATTCTCTTTCGAATACCACCCACCCCATTTAGATACATAGAGCCGTTCTCGAGAAATTACGATTTAAAAAAAAATTGAAAAAAATTTTAACCTCAAATATCTTCGAAATTTATGGATCAATCCTTTTGCTCAAAGAACTCACTCGATTGGTATACAAAATCTACCCCTACAAAGAATTTCAAAGTGATTAAGCCAATTTTACTATATTTATTGAACGACAAAAAAAATCACTTTTTTTTATAAATTATTTTTTTTCTCAAAAAATAATGAATAAAAAACCTAAAAATTTAGTAAGTTATAGTACTTAATATCCTTTATAACCAAAAAAATATTCATGTTAATATCTTTTTTTAATTTCGAAATATAACCTATTTACAAAAAATTACGTTTTCATCAATAACTTATGACGAAATATAACTACCGACTTTTTTTTTTTAAATTGTAGATAATTTTATCCTACATACAGAGAATTCATGATATATAAACAATATTTGTTCTAAATATTTAAAAAATCGAAAAAAAAATTTTGAAAATTAAAAAATGGCTATAAAAAAAAAATTAAATTTTACAAAAATAGAATATTGACCCCAATTGTGGAAGCAAAATCTAAAAAAATTATCACTCTCCCGTTAAAATCGGTCGAGTAGATCATGAGATAATAGCGTATACGGACATACATACCCACACACACACACACATCCATACGGACATTTTCTAAAAATAGTGTATTTCGATTCCAAATTTGCTAAATAACATTTCTAACACATTATCTCATAAACTTTTTTTTTTACTATTACAAAGCTTCCTCTATGAGGAAGCAAAAAAATTATATATTATAAGTTTTATAATAATAAAAATAAATATAATAATAAAATAATAAAAAAAACATCCAAATATATTAAAACAGAAAAAAATTTTCTCATGCCAAGCAGTTCAAAAATATCGGTAAAATAAATTAATATCGTATAATCTAAAATATGAATAAAAATTATACAGAAAAGAGGTATATTTAAAAGAATTGAAATAAAGAAATTTTTATATAAAAAATTTTATTTATTTAAAAAACAATTGTCCTTATGCATTCCTCCTTGCTGTTCTCCTTGCCCTAAAGAAATATAAAAACATATAAACATAGCACCACAAGGGCTATTGAGGCAAGGCAATAACGGCCATATGCCACTGGTGAGCGCGGGAGTTCAGAACGCAAATGCGTTCCCGCTTTAGAGACAAATATGTCACTCCATACACTGACAGAAAAAAAGCAGAAACAGTTTGAAGCTCCGATCAAAATAGCTGGAATCGTCAGAGAGTGGGCTATTAAACAGCACTGTTAAAACAAAGCAAACGTATATAAACAATTTACACTCTTTATTTGATTACAATAAATAACGGTGCTATTTTATAATAACGAAGGTGTTTTTGGTTGCTCGCAGGCGACCTTTCGCAACGAGAACGAAAATGAGAATGAATGACACATGTCTCAGTGTTTATGGCTGTGAGGAGCCCGCTCTTCCGACTAAGAATGCACGAGTGGCCACGTCCTTATTGACCCATACTTTCTGCGCTGGCCTCTAATTTGTGCAAGTTTCCCGCGTGTTTTCCTATTGGAGGCAAACCTTTCGTGCACCGTGATGCGCAGGTACAGACAGAATAAAAATAAGCTAGGTTAGCTTAAGTCAAGCATGGAGGCATAGCCGAAGTACCTTAAGCTAAAATTGCTGGAGAGTCAAGCAGTTTCTTTTTGAGAGTCGGGCAGAAACAACTTAAGCAAAGGTGACGTGACCTTTGACGCTTGAGTGTGTGCCCGTCGCTGAGGCTGTTTTTATCCGAGGATTCGGAAAACCTTTGTTTTCCTACCCGATGATTCCAGTTATTTTGATCGGAGATTCAAGCTATTTCTGCTTTCTTTTTTCTCAGTGTATGGAGTGACATCTTTGTCTCTATATAGCCGGAACGCATTTGCGTTCTGAACTTCCGCGCTCATCAGTGGCATATGGCCGTTACTGCCTTGCCTTAATAGCCCTTGTGGTGCTATCTTTATATGTTTTTATATTTCTTTAGAGCAATGAGAACAGCTAGGAGGAATACATAATTGAACCAGCTAATAACTCTAAGAAACAGTGAGAATGTATGAAGAAAATCGTTATTTAGATATATCAAATTTTTTATATAAAAAATTTCTTTATTTCAATTCCTTTAAATGTACCTCTTTTCTGTATAATTATTATTACTTCATTTTTTAGCTTGTACAATATTCATTCATTTTATTCCCATCTCTACTATAATGACCATTTTATAGCCAGAAAATTGGAGTAAAAGTGGCGTCTGATTTCCGCTTTTACTTTATCCCCGCATAATGCGGGAATAAAGTAAATTAGTGTGAATAAAGTAAATTCGCGGGAATAAAGTACTTTTATTCCCGCATTATACGGGAATAAAGTAACATAGTCTAATTTTTTACGTTTATGATGAATTGGGTTAAAACTAACAAAATTATAGCACATAAATACAAAATAACTTTTCAAATCTATGAAATGGTCACAGTGGCGATGGGAATAAAGTACTATATGTAACACGGGACTAGAGTCGATCATTCCCTTGGGTGATCACTGCCCTCGCTTCGCTTCGCTCGCTAGATCAATGAACTCACCCGCGGGAATAATCTGCGACTTTAGTCCCTTATTACATAATGCACTATTACCGATATTTTTGAAATACTTGGCATGAGAAAGTTTTTCATGTTTTAATATATTTTGATGTTTTTCTTATTATTCTGCATATAAGGATGTTTTTCTCATATCTTGGCAACTTTTTATAAAAATGTGGATATAGATTTGGCCCAAATATTGCTTCTTTTACTGCTACACACACGGAAAAATTTCTTTTATTAGCAATGTTAATCGAAACATTGAATTTGTATAAGCAATATTTGGTCAATAGTTGCACAAGATATATCTAAAGATTAGCCGTGTATGGCTCCGGCGCCATGGCATTATAAAGCCAATATTTCTCCATATATTGTTTTTTATAGGCCACATCTTGCCCATACTTGGTTAATACTATGTGCAATATTTGGGCCAAAATAGTAACGTTTTTTACGCGGGTCGAAATAATTTAAAACATTTTAGATTAATATAAACGAATATAAATATACATACATTTAAACTTTTTTTTATATAACATATTGCATGGTAGTATAAATTAAAGTATTTATTACCGAACAATAAATCTATGCTACCTTTTTGAACCGCACACGTGTGCGGAGGTATTGTTCCGTCACAAAATTATAAAGGGTAGTCGAACCAGTACTGTTCCTTGTGGGACTCCTGCCTTTACTTGGAAGCAATTACTTACATTTTTTCCAATTCTTACTTTCTGCATTCTAATTCGAAGATAGTTTTCTAATAACTAATGTGCTTTCCCTCTCAAACCATATCTTTATGATTTTTTAAATAAAATCTTATATACTATATCTTCGTTTGTAAAAAGAGGAGACTCCGGGACGTTACAAAGACATCGGCTTGATTTATTCAAAATTGGCATACGCTCCGCGTAAGTAGATACAGAATCGCATAATTTAAGGAGTACACACACGGAGAGAAATTTTGTAGTGAAAATTACAAATATTCGAGACAAAATTACCAGTTTCTATGGTAATGGATGGATAGACTGACAATTTCAAACTTTTTACCAAAGTGCCTTGGTAAAATTTTTTTTTAGTTAATTTAAATTAAAAAAATTAACTTTTTTTATCCATATTGATGGATATATAGTATTTTAATATAGAAATAGAAACAGAAACAAGGATGAAAAAACATTAAACTGAAAAAAAATTTTTACGGAAGCGGGATTCGATTCGACGATCTTTGGGTTGAGAGTCCGACGTTCTACCGACTGGGCCCTTTCTACATATGTGTGTTCTGTCTGTTCTAGACAACTTCTCTCTATGTCTGTCTCTGTCCTACATAAACGGAACAGATCTATCTGTCTCTGTCGGGAATACACAGAACACACAGAACACACATATGTAGAAAGGCTCCTGCGTCACGGAAGCTGTTACCAACAGTCATTTGAATCGCCGTTATTACTTACTGAAAATATGTGTATTGTTTTCAATTTAACGTCACGCACGCCTCTAGTATCAATCTTCTGAAACACAATAATGCGCAGTGCGCATGCGCGAGTACACAAATACCAGGTTATTTGGTAAAATTTATCAGTTTTCTTAGTAAAAATTCTTAAGTTACCTTGTAAAAATGACTAGATCTCAATTTTTACCAGTGTGTCTGGTAATTTTTATTCCGATAATTTGGTATTTTTTTTAAGTGGTTATGGTAGTTTTTCCTGGGAAACTTATAAATTGTATTAGAAACCTGGGAATAACACGGCTTTTGACAGTCTGTCCATGCGCTACCAAGGCACCTTGGTAATTTTTACTCTAAAATTTCTCTCCCTGCAGGTAATGATACGGTTTCTAACTATATATAACGAGAAATATAAGCGAGCTATAGCGCACAATGTCGAGTCTTGTTACGCGCGCGCACGTGATAAAGGACTCGCTCGCCGAGAGTCTATTGAAGTTCCGCACCGAAATGGTTATGCAAATAACGAGGCATGGGTACACTGGAAACGCGCGATTCTCCAAAAGTATAACGAAACACACACAGCGAGCTTTCGCGTCACATATAGAGAGAGGGGGATAGATAAACTACCTACACCCATTCCCGAGATAAGACACTATTGTCCGCTGCCGCCTCTAATAATACAATCGCGATCGTACAACCCATATAACCGTTCCTGACTGTCGGCAACTGGGTGTCTGTGTGTGTTATAGACGTAGCGGAAGAGAGAGAGAGAGAGAGAGAGCAAACGCCGCACTTGTTGCTGGCTGAACTCTCTCTCTCTCTCTCCCGACGCACACACACGTTTACATGTATGTATGTATACATGTAATGTGTGCTTTTCGTTGCAGGAGTTCAACGTCGCCAAGGAGCAGCATGCCGTGCAGCCGTCAGCGACCGGTGACACCGGTGAGCATTGAGTTTTCTTTTTTTCTTGTTTTGGTGGTGGCGGTGGTGTCGCTGGTGGTTTTGCGTGAAGAAGTTTTCTACTGTATAATACATGGAATTTTGAACTGATGTTGTTTTTGCGAAGGGTAGAATATGCAACCGCCGGTGTGATATATTTGTTTTTCAAAGGTTTATATAAAGGGACAGATGTTTTCTATATCGGGGACATTGTTTTCCTTTTTATTCTGGTAGGTGTGATTGATGAGAATTTTTGATAATGTTTTGCAAAATGTGAAATAATTTGAGCTAGAAAATTGTAAATGAAAAATATTTAGTTTGTTATTTTGTTTGAAACACGCGGTTATTGTGAAGAGAGATTGAAAATTATATTACCTACCGCGGCCTGTACTCATTATTTTCTTAGTCATTTTTCATAACCACCTTTATTGTAAGGTAAGATTGAAAATTATGACCTAAACGTGTTTTTCTTTTTCATAAATGAGAAAACGTAATTTGTTTGTTCTTTTAATATTAAGCGAGAAAATTAAAAAACAAAACTTGACAGCAGGTAAATCGTAAAAAACCAAACTCAATTGTACACCTTTTCTAACGTTGCCAAATGCTTAATCTAAACTAACTTTTTACTCATTTCCCTTTTTCCTTCGACCATTAATTTCTTTAAAACCATCCTATTCCCCACTTAGACCGTTCCCTGCTCTAACCCTTTTCCTCTCGAATATTCGTATACCTACATACCGTATCAAAAAATTAATCAGACTTTTACGACGCATCGGTATAGTGGAGTCCCCGCGGTACGACGGAAAAGGGTCGAGAAACGCGTATATATTTATACCCTTCTCCTCTTTTTACACTCCCGCGCGCGTCTTTTACGGTTTCGGCGATGACAAACGCGTCGCGCGCGCCGTAAAAGAGTGCCGGGACTGGGAATTTCGTCGCCGTCGTGTTTCATTAGAGCCTCGTCGGTATGTGAGCGTTTTTTCCCAGTTAAATTGCCTTTTTTCGAGGAAATTTTCACAACTCGAGCGACGTATGGTAGATTTTCGCGGAAACGAACCTTTTGAAATTAGGTAAAAGCTCGAAACAAAAGAAGGAATTTCTGCGCAAAGCACGTGTTGCGTGATACGTACGAGGAATTCCGCGATCGAACCGTTACATGGAGATCCAATTACGCGCTTCTTTCCTGTTAAAGATAAAAAAAAAGTACAACAATTTCGCGTTTTCATAATCCACTTCTCGCCTCTGTCGCGACTTTAGACCGAATTTCCTTAAATTGCATTAGGTATACGCCGCGACATTAGCCCGGCACTCACGTCTATACATACTAGCCGTATCACCAGCGCATAATTTCAGTTCTAATAAGGAGCGCAAGCGCTATCTCCGTTCGAAATTGCCCCCCCACCCCCACCTATAAAAGTCAATATGCGAGCGTTAATATTCGCAGTTTGATAGCGTTATGTATGCGGCGCAAAGTGATCCTTGATTAAAATAAATATAAATTTACGCCGCTGGAGATTGCTTATATGGAGAACTCTCGAGTGGTAATACGGCTGCGGTTTAATGAGGTTTGGATGGGAGTTTATGTCGAGCGTATAGTTTCAACTGAATGTCATTAATAAGGGATTTTTTTTTCATAATTTTAGCCAATAAGTTTTGCATTGCCTTTTGTATAATAACGAAAATGGTAATTGTTTTCGTTTAATTGGCCATTATCATACGTTATACAAAGAAAATTCTTTAACGTAAAACAAAACCAAGTTTATTTTCAAAATATATTGCTTTTGTACGTATAAACAACTATTCTTGCACGGAAAAAAAGTTTCCATTAAAAATTGTCTCTACTAGTCTGAGGACATACTCAAATTCTCAAGATATTTAATATATTTTTAGCAATTAATAGTATACACCTTTTTAAAAATAAATAAATATGGTTATAAAATTTGCTACATTACTTATATAAAATTTAGTACTTACTATACTAAATTTTCAAAACACTAATATTTGATAGAAGATGTAGCAATTTTTACGAGCCAGTTTACTAAAATTTGATAGAATTGTAGCAATTTCTACGAGTCACTTTACCAAAAATTACGAGACCTTCTGCTCACAACAACATCAGCAAGTCGACATAACCTCAAAAGAGATTTACTAATTATCACCTTCTCTTCTATAAAATTAATTATAAAATATAACTTGCATATTTTTACAAATATTTATTAATTTAGAAACTCGTATACTACACTCTTCGTGAAACAAATAGTTAATTAACTTATTAAGATGTCGAATTTGTTCTATTGTGGAACTACACAAGCTGTAGCATATGTAGACGAGTCGAAACGTCTTTCGTGTACTTAGTCCACGTTGGTGTATAGCGGTAAGACTGCGGCTTGTCACGCGGCGGACTCGGATTGGATCCCAGCTCTCTCTGTGCTTGTTTTCAAATACAAAAAATTATTTATTTCTTTTACTTAAGGGGGTGCCATAGCCGTGCCATTACCGACTGAGCAATTGACACAGTTTCAAACTTATTAAAAACAAAATACGTGGAATCACAAAAAATCAAGAGCACACTGCTCTATGTAGTTTTGAACGTTCTATCATCCAGTAAAAGTTTGAAGTCGAAATATCAAGTGGTTTTTGCAAAAACTTTGAATGAAACTGAATTTTGTTTTGTTCAAAGCTTTTGCAAAAACCACTTGATATTTCGACTTCAAACTTTTACTGGATGATAGAACCTTCAAAACCACAGAGCAGTGTGCTCTTGATTTTTTGTGATTCTACGTATTTTATTTTTAATAAGCTTTAAACTGTGTCAATTGCTCGGTCGGTAATGGTAGGACTCATTCACAATCTAAAATATATAATGTCGGTAATATAGATTGTGAAAAAAAATTTTTTTAATTGTAAATTTCCGCTTTAGTTTCCGAAATATTAAAATTCGGTAAAGTGGATTCTAAAATTCAATACATTTCGAGTATGTCCCCGGTTTCCTATACAGTATACTAAATTTTAGTCATTGAAGGAGTAATTTTTACTGGAAACTTTTTTCCGTGTGTTTTTTAAAACGCTCACATCATACACAATTAAAAAACCATCTCAATCTACACGTCTCCGACAAAACTGTATCAAACTGCAATTACATCGAAAAATTTTTTCTCTCTCTCTCTCTCTCTCGCCACATCAGGTCGCCCGAGCAGTCGCATGGGCCTGGTGATGGGCCGGACTCTGACGAGCCTCTCGCGTCAGCCGTCGACGGGCTCGCAGGAGCAGCTGCCCGAGGCGAGCAACTCGTCGTCCTCGTCGTCGGCGTCGCACTCCCAGCAGCCGACGCCGAGTCCCCAGATCAGGGCGTACGGGCCCGACGGCAGGCATCACAACCACGAGACTCTACACGCCGCGTCCTCGTATCCGCCAAGTCGGGGATCCAGGTGAGTGGAGCAGTAGTGTAATGTGGCAATTAATGGTGAGTTTGCTCGAGCGTTTGTGGAATTTTTTAGTGAGAATGTTGAAAATCAATCGGTTCACTGCTCCCCTGTATTTAGCGCTGTGACGAGTATAGTTGATCGCTTTGGTTACTTTACCATTTAGTGTAATCTGATGAATTTTCGTTTTGGAATTTCATGGTTGTTGTAAACTGCGAGTGATGGGCGTAGCTTTTGTAAATTGCATTTTTTAAATTAAATAAGGTACATATACACGTAACCAGTTTTTTCTCCCTTTCACGCTGCTTATTTGCAAATAAAAATGTGTATGCACTTGAAAAGAACATACGTGTATATCAATGTGACAATGAAATTCGCAAGAAAAGTGTAACGTTATCGATATATAATAATTAACCTTTTCATCGGAGTTGCAGTAAAAGCGTTAATTACGTGTTTTAAAGTAATAACCAAGAGATATTGTTAATGAAAAGATAGCAAGTACTTTTACGCAATAAATGATAGATTACGGTTTATCTTGATTATATCATGACCGGACAAACTTATATCGGAGAAAATCGTCGAAACAAAATGTCTCAGATCTCACGGTTTCCCAAGAAATGGCGTCGTTTAGCTTCTTAATTTCTCCTCTCGCACGCTCGCGGAATCCAACGGGGATTTAAAGTTTTAATTAACTGTGGCAAGAGGTTGATAATTTTCGAAACACATATTGACAAATCGTTTAAACTTTTATCTACTAGTTAAACCTAATTCCCCGCCGCCTCTTAACGCTTAAAAATCTTGAGAGCAAACTAGAACATCACTAATTTCCTCGAAAATTATTCTCTCGCCCTATAATTCTCTATCCTCGCTATTAATATTTGCGAGATTGAATTAATTTACTACATGGCGTTGAAGGTCACGCGGCCGTTATAAAAGTTTCGCCTCTCTAATTTCCATCGAACGACAAAAAAAAAAAAAATGGCAACGAAAAATCTGAGATAACAAGCTCTGATGATCCTTGCCCCGTTTTGACCTATTTCCATCCGATCGATTTCCGAAGCGCTCCGTGAACGCAATGATAACAATATTTATATTCGCAATTGTAACGAGACATTATTATTACTATAAAAAAAAAAAGTAAAAAAAAATAGTTACGCCAACCCAACGCGTTTAGTACACATCGAAGATAAATGGTTCAGGCGAAACCTAAATTGGCACGATTCGCCGGAACAACAAATAAGCTTTTCTATCGAAGCCCTGGTAATTTTTCGAGGAATCCATATATATGTACCTCGAAAACAGTTGGAGTGCGCGCGCGAAACAATCAGCGCTCTCGCTGTTGAGTGAAAGAATTGAAAATTCTATTTGTCGCTCACGCCGGCGGGTTTGAATAATTTCGCTTCCGAGTGAATCTTATTCAAATATTCCCTGAGCCGCGTCCGCGACGGTGTTACAAGTTGATCGGGAAATATATTAATCCGCTGTATAATGTGTGTTCGAGCCGATGTTGATAATTCTAACTGAGTGAAAGAGGGGAGTCTAAATGTACCGCGTCACGATCGCTTTATTATATATACCTGTTCGCGCTTTCTAAAGGTATACGTGACTGTGTGTATGAAAGTATGAGTGCGTCTCTCCCGCCCCCCTTATATGTATTTCAACGGGATTTTAAGTAGTTGCGCGTCGTAACCCGCGCTGATAACATGCTGTACGTATATAAGCAATAAACATTCACAAGTATATTATAACTGCTGGAGTCTAACTTTAATTCTGCCTACACGTATCCCATACCCTGTCCTGAAAGTTGGCCGCACGTAATAGAATTATATCTATAGAAATGCGTCACCAATGTGAATTATTGGAAATCTCGCGCGTTCGTAATAAACGTTGAGAACAAGTGAGTTCGAGTGGTCTTTCACTTTTTTTTCCTCTCCCTCGAGTAATTCGCGCTTCAAGAGTATTTTCGTGTCATTCATGAAGGAAAAGAAAAACGCTCGCGAAAAACAAAAGTTTCCACTCGCGTATAGTGTGTATAATATGAAAAATGTATATAATTTTGAAGTATCCGATCCTGTATTACATACGCCTCTAAATAGAAACACAAAAATAATTCATCGAATGCTGAATAAATTGAAAAGCGCAGATATATATCTCCGGGATTTGATCGCAGACACATTCAATTTCAATTGACTTTTTAATAACTTTTCCCCCTGTCGCGTTCTAAATAATAACGTAAGTCATACAGCGATATATACACCTATACCTGAAAGTTTCATGTTACTTCATGCCCTAGGCGTTGTGCTGCTATCCGTACATCGAAATGTTCGTTACAAACCATAACTATACACCAATCTAAAATTCCTGCCAATAAGTTTATATACACATCCTTTACATCATCTCTCACATCGTCTCACAAACCCAACAGGCAATAACTTCGCGTATAAAACTTTCATCCAAGTTCAATGCCTCACCAAACAACCTCATCATCCAAGAAGAAGAAAAAAAGATTAAATCTTCCTTTTCGTAAACATCATCCTCTACAAAATTACCTTTCCACCGTAGAGAGAATCCATGCTACACGCTCATCACAAATCACGAAATTACCCGCGCCGCATCTCTCTCTCCGTATGAAACCTCCTCGCGGGCGTCTCTTTGATCCTCTCCGCGCCGCTATCTCTTCTCTGTCTCTCTCTCCTACTCCGGCGAGAGAGAAATCGAAATCCAATTGGGGCACACTCATCCATTACGCCGCTGGTTATATAATGGGGCGCACGGGGGTGCACGCAAGCTCCGGCTCCATTATACCGAGTTACGCGTAGAAATTGATATTTTCGAGCGCGCTCGCTCAGGCCCGCATTTTTTATCATCCCTCCTCTCTCTCTCTCTCTCTCTCTGGTTGCGACGACGTGGGAACGGGGAAATTCGGTTATCGGTTATCGATCGCCATTCCCCATACGCCAGCAGCAATAGCGAGCGGATGGTCCGCGGGAAATGTGATTAGAGCCGAAAATTCGGGGTTTAAGAACACGCACGCACGTGTACACGTGCGTGTGTGTGGCTGGGTGCGGAGAAGGTCTTGTATATATACCTCTAGGGTTCCTGCTGATGTATTTTTTTTTATAAATTAACTGCTGTGCTACGTGATGGTATAAAAAATAAAAAATATATAGTAGAGTTTTATGTTTTGTGGTTTACGGTAAATAATATTTTACGTAACGAGGAACGAGCCGTGGTGATAAAGAATATACGTGAAATTTACGTTCAATGATAAAACAAGTCGCATGTATTATACCTGAAAGCCTCGCGTCGTTTATTCTATTTAAAAATATAAGTACCGGCATGTTCTTGTTTGTGCACATAAGGATTGTGCACATATTTATTGTGCACAGATAGCATTGGTACAGATCTATATATATAGATATATGCCAATGTTAAAGTGTGCACAATTAATATGTGCACAATCAGTATGTGCATAAACAAGAACACGCCTAAGTACCTATATTATAAAAAAAAAAACATTTTGGTATTATGTCCGACGTGTTCTTGTTTATGCACATACTGATTGTGCACATATTAATTGTGCACACTTTAACATTGGTATATATCTATATATATAGATCTGTACCAATGCTATCTGTGCACAATAAATATGTGCACAATCCTTATGTGCACAAACAAGAACATGCCGAATATCCTTAAAAGTATATATAAAAAGTACAGCTGCATATAAATGTTATAAAAAAAAAGTTCACAGCCTTTTCAACGTTTACACGTATCAAACGTAGCGCGAAAATTTTGAAATACAATTTCCACGAATGACCAAAAGGTAAAAGATGACCGTGTTCATACATATATAGCTTGAAGAGGATGAATGAGCAATTAGTCACGACGCCGCGTTGTATATAATGAGCGATTATAGTTCAATGGGCACGAAATTAATGCGCTGCCAAGACCAGAATATATCGCCGTCTTAGCCATTAATTGATATAATATATAATATTCTTTTCTTCGTTGTCCGTTAATCATCATCTTCTTATAATTGCATTTATAAAAGAGAAAATTAATAAATATATTTATCGCTGAAATCCACACGCGAGAGGGGGATATATAATATTTTCGACCACGATTTGCATAATGAATCGCGGCGATCGCGCATTAAAATAAAGTACACTTACGTAATTATTTTATTATATATAGCGAGCGCGCGGACACGATTGATTATGCAAATATCGATTCCGCGAGGCGTACAGACAGAATTAAAAGTTTAGCTTTAACCCGAAGAGGTAAACAATTACTAATTCGTGCCTCTCCGCGAGAATAAGAAACAAAGGATTGCATTCCATTTCCGTATCCCATCCGAAGCAACAGAAAAAAAAAAGCAAAAAATCATATACACCGTTAGGTCGCCGTCGCCGGTGCGCGCAGCCTCGCTCGAGGCGCGCTGTCCCAGTCCCCTGCTGGGCATCAGCGGCGGTGGTCCGAGCTCCTCGGGCTCCCTCGGCGGCAGCCAGCCCCACATTTGCGCGTCCTCGTCGTCGGGCAGCGCCACCCCGAGACAACAGCAGTACCAGCAGCAGCAGCAGCAGCAACCGGCGCGCTGTCTCTCGCCCCTGCTCATGCCGCCCCATCATGCTTCCTTCTCGTACGGGTGCGTAACGAGCATGTCTCTGTGTGCGCGTGTTTTTCCACTTTTTTCAAGATTATATTATATCTCTTTTCTCTGTCTCTTCATTATATTTGTTTTTGAATTTATCCTTTTCTCTGGTACGATTGGTTTTCTATATACATGTGCGCGTTCAGACCTGTTATCGCTTTGTCTCTCGGATTTGTTTGGGCGATGATTCAAAATTTTGCCTGGCTGCATTGTCGTTATACTTTTCTTCATGTTTTCTCAAAATATCTCGCACGTTATCGAGATTTATTTCGTTCATAATCGTCATTTTCAATCGCATGATGACTGTTTTTTTTTTTCTAATCTTTTCTATATATGGGTTATAAATCGCATATTATCGTCAATTATTGAAGAAGAACTTTGTGTCCCTAAACTCTGCTACATCCCCGTCGACGTTATGTTAAAATTGTATGTGACTGATTGTTTGCGAATGATCTGTTATTATTTCGACGAAAATATGTATGACTTTGCGAATCTCTAAAATACTTTTGATCAAATCGATAAAACGTAAAAAATATTCGATTTTCAAATGCCATCTGTAAACCGTCGATTGATAAAACAATTAGGAAATCACAGTACGTTTCCCAACAAAGTGTACAACCAAAGTTTCACAAGCAACTATACTTCCGACTATATACATAGATCGTAAAATATTCATGGAAAGTGTCGAAGGAGCGCGTAAAGGCGCAGTTATCAAACTTTTTAAATTAGAGTTTTCTCTCGGCCCGCGGGTGCTCAAGTATGCGTGAAAAAGTTTCATAATTATTGGAATCAGCAGCTGATCGACGTATCTCCCCACTGTTTGCGCTCGATTGCCCGTCCCGCGCGATTCGCCCGCCATTCTAGGCCACGACAAAATTGCCGCATGAAACTTTACATGAATTTAATTCGTTTATTAGAATGTATTCAAGATCGATGTATAATCAACATGTACTACACGCGAGCCTTGACTTTTAGCCTACAAATACATTCATCCTCGCGCAAAACCACCTTTTCTCTTACAACAACAAACAACAACAAAAAATCTATTAATCAACAAAAATAATAATAAACCTCGCGAAATTGAAGAATCATATTCAAACCTCGCATCACCTATTTCTATCCCCGAGCCGCCGCATGTAGCATCAAAAATAAATCAGGACCACCATCCGATCTATCACCCCTATATACAGACCTTATACTACACCGTTAATGCATCATTATGAGCATCGCGCTCGTATAGCCGTCGCGTTATATGTATACACACTACCTACACACACTATACACCTCTCCACGCAATTTGTCTACCTCTCTCTTTACCTGCGCGAAATTTATGTTTATTTTTCCGGCTCTAATTAACGCGCGCGCGCCGCCGAGGCCCCTTAATGAAATCGAAGAAGCCGCGCGTGATGGAGATTTAATATAGAGGCTCGTCCGCGCCGGGGATATTGAATTCGCCCTGGCGGCGAGGCGAGGAGACGAAAGGGTTTATTCGGATTGCGCGCGTGTTTTTTTTTTGTGTACTTAAGGATACGTGTGTGGGTTTTTTGGAGGCTAGAGGGGGAAAGTTAGTGTGAGAGCTGGTTACCGTTGGTTGGAAGTTGTTCAAGCAGAAGAAAAAATGCGCGAAAAGGAGTATGTTATGATAACGCTAACGAAAAATGTGTGTGTATATACATATATCCCTCGAGAAAAGCATTTTTCCTTAAAATTGCAAAGCTGTGTTTTTTGTATACACTATTTATCCTTCGGCCAACTGTCGTAGCCTCTTCGTCCCTTCATTTATTCGTTATAATGGAAATTTATGTGCGCCCGGAATTTACGATGCTTTTTACTTAAAACTTTGCTTCTCCCCTCTCTCTCTCTCTCTCTCTCTCTCTCTCTCTCCCTCTCTAAAGGAATGCGTCTGTATAATTGATTAATAAATATTGCTCTCGCCATGTTTATCTTTCTGTGGAAAAAAGAACACGTTGCATGCTCTTGGCAATTACACGAGAATAATATTAAATGTTATCATCGTTATATTCTCAACTTATCTGTCGAGCACTCGAGGATGTCAAAAATATATATACTTTACCGAGACATAATACTTCGGATTTTAACATCCTCGGGACGCTTCTGCCGTGACCGGCAACCGCAGTACAACACACTTTATACATAAAACGCACGTCGTCATCGACGTGTCTCTTTTTTTCTTCCACAGCGACGGTAGCTCGGCGCCACCGGCCTCACCCCTCGGCGCCCTCCAGCCCGACCTGTACACCCGGCGCGACGGCCCCGTGTTCCTCAGCAGCACGCGCAGGTGAGTACCACCTCCTTCCGTTCCTTTTCCCTTTTGACTAGGAACAGAAGAGTAAAGGAGAAAGTAGTGGTGAAGGGGTCGGAGGGGTAGGAAAAGGAAGTGCGCGATTACGGTTCTTTCAGAACTGATGAATTTTTGAAAAATATATATCGTCGCGCGGTACGAAGAAAAGCCAACTTGGAAGTTACAGGCGAAGAAAAGGCAAAAACGCGTCTAAGACGAAGAAAAGCCAGTTTGGGTCCTCTCAGACGAAGAAAAGCCAGTTTGACTTTTTTTAACGAAAGTAACATTTAACAGATATCTTATACATAACTTTTAGATGATAAGATAAGATAAAGATAAAAAGATAAAAAATCTTTTTAAAAAGATAGAAAGATAAGATAAACCGATAAAAATATGCTCACTCAAGATAATTAGATAACTAGTAATTGATTAGATGCCGTCAGTTGGGATTTTTCCTCCGCAGGAACGGCGCAAACTGACTTTTCTTCGTCTAGGAAGATTCAAACGGGCTTTTCTTCGTCTGGGAGGGCGCAAACTGGCTTTTTTCGTCTGGAAGGACCCAAACTGGCTTTTCTTCTTCTTAGACGCGTTTTTGGCTTTTCTTCGCCTGTAACTTCCAAGTTGGCTTTTCTTCGTACTGCGTGACGATTATATGGAAGAGCATAACGACGTGGTCGGTTATAAATATATGACCTACGTGTAATAAGTAACCGTTCTAAAAACATCGAAAACTGCTTTTATTTCTGTCCCGAAATTAGCAATGCATTAAAGTACGGAAAGTTTCAATGTTACAAGTATAATACACACACACACACACACACACACACACACACACACACACACACACACACACACACACACACACACAACTCGATTTGCGCTACGTCATACGCGGTCACTGAATTTCGACTTGGGGAATAATATTATATACAGTCGTCAAAAACGTCCCTGATAGTCAGCAAAAGAGCCTAATTACACATGGGCGCGCGATAACTTTTTTTAAACTGGCACACATCATTTCAAAGTGAAATAAAAAAAAAAAGAAAAAGAAGAAGGAAATTGCATGCAGAGCGTCCCCCCAATTTCCTCGCAGTATATATAGAGAGGAGCCTCGACATCTCTCTCTCTCTCTCGCTCTCTCTTTCCTTTCGTATCGATCGTCGCCTGCGTGTGTATATATACGCGCGCGGACGCACAAGCTTCTTTTTTCTCGCGCGCGGAAGTTATTGAAAATCAAAGTTCGGCGCTATTATGTACGGGGTATAAGGGGAAATAAAGCGGATTTCTTCGCGGCCGCACGCCAGAGATCTATGTTAAATACTTAAGAGTTGAAAATGTATTATACTGCAGTATCGAGAGAATTTCAGAATGGCAAGCGCGCGCGCGTGTGTGTGTGTGTGTGTGTGTGTAAAATAGAAGGACCATTATTTTTTTTTTAATAGAGAACTAGAGGATATCAACTTGTCTTTTTGAACTTTTAAGCTTCAGTTTACTTCGTCTACTCGTTTCTTTGATCCATTTACTCATTAGAAATGTATGTACTTATAAGCAAGACGATTATTAAAATAATTTTTAAACTCAAGTAGCCGGAGGACGCGAGGTCCACGCATATATAAGAGAATTACGTAGACATGCGATACTGAGCAAGATGATTATTAAAATAATTATTAAATCTAAGTAGGCGGGAGGCGGGAGGTCCACGCATATAAGCGAATTGCATAGACGTGCGACACTAAACAAGACTATTATTTAAAAAATTCTTAAGCCCCATAACTCCCTTATTTGCATGTACCTTGCCTCCTCGGGCTATTTGGAGTTAAAAATTGTTAGAATAATCCTCCCGCATAATGTGTTGCACGTCTACATTTCAAATAATCGTTTTGCTTATATGGTCGCACATCTACGGAACTCCCTTATATCGATGGTCTGGACGAATAAGGCGCTACCTCGTTTTGGCTTTCAAAAGCGCGCTATAATACGTCGATTTTTGGTTCAAAACGGCGCTAAGTACGTCGTTTTTGGATTCAAAAAGGCACTATGTCAGCAGCTGTTCATTTCTATCGGAAATTAAGTTGGCAACATCACTGACTGAGTCGAAATGTAAGGTGGTTCCTGCGCGACTCCCTAGTCAAAGCAGTGCTAAATGAAGAAGTTACTTAAAATTAAAAAAAAATTATAGTTGTAATGTGATATATTTATTTAAAATGATAGACATAGTCAACGTATTATAAATAAAGTGTATTTAACTGGACTAAGATAACTTTTTTCTCAAAATGTCGATATTCTAGAAACTAGATATTATCACTACAAATAATTATTGATAAATCACTGGAATCTCTTTTGTTTATCAACCGATTTTAGTTCTGAAGGTCTCATTTTGTTCCTTAGCTATTTTTATGGGGACGTCCCGAAGAAAAAATTCAAAATTATTCAAAACTCAGAAAGTTACAGCGATTTAAAAAAAATATATATTTTTTTTAACTGCACGTGCATGAATTTATGAACAATTAGCTATAACTTTCTGAGTTTTGAATAATTTTCAATTTTTTCTTCGGCAAGTCTCCATGAAATTACTTAAGAAACAAAATGAGACCTTCAAAACTAAAATCGGTCGAGAAACAAAAGAGATCCCAGTGATTTATCAATAATTATTTGTAGTGACAATATCTAGTTTCTAGAATATCGACATTTTGAGAAAAAATTATCTTACAAGGCGAGACCAAGGGGTCTGGAACCCCAATCTTTATGACACCAGGTCTAAAAGGTTTCTTTTATTATAAAAAGAGGCTGTGTCAAGCCCTTTATTCCATTGGGCTTTGCGACAAAAGCTACAGCAGTTGGAAGTTTGAAATTTTAGCTATATTTTATGATTTATTATGATTTATGGTATATTTGCACTTCAAGCGTTTATTAATACCGGATTACAACAATGATACGACTTCCTGCATGCAGACTATTAATCAAATTTCTTATATGCACAGAAATACTGTTTATCTACAAGAAGGCAAGATACAAATATATATTTCAATAGTGCATGAAGTTCTGAAAAACTAAAAACAAAAGTCAAGAAAAGTCAAGTAAAATAGTGTGATAATATAGATGCAGCAATATAGGACACTGTCAATAATAAGAGGCGCATACAGAAAATATTGTTCCATAGTCGGAGTCCGGTTATCAGATAAGTTGTTTTTAAAAAGTTTTCTATATTTTATCATTCTGCATCAAAAAGTGTAGAGCACAAAACTTTGTGTATTATCTCATTACAGGAATAATATGGAAAAACATGCTGTAAGCCGAACTAATAATTTGAATGAATAAATCTCCACCTGTACTTTATTTATTCACATTCTGGTGTAAGTGATAGAATTAATATTAAATCATAAAGAGTATAGGGAATAAAAGAATGATTCAAGGGTAAGAAATTCATATATTTATCGATTAAAATTACTTGTAAGCATCAAGAATACTTACAGTCTTGTATAACGATAACAATAAAAAGTTTTTAGATATTTTTGAGATTGGAAGTTCATAAAAATAATTAAATTTTTATAGATATTTTATAAGAAAATATTTAGTTTTTACTTTAGAAAAAATATTTTTTAAGTTTACAAGCCAGATAGTCTGTAAAAAATGCGATTAAAAAGAATTTTGCTGATTTTTGGAATTAAATGAGATTTCAATATTAAATTTGAGTTCATCAGTAAAAAATAACAAATAATATGGTTCTATTTACTAAAAAGAAATATATTTATTATGTTTTTGTATGATATGAAAGCCAATAAATATGTGTAAATTATGGGTATATGTTTGAATGCGAACATTAGTGCAAATATACCATAAATCATAATAAATCATAAAATACAACCTGTTCTCGAATTCACCCACGAACACAACGGAATCGGATAGAGCATAAAATTCTGAACAAAAAGTTCCTCTACAATTTTTTCATAGGATCAATATTTACAGGTGTTTTTATTAACTAAAAACTAACATGTAACAACCAATGAACGTCGCCGGAGCGGCGCGTGGCGAAAAGTGGGCAGAGCTAATGCACCGTGGCTGGAGGGGAAGGAGAGGCCCGGCCGCTGGAGGGGGCATACACGGCTATCCAAAAACACGTTCATGTTAATTTTTAGTTAATAATATTTAATAAGTGAATAATGAATTTTATTCTCTATCCGATTCCGTTGTGTTCGTGGGTAAATTCGAGAACAGGTTGTATATACCTACATATACATATATATATATAATTAATAAACATAGGAATCAAAATAATTTCGTTTTTTAAAATGAAAGTAAATGGCTAGTACGACAGTAAAGATTAAACATTATGCACACTTGTGATGTAGGCAAGTTGATTATTGAATAAATTCCAAAATCCAAATGGCGGGGGAAGCGAGTTTCACATAGTAGAGGAAGGCTGGCTGACGGGCAAGAGGGTGCGAGTTTATAATTACGGGCTACGGTAGCGGCCCTCCGTGGCAAGTATACAAAGCCACGAGGGCAGCTATCGCTGCCCTTTATAGTTTGATTTTTAAGATCCTTAACCTCGCGTACGTCGAAAAAATGTATTGCGCACATATATCATGCAAGTTGCGCATATGAATAAAAATAGTTTGTTAATTTATTTATTGTAGGTCAAGATTCATTACAAATGATCATTTCGTTTACGAGAAAACATCTTTTGAGATTTCATTTTTCAGTTTTGCAACGGAAACTGATAGTGTTTTCTTTTTCTCCAGCTTTACACTTATTACTTATGGTACAGACAATACATGTACCAAAGGAAAAAATTTTATTTTGAAAATTAAGCAAACTTTTTTTAAACAAAAGTGCCTATAATGCGATTTTTGCTGTTATTAATTATTTTTTTTTAAACATACGGCATAGTAATGTACGTAAAAAAACATGAATTAAAAAAAAAAAACGAATGTCCTACGACTAATAGATTTCTAATCTCATTAGTATGGGATAAAATATTCATCATCGTCGTTTTGCCTTGCTGAATACTAATCTTACCCGGACTTGGAAGATGGGAGAATGTTGACCTGACACGAAATGAAGTGCCCCGCAATATACTTATAAGTACATGAAAATGCGTAAGTACCTCCATAAATATTCAGGTCAGAAATGAACTATTCTGAGAAAACCAGGGAAATTCGTTACTTAAAATTCGAACTAATTGTAAAATCAGATAAGAAATTGTAATTCCCCAGAATGTAAGTTTAAGTATGTCTCGACTTTTGACCATTAAACAGATGCCTGCAGAAATTTGCTACAGATTTTTTCCTATGCGCTCCGTTTGTTTGAGAGAGAAATCTCTAGCGTTATGCGAAGGTTCGAGGTGTTCAAGGCCAGCTCCGACAACACCGCGTCCCTTCTCTCTCAAGTTGAATTAGTGAAAAAACCACTAAACATTAATGAAAATTGGTCCACCGTAGAATTAGTGAATATTCAATAATGAAATAGCGAATATTCACTATTTAAAATAGTAAAATTTTACGCTGCATGCCGAGAACGTTCGTCCGGCATGCGTCTCACCCGTGTGCGTCGTGCGGCAAATCCATCCGAGCGCCCGCATCAAAACGCGCTGGTAAATCTGAAGCTACGCCTTTAGGCCATGCCTCTACCTTCTGATTGACGTTCATATGATTTTGAGAAAGTTCAAATTGGCATTATAAAACTTTTAAGAATGATATTAGAACAAAATGTATAAATCAAATAGAAATTGTTGTTGTAATGCCATCGTTAGACAGTTTGGAATATCGATTTGATACGTTGCAGGATGTTAGAATAATATGTACTTTTTAGTCTGAGAGTATTTACATTTTGTTTTGATGTGGGAGCAACGTCTCTGGAAATTGTTGATCACAGCATCTTGTTCTCTTTCATATTTTTTGTGACACTACTCGTTGCTAATACGACGGTATTCGTCACTTGAATATGTATACTTTCACTTTCGGAGCAATGAATTCGAAAGCGACCACTCACCACCAATAGCGTCCCGCTTTCCAAAATATTCTTCCCCAGTGAGGAGAAGAAAAGTGATTCTCCCTCGCTGCTAGGGTTCCGGTGATGACGGCTATAAAACTCCGCTTCGAATACCGTGGCAAGTCAGTTGTCTCATTCGTTCTCTCGCCTACACTGAGAAAACTGTCGTAGGAAAATTTACTGAAAAACTAACAAAAATTACTATATTTGATAGCAACGCGGGGATATAAGCAAATTATAAAAAATTTTGCTATAGTTCAGGAATATTTACAAGGTATCTTAATAATTTTTACTACTACACATAGCAAAAAGTGCCCTCTACATGTAGTACTTATTGCGTGCACGCCGGGAGCACGTGTCTGATTGAGGTTATGTTTCTCCCGCAATTTGAGATTATCTTCCTTTTAAGTTATCAAAAACATCGACAATATCGATTCAGTTGTTTTATTTTTACGTTGTGCAGGTGAGCTATGAGTTATTTCTTTATATTATCATAGTTATTTATTGCTATCAAATAATCATCAAAGTTCTCTCGTAAGCGAAGGTAGCCAATGTATCAGTTCCAAAATTTTGTACTCAAGAAGCTCACGTGGGTAAGAGGTTAGCGCGTCTGCCTAGCGTGCGGAGGGTCCAGGGTTCGAATACACAACCACCGTAAAAAAAAAATTTTTTATTTCCTTATTTATTTCTTGTATAGCTAAATTTAATTAATGATATATTAAATATTGTATAAATATTAGGTATCCTATAGATATAAAATCATGAAAATCAATTTTTTTTAAGTTTAAGCTTGGCTACAAAAATTACTATATTAGTTAGCAAAAGTACCTAAATTTCCATGATATCCCATCGTTGCTATAAAAAATAGTAATTTTCCTACGACAGTTTTCTCAGTGTACGGACGCAGCCGTTCAATGATCCAGGTACAATGGTTGATTTCACGCCGTTCATTCCCAATCCCTTGCACGTCGGAATGATGTTGCCCAACAGTCGCTGCCACGATTGTGGCTATGTGTGCCAGTGGCCCGATCTCACTCTCAAAGGAGCAGCAATGAAGAAGGCATTCATTGAAATCAATCATAGGAAGATGAAGCTGTTGAGGGAAAACACGTACAAGTGCTCCATGGTTACTGCGACTGGTGATAGCAGCAACAGCTATCTCGAGGAATCGGGCGTTACTCGACTTTATACGAACATACAGTTCGATTACGCGTATGCCCGGCAATTGGACCATTACGATTATTACAGTGTGGTGAATCACAGATTCGGGGCCAATTTAGGCACCCTCATGCAGGACCTCCAGGACGAGAGGAATTACAATTTTATATTGATCGAGCCATGTAAATGGGCGATCGAACGTGAAAAAAATAAAGAGTTCTATCCTAGTGCCTGCCCAAAGTGCTTCAGTGAAAAAAATCAACGGCTTTATGACAAAAATGGGGAATATTGTTGGTACGTATAACAGATCTGCAAATCTCTCTATTCTTCCATTGACCTATCACTACAATATAGTACATTACTATTTTTATTAAAATACTATTTTTCCTATAAATTTTCTCGAAATTCAACTTTGTATACGCATTTGCGTCGTAAACTGCCACTTTCCCATACGCTGAGAAGAGCGTGTGGCGAGAAAATGGCTCAGTGCTAAAATGTTTACATTACGAACGCAAATGCGTGTGCAAAATTAAACTTTGTGAACGATAACCAGCATAACCAGGTGGCGATTTTTTGTCTTACTTTCAAAGAACGTGACGTCACTTACATGTGAGTGAAAAGGATATATGGTCGCCACCTGATCACCCTGACGATAACAGAAAAAGATTTTTTCCTAACGGAGTGTGCAAAATCGAACTCTGCCGCATCTCGCTGCGCTCGGGCGACAAACTCAACTCCTGACATATTTTGCGCCCTAGTTGTGTAGTGTACTATTATATCCTTCGAGCTAGCGTGAAATTTTTATTTTAATTAAAATAATCACAAATAATCTATATTTATATGAATTGTATTCTCTGTTTGCATTAGGACTGGCTGTTTTGATGTGGAAAAACAACAGGAAGAGTGGGAAAATCATAGGCTCGAAGAGTATGAACAAGAATATCAAAATTATCTAAAATCTATTACTGTAGAAAATTAACAACATTTTCTGACCGGTTCACTAACTATTGGCCAGACATTTAACCATAAACAACGAATATAGACACATATAGAAGCGTACTCCTTAAGAAACTTTTGGACGAAGCGTTTGGGTAGCACGCCGATTAGTTTTGTTACCCAACCGCGAGGCGGCGCTGACGGCCGCCGAATATATATAGATATACACATGTGTATAAGATGTGAATAATAAAATAACTGTTAATTAAGCACAATAAAGATATTATTTTACAAAGAATTATTGTTTTTATTTATATCAAAGTTTTTGCATATAAAATACTAGGCTATTATGTGAAAATAGGTAATATAATGTTTCTGTGTCGATCCGTCTATCGCGCGGGAAACGTAGTGTAAAAAGCGGGAATATCTGCGAGAAGAGCTTTCTGACAGCTAACAGGGGTGTTGCAGTTTTGACAGCGCCGTTTACTTCAAGAGTTTTGTTTCCTTTGAAAGTAGCCAGGTATTGGTTTTTTGAGCAAAATAAATCATGGCACCATCACGCGCATGTTGTGCTTATCAAGGATGCACAAACAGCAAAGCGAAGAAATCCACCTTGATTTTTCATCGATTTCCAAAGGATGAAGCACAGTTAGATTGTTTGGTTAAGTTTATTTATAATGAATAGTTTTATATAAAATAAATTGAAATTATCATGATGAAACATTGATATTCATATCCGTTAGAGATCTTTTGTGGCGGAACCTAAAGAATAAATGAAATTATTTTTATAGGTTACATTTCTGAGCTTATAGTAAATTAATTACATTATTTAAATAATTATAGTTATTTAATTATTCAATTTATTTTATTTTCGTTTTGATAAAGATTAAACCATTATTACGTATTTGTGTATTGACCTTCAAAATGTTAGTGTGTGTGTGTGTGTGTGTGTGTGTGTGTGTGTGTGTGTGTGTGTATATATATATATGCTCATATATATTACAATATATTATCATTAAAAATATTACTTATGTCGACTGCAATTTAATATCAACTGATAAGAATTTTTCCATCGGTCTTACAGTCTTACAAATTAAATTAAAATAATTAATATTTATGGCAGTCAGATTGCCCTTGTTTATAATCACCCCCGCAGAATCTGAAATAAAAACTTAATTAAAATCTGGAAAAAACTTTGTTAGCAAAGGACGATCTGACTGCCCACCACCACCACATTGTCCGACGTTTCGAGCCTGCTCCGGCTCCTCCTCAGGGACTGAAATAAAACCCGCGATACACCTCCTTATATACCATGCACCCATACCCCCTTCTTTTCTCTTACCCCACCACCCTCCACATTCACCTCTCCAACTTGCCATTCTCACTTAAATTAATAAAGAATGATAAATGTTATCTAATTTACTTGACTCTATCATTAAATTTACATTATTCCGATTTCTTAGAATGTGAATACTTTCAAGGCTTTCCCTCTTATATTTATTCTTAATCCCCTGTTCCAAAATATCCACACTCCCAAAATCGAAAGAATGCAAACTATTTAAACAATGTTCTTTCAAACCCGATGTACAACTTGAGCTACGTAAACTATATTGATGTTCATATATTCTCTTTTTCAAATATCTACCCGTTTGACCAATATAACAACCATTACAATCCCTACAATTAATTTTATAAACAACTCCCGATTTCAAACATTTATCATCCTTGTCTTTACAATTACTAAATAACCTTTCTAAATTATTATCATTTCTAAAGAAAACTTGAATATTATGTTTACTAAAAACCCTTCTAATCCTTTCCGACAAACCTCTAACATATGGTAAACTAAAATATGCATTCTTTCCATTTCTATTCCTTGTTTGATTATCTATCCGCTGCTTCAATCCACCATTATAAATTTCCCACACTCTCTCATCAATCATTTTATCAATAAATTTTACGGGATAACTATTTTTAATAAATGTTTCTCTAACTAAATTTAAATTCTTTTTCCTAAAATCTTTATGTGACAATTTAATCGCTCTGTCAATGACACCTTTGATCGCACCTGTCTTGTTTCCGAATTGGTGGTGAGAATCAAAATTTAAAAATCTACCTGACCATGTAGGTTTTCTATACCAATCTAATTTCACTCTATTATTATTACCTCTAATGACTCTAATATCTAAAAAACTCAATTGATAATATTTCTCAACTTCTTTTGTGAATTTAATTCTATCATGGATAGAATTAAACACATCCACCATTTCATCCACAAAACATTCTGGTACAACTGCAAAAATGTCATCAACATATCTTTTAAAAATAATTGGCTGAAAAACCAACTTAGACAAAGCAATACTTTCCAATTTTTCCATTACTAAATTGGCTATAACAGGTGACAAAGGTGATCCCATTGGACAACCATATCTTTGTTCATATAGAATATTATCAAAAGAAAAAATTGTGTTTTTAAAAACCAAATTAAGTGCCTTTATAAATTCATCTTTTGTTAAACTAGTATGTACTTTAATTTCAGACCATTTATCTTGTATAATATCATTCAACAACTCTAAAGGTATATTTGTAAACAAAGATACTACATCCAATGAAACCATCCTATGATCATTCGGAATAATAATATCTTTCATTATACCATAAAAACTCCAACTATCTTTAATATATGAATTTGTTTTACCCACTATCTTGAACAATATATTAGACAAAAATCTAGCAAGTCTATACGTCGGAAAATTTATCGATGATATTATTATTCTATATGTCAACTGTTCTTTGTGAATCTTAGGAAGCCCATAACATTTAGCTACAGTGCCATTTTCACATTTTAAATATTTAAACATACTATCTTTAATATAAGCTTTTGTTTTCCAATGCATCAATAATTCTTTCAATTTATCTTGTAGTCTATTGATATGTGGATTCCTAATTTTCACATAAGTGGTATCATCCTCCAACATAAGTTGAATTTTATTAATATAATCCCTTTTATCCGAAACTACAGTTACATTTCCTTTATCTGCTTTTTGGAAGATCATATTCGGATTCTCTCTCAAGAATTTCTTCGTTATTTTTAATTCATGGAATAAATTACTATTCAAATAATTATCAAATCTATGTTCTCTTTTAAAATTATCAACAACTTTAACTAAAGAACGCCTACATTCTTTTTTAAACTCCAGATTAAAACTACTCATACTACTTTCTACCTCAGCGATGATATTCTTGATCGGAAGAGATTTACTTGAATATGATATTCCAAATTTAGCACCCTTTGACATGATATTTACCACTTCTTCTGGTATTACTTTGTCAGTTAAATTTCTAAACCAATCCTTATTAACATTGTTAGTTTGATTGACCTGAGAGTGTTTTCTATGCTTTAAATATTCAAATTTTCTTTTTAATTTACTCCTATGGTTATATTTTACTTTTTCAAAGTGCCTCTTTTGACCACGAAAAAATTCTTGCAAATCATTCTGTTCTATTTTATTATATAAATATCTTTCAAGCTCTAATAAATATTTATTCAAACGATTAATTTCAAAATTCAAATCTCTAATTTCTAAGTTAAGTAATTTATTTTTGAAAAAGAAAATATTTTTCCGTAGATCATAAGAAACTCTTTTATTGTAATCCCGATAAAAACCCTTATCATCAAATTTTTTTCCAATATGTTTAGGAAAAATATTTGATTTTTTACACCTTAGAAGAAAAGTGAGTTGCTCCTTTAAAATTACAATCCTTAAAACCATTTTTACCCATTTTGAGCAATAATCTTTTACCACCTTCCCATAAATCCCATATATATCTCTAAAAAACATTTTACCCCACCTTTAATAGACCTTAGTTTTATCATTAAAAATATTACTTATGTCGACTGCAATTTAATATCAACTGATAAGAATTTTTCCATCGGTCTTACAGTCTTACAAATTAAATTAAAATAATTAATATTTATGGCAGTCAGATTGCCCTTGTTTATAATCACCTCCGCAGAATCTGAAATAAAAACTTAATTAAAATCTGGAAAAAATTTTGTTAGCAAAGGACGATCTGACTGCCCACCACCACCACATTGTCCGACGTTTCGAGCGTGCTCCGGCTCCTCCTCAGGGACTGAAATAAAATCCGCGATACACCTCCTTATATACCATGCACCCATACCCCTTCTTTTCTCTTACCCCACCACCCTCCACATTCACCTCTCCAACTTGCCATTCTCACTTAAATTAATAAAGAATGATAAATGTTATCTAATTTACTTGACTCTATCATTAAATTTACATTATTCCGATTTCTTAGAATGTGAATACTTTCAAGGCTTTCCCTCTTATATTTATTCTTAATCCCCTGTTCCAAAATATCCACACTCCCAAAATCGAAAGAATGCAAACTATTTAAACAATGTTCTTTCAAACCCGATGTACAACTTGAGCTACGTAAACTATATTGATGTTCATATATTCTCTTTTTCAAATATCTACCCGTTTGACCAATATAACAACCATTACAATCCCTACAATTAATTTTATAAACAACTCCCGATTTCAAACATTTATCATCCTTGTCTTTACAATTACTAAATAACCTTTCTAAATTATTATCATTTCTAAAGAAAACTTGAATATTATGTTTACTAAAAACCCTTCTAATCCTTTCCGACAAACCTCTAACATATGGTAAACTAAAATATGCATTCTTTCCATTTCTATTCCTTGTTTGATTATCTATCCGCTGCTTCAATCCACCATTATAAATTTCCCACACTCTCTCATCAATCATTTTATCAATAAATTTTACGGGATAACTATTTTTAATAAATGTTTCTCTAACTAAATTTAAATTCTTTTTCCTAAAATCTTTATGTGACAATTTAATCGCTCTGTCAATGACACCTTTGATCGCACCTGTCTTGTTTCCGAATTGGTGGTGAGAATCAAAATTTAAAAATCTACCTGACCATGTAGGTTTTCTATACCAATCTAATTTCACTCTATTATTATTACCTCTAATGACTCTAATATCTAAAAAACTCAATTGATAATCTTTCTCAACTTCTTTTGTGAATTTAATTCTATCATGGATAGAATTAAACACATCCACCATTTCATCCACAAAACATTCTGGTACAACTGCAAAAATGTCATCAACATATCTTTTAAAAATAATTGGCTGAAAAACCAACTTAGACAAAGCAATACTTTCCAATTTTTCCATTACTAAATTGGCTATAACAGGTGACAAAGGTGATCCCATTGGACAACCATATCTTTGTTCATATAGAATATTATCAAAAGAAAAAATTGTGTTTTTAAAAACCAAATTAAGTGCCTTTATAAATTCATCTTTTGTTAAACTAGTATGTACTTTAATTTCAGACCATTTATCTTGTATAATATCATTCAACAACTCTAAAGGTATATTTGTAAACAAAGATACTACATCCAATGAAACCATCCTATGATCATTCGGAATAATAATATCTTTCATTATACCATAAAAACTCCAACTATCTTTAATATATGAATTTGTTTTACCCACTATCTTGAACAATATATTAGACAAAAATCTAGCAAGTCTATACGTCGGAAAATTTATCGATGATATTATTATTCTATATGTCAACTGTTCTTTGTGAATCTTAGGAAGCCCATAACATTTAGCTACAGTGCCATTTTCACATTTTAAATATTTAAACATACTATCTTTAATATAAGCTTTTGTTTTCCAATGCATCAATAATTCTTTCAATTTATCTTGTAGTCTATTGATATGTGGATTCCTAATTTTCACATAAGTGGTATCATCCTCCAACATAAGTTGAATTTTATTAATATAATCCCTTTTATCCGAAACTACAGTTACATTTCCTTTATCTGCTTTTTGGAAGATCATATTCGGATTCTCTCTCAAGAATTTCTTCGTTATTTTTAATTCATGGAATAAATTACTATTCAAATAATTATCAAATCTATGTTCTCTTTTAAAATTATCAACAACTTTAACTAAAGAACGCCTACATTCTTTTTTAAACTCCAGATTAAAACTACTCATACTACTTTCTACCTCAGCGATGATATTCTTGATCGGAAGAGATTTACTTGAATATGATATTCCAAATTTAGCACCCTTTGACATGATATTTACCACTTCTTCTGGTATTACTTTGTCAGTTAAATTTCTAAACCAATCCTTATTAACATTGTTAGTTTGATTGACCTGAGAGTGTTTTCTATGCTTTAAATATTCAAATTTTCTTTTTAATTTACTCCTATGGTTATATTTTACTTTTTCAAAGTGCCTCTTTTGACCACGAAAAAATTCTTGCAAATCATTCTGTTCTATTTTATTATATAAATATCTTTCAAGCTCTAATAAATATTTATTCAAACGATTAATTTCAAAATTCAAATCTCTAATTTCTAAGTTAAGTAATTTATTTTTGAAAAAGAAAATATTTTTCCGTAGATCATAAGAAACTCTTTTATTGTAATCCCGATAAAAACCCTTATCATCAAATTTTTTTCCAATATGTTTAGGAAAAATATTTGATTTTTTACACCTTAGAAGAAAAGTGAGTTGCTCCTTTAAAATTACAATCCTTAAAACCATTTTTACCCATTTTGAGCAATAATCTTTTACCACCTTCCCATAAATCCCATATATATCTCTAAAAACATTTTACCCCACCTTTAATAGACCTTAGTTTTATCATTAAAAATATTACTTATGTCGACTGCAATTTAATATCAACTGATAAGAATTTTTCCATCGGTCTTACAGTCTTACAAATTAAATTAAAATAATTAATATTTATGGCAGTCAGATTGCCCTTGTTTATAATCACCCCCGCAGAATCTGAAATAAAAACTTAATTAAAATCTGGAAAAAACTTTGTTAGCAAAGGACGATCTGACTGCCCACCACCACCACATTGTCCGACGTTTCGAGCCTGCTCCGGCTCCTCCTCAGGGACTGAAATAAAACCCGCGATACACCTCCTTATATACCATGCACCCATACCCCCTTCTTTTCTCTTACCCCACCACCCTCCACATTCACCTCTCCAACTTGCCATTCTCACTTAAATTAATAAAGAATGATAAATGTTATCTAATTTACTTGACTCTATCATTAAATTTACATTATTCCGATTTCTTAGAATGTGAATACTTTCAAGGCTTTCCCTCTTATATTTATTCTTAATCCCCTGTTCCAAAATATCCACACTCCCAAAATCGAAAGAATGCAAACTATTTAAACAATGTTCTTTCAAACCCGATGTACAACTTGAGCTACGTAAACTATATTGATGTTCATATATTCTCTTTTTCAAATATCTACCCGTTTGACCAATATAACAACCATTACAATCCCTACAATTAATTTTATAAACAACTCCCGATTTCAAACATTTATCATCCTTGTCTTTACAATTACTAAATAACCTTTCTAAATTATTATCATTTCTAAAGAAAACTTGAATATTATGTTTACTAAAAACCCTTCTAATCCTTTCCGACAAACCTCTAACATATGGTAAACTAAAATATGCATTCTTTCCATTTCTATTCCTTGTTTGATTATCTATCCGCTGCTTCAATCCACCATTATAAATTTCCCACACTCTCTCATCAATCATTTTATCAATAAATTTTACGGGATAACTATTTTTAATAAATGTTTCTCTAACTAAATTTAAATTCTTTTTCCTAAAATCTTTATGTGACAATTTAATCGCTCTGTCAATGACACCTTTGATCGCACCTGTCTTGTTTCCGAATTGGTGGTGAGAATCAAAATTTAAAAATCTACCTGACCATGTAGGTTTTCTATACCAATCTAATTTCACTCTATTATTATTACCTCTAATGACTCTAATATCTAAAAAACTCAATTGATAATCTTTCTCAACTTCTTTTGTGAATTTAATTCTATCATGGATAGAATTAAACACATCCACCATTTCATCCACAAAACATTCTGGTACAACTGCAAAAATGTCATCAACATATCTTTTAAAAATAATTGGCTGAAAAACCAACTTAGACAAAGCAATACTTTCCAATTTTTCCATTACTAAATTGGCTATAACAGGTGACAAAGGTGATCCCATTGGACAACCATATCTTTGTTCATATAGAATATTATCAAAAGAAAAAATTGTGTTTTTAAAAACCAAATTAAGTGCCTTTATAAATTCATCTTTTGTTAAACTAGTATGTACTTTAATTTCAGACCATTTATCTTGTATAATATCTATATATTTATATAATAATCTATATAATAATATATATATTTGTCACCTGTTATAGCCAATTTAGTAATGGAAAAATTGGAAAGTATTGCTTTGTCTAAGTTGGTTTTTCAGCCAATTATTTTTAAAAGATATGTTGATGACATTTTTGCAGTTGTACCAGAATGTTTTGTGGATGAAATGGTGGATGTGTTTAATTCTATCCATGATAGAATTAAATTCACAAAAGAAGTTGAGAAAGATTATCAATTGAGTTTTTTAGATATTAGAGTCATTAGAGGTAATAATAATAGAGTGAAATTAGATTGGTATAGAAAACCTACATGGTCAGGTAGATTTTTAAATTTTGATTCTCACCACCAATTCGGAAACAAGACAGGTGCGATCAAAGGTGTCATTGACAGAGCGATTAAATTGTCACATAAAGATTTTAGGAAAAAGAATTTAAATTTAGTTAGAGAAACATTTATTAAAAATAGTTATCCCGTAAAATTTATTGATAAAATGATTGATGAGAGAGTGTGGGAAATTTATAATGGTGGATTGAAGCAGCGGATAGATAATCAAACAAGGAATAGAAATGGAAAGAATGCATATTTTAGTTTACCATATGTTAGAGGTTTGTCGGAAAGGATTAGAAGGGTTTTTAGTAAACATAATATTCAAGTTTTCTTTAGAAATGATAATAATTTAGAAAGGTTATTTAGTAATTGTAAAGACAAGGATGATAAATGTTTGAAATCGGGAGTTGTTTATAAAATTAATTGTAGGGATTGTAATGGTTGTTATATTGGTCAAACGGGTAGATATTTGAAAAAGAGAATATATGAACATCAATATAGTTTACGTAGCTCAAGTTGTACATCGGGTTTGAAAGAACATTGTTTAAATAGTTTGCATTCTTTCGATTTTGGGAGTGTGGATATTTTGGAACAGGGGATTAAGAATAAATATAAGATGCAAGGCCTTGAAAGTATTCACATTCTAAGAAATCGGAATAATGTAAATTTAATGATAGAGTCAAGTAAATTAGATAACATTTATCATTCTTTATTAATTTAAGTGAGAATGGCAAGTTGGAGAGGTGAATGTGGAGGGTGGTGGGGTAAGAGAAAAGAAGGGGGTATGGGTGCATGGTATATAAGGAGGTGTATCGCGGGTTTTATTTCAGTCCCTGAGGAGGAGCCGGAGCAGGCTCGAAACGTCGGACAATGTGGTGGTGGTGGGCAGTCAGATCGTCCTTTGCTAACAAAGTTTTTTCCAGATTTTAATTAAGTTTTTATTTCAGATTCTGCGGGGGTGATTATAAACAAGGGCAATCTGACTGCCATAAATATTAATTATTTTAATTTAATTTGTAAGACTGTAAGACCGATGGAAAAATTCTTATCAGTTACAATATATTAGTCATCATAATATGATTTTTATTGTTCAGTATATGTTCATAATAAAATATAATAATTAATGATGGTGTTTTCGCAAAATAAATAAATACAGATGAAAGAAAAAAAGTATCAATAGAAAGTCCGATGAAAGCAATATTTTTTGGAAATAAATAAACATTTTTCGTGCAGGAAATATTAGTAATTTTGATCGTCATTTGTAGAAAAAACATAATATTTATTTACAAAATGTTACATCAATAACATTGTAATCTATATAAACAGTAACGCAAAAATGAGCTTATATGAAAAATGATATAAAATCATAATTTTTTATAAAAAATAATCGACGAACAGTACAACGACGATACCAAATACTATATCACTGTCTAGTTTAGTCGCAACAAATCATCATCTGTGAGGTAGCTTTGTATACTATCTCAGCGCAGTCGTCAGTAAACCTAGTGCAATACTTCTCGACAAGTTTTCTGATGGTCAGCACTGCTACCAGAGTCATGTCGCGCTACTTCAAGCCACGACGGAACTGCAGCCGCACCAGGTACCCATACATGGGAAAATCGTTTAAAGCCTCGAAAAGCTCGTCTTTGACGAAGCCTTGGAACACCTTGTTTCCAGCCAGCCTCCGCAGATGATTCGCGTTGCGAATGCAGAGCACTCCGAGCAGCGCTGTCCTCTCGTCCAAGCGTACGCACTCCATGAGCTGCAGCAACGCGTCTCAAAGTCTTCATCAATCATACGGCCAGTGTATAATGCCAGCTGTTTATTTATCGAACAGCCCGCCACTTTCAACCTGAGAGCGTGCTTTACCATGGAATGCAGCCGCCCATTGGCGTAGCCTCCGGTGTACATGTCTGCTCGCGTTCGTTCATCATATTGATATCGGCTCCGACCTCAAGGAGACTGTTCACCACTGAAGCCCAAGCTTTGTGACGGCAGGCAGCGTGCAACGACGTCTCGCCGCTGAGGTCGTGGGCGTTCACGTCAGCGCCTCCGCTATCCACCAGCAGTTTAATCGCACTTTTATCGTACTCCGCCACAACCATGTGTAGAGGCGTGTGTTGGCGAATGTCGAGCGCGTCACGCCCCAAAAGCAGAAGCACCACCTCCCAGTGACCGTTGCGCATCGCTATGTACAAGCCTGTCTCGTTGATCCACGTCTCCCCGTGTAATGTAGAAGAGTCGAATCTTTGAGTGCGAATATTGGGGTCGATCCAGCGGTCGAGGGAAGCCTTGACCCACTTGCGATTGTCAAACCGGCAAGCAATATGAAAGTGGGAAAAGCCACAGTTGCCGAATGGGTTTTCTTGGAGCAAGAAAAGTCTGTCGTCGAATTCGAATTTAGGTATTAATGGATAAATCAAATTTCTGACTGACATGTGTTAAGGCGTGTCACCCTCGTCGGAAAGCGCCGCAGGATTGGCACCGTGATCAAGCAATATCTGAATCATCTTATAGTTATTCATGGACCCACACTGCAAAGTGCAAGGGTGTGAAGCCAGCGAACAATCCACACGCCGAGTTCAGAGCAGAGTTCAGGACAGAATTCAATGCTATCTCCCTGGTAGAAATGGTAACCAACCGTTCACCATCCGTTCACCAAATCGCAAAGGTTTGGCCAACCGTTTAACCAACGGTTGGTAATAATTACCGCTTATTTCATCACGGAATACGCCTTGCGGTTGGCCAATGAATGCTATAATAAGAAAAGTGATTTCTTGATACAAATTTAGAGCATATACTCCTAGAGGAAGCGTGTCGTGTTAAAAAATCGTGGTCGGTTTTTGTACGGTGCAAGAGAGACAGAAGATAAAGTGTCCCTTGTCTGTCCCTCTCTCACACTGTGCTGTAATTGGTTGTTCTATCATTTTAGTTTGGAGGGGAGCGCGTGTAGCCAATCACAGCATAGTGCGAGAGAGACAAACGAGGGGCACTCTTGCGTCTTGGTTCTTGGTCGTAACAACCAAATTTTCGTGTCTGTGTGTGTGTGTGTGTGTGTGTGTGTGTACGTGTACGTGTGCGTATACGTGTGTACAGGCGATAACTTTTGAACTACTTTTTGATTTTACCGATTTTTTTTTTTATAACCAAAAAACGATTTTGAATTTTTCGTTTTTTTGATTTTTTAATTTGTTTCAGCCAGTATTACTTAATAAACTAAATTTTTATTAAAAGGTCTTTAAATTACCTACAATTTCTTTTTTTTTTAATTTAAATTATCTCTAGCCTGTCATTTGTTATTAATGAAAATATGGTTTATATTTCTTTAATTAATATCTCAAAAACTTTTTCATTTTTCCACTCAAAATTTTTACCACTTATTACACTTATCGAGTACAACATTGTGTTAAAATTTGAAGAGGTTATGTTGATTTGTTTTCGAGAAGAAAATTATTTTTGAAAAAATGTGCGTTTTCTTTCCTTTACGATAACAGGAGTAAAAGTCAATGAATCGTTTTGAAATTTGGCAGAGAATTAGCTTTTTTTTATGTCTAAGGAGTCAGTTCTTTGCCCAAAAAAATCTGACCGTTGTGGCCAAAGATATTTGAGGTTAAATTTTTTTATAAATTTCTTATTTTTTTAAAAAGAATATTCGATTGATTGATTAAAAATTTTTACCACTTATTACACCTATAGAGTACAGCATTATGTTAGCATTTCAAGGGGTTATATTGATTTGTTTCCGAGAAAAAAATTATTTTTGAAAACAAGTGTGTTTTCTTTCGTTAACGATATCAGGAGTAAAAGTCAATGAATCGTTTTGAAATTTAGCAAATAATCAGCTTTTTTATATTTAAGGATTCAGTTCTTTGCCAAAAAAAATCTGACCGTTATGACCAAAGATATTTAAGGTTAAAATTTTTTAAAAAATTTCTTATATTTGCATTTTTAAAAAGAATATTCGATTGATTGACTTAAAATTTTTACCACTTATTACACTTATCGAGTACAACATTGTTTAAAATTTATTTTATTCTATTGGGCTTTGCGGCAAAAGCTACAGCAGTTGGAAGTTGGAAATTTTAGCTATACAACCTGTTCTCGAATACAACGGAGTAGGATAGAGTATAAAATTCTGAACAAAAAGTTCCTCTACAATTTTTTCATAGGATCAATATTTACAGGTGTTGTTATTAACTAAAAACTAACATGTAACAATCAATGGACGTCGCCGGAGCGGCGCGTGGCGAGAAGTGGGCAGAGCTAATGCACCGTGGCTGGAGGGGAAGGAGAGGCCCGGCCGCTGGAGGGGGCATACACGACTACCCGAATACACGTTCAGCAGGCCTAACTCTCTCTCTCTCTCTCGCTCTCTCTCTCGCCGTATCTTGCACTCACTCGAACTTCCTCGCTCCCTCTTCCGTTCTTTACGTACTCACTCACTTTTTTGCTCGCTCTTTCGCTCTCTCTCGCGCTCTCTCTCGCCGTATCGTGCACTCACTCGCTCTTCGTCACTCCCTCTTCCATTTTTTACGTATACTGATAGAAAGAATCATTTCCGATAAAGTCGGTGACTTAACTGTTAATAAATAGGCATTTGAAAAAAGTTAAAGTCACGCGCATTAATAGCTAAGATATATGAATCCATTGCCACAAGTACTTTACAAAGCGCCATTTCTTAACTGTTAAGAAACGTATGGTATGCGTAGTCTAGGTGTTTGGAATGGCCAATAATGGAGTCTCGGTGGTGTGCACTGTAGGTTTTTGCGTCTAGGTGTTGGGAATCCACGAATGCCTGATCTAGGTGTTCGGGGTGACCGACGACGGAGTCTAAGTGGTTTTTAAAAACTGCTAATGAAATAGTATATATGCATTCATAAATTAGTAGTTTTTCCACTAGTTTTGTGAGTGAAAAAATTTTCACTAATTCAACTTTACAGAGTAGAGAAAATAAAAGCAAAGTTTGCTATTTTTTATAGTTAAGTACATGCAGTAAAGCATAATGTAGTTAACGTTGTAATTAGTATTTTTCTATGATGTAATACAGTTCCATATAAATTATTTTTAGCTATATTTCAGAAAAAGAAATCACATAGCATTTAAGTTACTTCGCCGCTGGTGAGAGGTAGATGGAAATAAATATTAATGACAACTAATTGTGGTTAAAACAAACTGGTTTATTGCTAGAATAGTATACTAGCAAGCTAGCAGTGATGTGCGTTGCTCACTATTCCTAGTAATATTGAGACATAAGAAATAATTATAAACATAGCTTAGTCGTGTCGCGTAGATGAGGTAAACAAACGTTGGTGAGGTAAATAAAGGTGTCAAACGTGAATCCAGAGTATTTATAAGTATCAAATTTATCAAATGTAACTACAGTTCTAAACGCATAGTTAACTTTAGTTACTGGCCAAATTTACACAGATATTCAGAAATTGCATTAGGATTAACGCATTACTTAGAAAACTCATCAAGATGTGTCATCAATACTTAGCAAATACTGAGAAAATATTTAACTAATTATTACTTGAGTTAAAAGTTAATAGATTTAAAACTAACTAAGTTAAGTTAAAAGTTATGAACTTTTTAACTTTCTAATTTAACTTTTAACTTTTAACTAATTAGTACCTAACCCTGCCAATTTCAGTCCAGTTACCGCGCGAAAATAAAAATCACTTTTTAAATAACAAACTTTTAAATATCGAATATCTCAAAAAGTCATTATATGACCTTGATAACATTTTGCACACGTATTGCCTACATCACAAGTGTGCATAATATTTAATCTTTACTGTCCTACTAGCTATTTGCTTTTATTTTAACAAACGAAATTATTTTGATTCCTACGTTTATTTTACACACACACACACACACACACACACACACACACACACACACACACACACACACACACACACACACACACACACACACACACACACACACACACACACACACACACACACACACACACACACACACACACACACACACACACACACACACACACAATTGGAAACGAGAGTTTTTGGGTTAATTCACAGACGTAAATTACTGGACGAGCCGGTGAAAGGCGAGATGAAGTGCGGATTAACGGGCAGATTTTTCGAAGCGTGAAACTTGAGCCCTTTTTATCGACGCGATATTGTAGCACGGAATAAGAGTAATCTTTATAATACTCGCTCGCGCTGAAAGGAGGCGAGAGATTAGCCTACTTTTTTTTTAAATTAATGAGTTGCCTCCGCCTCCGCTACTTTTTTTTACTATACCGCAGAAAAATTATACAGGCAGAGGTTTAATCATTATAATAAGCGCTGATTAGTTGGGTCGTTCTGTAAAACTTTGTGTATACATATAAAGCGGGATCAATTTTATTAAAAATGCATTTGCTTATGGAAATACTGAAAACCACATATCCACGCACACACCACGACGCGACACTAAACAAAGAAGTTTCATCGATTTTTTTCCTTAGCCGACTTTTTTGTCGTGTTGACCCCTTACACGCCAACTTTAGTGCACAAACATGCGTCGACGTTAATAATAAAAGACGATTCTGCATAATTTTCGCAATATTGCGTTACGCATATACGACGAGAATCGTAACCGCACACATTTATTCGAGCAGATTTTCCAACCAACTTTCGTCATAGGATCGATGGGACCTTAAATTTAAAACCTATACTTATACGAGCCCGGAACCCACAAGTCTAACGCGAAAAGAAAACTACTTAAAAAACATACTATCCATTTGTTTGCAAATGAACCACGCGACATTGATTAACGTATTACGTATATATGTAAGGTCGGGCAAGACCCTGGGCCAGCTGCACCTGCGGCTGAGCTACGACTTCGACAAGTCCGACCTGAATGTCCACCTGATCGAGGCGCACAATCTGGCGGGTAGCGAGCAGGGCGGCTTCAACGATCCCTACGTCAAGCTCACCCTTAGTCCGGAGGTGGACGCGCGCAAGCGCCAGACGCCGATACACCGCAACGATCCGAATCCCTGCTTCGATCAGCACTTCAAGTTCCCCGTGAGCCACGAGGAGCTCCAGGATAAGACGCTCCTGCTGCAGGTGATGTATATAGTTTTTTTTTTTTTTTAATCAGGTTTCTAGCTTATCGGTCGGTTAAAAATTTTGTGTAAAATATGAATCCTGTGTAATTTAAATTTTACGTAAAATTTTATACAAAATTTGTGTAAAATTTACACAAGCGCATGTAAAATTTTCAATTATACAAATTTGTATAAAATGGTTAATTTACACAAATTTTGTGTAAAATGTTCAATTTAAACAAAGTTTGTGGAAAATTTCAAATTTTAAAACGGTGATTACACCTCGAATTTTACACAAATTTTTTCTGTAAAATGGCCAAAATTTGGGTAATTCATTTACACAATTGTGTAAAATAGGGATAAAATTTTTAAGAGGACGGTTTATTGTTATTTGTTTGTTGATTACTCCGCTGTTTCGAAAGACGCGCGTTTCTCGGACTATAGTTAAGTTGGAAACCGGGTGAACTAGTTTAAAATGCTTTTGTTTACTCTAATATACCTGAAAGTTTATAACATTATTAATACTTAATAATTATACACGCAATTTTCCACCCACTCCCTCTCACGATAAAAAAAGTTATCCCTCGCCAACTGTGCTCGTACATACAACAAAACCAAACTAAAAGGAAAACTATTACGCCAACTCTCCCAAGGCAACTAACTCTCTCCCTCTCTCTCTCTCTCTCTCTCCTTCACAATAGTCGCCTCTATTTTCGATTTACACTTTCGTTTCGGAAATTCGCCAAGATACACACACATATACACGGGCACAAAGTTTCGAAGTCCATTTAGGGTAAACAGTGAAGTCTCTGTCTGTGTGTGTATTGTACGGCGGACTCAGCACAAAAGGAGAGAGAGAGACAGAGTGAGCCGAGCAACCAACCGCGCGCGCGGAGTTTCAACTCGGCCGCGCTCGCACTTACGAATATCGATTTCTGCATAAACGTCGGCGGAGGGGGCTTTTAATGAAATTTTCGTTTATAGGCATTAATCACGAGATCTCGCTGATTGCGGAGATCTAGATATGACTGACGTGCGTCGACGCGGCTCCGTGTTTATTCTTCTTTATTGAGACGTATTGCGTCGAACTTTTATTTATTTTTTCTTTTTTTAACGTTACAATCGATATTCAAACGCGCTTCGCGCTTACTTTTCTGTTTTTGAGGTTATGCATGATATCTTCATTACGTTTTACTTTTAACTTATTTAAGTATTTTTTCAAAGTCAGAACATAATCATTTTTATACTACTCTAAATGTAAAAATTCCATTAAAAATTCAAACAATAAATTTCTCGCGCCTTCTTCTTATCGACCAATCAAAATCAAGCCTTTAGATGCTTCAACATGGCCGCTCATCACTTTTTTAAGAAGGAAAATTTTGGATCTGTATAAGCTTTCGGCTTCGTCGAAGCCACGTGCGCGCGTTTATATTGGAAAAATAACCACGGGATTTGTTATCCTCTGAAAAAGAAAAATTCAATGTGTATAGACGTTGATTGTTATTCGCCATGCGGACTGCGAAATGTATATTTCGCGATTGTGCATTGAAAAGTAATTTTTCATTCTCGAATACAGTGGAAAACACGCACGCTAAATAAACTTTTATGTAGTATATTTGAAAGCTATACACTCTGTTTTTCATAGATAAAACAATGATGAGCAACAACAACAGCAAATCACAGACTGAATATAAACCTCTGATGGCTGTTATCAGCTCGAAAATTAGATTTTCATAATATAGGAAAAATAATCCCACAGGTCCTTGACTACGATCGTTTCTCGCGCAACGACGTCGTCGGCTCGGTGCGCGTCGCCCTGGATGAGCTGGAGATCTCGGGTACGGCGACGTCTGTCGAGGTCTGGGGCGAGATCGGCCGCGAGCGCAAGCCACCCGAGGAGACACAGGAGGTCCTCATCTCGCTCTCCTATCTGCCCTCGGCGGAGAGGCTGACCCTCGTCGTCCTGAAGGCGCGCAACTTGTTCCCGGCGACGGGCAAGGACAGCCTCGACCCGTTCGTCAAGGTCGGCCTGCTGTGCGGCGAGAAGCGCGTGAAGAAGAAGAAGACAGCCGTGAGGAAGGCGACGAGGTGCCCCGTGTGGAACGAGGCCATGTCGTTCAATGTGCCCGCGTCCGCCCTGGCGACGACCGCTGTCGAGGTATTAATTATTTATGTACTTTTTTCCTGCCCTGGTGGAAATGTTAACCATAGAGTTAACCTTTTTCTTAGATAACTTTGTGGATAAGAACAATATCCTGCTTTAATTGTTTGATAATTATGTTCGAATTTTAAGTTAATTTTGACAACATTGATGTTTTAACTGCTGGTAGTATAATTATTTTATTTAATTATAAACACGTTAACTGCAAAATATCGTTAATTTTCTACCAATATACGTTAGTATTTTAAAGAAATTTCTTTTAATAATTAATTGGAAATGAGAAGCTGTTACGGTGTTGAATAAGTTCGTATATAAATAAATATGCAGTTTTCTCGGTTTACTAAAGCAATCGTGAATGTATATCTATGTCGATTATTCATTTTATCATGTCTGCATATAGACTTATTATTCCCTATAATATCTATACGAATTTTAAGTACAATTTTTTAATTGAAACGTCTACCTGAGATAGGTTCGATTAACGCGATATAAAATTTGTATAGAGGGCTGCACCGTCTATATACATTATCTTTATAAATTCAAGACACCGATCGAATTTCCTAATTAAATTTACATTATTCTCGCTTAACACGCGAAAATTGGATTTGCAAAATGAACGATCGCTTGAGCGCCAAAAGTCTCGAGTTAAAGAGAGTTCGACCCTTTTTAATAATGAACAAAGGTTGAAATAAAAAATAAGCTAAAATTCGGTTAAAATAAACACATCTGGCTATTTTTTAATTTGCCTATTATACTTCGTGCCTTTCGAACGCGCTAGTTTCTCATTACGGTAACCTTATACCCAATACTTGACCATATAAAGAACAGACCAAATTAACCCTCTTCCATTTAAAAGTCAAATTTATACGTAAGTTGAGAGAGATTTTCTAAACTTTGAAAACACTATTTTGCAATGAATTTTCCCGGCTACGGAGATGTCGCATAAAATGTTACGCTACTTATATATACTTCCATAAATATTTAATTTCACGTATAGATTAAAAATTGTCCAGAAACGACCATTAAAATTCTAAAAAAAAGAAAAAACACTACCACCGTATTCTCAAAAAGAGATGCGCTATATAAACCCCAAAATTAAAAAAAAATTCTCACTACATCAGTAACACACACGATTCCTACGCAATTCCAGATCTGCGTGCTGGACTCGAGCAGCGAGCTGATGGGCCCGACGGCGGTGGTGGGTTCGTGCATCGTGGGTCCGAGCGTCGGCTCGATGACGAGCCTCGAGGGTGGCCAGCCAAACCCCAGCCGCGAGCACTGGCTCCACATGACCCACTCGCCTCGCAAAGGTGTCGCCATGTGGCACATGCTGCATTAAATTATATTGCGAAAGGATATACGTGCGCGCGTGTATGTGTGGGTGTGTGTGTACGTATGGGTTTTGTGTTCTTACTAGAAAAGGGAATCGTTGCGGTTTCGTTCTCGCGTATATATGTATATGGTGTGTGAGGATGCAAGAGTGAGGTGAAGCTTATACGGTATAATTATTGTACGTGTAATCGTGTACGGTCATGAGATACCAAAATTAGGGTATATCAATTCGTTGGGTGAATAAGACGGATAGGGACAATCTTTCTGATGGATAACTTTATTGGTTGTTACTTTTTTACGCTTGATTGAGATAAGCGCGCGAATATAGATGAATAAATTGAACCATCAATATACTTGAAACATTTGAGATGTAAGATGTAGGACGAGTAGGTACATAATTATGTAAGACGCTGATTATTTCTTCGCGCGATTTTTCGTTTCTAGTGAGAGGACAAAACAATTCCTTTAAACTAAATGTTTTTTCTTACTTCAAGTATACCTACTATTACACTATAAATTTCTAAAACATACTATATATCTTTCAGTTTTATTTAATTATACAAAAGTAAAGGGCTGATAAAGTAAATTCATCCAAGTCATTTATGTGATCCTCGTACGTATATATATATAAACGTTTTCTCGAAGAATCAAATCAAACCAAAGAAAATATCTTGACATTAAGTATAGTATATTCCACTCGCGCGCACGTCGTCGTATGATTTTAATATCTGCATCGTTCGTAATATTCGGCTTGTTATATAATATAATATATATACATAACGATCACGCGGACTGAAAAGGCGATGAGAAACTTTTCGTTGGGGCCCGCATTGCGCAGCAGCTCTTTTTAAATGTATTAACTTTTTTACAAAGACTATATGATATCGCTCATCAACTATTCGTTTTAATCGTGCGTGTGCTTGCTATAACAGTTTTCCGTAACACTTTCGCGTCAGTTTATACACGCAGTGTTAAATATTATACATAATATTTGATAAACCGCGCGGGGGCTCTAAGTCACTTTCAAATAAAATTATGGGATCTAAATTACTTTCGACTCGTTCTTTTATATATATAAAAAAAAAAGAAGAAAAAAGTTAATAAGAGAAGAAAAAAATATGTCTATTGTTTCGCTGTGCACACTTATATTGCTGTAATCAAAGAATGGGTCGATGATTGTGTATACTTATTCCTTGCGTCAAAGAATCGCGTCTTTTGATCGAATTGTTATATATCGTAGGCCTATGTATCGGACGACCTAATCTTCTTCCTCTGTTTTCTGTTAGGGTTTCCATTCGACAGACGTGTATTATTATCCAGTCTAACATACTTGTCCGTCGCTTTCTTTCTGTATTTATTTTTTTAATTTTCGGTTGGTACATTGCGGTAGTATGCGATGAAAAGATCGTAAACAAAAGTGAAGAATCAAAATGATCGTACAATCAAAAGTCATATACCTAAAATGAATTTTACAAAATCTTATATTTTATGCATATGATTTACCAGAGACTGAACGCCTTGTTTTACATACATACGAAAGAGCAAAATGTTTCAATATTATTAGATGTATAATTAATAAAAGTGGCTCCCGAATGGAAATAATAATCGTACAACTATGTTACAATCTAGTACATCATTGTAAATTCTCGCACCATTTGGTACGTTTCCATACGTTTTGATTAAGATTCGGATATTTGTACGGGATCGTACCTAAACGTACCGAATCGTACGGAAATGAATGTCAGGGTACTCGAAGATACAGCCTCGTACAGAAACCTACAGAAACTTACATATGCTGAGAAAAATTATTTTTTGTCTCAAAAAATTTCTTGCCTAAACGTACCGAAACGTACCAAAACATGCGGAAACGTACTCCAGCGTACAAAAACGTACGAAAATTTAAGTCAATGTACGTGAATATACGATGTCGTAAAGAAAATTATGAGAACTTGAAATATACTGGAAAATATTTATTATTTCAAAAGTTTTTGTAGAATAAAAACTTTCGTAAAATATTACATTTTACAATTCCGTACGTTTACGCATGTGATCGTATATTTCTGTAAGGTCACGTATGTTGTTGTACATTGCTTTACGTTTTCGTACGTTTTGGTACATGTCAGTACGTTTCGGTACGTTTAGGTACGTTTCGATACGTTTCAGTACGTGTCGGTATGTTTCGGTGCGTTTCGATGCCTTTCGGTACAAAAATATTTCATATTGATACATTCATTTGGTACATACAAGTATCTTTCCATTCATTTTCGTACGTACATGTATGTCACTGTACATCACCGTACGTTCCTGCAAGTTTACGTACGATTCGATACGATTTGGTACGTTTTAGTAGGTTTTCGTATAAAATGTCCGAATCTTAATCAAAACGTACCGAAACGTACCGAATCGTACGGAAAGGTACAAAAACATAGATACACGTAAAGGAACGTGCCGAAACATACGATAATTTACATTGTAGTACCGTTTATTTTTTCCATTCGGGCTCTTATCAATTCTGCATACTTTTTTGTTAGCTCGAAGCGTTAAAATTCTGATTCACATTCAGAAAAGCAAAAATTTAATTACGATAGAGTCACTTTTTGTCAACTCGAACTCTCAATCCCGCGACAGTATCATCCGTATCACGCACTGAAAGTAGATAACTTTTACAAGTTCACAACTTAAAAAAGCTCGTTACTTATTATATAGGACGACGCAAAGACTTTCTCCGCAACACTTTCGTCCATATGTATAACGCACCGACTGTCTTATTATATAATATACTTATATGCGCACCGTTGTTCCGCTGCCCCGTTAGACGGGGCGCGAAAAATAAATCAGAAGCAACAACAAAAAAAAAAGAAGATGAATAAACGACTGCAAGAAATCATTATATTATTGAAAAATAACTCTTTTCCGCGCGCGCACTCGCGGTCTATGCATTTTACCTTTCCCCTACTACCCTCGATGTTGACAATTTGTCCAATGATAATAATGGAATAATGAAAAACATAATATACATATTATATTGTCGGAGGATTTTTTGTATAACGAGTGCATTAATTGTAAAATCTAGTCGCGTTGAGATGTTCGGGAGAAGGAGGAAAAAAAACTCATCCATTGTACCGCACGTATAAAACACTCACTCTCACCGGCACCCGTTGTAAGCAAAAAAAAAAAATGAAAACAAAAAAGAAAACAAGAAGTAAAAGTTATTATATATCGAATCGTTTTTTCATAATAATATATTATATATAATGTTGAAATGAACAATAGTAATAAACGATATCAACAATAATAATAGTAATAATTGTCATATGATGCAGATGAGAAGGGCACTATTATTATATCATCATCAAAGAAGACAAAAAAAAAATGAAAAAGAAACAAGAAACGTTCCGCGGTCGTGGGCGCGAGAACGTCGTCCAAAAATGTACGCTTAAATATATATATATGAAATATATATAATATATTGATGAATTACCTTTTATCTCACAGTATTTCTATATCGTTCTCTATTTTAAACGAAAAAAAAATAAAATATTTATTCGTAACGATGATACATATACATATAAATATAAATATATATATTATATGAATTGAAGAAAGGATATTTCTCTATATTTAAAGCAAACAAAACCCAAAAAATGAAATGAAAAAAAATATATATGTACATATACTTTTGTCAGGAGGAGAGAGATAACAAGAGAAAAATATATATACAATACATAGGAGAGAAATTTCGATGAAAAATCAGGCGCGCGCGCATGCGCTTCACGAAGCCTTTCTATACATAAGCTAATCAAAAATGAAATCAAACGCGCAGTTGTTCGGCGATAAATAAAAAAATAAAAATCATATTACCCACACTACTCGTATTTACACGTATATATATATACACACACACACACACACACACACACACACACACACACACACATACACGTACAACTACAATAATTTATGGAAATAATGCCTTGCGCGCAAAATATGCTCCCAACAATGGTGTGCGTATATATTTTGATGTCGTACACACACACACACGCGCGCGCACACACACACACACACACACACACACACACACACACACACACACACACACACACACACACACACACACACACACACACACACACACACACACACACACACACACACACACATACAGAAAAACAAAAAATCAAGTCTCGCTTGCGGATGTCACTTGCAAGACTATATTTGCCTTGCTTTACAAATTTGACTTATATATATTATACATGGGAAAGGGATAGGAAATGCTGTGTGATATACACCGCAATATCAGGGAGCAGGAATCACTGAGGAAAAGTATATACATAATAATGAATAAATATAAAATATTATATATATATTGTATGAAGCGACCGGATGTTGAAATTAATGAAAAAAATAAATAAATAAAAAAAAAATGAAATGTACGTGGTAGATGTTTCAGGAAAAATGTTCTATAGACGTATAAGATAAAACGATATGCGGCGGAATGACACAAAACCGATAAGCGGAAAAATTCGAAATGCCGAACGGCGTTGAGTGAAGCTAATGGGAAAACCAAAAAAATGATGTACACTAGCGTGATTTACATGTATGTGATGTGCATTAAATATTTTTCTTGTCATGTACGATGTACCTTTCGTGGTTGGTCCGAAATAAAGAGGAACGTACGATTTCCATTTAATTGTCCAAACCAGTTTGTTGATTGACTTGTTGATCCTTTCAAGATTTTTCCTTTATTACTTTTACACGTTATTGTTATTTATGTTTTGCATGAAATAGAATATTATTATAAAATTATATAACTCTACTTTACAAATTGTATTTTACGTATTTAAGTAATAACAAAAAATTCAATAATTTGCTATCCATATAATGCACTGACAGAAAAACCCGGGGAAAAATTCCTATGTTGCTCTTGGAAGTTGCCCACAACTGCTTAAAATCGAAATATTTACTATCTTTTATATGAAAAAGTCCAATGTCACAAGTAAAACTTCCTATGCCAGCATAGTAAAAATTAACACGTGACTAATGGAACTTTATCTTTTGTACATTTTCCCAGGCTAGCATGGTAAAAATTGAGAGAGTTTTAGAGTAAGAATTCACACGTTCAATCGTAAACACCCCGCGAGTGCACGAAAAGTTGACCTCTTCAATGTCAAAATAGGAAAGATTCAGACAGATACATGTCAACAAACTCAATCCACCTTGGCAACATCGAGACAAAACACAAACGCTAAACGCAACAACTGAATGTGCGTTCTAATCCAACATACTTGTTTTTATTTTTTTTTTATTTTTTATGATAAGACAATTTTTAAAATCATTGTTTATTTGTAATATTTTTAAGGAAGGTTGTGAAAAACCATTATATCGAAAATACAAATTCATTAATAAATAAATGAGCTTGTTTAATTTATAACTATTACCAATACCTTAAATTTAAGGTATTGGTAATAGTTATAAAATGTTAAACAATATTCTTAATATATAACATTTGTAATAAATTACGTTAAAATAGAGAATAATATTATTCGAGTTAAAGCATAATTTGTTATAAAATTAGCGCGCATAACTTACGTTTGGGGATATACAAGTTCCAAAATTTTGTAGGACATATGTCTTTTAGGTAAGTGGTTAGCGCTCCCGACTACCGTGCCAAGGGTTCCAGGTTCGAGTCTCGATGCCGTCAAAAATTTTTAATTTATTTAATAAATTTTCTTTAATCATGTTTAATTCAAAAATAACTTCTGTATTGTCTAAATATAATAATTATGTGTCTGATACTCGCTCCCCCACTCCTAAAAAAAAAAAGATGTAATAATTTTTTTCGCTCTTTAAAATCAGTTATAAAAAAATTCCCATGTTAGACTTGGAATTTTTCCTACGTGTATTGCAATTTCTGCTAAAAATCCGACATATGGTCGAGTTACGATTCCAACATGGTAATTTTTACATGACAACATAAGAATTTTTACCAGGTTTTTTCTGTCAGTGTGTTATTTGAAAAAATAAGATAAAATAGGCATTACTGGGAGAACGTAAAAAGTGCGCCCTATATACCGGAACTAAATAAATACTATTAATAATCTAATACATGATGAATCATGAAAGTAAAAATGAACTTGAATCATAAAAGTAAAAATTCTTTAATCATATTTAAGTTTTAATTTATTTTTATTCCAAAAAGTTATGAATTTTAAAAAATCAATAATAAACAGTGCTCTTTGAAAACAGTGTATCAATCATGTATGAACTCGCCGTTTTACGCGCTTGTCACAAGTGTTGTATAACGTTATGGTATAACTTTTATGGTCTCTTAATTTATGAATTTTCGTTGAATAATGAACAAAATAACATTTAGACATACTTTTAGTACGTGTTTCGTCGAAAGACAAATGAGGGAGCCGGCATCGGGATTTCCAATCGACATCACAATACCGTACTGGTTTTTTTGCGTTTAGGGCCTCGCGCAAATCGAATTTGAAGATAGGGGCACAATGGGAGGGGCGTTTTGTTTTTAACAAAATCGCTCGTCACACCGCGAAGATATACCTGTAACCTTAACGTGAGACTTCCGACTCCGCTTCCTCTCTCATTACATCCGCACTCTCTGTCGACATACAGGCGAGCCAGAGCGGCGGAGACTCACGTATTAGTAGGAATTTATAATTTATTTAATCCCTATAGAGTTATATATTTTCTTCGGGAGTTATTCTAAAAAAACAAAAAGTGAAAAAATGGAGTTATAATGTTTTTTTTTGTGTTTATTCAAGACACCGAGTGCAATTTAGTAATTTCTGTCATGATTAGGTGATAGCCCTATTAAAAATAATCACGTGAGGTTTTCGACCATATTCTCACGTGAGTACTCACGTGAGAAGTGAAAAAAATAGTTTAAAAAAAATTAGTAATCAATGTTTTTTTTACTGAACTATTACATAAATATTTTAACTTTAATTTTTGCGTATACCTTTCAATCCTTAAATAGTATAGGGAGATATCAAAAGCGAGGCAAGCCTCGTAATTACAACTCTTTTAAAAGAGTCGCGATATTGACTAAGTCTTATGGCTTTATGTATTCTCGCCGGTGTTCATTTGCCTATGGAAATCGAGAAAGGGGTTGCCGCCTGGCGGTCACCGGCGGAACTGATAGGACCCGTCTGAACTCCACGTCTAGTAACTCTTTTAACCCCCAGGCGGCAACCCCTTTCTCGATTTCCATAGGCAAATGAACACCGGCGAGAATATCACTGAAAAACATCAGGGAGAAGGAATGTACCAATACTGGCAGTGTAGCTCTACCCGCGCTTCGCATAACGTCTCGCCCAATTTTGGGAGAATAATTACCCCTAACGGATGTTTATGCGCGGTTTATGAGAGTTTCGCGCGCCATCTACCAGCCGTTTTCCTTGGCAACGGTACACTCAGTCGCCCGTTTTGGGAGAAATTTTACCCCAAAATAACGTCGCGCAACTCTACCTGTCTTTGGGGCAGCGACTTTCTCAAGTGGTAGACCCGCTCTCTCAAAGGTTTTTCAGTGTACATAAAGCCATAAGACTTAGTCAATACCGCGACTCTTTTAAAAGAGTTGTAATTACGAGGCTTGCCTCGCTTTTGATATCTTCCTATACTATTTAAGGATTGAAAGGTATATGCAAAAATTAAAGTTAAAATATTTATGTAATAGTTTAGTAAAAAAAACATTGATTACTAATTTTTTTTAAACCATTTTTTTACTTCTCACGTGAGTACTCACGTGAGTACTCACGTGAGAATATGGTCGAAAAACTCACGTGAGAGCTCGCGTGAGAGCTCACGTGATTATTTTTAATAGGGAGAAGACTGTTCGAAGATAAGAAATAAGGCATAAAACCTATTTTGAAAAACTCACTTATGTGGTTTTTCCGGAAAGCCACGGAAATAATCAATATAATTGATACTTTATCAGTTGGTGAACAATATATTCACTTTATTATGAAAACTTTATTGTGGTGAATAACTAAATACGCAAAATTATCTTTTGCTCCGTTTCGTATAAAATCCCTCAACTCCGAAACTCGGAAACTTCGCAGGGCCAATATACACTTTTCAAGTAGGTACCCCGTAAAGTCTCCAGATACGATAAAAGAACGCACGGAGCACGTGAGACTTTGTCGATAAGCCCGTGGCCCACTATCCCGACCATTACGCAAACGAGCCGCGAAAGATGGAGCGAGGCGGCCGAAGATCATCGCCACCAGCACGATCATCACATTAGTTTAAGAGATAGGTAGAACCCGACGTTCCACGAGTGAAACGGAATTGGTAAAAAGCCGTCTGCTCGGCGCGTGCGTGCGTGCAAAAAGCAGCTGCGCCTTTGCTCCGGAAGACGCGCGAGAGAGATAATAAGCGGGAAGTGCACAAAGCACAAGAGAACGAGCAACCACGGATATATCATCTCGTCGTCGTCGTCGTTGCGGTTTAGCCAGCAGTCGCCAGGATGGCTGAGCCGCCAGCCCGGAACCCGCTACTAGCTTTTGCTCGCTCGGTCTACAACGTCCTCGACGCTCCCGTAACCTTCTTCAGAGGTGAGAGCAGCCCGGGTGTAATATTGTGATGATTATCTAATCGCGGCTTCCACCGAGCTTTTTGCTGTATACGAGGTGCTGTGAGAGCTAGAGAGGGGTTAGGTCGTTTGTGTATGTGTGAGAGAGGGATACGTGCGGTATATGTAACTATATACGATAGACATCCTGCTTTTCAGAGAAAATCGTCGAGCCGAACCAGAAGCAGTACCCGTACTACCACCAAAAATTCCAGCGAGTGCCCACCATCGATGAATGCTACACGGACGACCATGTCTGTAGATATGAGGCAAACATCCAGTACCAGCGTGACAAGTATGCGTTTGATGATGAGAGTGTGAAAATCTGTCTGCTTTTTTTTTATTATTTTAATGAGATGTTTTTGTTTGTCACTGTCAGGTTGGTCGACGATGAAATCCTGAGCATTCTGAGGCAGCGTCACGAACATTGCGTCCATGAGGATCGCAACCAGAGAGCAGAGGAAAAGTGCAATGCCATTTACGAAACTTACGAGGTCGCTGCTGCAGCATGGTTTGCCAAGTGTAAGTTCATCGAGAGCTTGTATATTTCAGTTACAAGATCACTTCAATTATCAAAATACTATGGTTTTTTGCAGATGGTGATCTTGGTTATCATCCCAATGTTGTTATGGCTTTCATGAAACAGAAGCACCGCATGATTTGGGAGCGTAGACATGGACCCGTTGGTTCAGGAATGAAAGTCGTAGATGAATTCAAAGTTGATGAAGATGATTGATGAATTGATGAATGCAACAAAAAGTTTGTGTAGAGCACTTGTCTTTCGAAGCAAGTTATGTACAGTTTTTCTTTAAATAAATTACGGTTACCGAACATGTTGACTGAATTAGTAAAGGAAAGAAAAAATGTGTCGTGTTGAACAAAAAATTTCATCATTTTATTTCTTTTTTTTTCTTCTATCATGAGATACAATGTATAAATATAAAAATATCTTAGCCATCATGCCCTGTCCAGGCAGATGTTGATACGTATACTTTATTTTGATTTCAATTGAATCTTCTACTTCACTGAAGATTCATTGTGGAATAGATGGTTTAAATGAAATCATAACAATTGCGACTATCCAAAAATAAAATGTACTTTACCAATACTCGTACACCAATTGCCGCTTTTATTTTACAATTCTTTTTTTCTTTTCGTTTGAAATAGTATCAGTAAAATCAATCTGATGACGACAAAGTAGGAGTTTCGTAAGATTCCTTGAGATCGCAACTTAAAAACTACTTGAATCATTTGTAGCTTTATCAGATTTAAAATAGCGCCTAATAAATACAAGACATTTAACAAAGTATCATACCGTAATAAATAAATAAACGTGATATGAAAGGAAAATTTCCCTGGCCTTAAATTATGAAAATTTAATATTACTATTGAATCAGAAACAAGGCCTAAGAAACATGCTTTGATATTTTGAATTTTTTCAAGCTCAACAAAGTCTGTATTAAGTAAACAAAATGGTCTGTTGAAAAATTTTGCATGTACTTATTGTCATGTAAAGACTTAATTGAAACATTCAACAAATTTGATAAATAAAAACTGATATAGACAGACTAAATAACAAAATTCGTATTCCATCATTTATTAAAACAAAATTAGAATAAATAACCATCTTTCAAGAATATATTTTTTTCACTGTCATCTTTTTTTGTGCAGTCTTTATTCAACAATAAGAGATACAAAAATTTTCACCTCGTATAGAGATATATTGTCTTTTTTTCATGTACAACATATACATTGATTATTATGCAACTTTAGTTTTAAATAAAAAAAAGTTCACAAACACACAAGTACTATTGCTTTTTTGATTTATTTAAAAAATGAAAGATGTACTTGCTTTTATTAAAAATAAACTAAATTAGTAGTTCAAACCATTAATAATTAAAATGTATCCAAATTTATTACGAAACATCTTGGATTTTTTCAACTATTTAGGAATAATACCTTTCAAATTAAAAAACAATGGACGATTACAAGGACTGACCTAAAGTACGTACACAAATATACATCACATAATACGATTTACTTTCTTTCTGTCAAAAGTCATTGCTAGTATCTTTGCTTTTAGAATAAAATTAGAACTATCAATTACTTTCGCTAAACTATTATGCAATTTGTAAAATTCGCATTATCTTCTCTATTTCATTTTATACACGATTTCAGCAAGGTACTCTGGAAAGAGCGTTTCAATCGTTCTCTCCTTAGTATCTTGGTGAAAAAGTATGATAAATCCATAAAATAAATAATGCTAAGATTGCAATTACCTCTATAACAATCATATAATCACTTGCTCGCAGTTATTTTAAAATAATTTTTCTTTAACATATAGTAGAACGTATTGTATCTACAGATTAATTTCCAATTATCTTTGAACTAAAACATCTCAGAATCATAGCACAATTTTTTCGAGATTATCATTACTCTAAATCAGTGTAAAAGTAGAATTAAAAAAATAATACAATTACTTAAAAATTGCATTTACTTGTATTTACGTAAAAAAAAAATTATTAGAAAAATCGGTCTGCAACTAAAACTGGTTCAAAAAAGATGTGCTCGATTTGAACAGCTTATTTAAATTTATACGAATCCTTTTGTACAAAATATTTATCACAGACGAGGAAATGCTGCACGATCCAGATACGGGATCTCTAATAAATAAGACTCGTTAAGGTCCCTTCGGACGAGTATTCGTAGACCTTACAATAATATACACAATGACTGCAATTTGGTAATTGTAAAAAGATGTGTGACTACTTGCGCATTATCATTGATTTCTTATGAATCAAAAGGCGGCTGATTAAACTGAGCTGCCAGGCGACATTTTCCGTAGAATGCTAAAAATAAAAAGAAACATTTGTCATGATTATGGGAGCAGGCATAAACACATTTCAGAAAACGGTATAGAAATAATAGTTACATCGTTTACTGGGTGTGGTATTACCGAGTCGGTCCCCGCTACCGTTTTCCGCGTTTACATCTTTCTGCGATGAAACCGGCGAGATTGTGATGCTCGCATTGTTCATTGAGGACGATTGACCATTTTCTTGGGGCGAAGTGTTCTTTTTGGGTGTGAACGACAACGATGGCAGTGGCAATTCCGAGGGATGCGGAGCGACTACGGGACTGTGCTTGTCATCGAAATACGGCGAAGTGCGAGTGCGAGGCTCCAAAGGATTCGCGGTGGCAGGCAAAATATTCTTTGCCGGTGATATTAGATTCGAAGCTTGGTCCATCAGAATCTTTATAAACGGCGATGACAAATGCATCGGTGGTACCTGTGTAATATAAATTAGTCGTAACTTGTGCAGGCACATTTTCATATGATAAACGTATGGTCATCGACAGTATTACCTTTACTTCCACTTTTGAAGTGTTAAAGTTCCATCTCACAGGAGTAGACCAAATGGATGACCGACACTGATCGCCGTCCTTACCTTTAGGAGTCTATCATATCCAAATTGAAAAGGTATTAATTTCGCATGATATAGATTGACAAATAAAACTCAACGACAAGAAACACTTACAGTTGGCCACGCCGGATCGGGCATTGGTGGCATGGGTACATTCAACAATTCTTCCGGATCTCGCCACTTCTGTGGCTCATCAGTTCCGGAGAGCGCCCAATGTGTAGCCTGCTTCTCCCAGTTGACCGGATCCTCGTTCCACGGGAACTGACGCGACGAGTTGCTGCTGCCGTCCCACTTGGCGGAATCGTCCGCGGTTATGCCGAAGGTGGTGTTCGATACGTTTAGAGTCGAGGACGACTCGTTCTCGATTGAGTCGTTGCTGGAGTCCGTATCCGGAAGCGGCGACGCCGACGTATACGTAGGTGGCAATAAACCAACAGCTGCGAGCTTCTTGTTTAGTTGAACGACCTTCTTTCTGTGCCTCACCTCCTTGACCGACACCGTGCACGGGATCGCGCGGAGCACCGCGTAAAGCGTTGGGTAACCGTACTGTGCTGCTCTGCAGGTCGAACCAGTGACCAACAGATACGCGTTCTCAAACTGCGAAAGATTAATTTTGCCGTTGTGGCGCATGAGGACGCGCTGCACGTTGCAAGCAAAACGTTGCAGGGCTGTAAGCTCAATGTGACTGGTATTGTTCATTGTGTAGATCTATCAAAAAGGAGACAGAAATAATGAGAATAGGCAAAGTAATGGTGTAAAAGTGGAACGTTTTGCGAAGATGCTGTTGAAGGACTTACGCGGACGAATGATTCAAGACTGTGCGAATACTTTTCGATGTAGCACTTTTTGTTATAAAATTGCTCGTACAGCTGCTGGAACGTATTTACAGGCATACGATGATCTGGCGCGTCTATGAGGATCTTGCGGCATTCTAAACCTAAATGCTGGATGTAAGCTTTGTCGATTGCTGTAATGGCCACTCCATTTTTCGTATTTACAACCTGCAAATAATTAATTAAACGTGTATAATAAAAACGCTATGCTGAGGAAGGGTCTGCGTGGTTACCTTAATACAGCCTTCGAGTTTCTCCATGAGCTGTAGCATAGATTTGCAGTCGAACAGCTCAGGACGCAACGCGTAGCCGAATTCTTGCAAGAAGAACTTGGCCACGTTCACAACGTAGAGCTGGCCGTTCGCCGGATTGCCAAAGCGCGTTATCAGCTTGGTGATCTGTTCACCTAACACGCGAACGCGCTCTTTCTCGGTCAGGAAAATCCTGCGCTCGTCGTGCACCTCCTCAATATTCACGACATCTTGGATAGCCTCGAAAAGTTCTATGAGTTTGGTAAAACCGTAATCCGAGACGCGGCACTGATGGCCAAAATGATGATGATAGGAGGGCACGAATTTGTTGAACAGCATACGCTGTTGAGGCGCGTGTTTGAGCAGCTCGACGACCTCCTGAGCGAATTGCCGGGTCTTTTCGATCTCCTCGGGCGTCTGCTCGCGTTTCGGGATAGCGATCATGCGGTCGTTCCCGTCATTGCAGCTCGTCACAACGATCGTATTCTCCGATACCTCGCCGAGAATGTCGTCCATTTCGCAGACACCGTAATCGACTGCATTCCACGGTTTGCCTAAGAAAATCATTTATTGAGATTGTTGGTGATAGAAATGTGAGAGAAAAATTTTGAATGAATTGTAGAATTGTTCATTACCGATTACACGGGAATAGATAGTAGGGAATTCTGAGAGTAATACTTGTTTACTAGATTGGGCTTTTAAAATACGAAGTAAATCCGATGTGAAGCGTCGAACTTGGGCACGATGAGATAAAGTTACCACACGATTATTGCCCTCACCAATTACCTATGAAATTTTAATTTTATTGTTACATTCGCTTAATTTGTGTTTTTTTTTTCTTCTTCACTCACTAACCTGTACATTATGCGAAATAGCTTCGAATAGATCTATGAGTTTGGTAAACCCATAATCTGCAACTCTACATTGTCTTCCGAAATGGTGATGATAAGCAGGAATAAAACGATTAAACGATAATTGACAATGCGGAGCTGTTCGCAATAAATCTACCAGCTCTCGACTAAAAAGCGCTAAATTATTTGCCAAGGGAGGACTTATGCATTTGTTTTCTAAAACAGACATAACTATATAATTTGAATCTATTTTTTTTAAATGTAACTGTTGGTATTTTTATTAAAATAAATCGTACCTTCGTGACTTTCATCGTGATTCTTATTGCTAGACCAGACTATGTGTTTTACACTGCCGATACTTTGCTTCAACTCCACAGTTGACAGACAAGATATCAAATGTTCAAGTGGTACACCATTTTCATCAATTGGAAGAGGCTCATTAAATTCAGCCTCATAACAACTTGCAAAGCTGAAAATTTTTTAATTAAATTATGAATTCGATTAAAAAAAAAAGTAAATAAATAAAGCAACCGTGAGACTGACTACCTTGGTAAGGTTAAACTACCAGAGTGCGTTGTTAAAAGTTTATGAACTCTCTCAGAGAGTAATTTTAAAGATGTTTTAACTTCTGGTAAAGGAAACCATTCTTGCTCTGCCCATCCTTTATCTGACCATGGTTTCTGAGTATGAATTAAACAATAAGGCAATTCTAAAGATTGACCATCCTAGAATAGTATAGGCATATTTAGTTTGTCGCCAATACATTTGAACTCCCTTTTTCGTAAAAAATGTATTGATTCAGCATTATTAATCGCTATTGGGAATTGTAATCATAGTCAATACATTGTGACAGGGAACGGTAGCTCAACCCATCGAACAATGAAGACTAAAACTCGGCCCGGTTTCATCATATCGTATACAAATAATTTAATAGTATTTTTTTGCCTAACTACTAAAACTACTAAATTAAAATATAAAATAAAATTATTGTTTTGTCGTTTTACTTACTAATGTAGTATTTAAAGAAGGTGAAGGAGTGTTTCGATGATCCGGATTGAGAGACACCATTCTTCCATTTGGATCATCAGTTATGATACAAACGTCCTTCATTTTATACAATTCGGAGATACTTATTGATATCATAAAACGACTTTCATACATCTCTCGAAACTTAAATAAAGGTAATTTGTGCCCAGGAACTTCTTGAAGCAACATAACTATTTGAGATCGAACTATCTGTGGGTTTGGTCCACTGGTGTGAACGTAAGATATTAATATACGCTTGTGACCAATTTTACGACGATGTAGTTGGGATATTGCGTACTGCGCTTCGGACAATGAAGGCACTTTAATGATAGCAGAGAAATTTCCATCTGATTGGGAAATCACGTATATTTGCAATACCTAATAATTTTTGGTGAAGTACAGTATTATTTCAAGTTATTATTTTTTCTTAAAAAAAAAAAATAAAGTTTCATACCATAACATGTTCCATAAATATGGAACAAAGAATCCGTCTCATATCTTTTATATCTATGTTTTGATCCAAGTTTGAGACTAGAAGTTCAATGGGGGTGTGTGTACCATTAGAAACTCCGTTGCGATTATTGATTGGGTTGAAGAAGTTCTAAAAAAACAAAAAAAAAAAATTGCTTTTAATTAACATTACGATAATATTTTTATTATATAAAAATATTTAAAAAAATCTATTTTTGTACTTCAACTTCTTCATTTTCTGCTTCAGTTTGTCCGTATGGAGATATTCGGTCATTTCGTTGAGTATTACCAGGTAAAGTGGTCAAATCATATGGTGATGGAGTACGATCACTTCTTCTAGGATTAACGTTTTGTACCTAAAATAAATGTAGTAAACTAAAGTTTATTCCTATTTTCAAAATTTCACTTAATATTAAATTCGATTTTTACCTGGCCATTCCAATTAGCTTTCTGATTTTGTTGAGTAAACATTGGAGAAGGACTTCTTCTCTTATGAGTTTGATTGTATGCTGGAATAAGTAAGACCATATTAGTGACTGAAATAGTTGTCACAAATTTTGTAAGTTTATATTTAGATTTTTTCATACCAGAACCATTGTTAGAAACTGGCCATGGTGGTCTCGGTGGATTCCAATCAAGTTGATGGGGAAATGAATTACCTCTAATTGGTGGAAGCTTTGTAGATCGAAAATTCGTGTTTTCAGAAGCAGCATAATCACGATTCTGTAAAAGGTTTCGTTCAAAATTATTTCGTTGCAATGATTTGTTATTACTTTTTTAATTCAACAGCTTACTTTATAGCGATCATCCCAATAAAGCTGTGTTTGTTGTTGTGAGTTATTCATTTGCCAAACTTGGGGTGATTGGCTTCGATTGTGTTCTGTATAGTTTCTGGTTTCACTTGGAAAATATGGTCTAATAAATACTGGAGGTGGCGGATAAACCCTGTAAAGCAATATACTATTAATGAATTGATAAATAATGAACTATTAGTTTTAATGGTGTCAAAATGAATCAGATAAGATCAAAGTTTCTAATATTCACAGCGCGAATCTTCTGGGACTTATAAAATCAACCAGTGACTCAAGAGCTCAATCTCGGAGTATCATCATTGTAGAATGGCTAATATAAGTAGTATAAATAACTAATGTAAGTAGTAAAACGATGAGGGAAAAAAAGTAAAAGACTACCCTTGAGGAACACGATTGATACCATTCCATCCTGAATAATTTCCTACAACTGGTGAAGTAGTTGGGTAATGAGGTGTTCCTGGAAGGCTTCTTGCTGTTACTAAACTTGTAATCCCATACATTTCATTAGTCGTGGATCCGTTAACTGCTTCAGATTCACTAGCTGTACTTTCACGAACAATACTATTTCCTGTTAATATTAAGTATAATAACTTTGATTATCGACATAGTATAATGAAATTTGAAAACAAAAATTATATACATGAGAAAACATTTTATATTACACTACATATGAATTACTTTTTAAAGTATATATAATAATATCAACGGACAACTGAAAATTTTTGAAAGTGTATATGGAGAGAGAATGAGAATGTAAACATACACAAGTCAAGGACAATGAAAGATTAGTTGGACGAACGAATGTATGAGATATTGTATTTAAATTTTCATTTACCTTGAGTATTAGATGAGCCACTATTATCAATATCTTTTTCTTTACTAAATGTCACTGTAATTTTCGAATCAAAGACGAATTCTCCATGCATACGCTTCTGGGCCCTGTGAAGATCACGAGTAAGCAAGTTGGAGTAATTATGTTATCAAAATCTAAATACGTTAATTTTCCGAAAACGAATTTACCTATCGATTAGATTAAGTAGTCCAGCTACTCAAATTCTTCACTATTTCTCAAAAATTATAAACAATTTTATATACTTAATTAACGAGTTTAAGAAAAACGATTATATCGCGAGTAACGCGATGATTTTAAGTTTGATGTGTTATGTTGTACCGACTTGAACGCAGGAACTAAGCCCGTATTCAACCGTGCGACGTCTTGCCCATTACATCGCAATCTGTAGATACGAAAATTCGTCGCCGAGGGAGTAGGTACATAATATTGTACCATCCCCGCTCCTCAAGACAGTTCGCGCTTTAACCGTCAGATTTATACAAATTTTAGAGCCAACCTGTTGCCATTGTTTACTAATATTCAGCGACGCCTTTTGTTATTAGACGAGAAATTAAGTGAGTTACGTCCTCTTACGTAAACAGAGGAGTCTTATACTTGAATTACAGATTTCTTTCAAATTGTAAGAAATATCTTCTTGTGTAATATCACAAAAATTTTACAAAAATTATGGACTTTTTCTAGAAAACATAAAAAAAAATTTGAACAAAAAATATCAAAATTTGTGAAGATTTTTAAACAGATTTTTCACAATGGGAATTTATTAAAACAAACCAAAAGTTACCTAGTTAATAATAAAAATTGGACGTTATTTTGAAGGAAAGAAAAATTTTAAAATAATCAGTTTATTTTTTTTTTCAAATACTTCTAACATTTTAATACTAAGCTTTGTCAAATTAAAAGGATTTGTTGTATCATTTCATAAAAAGATACTAATATAAAAATTTTTAAGTGCTCATAACGAATTGTTTACCGAATACATATGTTGACGTGAAATGCTTCATATACGAAATCAGAAATAATTGTATAAAACTTTGAAACTTTTGATAATATGATAAATTGATAATTTTACAATTTTAATATTGGTACCTTGAGATGAAACTCTACTTGGAAGCAAATGAGCCTTTTTAAATTAAAATTATATAAAAAATTAAATAAAAAACTAAATAAAAATACTTTGAAAAACTTTTTTTAACATTTCTCTTATTACATGTCAACTTTTTAAAAACGTCACGTTTTCTTCTTGTAAGTTAAAAAAGATAATATACTGTGATAATACTGTACTTACCTATCAGCTGATTCTTTGGAGCAGAATCTTACAACTGCAGCATCTGAGCAAACTTTTATCACACGGCCACCACAATTGTTTGATAGTTGCTTAAGACGTCGTTTAATACCAACAACATCTTTATCTTCAGGAAGATTGGATACAAGAAGATCATAAGGTTCAGACACCTAAAAAAATTTATTTTCATTATTAGCATGTTCTAAATTGGTCACCTTTTCATAATTAACCGTAAGCATCATTGATAATAACCTTTGTTGGTGTTCTAGAGGGTAGCGGTTGCAAAAGCTTAGTAAAATCATAATGTTCGTCAGCGCATAAAATCAAAGCTTCGGAAGTATTTTCCTTGTGCAATAAAATAACATGTATCTTTTTGCGATGTCGCAGATCACTCAAGTCTGCCGCAAAATTGATATCACCTGATATCAAAATTATAGCAGCTGGACTACCATGCGTATCAGCAAAACGTCTAATAGATTGTCTGAGCTTCTCATCGGCAGCATTCTTACAAGTAGCTGATACATGTATCAGATCTACTTGTGCGTCATTCAGCTCTTGTACAATCTGTTTATTTTCTTTTTGGACATCACAAACAACAATAAATTCAGCCTCTTTGTAGCCGCTGAAGAATTTGTCTCTTATAACTCGAGTCACTGCCATGGCGGAGCGTCCTTTTGGGACCTGTAAAGAATCATCAATTATTAACACAAAACGAGCAGATCACTACTACATAACTAAGTACACCTTAAAGCTCCAAGGTTAATAACAAGAAAAAATGAAGACATTTGGAATATATTACATAACAATGTTATTAAACTATATAGATATAATAAGTTGTACAAACATTTTTTATATCATTATTAAGGTAATACTTTATTACTTATCATTTTTATTACAACCATTCTATCACCCACATTCAATCCACCACAGCAGCCATGATTAACTCACCTGGCAATTTTCAATATCCCAGAAGACTCCAATGGGTGGCATGTAGTTGGATCTGAACTTGACTGCTGCAGCAGCAGCAGCAGCAGCCACCACAGCTGGATCCTCCTGGTACAGCATTCTGGGCCATTTGTCGGATGGTTTTTTGGTCTCGACCAGCTGTCCCTGCTCCTCGCTCTCGGTATCCCCCTCGGTATCCTGATCCAGCATTATGGTGGCTCCAGATACTCTCTCCTGTATTTCCACGATACTAGTAGTCTCCAACTGTTGCTGCTGCCCGTTAACGGGCGGCTGTTGGGGCAGCTGGGCTAGCAGCTCCAGGAGTTTGTCGCCGAGCTCGTCCATCTTCTCTTTGTACTCTTCCTCGCTGCCGTCCGGCAAGCGTTCCATGGCAAGCCCCGTCGAGGACCCAGGGGCGCCCGGATCATCGGGACGCGGTCATCTTCACAGTGCGTCTGCCTTCTAAGATAACCTCCCACGCGTCAACACTCGATGATGCATCTGTTTTAAAGAAACGCAGACACACAGATATATAAGCACGTTACCTAACCTGACGAGACTCTCTTGCGTGTTGTGTCCCTCGGAAACATTTTCGCGGTCATCGGGCGGTTAAAGTAGATCCCTCTTTCAATGACCACTTTCTTTTTTTTTTTTTTTTTCGTTCCTCGCAATTCGTCCGAAACGCCACTCGCGTATATGTACGTTAAAAAGCCAGCGAGCTCAGATTGGAGCAGTTTTGCAGAAAAAAAACCGTTATTGATGCAAGTCTCGCGCGCGTATATAACCTACTCGCTTAGGGCATAATAGTCACCCTCAACATCCCCTCGCGGACTACTTACTTCCTACCTCTCCAGCATGCGCATCCTGCTGCACCTCCCCAGTCTTCTTCTCATCCTCCGTCTCCTATGCTGCGATCGCAGCTCTTACAGCTGCAATGCAAGGACAACGCAACGACTAAGTCGAAACCGACGGAAGCACAAGCGAGATCGCAGGTGGATGAACACGAGCAACGAGAATAAGACATAAGGGAGAGTCCAGACTGGCGATGCGCGTACGATCCGCGGATGCGCGCTGCGCATCCAATCAATAGCAGCTTGGCTCTAGCGGACTAGATCATCTTTCTTTCTACTCAATTCCACTCGAGCCAAGCTGCCATTGATTGTGCCCTAATCACATAACCGCGTACGATCGCGTACGTCTACGTACAACCGCGTCCGACGTTAAGGAAGAATCTAGTGATTTTCGCTGTTGCCAACAGCGGCAATGTCAGTGCAATAACTAGTACTTTCGAGGAACAGACCTACTCACACGAAGTGCAGTAGATCGGAGTAACGCTTGCTTGTTTATGTCTGTTGTCGTTGGTGTAGTAGCCGACTTTCGTATACGTAGGTCTGTTCCTCGAAAGTACTAGTTATTGCACTGACATTGCCGCTGTTGGCAACAGCGAAAATCACTAGATTCTTCCTTAACGTTGTACGCAGACGTACGCGATCGTACGCGGTTATGTGATTAGGACATTAGGGCAATAGGGCAAACTGATTTTTGAAAAACACTTAAAGCGCTTTAATAATATTTTTTTTTATGTAAAATTATTAAAAATTAGTAAGTTTTCGCACAACCAACTTTAATTATATGTAAAATTATATGTAAATAAAGTTATTTTTTCAAAGCACTTGGAACACGGATACAATAATGTTGAAGATGGCACACTCGTTTTTCATAAGCGTTCGACACGCCACGCCACGCCACCCCACACCACTCCACTCCACGGCACGGTCCATTTGTGGCGACTCCCTTAGGGGCGGTCCACAAGCTTCCTCTCCCATAGACTTATAGACATAGACTGCGCGCTCTTAGGGCCTTTGCACGCTAAAAGTATAACGCAAAGGAATAAGGAATAAGAGGGCATAAGGTGGACATAAGGTACTTATGCTCCGCTTATTCCTCTTATGCCCGTGTTGTGTACGCAACGGATCGTGCATAACCCCTAAATTGCTTGTTTTGGAGTAAGTTTTTTAATAATAAATTGCAAGTAAACATTTACCTCTTCATCCATTGTTCAAAAATGTCTACACTATAAATTATTATAAAAATAATCACTAAATGATTAAGAAGAAAACTTTTCTCACTTCTGCACGTTGAAATGATAAAATACAAAAGCCCCTCAAGTTTTATTATTTTGTCAACTTTTACATTGTAACCAATTAGAGTCAATTAGTAATTACAGTAAGCTATTAAATTTCGAAAACTTTACTCCAAAAAAATCAAGAGGTTATGCACGTTTCGTTGCGTACACAACACGGGCATAATGCCCTATAATCACATAACCGCGTACGATCGCGTACGTCTACGTACAACCGCGTCCGACGTTAAGGAAGAATCTAGTGATTTTCGCTGTTGCCAACAGCGGCAATGTCAGTGCAATAACTAGTACTTTCGAGGAACAGACCTACTCACACGAAGTGCAGTAGATCGGAGTAACGCTTGCTTGTTTATGTCTGTTGTCGTTGGTGTAGTAGCCGACTTTCGCATACGTAGGTCTGTTCCTCGAAAATACTAGTTATTGCACTGACATTGCCGCTGTTGGCAACAGCGAAAATCACTAGATTCTTCCTTAACGTCGGACGCGGTTGTACGCAGACGTACGCGATCGTACGCGGTTATGTGATTAGGGCATAAGAGGAATAAGCGGAGTATAAGTACCTTATGTCCACCTTATGCCCTCTTATTCCTTATTCCTTCGCGTTATGCTTTTAGCGTGCAAAGGCCCTTACGGACGACGTGAAGCCCACGATGGCGGCGCATGGTCATGCTATCTCTCTCGCACACCTACAGTGGTGGGGGTACAGGGAAAACGGTGACGGCAGAAGAGGAGAGGGTGTTCAGGAGAACACTCCCCTCCCACCAAGCGCCCATTAGAAAGAGAGCGCATGACCACAGCTATTGCCCTCTCTCTCTTGCCCGGCTTCTGCGCTTTACACGGGAGCGCGCAGTTTATTTCTATAAGTCTATGTCCACGCCACGCTCCACCGCCACCGCCACCGTTGTAGTTCGCGCGTTTCACTACGTTTCATTTTCTTAAGGGTTCTACTTTACCGATCCAGCATGCATATCAGCATGCATATCATGCTAGATCGGTAAGGTAGAATCTTTAAGAAAATTGGAACGTAGTGAAACTCGCGAACTGCAACGGAGGCGGTGGCGGTGCAGTGTGGCGTGGGAGCTTGTGAACCGCCCCTTATATACTACTACATCCGTGTATTATGTAATATTGGAAGTGATAACGCATAATCACTTAGATGTTTGCTTTTGGTGCAGCCGTCGCTGGTTCGAATTTCTTTTTGACCATTTTTTTTTTTTTTTGAACTTACAAAAATTATTTGATAATACATATGAAACCTGTATAAATAAGCAATATTATTATAAATATATATATTTCAGCAATATTTATGTACTAGCCTATATTTTTATTTTAAAATTTAAAATACATAATTTTTTAATGAAAATTCAAATATAAATATATTACAAATCTAAAATTATAAACTGCAACTGACATCAGCTAAAAGCAAGATATTTATAGTTTTCAAATACTACATACTTTGCTAAATAATTAATAAATATCGACGGTTCGGTGGGAAAAGGTGTTGTATATATATACGGAGACTCAAATGTGTTTAAAAAAAATGTTATATTCTTAAAGAATTATTTATTTAAAATTTTAAAATACAAATATAGGCTATTTTTTAAAAGGCTAAATTTTAAAATAGAAACATAAATATTGCTTATATATATATAGCTTTTTTTTATACAAATTTGATATGTATTAAATATCCAATAATTATTTTAAGTTAAAAAAAATGGTCCAAAAGACATTCGAACCAGCGACGGCTGCACCAAAAGCAAACCCCTATAAGCAATCACTTCCGATGTTATACGAGACACGGATGTAGTATTTAAGTTGTTCCCCCATTTGGATTTCGAGTTTGAGTTTTGGTTGGAGTTTTATTGGAGTACACTATTTATTACATATTCACTACTTCTTATTGATAAAAATGTTATGTTATTGCCGATACATTACCAGCACTTCTCTAGTTAGGTACCGACGCAGTATACTGGAAATTCGATCATCACGCCGCCTGCCTCTACAGTCTAGAGTTCCTCACTTTTCCTATGGACTTTGCGTTTCTACTTATGTCTATAGTCTATCTTTGTTAGTTCGTTGACATGAGTAGTACTTAGGTACCAGATCAGATATTCCCTCTTTCCTTTTCCTCTATACTCGGTCGGTAACCAACTGTTCTCCGTTTTGTTCTGTACCATCTACCATCATCATACTCATGCGCACTCTATCTCCTCTCTCCCTCCCCCCTTCGTCGCATTTCATCGGGAGCAGCAAGCAGTGCGCGCGCGCGCTATCACACACTCTCTCCTCTCCAGCTCGCTGTGTGGCACTAGTAGTGTCTGGTAGCAGCGCAAGCGCGCGCGGAGAGCTGGCCCTGCAGCGTTGTTGTTTTGTTGTCGCGTCGTCGTCTCTCTCTTCCGATCCTCGGACCAGTCTCGTCGTCCCTCGTCGTGTGTGCATGCACGCACTTTTTGCTCCAGTATATACAAGATCGGAGCCTAGGCTGCTCCGCTGCATCCCGTGCTTGAACGCGTGTGTTATCTATATACATTATATACTGCACAGCCGCGAGAGAGTGCGAAAACCTGTCGTCGACACACACAGTGCGCGAAGCTCTCCCACCGGAAGCTCACACACTCTTTCGCGTATCGTCCTCTCCTCCGCGGCGCACTATACACCCATAAAGAGGGAGAAAGAGAGAGACATACCTCTCAGAGTATAAACTACTGCTGGTGCTGCTGCATGCAAAACATCATCATTATCACACATCGCAGCAGCTCGCAGGCAGGCAAGACGACGACGACGATGGTGGCACGGAGCAGTAGCAGCACGACGACGTATCGGTCGTAGATGTCGCGCCGGTCAGCAGCAGCAGAGCAGCTCCTCCGCCGCCGACGACGACTACTGCTCGAAGACTTGACGAGCTACCGCTGCTGCTAGGCTTGAGTGCAGGCTGTGATATACATATAGTACTCGTATAATCTCTCACTGTGGCTGCTACTGCTGCTGGGTTCAGTGAGAGCGCGACCGAGCGCGCGCGCGCACACACGCTGATGCGGAGAAAAGAACCGTGGCGGTAGTTCCATCATCAGCCTCGATCGTCGACGTCGCCCTATCACCACCTCCCGGGCAGCAGCGGTCTGTGTGTGCTTCTATAGGGAGTGCGCGAGTGAAAGAGAGATAGATAGATAGATAGAGATTTTGTTGTAATAAAGACACGCAGTGTGCTCTCTCGCGCGTGTTGTTGGGTGCCCTCCCGCAGGGATAAAAGTGCGCGGCCGGGGCCGCGTGCCCGTGCCTCTGCACAGTGCACACGCATTTACACACATACACACACATATATACATAAAAGATAGTGCCAGTGCGATTTCCTCCTATATATAATACTGTGTGTGTGGCGCGCGTTGTAGCGCGCTCGCTCGCGGGCTGAGCGCGCGTGTGTGTATCACCATCATCATCATCAGTATCATCAACAACATCATCATCGTCATGGCGAACCCGCGCAAGTTCAGCGAGAAGATAGCTCTGCTGAATCAGAAGCAGGCCGAGGAGACGGCCCGCTTCGAGCAGATCATGAAGGAGGTCCTCGACGTCACCAGCAGGGTGAGTAAGGTTGTCGTCTATCTGTGCTATCTACTATATACCTCCTCCGCCTTTTACCTACCTACCTATACACACGTATAGACACACAAACGTACACACACGTACGGATATACACGTATGCGCGATTCCTCCTCCCCCTCGCCCAGTCCCCCTCCGTTCGAGAGAGCGCGGGCGACTCTCTTCCCGGCCGCAGGCGCAGGCATAGAGAGCAGCGGAGCTCTTTTGCGCTCGCTGGCGCGCGCGCAGCGGCGGCTCCCCATGTGCCATCATCGGGCACGCATCGCGCCACACACAACCGCGCGCTGCAGCGACCGCGCGCGCATATTTATTTACAGTCGTCGCTGTGCGCCGTCGACGCCACCGCGGCGAACGTAAACAAGCTGCTCTCTCTCTGCTCCGTTCTGCTCTCTCGTTCTGCCCCACCAGAGGAGCCCTAATATAGGTAGTTGGTACATACCTACGTGGATCTTGCCTTCGGGGAAGAAGATTAGGTAAAGGGAAAGAGAGAAAGAGTGGTTGACCCCAGACCAGTTTGACCTGTCTGCGTCCGAATGCGTGTGTATGGTGTGTGGGATGCGTGTGAGAGAACGAGGCTTTTTGTGCATTCCGTCGATTATCGCGCGAGGATGAATGGATGTATGTTTAATTAAAAATGCGAGGCCACTTATCGGCTTCTCTCCGACAAATTACGCCCGACTGTAACGGGGGATATGGGGGGTAATTAGTGGCAGTAAAGTTTCAGCAGAGAGAGAAAGGGAGAGAGAGTCTCAGATCGATTACTTTGCCAGACGTATAATAATGTATACGAAAACACGTCGTCGGAAAACTTATAGAGAGAGAGAGGAGGAACTATACTTACATACGTGTCGGCGCATTCGCCAAATCGCGATAACGCCCGCTAAAACGTATTTTCATAAACAGCCGAGTATACGGGAGCGAGAGGGAGGGAACATTGCAAAGAGTGTGTATATAAGCACAAAAATTAGCTCTCCGCGGGAGCGGAGTGTATAGTTCCGGAAAACCAGTTTGCTCCTCCGCTCGCGCGCTCCATACACACGTTTTTCTTCGTTTTTTATTTCGTGCGCCGCGCTTCGTCTCTCTCTCACTCGCGCGGGAGAAATGATTCTTAAGCTCCGCCCACGGCGGTAATTATTCTTAACGACGTATTAACGTAGAAGCGCGTTCGCTCGTGTGTGAGAGAGAGATGGACAAATTGAATAAATATCGCTTCCTCCGCGTTATATATATATTTTGGTAAATAAGTAAACGAGCGTCTAGAGACGAGAAGTGTCAGTAGTAACGACTGACGGGTGGCAATATACCGCGCGCAAGCGAGGAAACTCAAAGTCAAGTTCGAAAATCATTGTCGTCGTCGTACTGGGTTTATCACGCGCGCGTGTGTATAATTGCTTTTCGATAATAAGTTTATAGGCGCTGCCGCGGAGGAGAAGCATTGTAATTCGTATAGCGATGCGTGTGTTTTTCCTCGTGCGGTTTATCGGAGCGCGCGCTTGCGTAGGAACGTACTTATAAAGAAGAGAGAGAAACAAATGATTTCGCGCTTGGATTTCGTGGGCTTGATAATTAATCAAGGAGGCTGGATGCTGAATTAACATGACAAGGAGAATAAATTTTCGGATTCTGTCGAATATGAATGTGAATAATTAATGAATTTTGATGATTCCAGAGGCTTGAAGAAAAAAAAAAATTTCTTCACCACTAACAATGATCAAAAATGGCAATGATAAAAAATTGTTTTCGCATTTTCAAAGAAAAGACTTTGTAACGGTGAACAATTTCAAACTCAAATTTTCTAAAAAAAAAAATAAAAAATTTGACTTAAATAAAATCAATATACAAAATCCAAAAAAAATTTTTAGCTATGTTTTAAAAAAAATGCGGGTACCTATATTCTTTACGAATGCATAATTCACTTTAGATTCACGAGTTTTATGTTATGTTTGAAATAATTGTAATGGAATAACACGATTTTAAAGAAAAAAAAAACGTGATTTTAAAGTAACAAAAACGTGATTTTAAAGTAACAAAATTTCGTGTCACGCATAACTCGAGGAGATCTGGTCTAAAATTTTACGTATACTTATACGATGCTTACCCTAAAGAAAACGATACTGAAGTTAGCAGCTCAGACTTGGCAGGAATAAACATGCTCCAGGGGCTCCCAAAACAAATTTTTCATACTTTTTAGACTAATTTAGTTTATTAATATGTCAAAAATTATAATAATTGAAAATATTTTAATCGAGGCGCCCACCTGTGCTATATTTGTCCCTGGCAGCTGCTAAATCCGAGCTGGTAACTTCAGTGTCATCCTAAAATAGAGCTAGCTTGATTTTGGAACCAATCGAATAATATTAAATAGGTTTTTCAATAAAAAAAAAAAAAATATATATATATAGAAAAGCTATACCTCTGCCAAATTTCAGCACAATTAGTTGCTTTTTACTCTTCTTTTCGTGCGACAACGAAAACGCTTTTTTTTTTATAAAACAATCTTTTTTCTAAAAAACAAAGGATGATAATCTCTTGAAACTTTAACCAAATATAGTCTTCAACAAGTATAATAAGTGGTTACAATTTTAAGTTGATAAATCAAGTATTTTTTGAGAAATTAATTTATGAATTATAAATACATTTTCCTTAATAACAAATGAAATACTAAAGATAATTTAAAAATTAAAAAAAGAAAATGTAGGTAATTTAAAGACCTTTCAAGAAAAATTTATAATAATAAGTAATATTGACTGTAACATAGGAAAAAAATCAAAAAAACGAAAAATTCAAAATCGATTTTTGGTTATAAGGAAAAGATAAAAACTTAAATCAGTCAGTGCGCCGAGTTTTTTCGCGAGACGAAGAAAATAAGCTTTATCCGACGAAAATCAGTCGAGTGGTTCTCGAGATATAGAGAGTTTACATACACACATAGACACATATACATACAGACACGAAAAAAATTTTTATCAAAATCAAGAAATTTCAACATGTATCGCTTTAAAACATTATTTTGAACATTTTTTGTCTCGAACATTTTTTTCACCGTTACAAAGCTTCCTCCTCTATGAGGAAGCTAAATATTCACTTTACTTCAAGTCTATACTAATTAATATTGATTTTGCGTATAGATTTAGTGTTTTATAGTATAAAATAACCTTACTACAAAGGTTTGGACAAAATTTCCATTGTTTAATAACTTCAATCAAATGTAAAAAATTATTTCGTTGCATTCCAACGATGTAAACTTCAGACTCGTCAAAAATTGGTAAAACTGGACGTATATTCCTCGTCTTTTTTCGAAATCACTCTCGCTAACACTCCTGGCCATTCTTACTTTCTAATTAATAATTTCAACTTAAGCTTGTATCTGCACACCCAGCCACCCTTCGAAACTCCCTCTCAACAGCCTTCTGCACCAACAACGAAAGAATGCATCCGAATCAAACCTTCCGAAAAACCGTCTCGCGAGCGTCAGTTCAACCACCTCGCGATATCCCCGATCACCGAAAATAACCCAGCCAAACCGATGAACTCGCCCCCCCCCTCTCTCTCTCTCTCTCTCCCTTTTGGTCGTCACAACCCAGACGTTGGCCTCTCTCTACTCCACCTCGGCACTTTTATGAATGGAGCGGCGCGCACACGTGACGCTCGCTCGCCGCTTATCTATCGGCTGTGTCTCGCGTAAGTGCACGCGCGCAAGCAGCAAAGGCGACAATAATAAAGGCTTTCGCGAATGGCGTATATGGAGATTGGGAGCGTGGGTTTGACGCGCGGTCGTGATATGTTTTGTGTTCGGTGACACGGGGGTGTGCGATGCGGATGAGAAGAATAATGAATGTCTGTGTGGCGCTGATGCTGTGCGCGGATTCAGTTGGGTGAGCGGTCGGGATATGATTTTGATTTATGAAGAAAAAGGGGGCTCATGGTTGGGTAACATGGAGTTTGTTCAAAATGGTGCGGCTCAGTCGGAATAACGATTCTGTACTCTCGAAATTTAAATAAGTGCATATGCACTGAAACCAAATGCTTATAACTGATAATCAGTAAAAATCAACTCATAATTAGCGAATAATCACTGATTGACTGTTACAAGAGTAAGTATATATATATCACTGATTTGGTATCAGTGCATAATATACGCACTGATACCAATTTACAGTGTAAATAAGGAAATGATTATCAACGAAGTTGTGATCACTGATTGGATTTGTGGCTGCAAACTTGAGACTTCCTGAATTTCTGTTCACATTCGCATACATACGCACATAAAACGATGAATTTTGTAACCTACTTTTTCGATTTGCTACTTACAACACCATATATAATTATAGAACACATACACCCACACACACACCCACTATACACAACATATAATCCCCGAGTAAAGTTATACACACAGCGAATCAGCGCTCTTTGGCACCTCGAGCGTATAATTAATTACCAAAAGAGCAAAGCCGGCGGCCATTGCACAATTTCGCAGAAAACGCCGCATGCAGACGGGCTGTGTCTTCCATTAACTAACAAGTTCGTCGGGAGAGAGAGAGGAGAGAGAGAGAGAGAGAGAGAGAGAGAGAGAGAGAGAGAGAGAGAGAGAGAGAGAGAGAGAGAGAGAGAGAGAGAGAGAGAGAGAGAGAGAGAGAGAGAGAGAGAGAGAGAGAGAGAGATGATACCTGTAGTTTTCCTATCTCTCTCTCTCTCTCTCTCTCTCTCTCTCTCTCTCTCTCTCTCTCTCTCTCTCTCTCTCTCTCCCACTCTCTCTCTCACTCCTCGTTGTTTTTTCGGAAGGATCGTTTCATTTCTGCATAATGAACGGAGAGGGGATCGAAGGAAAGAACCGTGGCGTCGTAGCCATTTCGGATGCTGAATCTCATTAGTATATGATACGCCGCGAGTTGTAAATAAGGAATTCGTCATCACGCGCGCGCGCGAGTTAATAAACAAGGACAAAATGACCGAAATCCGTATATTTAAGTGCGAATAGTCTCGTATAATATATAATATACGGTGAATAAAAACCACGGGGTAAACAGTTCTCTGTATATATAGGAATAGTATATTACATACCGAGGCCGGTAAAATAAGAAATGTCTCGGCTTCGCCTCGGCCGACAATTACATGTGATCTGAGGCTTTTTTTTTTACTGGCCAAGGTATTTATACTATTTTTCTGCTCGACGGCGCCGGAAAGCGGCAACTTCGTTTCGCGCAGCGGCCGGGAAGTTGACGCTTTCCGGCCGGAGGGTAGAAAAAAATATTTTAGAATCTGCAACGAGAACTCTCGCTGTCGTAGAGTTTCACGTCGGCCAGCGGCATGAATATGTGTAGGTACTACCAACCGTCACCCCTTGCAGCAGAGCTGCACCTTCCACGTGTATCCTGTATTTCCGTACAATAATTATTCCTGGTTTTTGCGAGTGAAAGGAAGAAGAATGCACGATGGCGTTATGTGGGAAGAGTCATCGACATATATATAGTCGCTGCAGTCATTCGGAATGAATTCTAATTGAAGAGATAATAATAATAATGTGGTTCTTCGGCATCTGATTGAAGCCCGAGCGAGGCTCGCTTATTGTCTACACTGACAGAAAAACCCGGGGAAAAATTCCTATGTTGCTCTTGGAAGTTGCCCACAACTGCTTAAAATCGAAATATTTACTATCTTTTATATGAAAAAGTCCAATGTCACAAGTAAAACTTCCTATGCCAGCATAGTAAAAATTAACACGTGACTAATGGAACTTTATCTTTTGTACATTTTCCCAGGCTAGCATGGTAAAAATTGAGAGAGTTTTAGAGTAAGAATTCACACGTTCAATCGTAAACACCCCGCGAGTGCACGAAAAGTTGACCTCTTCAATGTCAAAATAGGAAAGATTCAGACAGATACATGTCAACAAACTCAATCCACCTTGGCAACATCGAGACAAAACACAAACGCTAAACGCAACAACTGAATGTGCGTTCTAATCCAACATACTTGTTTTTATTTTTTTTTATTTTTTATGATAAGACAATTTTTAAAATCATTGTTTATTTGTAATATTTTTAAGGAAGGTTGTAAAACCATTATATCGAAAATACAAATTCATTAATAAATAAATGAGCTTGTTTAATTTAAGGTATTGGTAATAGTTATAAAATGTTAAACAATATTCTTAATATATAACATTTGTAATAAATTACGTTAAAATAGAGAATAATATTATTCGAGTTAAAGCATAATTTTTTATAAAATTAGCGCGCATAACTTACGTTTGGGGATATACAAGTTCCAAAATTTTGTAAGACATATGTCTTTTAGGTAAGTGGTTAGCGCTCCCGACTACCGTGCCAAGGGTTCCAGGTTCGAGTCTCGATGCCGTCAAAAATTTTTAATTTATTTAATAAATTTTCTTTAATCATGTTTAATTCAAAAATAACTTCTGTATTGTCTAAATATAATAATTATGTGTCTGATACTCGCTCCCCCACTCCTAAAAAAAAAAGATGTAATAATTTTTTTCGCTCTTTAAAATCAGTTATAAAAAAATTCCCATGTTAGACTTGGAATTTTTCCTACGTGTATTGCAATTTCTGCTAAAAATCCGACATATGGTCGAGTTACGATTCCAACATGGTAATTTTTACATGACAACATAAGCATTTTTACCAGATTTTTTCTGTCAGTGTAGAACCTACTTGAAGTGTTGTATAAACATAAAGCGAGGAAAATTTTCCCTGATTTGTATATCGCAGCGCCTTGTATAAATGAATCGATTACAAGTGGCCCGCGAAAGCTGCATCACAACTTTATGAAGCCCCCGACACTCGTATAGGAATGTATACATTTCCTTCCGTAGTGGAAATATTATTTGTTCAAAACTGTTTAAAACTGTTTAAAACTATTTATAACTGTTCAAATCTGTTTAAACTGTTTAAAAGTACGTATTTTTGGACGTTTAAAACAGTTTTGAACAGTTTTGAACAGATTTAAACAGTTTAAAACTGTTTTGAACGGTTTTGAACAATTTTGAATAGTTGTAAACAGTTTTAAACTTTTGTTTTAAAATAGTATTAATAGTATTAATAATTAAGAATTTCAATTGTTCAAAACTGTTTAAAACCATTCAAAACTGTTCAAAACTGTTTAAAACCACTTCAAACTGATCAAAACTGTTTAAAACTGTTTAAAACCGGTCAAAACTGTTTAATATCGTTCATAACTGTTCAAAACTGTTTTAAACTGTTCTAAACAAATTCTTGTTGATTGATACTATTTTCATACAAAAGTTCAAAACTATTTAAATCTGTTTAAAACTGTTCAAAACTGTTTTAAACGTCCAAAAATATGTATTTTTGAACAGTTTTAAACAGTTTTGAACAAATAATATTTCCACTAGGGTTATATACCTCAAGACAATTCAGCCTAACCTAGACTTAAAACAAAAAGCTACACTTCCTTCAGGCATGTCGAAACTGTCAACTTTGTATAACCTTAGAATCCCTCACAACCCCAATAAATAAAACCAATCACTATATACCAACTAACCGGCCCCGACCCCTCAGCCGCCGAAATCAGCGTCAGCGTCAGCTTCGGCCTCGGCGTCAGCCTCCCCGACGGGTACAACCGGCGGTGGCGGTAATACATCGGCCACCTCCGTCCCGGAGACGACGCCACGTCAGCTGCCGATGTCGGCCGGCGCGAGTCCGCCCCAGATGAGCGGCAAGCATCTGCACATCAACCTCGGCCAACAGTACAAACTCGGCGGCTCGCTGCCCAACGTCGCGGGCGTGGCGCCTGTCGCCGGCGTAGGTGCCGGCAAGGATTTACTCGTCATTGGCGGCGTGGCTCTTGGCCCTGGCCCCGGTCAGGTCGCCACCTCCGCTGCCATACACTCGATCGACCTCAAGGTTTGCGTGGGAGCTGTTGTTGTTGTTGTTATTGTTCTTGCATCGTTGCTGTTGTCGTTGATATTGTTGTTTTTGTAGTTGACGCCGCTGCAGAATTTTTCTTAGGCCGGGGTTGTGGTGGGGAAGATCGGCCGAGAGAATTTTTCGGGGGAGAGAGTTATGTTTACGGTTAGATTTGAAGAAAAAAAAATGCAGTTATCGCGGTAACGGAATCACGATTCGAATTTGGGCGAAACTTCGTAAACTGGTTGATTTTAGCCTATAAAAGTTAGGGTCAGTTAAATTTTAGCGAATCCAGAGGACCCGTGAGAGAAGCTATTATTAACGTTCTTATTTCTACAAGTTTAACATCGAATCTTATGGGGGACAAAAAACATTTGCGGATATTACTGCATTTGCCGGTCAATTTAAACGAAAAACATTAATTTATTGAAAACAAAAAAAAGTTACATTTAACCTCAAAAACAAAGTCAGCTCAGCCCTTTTTTTTTATTGATAATTTTGATGATTAAAACTGTTGTATTTCAATGTATTATCGTTACAGAGAACTAGTTTACTTGTGTAATAGTTCAACTAAACTTTCACTTATTAACAAAATAGAAAGTAGAAATTAGTGTACACATTTTGACTAGTGCAGTATCGTGAGTACTACCTTGAATTGAACGAGTAAATATATTTGGTAAAAAGTAACGTCTGATCATTGAGATTCCGATATAACGAGATTCAAGCCAATATTTATTTATTTATATTTAATTCACATTGATCAATTCTTAATCAGAAATCAGTCAGTAAATTTGATTTCAATTGACTACGAGTTATAAAAAGTAGCTAATTTTCTTCGTACAATTTCTTTCGGCGTATACCACGCACAGATTTTCGAACAGAGAAAAATGTAAGCAACTCTCTCGGCATCTTTACGCCACAACGTAATCCTCGACTCGCCCTCTTTTTAGTTCGCTTCGAAAGGTACTCCTGTTTTTTTTTCGTTATTTTCTCAAATTTAATTTGCCAATTTATAGCTCTCTTTTATTTCCACACTTCGGCATGTATTGTTAATGTTGTTATTGTCTTGGCTTAAACACAGAGACATACATGCGTACACACACACCCCCACACACACTCGTTCTTTGTAGAGCGTGTCCAATATAGATAACGCACGCATGTGGAGAGAACGAACAATTTTCTCCTCCGAAGCGAGAAATACATGTATATTACATATATATATGTATGTGTGTGTGTGTGTGTGCGTGTGTGTATTATACGACCAATTTTCAAAATTCACTTTATTTTGTCTCTGAAGAGTAGTATATATACATCGTATATGGGGGTTTGAAATTTTCGCCTCGTTTTTCTTATCGATATTACACGCCGTATTATTACAATGTACGTACACAGAAGGAAAGATACATAAGTAGAAGTAGTAGTAGTAATAGTAGTAATAGCAGTAGCAATAGTACAAATAATAGAAGTAGTAGTAGTAGTAGCAAGCGTGGAAGTGGGGAGAATTTCGGCTGTCGATGACGGGCCTCGTCCATCGCTACGTCGTCGGTCCCGCTCTTACACCATGAACCAGAGCTGCGGAGGCGCGAAAGAGACAACGGCGTTGGTATATATAAATAGTAATATTACACGAGGAGTTAAGAGCAAACGGGTGTATATATATATATATACTTACGTCGGGGCGTTTGTTCTGCACGCACTTGGCCATCTTGTACATCTTGTTGCAGGGATCTGTGCCCTGCTCCTTGGCGCAGGCGTCGAGCAGCTCCGTGGCTACGGCCTGCATGTTCTCAGGCAGGAAACCTACCAACATCTCCACCTCGATTTCCGCGTCGTCGTCCACCTTTGTGCACGCACAATATCGTTAATTCTCCTCTTTCTCTCTCTCTCTCTCATTCTCGTATTATATGGGCATGCACTTACCAAACTGAAGGCCTCGAAGAGGCAGAACATGTAGCAGGTGATGGCCTTGTCGTCGGGCAGGTGGCCCGCGTTTACCTCGTCGATCAGGGCTGCGGGTGTATACGCACGTTGAGAGAGGAGCAAACAAAAAAGAAGAAGAAAACAACAAAAGTTATAAGAATATCAATGGTGTGTGTGTGTGTGTGTGTGCGGGCGCATGCGGATCACGTCTCACGTGGAAAGTTCGATGATTGATGGTGGGTTAGGGTGTGCGCAAATTATTGAGCCGGATAATCGTCGTGAGATGAGGATTGGGCGAGTGAGACCTGTTGAATCTAAATTCTTTCCGCGTTGTGTGTGTATAGGCGGCTGGTATGTAGGAGATGTGTCTTTTGGTTGAGAGTATACAGGGGATGCGCGATTGGGTCATCTGATTCGATGGAGTTTTGGTTCTTAATTATCTGGATTTTTTTCTTCTTTTATTTAGTGATCGCGGTACCTTGAATTTTCAGGTACAAAAGTGGTTGAATATATATCGATTGTCAACGTGCGCATTTAACGTTTTTAAGATCGCGAGCGATCTTGTCAAACCCTTGCATCATCTTCCCGGAATAGAAAACGACGCTATCGTAACACTCCATCTCACCAATTATACATTTACATATATATAAGAAGACAAGGAAATTCTAAACTGACCTTCGGTCGTGCCGTGCTCTGACATGCACCTCGCCTTGTCACCCTGCACCATCTCCAGGATCTCGGCGCTGATCCAGTCTGGCGGCTACAACAACAACAATAAGCAACAATATCCACAAAATTCGCTATCAAATATACCATCTCTCGCTACTCTCTCACCTTTGCGCTGACAAGTAGCGCCTGCATGCAGCACACCACAACTACCGCGCTCAGTGACCTCTGCATCATCCCGGCTACTGTTCCAACTATTATTATTATTATTACAAATAAATACGTCTCTCTCTTTCTCTTTCTCTCGCCTCAAAAAAAAGAAAGCTTGTCTCGAGAGGCACACACGCACGCACGGACGAGGGGCGCCAAAACGAATAGCTGCGCGGCGCGCGCCGAGCGGCGCATTTATAGCCCGTCAGTTTCGCCGTTGTCATCCCCAGTAATTTGCACCCGCGCCGTGGCACAGGAAGTGGACACCGAAGTCAATTGCCAGGTGGAAGCGCATAGCCAAGGCCTTCGGCGCATCCTGTCAGCGCGGCGCTGTAGTGTGCGAGATAGAAGCCCGAAAATCACGATTGGGGCATGTGGTGGGGAAGGGGGGCGACTGATGTAATGCGCGGGTATGATAGCGGGGTCACGTAAGAGGTGGATGCGCGGGATTTATAGGAGCCGGCGGTGGATCGTGGCTTCCTTGTAGGATGCGAGCGTACGTACGGACACGGTGGGGAGCGCGATGATATTGTTTTTTGTTTTGTTTTTGGATTTCGGAGGGGATGTTTGATTTTTGGTGGCAGTCGTTGGTGAGGTTCGATAATAGTTTGTCTTGTTGGTTATAAGGGTTTTGGTATCTGCGTGGTGAGCTGGGGGTTTGGTAAGAAGATTCTGTCGTGAAAATTATTTGTAGATCGATGAACAGGGGGAAAAAAAGTAAAGATGATCAAACTTGTTTAGACCAGTAATTTAACTGGTTTAGGAAAAAGCTAAGTTAGTATATAGAAAAAAAAAAAGTAAAATTAACTTTATAGTAAAAACCAGTTTATATTTAAAATTAGAATGCCGATTCCACATTAATGAAAAGAAGATTCTACTTTTTGTTTTTAATGTTATTTCTACCGATTTCTAAGTTAAATTAAGGTGGTTCTTTCGTGAATCCCTAGTCAAAGCAGTGCTAAATGAACAGGGTACCTAAAATTAAAAAAAAAATAGTTGAAATGTGATTTATTTATTTAAAATGATGGAGATAGTCAATGTATTATAAATAAAGTGTATTTAACATGACTAAGATAACTTTTTTAACAAAATGTCGATATTTTAGAAACAACACAAACAATTATTGATAAAACATTTTAATCTTTGTTGTTTCTTAACCGATTTTAATTTTCAAGGTCTCATTTTGTTCCTTAAGTAATTTCATTTCGACTTGACCAAGGAAAAATTTTAAATTATTCAAAACCAAAAAAGTTATAGCCAATTAAAAAGAAATATTTTTTAACCCCGTGCATGAATTTATAAAAAATTGGCTATAACTTCCTTGGTTTTGAATAATTTTAAATTTTTCCTTCGGCAAGTCCCCATGAAATTACTTAAGGAACAAAATGAGATCTTGAAAATTAAAATCGGCTAAGAAACAAAAAAGATTAAGATGTTTTATCAATAATTATTTGTGCTGTTTCTAAAATATTTTGTTAAAAAAGCTATCTTAGTCATGTAAAATACACTTTATTTACAATACATTGACTATTTCTATCATTTTAAATAAATAAATCACATTTCAACTATGGTTTTTTTAATTTTAGGTACCCTCTTCATTTAGCACTGCTTTGACTAGGGATTCATGAAAGAACCACCTTAACTGTGTGAAAAGTACAATAAAGTATTTGTTCCGTGTAGATTTGATTAGGGTTTGATTTAGGAGCTTTATGAAATATAATGGGTCTGAAGTTTGTAACGTTGGGGCGCAACGAAGTAAAAAAAATTCATTTTACTTCAAGTTTATACTAATTAATATTAATTTTGAGTGTATAGATTTAGTGTTTTATAGTATATAAAGCAGCTTTATAACGAAGGTTTAGATCAAATTTCCATTGTTTAATAACATTGTTTAATAAGCAATAATTGTAAAAAATTATTTCGTTGCATTCCAATGATCCAAACTTCAGATCCATGAAATATATGCCTATTCTTGTATTTCTAAACAACTTGGCATAAAATAGTTTTACGACGTTAGCGATCCAAAGAGAAAATCTTTTTCTTTTATAAAATATCTAAGAGAAATCAGCATGCATTTGAAAGTAAACAATGTAATTGGTAAAAAACCAAAAGAGAGGTAAGTAGGTACGGATCGAGTACAGTCAGACACCGCCAATCTTGATTACCTTATTCGCGATATTGAGATTGATTGAATTTTTCTCGCCGCGTTCTGAATGATAATAAATGTCAACCATTGCATGCGATAATTTCATTATGTTTAAATTCATCAATCCGTCATTCTTATAAATATTAAAACAGAGTGGCATAAAAATGCAAGCGACGATTGCACTCTTGCAATGCTTTACTTTTATAAAACGTCTCATTAAAATACGTTTCCTGGATGTGCGCTTCTCTTTTTTTTTTTTTTTTTTTTTTTTGCAAACGGATAATTTACTCTGCAATCGTCTCACTATACAAAATGAAGTCATAATAACACCCTTCGATGTATCTCCATTGCGTCGTTAAAATGCTTTTCAGAGTATTTTTTTTCTTGAACTAGAAGAAAAAAAAGACATTTTCTCCGAACAGGCTAATTAATTCCTGCTTCTCTGGTACAACGGACCTTTTCTCGCATATCTTTACAGCGTTTTCACAGTAAATAATATTTCATTAATATGTAATCGCCGTTGCGCATATATCTGTACCACACTGAGAGAAGAATATTGTTACTGTTAACATATTTATCTATTTGAAATACAACTATTTGACATGTTTAAGGATAAAATGTGATATATTGTAATAGTTCAATATCTATATTATAAACTAATAGACATATTCAGATTTGAAAGTAACTGATGGTAGAAGTTCTTGTAAATTGTAGTTTTTAAATCTAATAGCCAATTTTCTACCAGTTGTTTCATAACAAAAACGTTTGAAATAAAAACCTCATTTATTTTTTTACTCCAACGTTTCGGACATTTTTATTGTTTATGTCCCTCATCAGGAGAACAATAAAAATGTCCGAAACGTTGGAGTACAAAAATAAATGATGTTTTTATTTCAAACGTTTTTGTTATAAAACATCATCATTCTGGTAAAAAATTGGCCATTAGATTAAAAAACTACTATAATAAGCATATTGTAACTATTACAATATCAATGTTCTCAGGTAACATATTGAAATTGTTTATGAGAACATGGTAACTTAACTGTTAACATGGCATTATAACTGTTACAATGCCTATATTTGGTCATATTTAAACATACGCATGTTAACAGTTACAATGCCATGTTAACAGTAAACAAATCCTTTTCTCAGTGCAGTGGCGTTAGTTTTTTCCGCATTTATTCTCAACCGTCCACGGATAATCATCAATTACCGTAATTGCGCTAAACAGCCCATTCTCTCTGCCGCCCGCCGCGGGCCATTATTTTTACAGACCGTATTTAATTAATTATCGACAATAAACACTTCGGGCCCGAGAGGAGGAGGAGGGGGAAAAGCGCTCGCGCGGCCGCGGATATAATTTCGCTAAGTGTACAAAATTGTTCTTCAATGTTTGTTTTTTCTCTTCCGCCCGAAAAAATTGACGAAAAAGTGTGCAAATCGTCCCGGCGTGTGTCTGCAAACACATAGCGAGATATTGTGACTGCGCCGTGCGCGCGCACTCACAAGGGGTGTATAATCTCTAATCTCGTTAGGTTCTAATGGCACATCGGCGTATCGGCCATTATGTATTACATCTGACGAAAAATTGCACATCGAGCGACGAATTACTTTTCGTGACTAATGGCTTTTTCGCGAAAAAAATGCCGCGTAAAAGAGAACCGCCAAGGAGTGTATGTGTGTGCAGCGCGCATGCGTTTACAAAGTTCTGCGGGCAGAATGGGGGAGACGCGTAAAATGCTGCTTCGAAAATATGGCTAATGCGGTTTTTATGTAATTTAAATTGATGAATGAGAAAAAAGATTTTCCTATTGAATGAAAAACCTTTTGTAGAAATGTGTACTATGATCAAATATGGACGGGTGTATAGCGTCGTTCGGTAATGTAAAGGTATAATTTTGATTTCTTTTTTTTTTCTTCTTAAAGTGATAAAAAATCTCGAGAGCGTAGACCAGCATGAAACGGAAAAATCAATGAACGGAAAGGAAAAAGAATTTCGAAAATATGCAGCGACAAAGGTATCATTATAGTGGAAAAAATGAGTGCTAATCACTATATTTAACGCTGCACGCGACTATGTCTTTATCAACTTAAAAATGAAGCATAATTATCTATACATGCCGCACTTTCGAGAGCATATATTTAACTATATCCTTTGCACAACACCTTAATACACCGCCCTTCCCTATATACTTAAACTCTTCCCCATCTAATAACTGCAAAGCATATACTTACAGTAAATTAACAATAATTTACCGACAACATTTTATCTAAAACCATAAATCGCGCGCTTCATTGTATTGTGCGGCGCTTTTACTATATACCCTTCTCCCCGGTGCATAAACCGACAAACAATCCTCTCTCACTCGAGAAATTCAATAAGTCGCGCCGCAATACATATACATGCAATGCGCGCGCGCCACACTCGGTCTGAAAACTACTACTACGCGCATCCGTATAGAACTACGCATCACCGCTGTTCTTTTATTTCTCGCTGTCCTGTACAGTACAAAATTTTATCACCGGAAGATAGAGTAAACATTATCCCTCACCAGGTAAATATTACTCCTCAGCGATATATATATATATATATATATATATATATATATATATATATATATATATATATATATATATATATATATATATATATATATATATATATATATATATATATATATATATATATATATATATATATATATATATATATATATATATATATATATATATATATATATATATATATATATATATATATATATATATATATATATATATATATATATATATATATATATATATATATATATATATATATATATATATATATAATCTTAATTTACCTCTCGCGACTTATGCGCGCGCGCGCGATATATGTATATGAATATGCATTAACGCTAACCATCGCAATACACACACGCACTATATATGCGCCTGATTTAATCACCGCTGCAGCAGCGGACGGACACATATACAATTAATAGCGCTATAGTACTTACTACGCATTACGCTTTGTTACAACGACGACGACGCATCGCAAGGAATATCTATAATCCTCAACGAAAATTTAAAATTTTTCAAACATATATATACCTACATTCCAACCCTGATTTTCCACCCAGACATAGCGAGAAAAACAAAAGTACATATATACATGTACATTCGCGAGGCTCGCGGTAGCTCCTCGCCGGCACGGCGGCGGCGGCGGGGGGGGGGGGGGGGGAGGGATACCAGCGCTAGAGGCCAAGGTCGCGGCGGCGGCGGCAGCGGCGCTCGTTTCGATCGCGCGTATATACACCAGCGAGAGCGAGTGTACCGTATAGGACGAAGGAGGGGTAGGTTTTTTGGGGGGATGGGGGTAATTTAGGCAGCGGGGGTCGTCGGTCTTCCGGGAATATGAGGGGGGGTGATCAGCAGCGCGTGACTAGTTTTTAATTTATCGTATCTTTTTAATATAATGCAATCGCACGTTCTCTTTTTTAAATATATACACGACGAATCAACGACGAATCGCGTGGTCCGAAAGTTTGCACGCGAGAGCGAGGAACTGTAAAGCAAACAAAGCAATTGTTTTGCGGCCGGAAAAGAAAAGAACTTCATTTACTATTATATATGCAGCTCTCCGATATGCACGCGCCGGCCGAAATAAAATGCAAATTGCCCGGTGTAGTCTCTATGGTGTGTGTGTGTGTGTGTGTTTAGAGCCGCTGATGATCGTTACCACACGCACGCGCGCTGCGCCCGCGGTTTATGTGTGGGCTATATCGATCGGATTTTAGGCACCTTTGTGCTCGCGAATGAGATATAGATGGGGTTGTGAATCTGCGGGCGTGGAAGAATATGGGGAATTTGAATTTCGAGGGTATGACGTAAGATTTTAGATGCGCGGACGGGAAACTACTACGGTATTTTGGTTTTTGCCGTATTTTTCAATGTCTACGCGGGGAAAAATTCATTTCTAAACTTTACTTTTTTGTAGGAGAAACTTTATCATTTCCGTGTTGTAGCGCTGGGATACACACTCGGCATGTAGGATTTGTACTTTTTAAATAGTCATTTTTATGATTTTTTATATAGCAAATATTAATACTTGAAATAGTCATTTTTATATAACTGCTGCAGTAGCAAAATATCACAGTATCAGTCAATTTGCTACAAAAATAATACAATTTATCATTTCGAATAGTAAACTTTTTCTACAAAAATCATAAAGTAAAATTTGCCCCGAAAATCATCAAAATTACCATTTAAAAAGGTAAAAAAAATCCCCCACGTCGAGTGTGTTCCCGTGCTACTATGAAAATAATAAATTTTCTTCTGAAAAAAGTATAAAGTTATAACAAATAAATTTTGTCTACGGTGTAAAATAGTAATAAAATTAGATTCCATTATAATGTTTTATAATTAAAAATTTACCAGCTTTTTGTTATTCGATCTCGAGATAAAAATTTCCTACATTGGCTTATATCTCTAAGTCTAAGTATACGAGACGCTGCTCATACAGGCTGTTTCTAAACATATGTGCCTCTTATCTGTCGCAATCGAAGGCTATGTGTGTGTGTATACAGCCTTCGACCGAACCGTATACTACCGGTGCGCCACAAAAGTAATTCTGCTATTAATTAAAAAGAGCGTTCGACTCTTATATATCATACAACACTATTTGAATGAACAGTGTTTTTTTCCCCCCCAATGAATTCATCACCACGTAATCAGTAATAATAAGCTTTATAAACAAATGAAAGCTTATGGAAAGCTGTATAATAATATCTCGAGTACCAAACATCCTTCTTCTATACAAATACCCCCACATTTTACCAGGGCTCATACATATATACACGCTTCTGCAAAGAGACCATCCATCCTCTCTTTCCCGTCCCAGGTGCGCGCGCGAGAGGAGTACAGAACGCGGGCGCCAGGTATCACGCGCGCGAGGGAGAGAGACAGACCGCCGCCACCGCCGCTGGTGCACATCACGCGGGAGTATTGATCGCGAGGGGGGCGCGCGCGCTCGCGTAGCTGCACGAGCAGAGCGCGGGTAGCTCTTCAGGGGCGGTGTATGTAGCGGAAGGCGGCCAGTGGGAGGGAGGGAGAAGATGGGTTTTCGGGGCCGCGAGGCGAGCCACGTGGAAATAGGAAGAGGGGGAGAGGAAGCGCACGGGGCGTATATATGAGGGATGGATGGGCGAAGGGTTAAGATGTGTAGTTCCTATGCTAGTGATGATAAAGCGCGGCGCAGTAGTTTACATGCGTTGGAACGGGCGGAGGTAATAATATTTCGCTATAATTAGAGGCCGAGTGGGTGGGTTTGAGGTACTTATGGCGATCGGGATGTGAATTGTGCGAAAGAGGTGGTGAGAAGGGGGGCGTTTGGTATTTGCTGTGAGAATATTATAACGTGGGGGGATGATGGAAGTGATGTTGGGTTGGGAATTGTGGGGGTGATATGGAAAGTTATTAATTATATCGAAGTATAGAGAGTTTCGCTGTGCTTGCCCTCTGAATTTGAATAAGTGAATATTCACTTTTTGAGTAGATATAGTCGTGCACTTGTATTGCAATAAGTGCCGGTCTATGTACTTACAAAAAATGAGTATTCACTTATTCAAATTTAGAAAATGGAAAGATCGTTTAAACGCGAAATTTTTTTTACAATGTGTAATTGTTTTGATTGTATTATTACTATTGGATTGAAAAAGAACTGAAGTAGGTTCATATATCGTCGCGCGGTATAAAGAAAAGCCAACTTGGAAGTTACAGGCGAAGAAAAGCCAAAAACGCGTCTAAGACGAAGAAAAGCCAGTTTGGGTCCTCCCAGACGAAGAAAAGCCAGTTTGCGCCGTTCCTGCGGAGGAAAAATCCCAACTGACGGCATCTAATCAATTACTAGTTATCTAATTATCTTGACTTTTTAAAAAGATTTTTTAATCTTTTTGGTTATCTTTATTTTATCTTATTATCTGAAAGTTATCTATAAGATACCAACTAAATGTTACTTTCGTTTGTGAAGTCAAACTGGCTTTTCTTCGCCTTAGACGCGTTTTTGGCTTTTCTTCGCCTGTAACTTCCAAGTTGGCTCTTCTTCGTACTGCGCGATGATATATAATTATAGTCAGCACCTTTATAAAATTCTATACTATAGAACCTGGAGAAATTTTTTTCAACCGAAAATTATAGGTGTTCTCCACTCAATTATGAAACTTCACGGAAAGAAATGGTCCTATAGGAGTTCGACATAATACAATTCAACGAGAAAAATGAATGAGGTAGGAAAATGGTAGTGCTACAATTCAACAAAACATTGAATTGCTGCTGCAATCCCAACGATCGACGTCTCAGACGCCAAAAATCGAGTTAACTCAGATCCTAACATCGACTTGCCACAGTTCGACGCTTTATTGAGCTATACTAAAATCAGACTGCATTACGTACATATTGGCAATCTTGTAGTTCGAATACTTCTTGAACTCTTATATTACGAAAACTTGAAGTCTGTAAGGACCATTTTTTCCGTGTTGGCGGATCCTTCGCACAGAGGTGCACGCTATAGGGAACTTTCGTTGCACTGTCGTTTGCCGATTATCGTTCGACGATCCCGAAATAAGCGCCGTTTGTACTACCACAGGCGCGTGCTTCAATAATTCATGTTTCGTCGGCGCGGCGCTCCACACAACCTCCTATACCTCTATAGACGTGATTTTGTTTCGCTCCTTTGTGCGCCACGAGTCTATGTTGTACTTGCTAATACATTTTTTTCCTTTCCTTTTCCTGAAAAGAAAGAAGACTCCCGACTACTGCCGCTCTCTGCGATCTTATCTCGCGCCAAGGCCACCGATTTGACACGCTGTCGGGAAAAAGTGTGTCGCGCGGGAAAGCGCATTTTCTCTCCTGGAATTCAAAAATCGAGATATACGTGACGAGCAAAGTGAAAGCTCACCCGCGGCGCTGTCGAAATCTCGCCCAAATACGGCGACTCGCGCGTGTCTGACTCAGGTATATACATGGGATATCCGCGCGAGTATAATAAGTCACATTAGGCGCTGCAAGTGTGTGTGTGTGTGTGCGTGTGTGTGTGTGTGTGTGTGTGTGTGTGTGTGTGTGTGTGTGTGTGTGTGTATATATATATATATATATATATATAAAATGGGCGTAAAATAATTCGATGAGTCAGTGCAGCGCGTGTCGACGTTGTAATAACAAAGCAGGAGCGCGCCGCGGAGGATTTCGAGTTTTGGGTGTGAGATTATGTATAGGCGCGTGGTCTATTCAGCAATTTTCGACGGCAGCTTCCACTTGCAGTTCCGAGAGAGCGGAAATCGTTCGTTACTTTCCAAAAACTCAAGGATTTTATTGTGTGGACGTTGCGAACTATGTAATGTTTCGAGAAAAGCTCACTGTAAGAGAGTATATGTACGCATACACATAAATGGTCGCGCGGATTTCATTTCAATACAATGCTGACGCGGGCGCGCGCGCGCCGAGGATATCATCCAAGGGTAGCACAGCGCGCACATGTCCATATATAGATGAAAAATTCCGACGACGTTTGTATATTACGCGGGTTTTCGACGAGCCTAGGATTTTGCCGCGCTGGTTTAATAAAAGTATATACGTTGATTGTGGATATACAGAGAGATGTGAGCATAATGAGAGGCGAGAGTATAGTCGTAAAAAGTTTTTTCCTTGGCGTAATCGTTTTTCTTTTTTCGACTCGCGGAGCTTTGTTGAGAGTTGCGGATGGACGTCCACTCGTAATTGCGATGTAAACATGGATTTGAAGATTTTTATTGCCTTCTAATGTGTTTTTTATGGGAATATACTATTTTTTAGAATGTGTAATTTTGAATATTAATGGGGAATCAAGGTACAAGACAAGGTGAATTAGTCTGCACCAATGATTTCTTGGCATTTCCTTGCTTATTGCGTACGTATGTAATTTTGTAACGAGTTTTAACACCGACTGGTTAAACGGTCACGTTTACTCGACGAAGCCCAGGCTTTAACTGTTATGATATCTTGCATTGTTTGATGTGCTAGTTTAGCTGTAGCAAATATATTGCGATACGTTATACGTTTTAGTCGTCATCGTACATTTAATTCAACTGTACCCCCCCAAGACTGCACGAACGTATGAGAAAAAAGCCCGAAAATTAGATTTAGTCGTTTTTCTTTTATTTCGAACGAACGTAGTAGCTGCCTGCCGGAGAGACCTTTTGTTTTTATACACGATACAGCAAGCAATTTAATAGTGTTATGTATTTTTATTTAGTGGCAATTAAAATTTCAATGAGTATATGTATGACTCAGCGCGATAATAATGCCGATCGAAATATAGCATGGTTATATTATTTCCTGTGTTAAATTTTACACATACTATGCACGCCCGCACACACACACACACACACACACACATACACTCACACAGGCACACATATTGAAACGTTTTTTAGCTATCGCAAGTTCACACGTTTCTTTGTACCCTGAACAAGACGTTGCTATTATTATTATAGATATAGTCGTGAAGCGGTCTACATTGCCGACATTCTGACCTTTTTAAAAATGTAAAAATCGCACTTTAGCAATGAAAGTCTTACATTTCTTTTACAAAAAAAAAATCCAAAAAAGTAATCTCGGCAAGGGGTAGACCGTTAAAAAAAATGAATAAATAAACAACTCGCTGATATCATTATCTTCACCCACAGACGGCGCTGAGCAACCTCGAGGAGATGCAGCAGAACCAGGCGGCGTACCGTCAGGGAGGCGGCACCGGTACCGGCGGCGCCCAGGAACGGGGTCGCAGCATGGGCCCAGGCCCGATGCGCTCGCGACCCATCGAGAAGCGCCACGACACCTCGCCGTACAGCGGCGTGCCGTATCTGTCGCCACCGCTGCCCGAGAACTGGCGCAGAGCGAACTCGGACTCGGCGCTGCATCAGAGCTCGAACGAGGCCTGCCAGTCCGCCAACGCGTCGATGGGACATCGGCGAGGTAGCGATGCCTGTCAGTCTCTGAGTTTTCGATTTTTTCTATACTTGTAGCGGTGTGTGTTTGTGTGGATGTGGGTGGTTGGGTGAGGGAGATTGTCGTGGATATTCGATGGGTAAATATATAATATTTGGCGCAAGTACGCGGTTGATATTTTTCTCATCTCTTTTTTATTTATTTATTTTGTTTTTTTTTTTTTTTCAATTGTTTGGTATATTATATACTTGTTTGGAATATTTGTGAATTTTATAGTGTCGACCATTGCATGGTAATTTTTGTCATGAAGTTTTTGGTATGAGGAAAGTGCTGATATTTGGGTTCTTCGGTCAAAGGATTTATTATACAAATGCCTGAAAAAGAATATAAAATTTTTATTAAAAAATGTTATTCATCTTAATAATTATTCAATTTAATCATTGTTTGTTATTTTGCATTGAAATTCGTGTGAAAGGAATATAAATTGTATTGGGTTATGCTCTGAAATTATATAGATTTACACTGTACATCTCGGATATCCATTTCAATTTTCGATATATATCAGAACCTTCTTCGTTTGATTGAGTGTAATGAATCCGGAAAATTGTACGAAAAATAATTCTACACGTTCGCGTGCATGCTGATAACAAAAGAAAGACTGTTAAAATTTATTAATAATATCAATAACGTTACGTAAACATTTTTACTGCGTTTTTTCCACATTCTTAATCATTACTAATATTTGATATCCTGAATAATATTCTCGTTACTTTTATACAATTGTTGAATTGCCACAGCTTCTTATGGAACAATATTCCCAGTAGTATAGCTCAATGGCAGATAATTTTAAATTCCGTTGTAAATCAACAAATTGCTAATTCCCCTCCCGCTGTAAATATTTTACCCTGTTTTTACATATCTTTCCTTTACCTTTGAATTAATATTAAACAGTAGTCCGTTTTAAATATTTACATTTAAAATGAACAAAATCAGTGTCTTTTAATAATACCATTGCTTTCGCACGACACTTGAACCTTTTGCTAAAACATACCGTTTTACGGTTATAGATCAACGGGGACACAGCGCCTCGACGACCGACACCGGCCACCACCACCATCACGGTTTCATCGAGCGGCCGAGGTCGTCATGCGACATGCCCAGGGTGCCCGGAATAAAGTGAGTTAATAAATTGTATCTCTGCAGTGTAGAAAAATAAAAGCTTCATTGTCACTTCTAATGGGCCACCATTTTTCTTGGTCACAATGTTCTTGTTGGTTTTGTTTGGGGAACCATTGAAATAATCGTTAATTACAAAATCATAAATTCAATTGTATTTTACGAGTAGAGTCTGTCAACGTTAGACCCAATATAATATACTTTATATGGAAAAATTGAAATAATAAACCCTTGCGACTTTCAGCGTGTACCCGAGCTCGCAGCCGCCGGGCCAGCAGATCCCGATAGGCAACAACACGGGCTCCCTGCCCGACCTGAGCAACGTGCACTTCCCCTCGCCGCTGCACACGCCGCTCGACCAGGAGGACCACTCGAGCGGCTCACAGTACAGCAATGTACGTCGACGTCTCCTGAATCCACCTTCGATCCCTCCTCCCCACTCCTTTTTCCCACTTTCTTACTCTTACTATACGATTATTTCTTTTACGAGTCTTTTTACCATAATAATACGAGTTTTGTTACTTTGTTACTCTGTTTTTCTCTTTTCGGCTTTTTTTCTTTCTTAACTTTACTTATACTTACTTACGTATTTTTATTAATAATCGTTCGCATCGGACTGCATTAACTTGTCTCGATTTTTTACTTGTCAATTAACTTGGTCGTGTCGAGTGACATACTACTACTATTACTTTTTTCGCTAGCTAAATTTTGTCTTATCTTGTTTATTTTTTTTATTTTTTTTTTATATATTAATACAGTACTAATGCGATTATTTATATTTATTACACAGTTTTTTATATTATCTCTTCTCTTTTCTTCATATTACTATATATACTATGCTATATACTATGAGAGGAAAAATAGTACCGATCGTTTCACCGACCATCGCTACTCTTTTCAAAGTCTGTAACGGTGTTGTCATCACTGTATATTACTTTTTTTTTTTTCTATATACTAAGTTTATATATATCATCTACGTATTACAGTCTCTTCATGTCACTAAATATATATATTATACATTACAAATTCGATCTCTGTGTTACTTGAAATTCTGCACCTTGCACAAAGCCTGCGCTTCCGCGTATTATCAACGAGGACGCTGTCGTCCACAGCTCTATCGCGCGCGTCGCGCCAGAGATTAATTAATCACTGTAGCCAATAAACGAAAAATTAAAAAAAAAAAGGAAAAGAAAAAATAGAAAAAAAAATATAAAACACTGGATAATCACGCATTACGAGGTTATTATACGGTGTTGTGTGCTGTCGTCTATTGCAGAGTCCTCAAACGAGCAGTCCCACCACCCTGTCGCCGACCAGCTTGGCGCAAGCTGGAAGGCTGTCCCTAACGCAGGACCACAGCCCGCCAAGCGCCCAAGTAAATATCCAAACATAGCTCTCCGCTATTCATATATAGATCTTAATTGAACGCCTCTATAAAATTTTTCATATAGTTGATATATATATATATATTTAAAATACATAATACATATATAAAGCTTTTTCTCGGCTTTTATCTCTCTACCTATCTATCACCGTACCTCATACTCACACGGACGATGATGATGATGATGATGATAATCCCTGTACCTGCAGTTATATATAAACGTTATACTTTTTTTTTCTTCGTTCTGTATGTTCGTTATACAGACACACTTCGTACCAGCCTTTTGTTTTCCTTTTTCATCTAGTGCAGATATTGTTTTGGTTTTTATTGTTTTGAGAGAGCAATAGACGTAGCTGCATGCCACAGTATACGAAGTTCAGTGCTAGAAAAAAATAGTTTACGTCCGTGAAGAGGTTAAAAAAGGATACGTTACCTTTTTTTTTTTACTTATTTTTTTTTTTCTAACGCGTTGGTTCATATTTTTGTATATTTACGTATACCCGGGACGTTTACCTGCATCGATGCACTCTGTAGAGTCTGTACATGTGTACATGCATCCACCGTAGTTTTTGTGTCTCTTTCCTTCGTCTCTTTTTCTTAATTTTCTTGTTCACCGTAATTTCTCACTTCCTCTTTCTCATTGATGTTGTCGCTGTTGCTGCTGTGTTACGATTACATTAAGTTTTCTATCTCTTGACTGATGCACACCTCTTTTTCCTTTTATTCAAGAAATACTGCGCCTCCTATCACCACCAAGCATCTTGCATTCCCGACCAGTTCTCTTTTTTTGTTTTTGTTTTTTAATTTCAGCTTATCTTGTTTTATTTTGCCTTGGTTGTAGAAGTTTTTTATTATTTTGCAGAATCATTTATCGGTGCCTGTTAACCATAGGTTTCTCCATTCCTGCAAGGTTAGTAGATGTTGGTATTTTTGTGTATTATTTTTTTTTTAATTTTTTTTACGCTACACTGGATGCTTCTCGGCAACAGAGCTAAGCACCGATTTACTAATCTTAATTGCTATTTTTTTTTGTCGTGTCTTGTCATAATATGCTTGTTTTCGCTCAATAATAGCACCCGCAGCTGCCTATCTTCTCTATTAGCAGGTCATTTTATTAACTGTCGCTTTATAATGTAATAATTCTTTTTCAAATAATGAAATTTTGTTGATTTGGCAATTGTTGTTTACATAATTGCCGTGACTTAAGTGACCTACTATAGAGATTACTTATTACTAATAACGTTACTGCCATATTTTATTAATAATCTATTTCATCAAAATGTAAAGTTGAATAATTTTGAAAGCATATTATGGTCAGATACTCTAGAAAGAGAGAATAGATTCATTCTTACTCACTCACATTACGTTGCTAATTTATATAAGAAAAACATTTTATAACTAAAATTGATTCAGACTTACAAATCAATTCTCTCTTTCCACCTACCCACAAGCTAGAGCAACGTTGTCAATGTAAGCCAAAATTATGTATAAATATATTACTACGCCTTTTTTATATATAATATGTACGTACATACTATCAATGTTAATTTTTGTATACCTTTCTTCACGGTCGCAAGATAACTGCTTACCCAACCCAACGAAAGTGTATGTACATCTTTCGAAAAGCTCATCTCTCTTTTTCTCACCTCTAGAAAAGAGATAAGTTTTACTTCCGCCCCTATTACTACCTCAGCGACTGGTAACCGCTGCCGATCTATACATAAAATCTCCACCCCCCCCCCCACATACCTCCTCTCTAGGCTGACTGAAATAAAAAAATGACATGCTTTTTCTCTTATCCTTGAAGCAGGGCATCGCGCCGGAGAACAACACGAGTACGTCGCAGCAGGACGTGCGGATAGGCTACAATCAGCAGCAGCAACAGCCACCAGGACCTATGTCGTCGCAAGCGCAGAGCGTACCGGTCCCGACGTCGCAACAGCAGCAGCAACAGCAGCATCCTGGCGTCGCGCACAGTCCCGGACACTACGTGTACCAGCAGCCACTCAGTCCCGTTGCGCCTCAGAGTCCGGTAAAGATCGCGAGACGAGGAGAGTTATACACACTGTGAATTCCTATTTTTTTTTTATTTTTTTATTATTTTTTTTTTTGTACAACAATGGACACGAATCTATTGGTGTTTATTGTGTATCGTGGCTATTTTGGTTTGGGATTTGTAATAGGTATGACGGACTTTTTGTATACTCTATAATACATTACATGCACAATCGAGCCTTTCATTCACTACGTTCCCTTATTTATACCCTACTGAAAAATCTCATGTGAAATTCTGGTCCGCGAGCTGCTAAAATCCCTTTAATGATAAAAAATCAGTTTCTGGGAATTAGGAGTCGCCTATTAGGTTACACCACCCCCCAGATAAGTTTAAAAATCTATGTTTTGAAGCGTTTTAGCCATTTTTTACATTTTTAGAAATTTTACACATGAGATCTCACGTAAGATCTCAAGTGAGATCTCACGTGGAATCTCATGTTTCAAATTTCTCACGTGAAATCTCACGTGACATCTCACGTGAGATTTTTCAGTAGGGCATATACATATGACTGTGAACGTGTACCTTTGACTTTTCACCTACATACCTATACTTGCATGAGATTTGTCGACGAATATGGATGATGTGGAGATATATGCGATGACACTTATTACGACTGTGCTGCCTTTTGTAGAACGCCTCGCAAGCACAAGTGCACTCGCAGAGCTCGCCGAGCCAGTACAGCTCGCTAAACTCCTACAGAACGTCCCAGATGGTGAACAGACCGTCGCCACAGTCGTCGCCTAGTCTTACTTTGCAGGTAATGCTCGATTAAATTTTTTTATTATTTATACACGCTTGGATGCGCAGAATTTCGGAAAGATGAGGAAGTGTCGTTTGATGTTTAGTTAATTAATATAATCATGGAAAAAAAGTTCTTGTATCTTATAATTGAGAATTTTCGAGCATTCTTAAAATTTAGTTATAAAAAAGTTGCAATTAAAGTTAAAAGAATATAATAACATCCACGCACCACGACGCTTCTCCAGTTTACCGAAAGCTCTGCCGCCGTTGCTATAAAGTGTTCTCGATAAAGATGGTAAATAATTTTCTTCCCCTCATACAGGGAAGCCCAAGCTACAGCAACAATCCCTCGGCGCCTTCGAGTCCCACAGGGCATCATGGGCCGCCGAACCTCTCGCTCGGTCCCGACGACCAGAACATATTTGTCAATCAAATCCATGCGGATTTTGAGCAGTTCAGTATGGTAGGTTAAACAGCAAAACAAAAATGTCATTTTTATTTCGAACTTATTTAAGATTAAGACCTGTGTTGAAATTATTCACACGCTTCACAACTACTTGTTTCGTTTCATGCACTCGTTCAGGCTCCAATCGTAAGTATGAACATCAGATTTGCGAGCGAAGTCGTGTAGTGTCTTGGAGCCGAGTTAATTTCGATGAGGTTTTCTCACTTTGATCTGGTTCTCCGTTTACTGTGGCACAGTTTTTCGCAGATGCAGTGACGCTTTGATCATTTTGGCTTGCAAAAACAATCGCAACGCTTCAAAAGATTCATGCCGGTTCCTATTAGAGTAAATTTATTGAACACTAGATATTTTTTTTTTCTTTTCAAAAATGTATAAAGATTCTTGTAAAGATAAAAACAAAATTTATTGTCGGTAATGTAACAAACAAAATTCCTATTCAACTATCCATTCCCTTCTCACCTTTGAAATTAACTCGTCTCCAAGGTAAACGAGTACATCTGTCGAAAGAGTCGTTGAGCTATCTCACACACGCACACACACATAACCAGACATCTCTTAGCGTTAGAACACGAGTGTAAAAGACAGCATGTCATTCGATTGCAAAATAAGAATCATTAAAAAAAAAAGAAAAACAATTCATTATCCATGGGTCTTTGATGCCATATGTTGTCTGTTGCCTGCCGTCAATTAGGATTGGGTGCAAATGATGCAGCAGCTCGAAGATACCGGTTATACCTTGAGCACTCAGCTGGACGAGGTGATAACGAGACTCCTAAACTTCCCCAAACCACCAATTAAATTTTCTATTGAATTCTCTCTTGTTTGTTTATATATACTTTCGTTTCTTTGATTCATGCTTCCACCGAGTATATACGTATAATTATATTTTGATGTTTTTTGTACATATATATATATAATGTTCATTGTCTCAGTTTTCTATTATATGCTCTTATACGTGTCATCTATATACATATAATCATCGTTTATTCGAAGCCTGCAAAGCCTCTGTCTTTCACGAGTTATACGTAGTGGATATGTTTTTGTTATGATTTCTGAGTTTATTTTGAGAATCCTGCTGAATGACCACAGGGCAAGTTATGCGAGACGGTTATCGCTTTTTTTATGTTTCCCATGCAAGATATAATTTTTCGGATAAAGATACGAGGCTAGCCTTTGATTGGCATTGCGAAACGATTATTTCTTATTTGTTGTCTATATATTTTCTTTCTCTCAATCCTGGCATTAGGCAAACAGATTGTTTTTGATAATTTTATATTCTTTGATTGATTTTCTAGCTGTCTGTTTATTTCGTCGTTTTATCGTTGATTTTACTTTCTCATATTTTTGGTAAAATTTAGTAAACATTTATGTATTTTAAGTATTTTTAATTTACGCAAAACATTACTCCGATAATTTAACGTCGCTTTTATTCAAATCCAGATGGATTCACCATCAACAACGATCGGTCCGTACATGAATTCACCGAGTCACAGTGGCAATTATAGTCAGGTTTGTACATCGCTTATTTATTTGTAAAATTCTTAACGAGAAGGCAATAAGTATTTGAACATTTCGTAATCTATCAGAGCGACGTCCTGGGCGTCGCTAGTGAAATCGGCAGCGCGGACGGCGGTTACTTCAGCACGAGTCCCCTTCAGCAATTGGCGTACCACACAAGAACACCGACGACAACGCAACAGTTGACGCCGCAGACGCCAAATACGCCGACTATAACACTTACTGGTAAATAAGAGCCTTTCAAAGCCGTAAAAATTATCTTTATTCTGAGAATCGTAAGGAAATTTTCAATTTTTTATCTACTAGTATTACTTATAAGATTTTGTATCGATTCTATAATTTTACTTTTGCAATAATTATTTTACAATTTTACATCATATATAAATATAAATGTTGTACCTAGTTTACTTTTAGTAATCCGGTAACGTTCTACAAAAAGAATATAATAAAGCTGCCAAAGGAAATTAATAAAAATTTATTTTCTTTTACACAAAGTGTTCAGTAAAAATATAAACTTTTCATTCACAGATTGCTCTTTAGGACCAGACGACCTCGTGAGCTCGGACTTCAGCAAGGACTTTGGTTCGTCGATCGCGGCGACGTTCGGCCAGGATCTATTCCCGACGGACGACGCTCTTACCCAGGATTTGAACTCGCTGCGTCACGAGGACATCAATGCCCTACGACAGGGCCTCGACCCGATCGACCTCGACGAGCTGCAGAGGCTCGCCAACTCCGACATGGTGATATCGGACCCCACGGCCGAAGCTGACTTTAGGTTAGAGCAGCGTTAGAACGCAGAGCGACACACACGTGCAGCTCTCGATGATTTTTGTACGTCTCTTTCCCTGAAAAAAAAGTGCTGGAAGCACTTAGCGAGCGCAGAACCGCACGCTGCAGCGGAAGAGAGAAAGAGGAAAGCAAGAGCGCCCTCGGTGAAAAAAAAAAGAAAATGATAACAGACACTACTCGTTAACTACGAGTACTGCAACATTTTATTAATCAACTTTTTTTATTTTATACTACTTTGTACATTGTATCGCGTATAATATTAAAATATTCTACGATTATTGATAACGAACGACGTGACTATATATGATTATTAATTGACGACGATCGTTAAATGAATTTATGAAAAAAAAATGCAGTGGTGGTGATATGTAGGTGTGATGAAGATTATGATGACGAAGATGATCTCTGAGAAGCACAAAATGAATCATTTATTGATTTATATACATAATATAATACAACAAACTGTAGGAAAATTAGCTGTAAAACGAACAATACACCGTAACTATCATTATGCGAAGATTTTAATGTGTCATTTCTTTTTTGAGCAAGGCGTTTTTACTTGAACATTGCTTAAAAAAAAAAAAACTACAAAACATTATTCGCCGAAACAATTTGTTATACACGTGTATATTGTATTTCAGAGTTTACTTAAACGTATACCTCATTCGGTCTCTGTTGTTTTTATCTATACGAAAATCAGTTCGTAATGCACATTGCGAGAAACTAAGACTCTAGATTGAAATTTTCGATTGAAATAAAAAGAAAAATAAAGAAACAAGCACATCGCATTCACCACTCGAAAGACAATTACTCGCGTTACCTGAGTTGCTATTATTTCCAAGTAGCATGCCCACGTATACACACAATACTGCATTGCAACTAAAGCATCCTCACATAAATAATAATTATCTCGATCCTTCCACCGATCGATGCTCGATGTAATTTTAAACTGATAAAAGCTTTAGATAACAAATTTTTATAAATAATAATAATTGCGAATCTCAATGTCGAATGAAATAAAAAAAAAATAAACGTCAAACCTTCGTTGTTAAATAATAGGATAAAACAAAAAAAATATACAAAGAACCGTCGCTAATTGTGTAGCAATAGCACGTACATACTAGGCAATATTTCGTACCTCAATTTCCTTGTCGAAAGAAAATAAAGTGTCGCATTCACGTTTTTACTCTATCTCTATCTCTTTCCTAAATATAATCTATAGGCATCTTTTTCTTTTCGTCTCGTCAACGGGAAAAAATACCTTTCTTTGACTATCCTCGAACGCTCGTAATGCACGCACACTTTGGTCACAAAAGTTCACTCGCTACGTCAGGGCAGGGAGAGAAGTAGGTAAGGGAATATCGCGCGCAGGAGATGAGAGCAGATATGGGAGAATGAAATCAAGCAGAGCACGTGTTCGATCGCACTCGCATGGCCTCCGTGGTTGTCAATTGTTTTTTGAAAGTAACTTTATAATATTAAACAAAGAAAGAAACAAAAAAAAAAAAGAAAGAAATAATAAGATACTAATTGATGGCACCCGTGTGTGTACATCTGATTGTTGGAGAGAAATGGAGACAAAAAAGAAGCGCGAACTCGCAATCGTCATTGTCACCGGGAGGGGAGAACGTCTCACTTCTCTTCCGATCATTGTAAATACACGTTATAAACGATACGTTATGCATAATATCGAGGATCTAAGACATAATTAACGCATATATCATTGCATATATACAGTGTGTGTCTTTACGTCTCGGAGACACGCACACACATACGAGAGATGGTGTTTTTGTCTATTCATCAGAGTCTATTTGCAAAGATTTTAAGCTATACCTAGCGACAAAAGTGCCAATGGCTGAAAGAATCCTTTGACACGCGGGCGCGCAATCACGTTGAGAGATATTAACGATTCTTTATTCAAGTTGAAATTTTGCGTTATATATGTAAAAGAAAAGAAGAAAAAGATGATGAAGATCGAAGGATCTTACACGTCCGCCTCTGCCATGGACCACACGGAGTTGCAATCCTCTTTCGCGTAGTTGTACTTGTATAATTGGTAATCGGTAAATATATCTTTGTATTTCACACGCTGTGTTGGGTCTGAATCGTCGGCGTTAATCACGCACGGGCGTCGGGCTTTGTTGTACATTTCGATGAGAAAAATTCTATTCTAGAAGCGCGCCGCCGTCACGGCGCCAATGGACCAAATTGCGAGAGTACCTACTATTATACGTTTAAATAAAGAAATTTTTTAAGATGCGTAGCTCATAAAGATTAATGATGAAAAAAAAAACAACAAACAATCGATGTATATCATCAGGATACGTTCGTGTTAAAAGAGAATAAAATTTGTTACGTTATAGTCGTATAATCGTCATTATTTGTCTCATTTTTTCTAAAAAAAAGAAGGAATAACTTAATTGTTGAACGAAGCACAAAAAATGAGTTTCTCAGAGACGTGTTGTTGGCTGTTAAGAGATAAATATACGATGAAGAAAACAAAATAGATATACTACACGTGGATGTGATAAATGCGGGGTGATGACAGCGGTGCGACGAAGGGGGATAATATATTTAGAAGAGAGAGCGCGAGTGTATGTGCCAAATCGCGGAACCGTCGATTACTTTAACAAAATAATTAAAGAAAAGAAAATTTAATGAATAATAAAATAATCATACCTATGCGCAGAGAGAGAGAGAGAGAGAGAGAGAAAGAGAGAGAGAGAGAGAGAGCCGAATAATAGCGTATAATAATACGACAAGCATACGCGTAAGAGAGCGAGGAGCGTTATAAATATACGGCCGTTTGATTTCGCGCGAAAAGCAAAAGAAAAGAAGGAGGAAGAAAAAATAAGTAGTGCGTATGACTGCAGCGATCGTGCGACGATGGCGCGTAATGTCAATTTACTCGAGTAACTTTGACTGAGTCGCAGTGCCCACATTATGAATTAAAGATTTAACAAGAAAAAAAAAACTACATAACGTAATGAAGAAAAAAAAATTTGTTAGAGAAAGGAGAAATTTAATTACTCTAGTTGATCATAAACGAGAAACAAACAAAAAAAAAAGGATAAATAAATAATGAAAAGGATTAGCGACTTTTTTCTATTGTCTAGTACTTAAACGATAGTCGTAATGGAAAAGAAAGGAAAAAAATCTATAAATAAATTATTAATCTAGTTGTACGATAGGAGGACATGCCCGCACAGACACACGCATGCACGCATGGCACGTGGATCGTTACATTATTATTATTATTATTATTATTATTATTTTATTACTATTCTATTGCTACTATTACTATTAATGTCGCTGTTGTTATTTTTATTATATTATATTACAGATATAAAGCGCCGTTTTTAAGTATATATATATATATAAATTTTTAGTTTAATCTTCGTCTCAGAAAGCTTCTTTTTGGTTTTTTTAACTTGTATTTGGTTGCTTTTTTCACACATACATAAACACCTTATCAGAAGTGGGAGAGAAGGCGAGGAGGAGAGAGGAAAAGCGAACCAAAAAAAAGCAGAGCGCTGCCGCGAATCATCGTTTCACGCCTTTGTCTACTTTGCATTTCCGCCTTATTCTCTTCTTTTTTTCGCACACGCGTACGCCACCACCGCCGCTTCCATCCTCTTTCTCTTTCTCACTCACTAGACACGACCGCCGAATAACTCTGCCCACAGGCACGCAAACACACATTCGCATCCGTCGTATATAGACTATAGCTTTATCATCCAATTTTTCAAGGCTCTGCAATACACACACATACACACATACTGGCTCGCGGGTCCGGAGAGCTCGAAAAGTCTCCGAGACAGAGTCGTCGTTATTCCAGTACTTTATATTTTAAAAAAGAAAAAACATAATGTCTACGTCGAAATGAGAGAGAGATGTGGATTTGTGGTGTACGAGGCGGCGAGAAAAGGCATAAGGCACGAAGCAGAGTATCGAAAGAAAATAAAAGATAGGTCGAACCTATATATAAAAATCAACGCTGGGCGGCAAGAAGGATAATCGAGGAGGGAAGAAAAAAAGATAATATATATTTAAGCATTTTAATGACGATTGTAATATTTGTATATAGCCAATGTTATTTGTGGTAAATTACAACTTTACACTCGCGTGCGCGCGTGTCTATGCGCACCGTTTACACACACCCACACACACCAAGACACATGTGTACACCACCCACACACCACCCACATACACTAAACAGATACATATAACAAATTATAAATAATTATTATCTGTATTTGCCGATATGTCGTTGTACCATATTATTGTGAACACCATTTCTCAGACATCGATTTTTTTAAATAAATGGAGAAAAAAAAATCACCCGCGTTGCTTTATTTATGGTTAATCCACGTTCATACCGCTTAATTAAAAATGTCAATGGATACCTTAACATTATTATTTTCGAATAGGTTTAATAAAATTTCTGTTATTAGTAGTATCAGTATCCTTCAAAATTTAGCATTATAAATTTAATTTCTTGATCGTCTTATTTTAAACAAAACTATTAATTAATTTATAAATATTCATCCAATAATTGAAACTAAATGTTTTGATCAATATTGTTGCACATATAGAGAACAAAATTACCTAACAAATTAGTAGGTATAGTTATAGTAAATTGTAGAGCAAGATTTACTAGGTTTTAGTGGAAATATACTAAATTTTTCAATAACTCTAGAAATGATTTTAAAAAAAGATAAACAAGAAATTTTGGAGATGTTATTAATAAAATAGAAGAAAATGTATTATTTCGATTATTTTTATTTATGAAATTAAAAAAATGCTACAATATATTCACAAAATACCAAATTTGTGTCATATTTTAGGTTTAACAAGATGTGTCATCATTTTTTTTAGTAATTTATGAAAACTTATTGGATTTGCTTCATCGCAATCATGCTACAGCTCATTTTCGATTATATCGCCGGACTTGACATACGCCGCTATCTTCCTCACGATTGGGGCAGGTAACATATCGCCCAACTCGTCGACCAGGCAGCCTTCGACGCTCATAAGAAGATTCGCGCGCTTTTTAGCCACTTCAAACTTCGTGGTGAGTTCATCGGCATATATCCTCAATGACGCCAGGTAATCGCTTGTCTCAAACGCCGTGACGATCTTTATGTTTCTAACTAGATCTTTTCACTTCGCATTCGCATGACCTCTTTACGGCACTCCCGCTCAAATTCCGAATAGCTCTCACGGGACTGGACTGTTTGTACCCCTCACAGAGGGGTTGGCCTAATACCTCACGTTTAACGGTTTTGCGGATGATGACTCTAGCAGTAGCTTCGATGCATTGTTTGTTTGATGTTCGGTACAGCAGTTTGAAAGGCGTCCTGCCCTTGTGGTTGCGTGCGTTTAAATCAGCTCCAAATTTAAGAAATAAAGCCGCCTTTTCAGCGGGCGTATCTATATAAACGGGTTCATAAGTATATCTATTGCAAACCCTATGCAATGCGGTTTCACCCAAATTTGTTGCTTAATTGACGCGCGCGCCCCATTCAGCAAAAAATGAAGCGTCCGCCATTACCTAACCGCGCTGTACACTGTAAAAAAACCCCTTGTAGATTTACAGTGGATTAGTAAAATTTTTCCACTAGACAACGGTAAATTCACTACTTTGAAAGTTGTAAAATTACAAATTTCATGAATATTTTACTACGTTTTTTGTAAAATCTGAACTACATTACAACCACATTGTAAAAATACTACATTGGAAGTAGGTAAATTACAACCACATTGTAAAAATACTATATTGAAAGTAGGTAATTAAAGTGACCATCATTGAAAGTAGTAAAATTCATTTACTACTTTCAATGTAGTCAAAATACTAACTTCAAAGTAGTGAATTAGCTGGATTTGTATTAATTTTACCACTTTCAACGTAGGTCACTTTGATTACCTACTTCCAACGTAGTATTTTTATAAAGGCTTTTTTAGAGTGAAAGGATTTTTTTCAGAATTTGCTCGAATGTTTTCTTAGAGAAACAGAACGCGAAAGAGCAGACGCAGCGTCTCCTTCGCGCGCGGTTTTCGGCGCGCTGTACACCGCGTGGACTAGATGCATTTCGCTCTCTAACAACCACTTAAAATTTTGATTTCCTTAATAATAGCAACAATAAACTAGTATTTATATTAATAATTCTTTTTTTTAAAAGTAGATAATTTTATTTTGTTTTGTTTTACGGGTTTTTAGGGAAGATTTGATATTCTGAACTCATTGACGTTTTTTTTAGTATTAATGTTGTTTTATTAATTGGAATAACGGCATGGTACTGTAAAGTTCCCGGTATAGATTTAATTTTACTTAACCTTGATTTTAGTTTCAAAACGGCTTTTTCATAGGTCTCTTTAGTGCTGTAAAAAACTTTAGTTTCTTTGCAATTACGTAAAGCCCAGTTGTAAAGGTCTTCTGGTGTTAAAATATGATTACTCGAAGAGAGTTGAAGACGTGCTCTTTTCGCCCCTCTTTTCAAATTTGCGCCTATACCATCGCACGCACCTTTACCGTGCGCTGTTGCATGAAAATGCCATTCAGCAGGAACTCCAAAATCTTTTTGATGAAACAGAAGATTTTGGAAGGTAGACTTGTTCTTAAAATGCTGACCTGCTCCATCAGTTAAGTAATAAATTTTCTTGACTATGAAATTACTTTTTAAATACGATATTATAATTTTTTGATATTCATAAACAGCAACAGTATCGTGATTTAGATTATCAGAAATTATAGCAATGCTTATATGTTTAAGATCTTGATTTTCGTTATAATATACCACTGTTGTAAAAACTATTGCTTGATTATTGTTCCAGTGGAACGATTGTGTTGAATTTTGCACTATAAACGCATAGTTTTCTGCAAAATCACAACAAACAAGGAATTCTCCTTTTTGAAGGTTTTTTTTTTCAAATCGCTTAAGAAAAGATATTGTTCTCTCGCAAAGAAGTCATGAGTTTTAAATTTTATTAATTTTTCTCCCAGTATGTTCATGAATTCATAAACATTTACAGTTGTAGATACTATTGTGCAACAATCTGTCTGAAGCCATGACTCATACTGTATTTGAAAAATATCATTTCTCTCAAAACATTCAAGCCAATGTTTCCGTAATACAGGCATATTGGGGCAATCTAAACAGTCTCCCAAGTAACATTTCGAACTAGCATTACTACATACGATTGCTTGGATGCAATCGTGGTAGTTTTTAAGAAATAGTCGAGTACCTTCAGTTAAACTCTGTAAATTAATAGCATTTAACATCAGCTTGATATTTTCGTGGTGTACACATACGCATACATATGCGTACCACTGCTTCCCGCTAGAACACAATGCGGCGGCCTCAATTGAGTAAATTTAGTGAAGCCAATATTAACAGATTCATGCTCTTTTTTAAATAAACAATAAATTTCACGTAAATTACCAAGTAGTAACCTTTTCTGTACATGTTCTCTTTTACCATTATCCTGCTTAACAGATATGCAATCTTTTAATCCGGGCATTACACGACTAATATCGTCCCTCTCATAAAAACGTTTAACTGAATCTACACTTTCAACTGGAAATATTTTGCCCCTTTTCTTTTCAGGTTTTGAAAAAATTCCACTTTCAGTTACTAACTTTTTCGCTTCTCGAGCTTCCCACTCAGTACAACCGAACTCTTTGATTAAGTCTCTGCGAGACCAAAAATCAGGAGCAAGCGTGAGTAGCTGAATTTTATCTTCCTTACCCGGTGATTCTAAAAATTTTTTTTTAATTGGTTGAGAACTGCCACGCCTGCTTTATGATATTCATCAGTACATTCAATTTTAGCTTTTTTGGCATCGCATGAAGGTAAATCTAACTTATGTTTATAAAGTTGACGTTGACAGTTGGAACAAATTTTCGCGTTTTCTGGTACGAGGGGATACGCACTCCTAAATATTGAAGGAAAATTCGACAAATTTTTACGCACAGAGTGATTAATTTTATTAAAAGGATTTATGCATTTCAGCTTCAAAGCTGGATCCATTTCAGTAGCGAGAAAATAAATGCAATAAATAAACCAAAAATAAATTATGATTTAATCACCAAACACACGAAGAACACAAATATAACGGAAACAGCGTTAAAATTCTTAAACAATTTCAAGGATAATAAAGATCGAAAATTCATCAGACTTATATAATTGGATACAACAAATTACTCTCGGGCAAAAATTTTCTATACGCAAGCCACCTATCGGGTAAAAAGTAAGTGAGAAGCGTTGCGTCTGCTATTTCAAATTGATTGTAATGTTTTTGCTTCCTCAAAGAGGAAGATTTGTAACGGTGAAAAAAATTTTCGAAAAAAAAGTCTTCAAAAAGATGATTTATGGTGGTATATGTGTATATTATTTGATTTTGATGATTTTTGATTTCGTGGATGTATGTATGTGTGTGTGTGCGTGTGTGTGTGTGTATATTTCAACTCTTAATATCTCCGAAACTAATCAACCGATTTTCATCGGGTAAAGCCTATTCGCTTCGTCTTGCGGCAAAAGGAAAGTACCCTGATGGATTTGGGATTTTATTGATTTTCTTTTGTTTTATAACCAAAAAACGATTTTGAATTTTTAGTTTTTTTGATTTTTTCGTATCTTATAGTAATTATTACATAAAATAATATACTTCTCTTAAAAGGTATTCAAATTACCTACATTTTCTTTCTTTAAAATTTAAAATTTAAAATATCTTCACTCTGTCATTTGTTATTAATGAAAACTATTTTATATTTAAAAAATTAATATCTCAAAAAATAATTTATTTATCGACTTGAAATTTTAACTGTTACTTATTACACTTGCTGGTGGCAATATTGTGTTGCAATTTTAAGTGATTATCTATATGAATATATATTATACATTTATTTTCGAGAACTATCATTTTAATATTTTTATATAATGTAGTAAATTAAAATATCAAAACGTATTAATAGTGCCATTTTTAGCCCCTTCTTTTATCTCTTTTTAATCTCAATTTTTTTTAAACTTGGTGGTCTGTCAAAGCTTTTTTTAAAATAGGTACGTAATATACTCTTTTGCAAGAAACTGGTATAAGACGCATCGGTTCAAAGTATTAGTCCACGCGCTGTACAGCGCGCCGCATACCGCGCACGAAGGAGACGCTGCGTCTGCTCTTTCGCGTTCTGTTTCTGCAAGAAAAACATTCGAGCAAATTTTGCAAAAAATCCTTTCCGCCGTAAAAAATGCTCAGCTATCGATCTAGATGATAAAAAAAAATATTAAAAATATACTTTCCGAGATATAGTATGTTTTATACTTTTTGAGGGTGAAAATGGAAAATTTCGGAAAAACCACTTACACCATTGGAAAGCTGAGGAAAAAATACGTCGGAAACGCTTATCACATAATTTTTTGAAATTCATATTGATATCGTAAACACGACTTGAAAATAGCATGATTTGACGCTCGCGCGCCGCGCTGGGAGAGTTGAGGCGAAACGCCTCATATAAGGGTATTTTGCGCTGCTCTTTCGATTGGCGCTATGATTTTTGCAATATCTCAAAATTTTTGAAAATTATTATTATCCTATTGGCTCTACGGCCCTAAAACCTTTTCCATTCGATGGGGCGGAATATTTTGGGTTTTCAAGCGATTTGAAGTCGATTTGGCCCAAATAAACGATGAAATGTAGAACATTTTTCAAAATTGCTCATCTCCGCTAGGTCCTTCGACCTCAAAGGATACTCCATCCACTAGAGCAGGATGATATAGTCGGGTATTGTGACTAGTAGGCTGAAAATTGAAATTTGGTATTTTTGAGCGATTTTCAACGCATTATATCCCAATAAACGAAGAAAAATTTTTTTCTCCAAATTGAGCCAAAATTCATATATAGGGGTATTTTGCGCTGCTCTTTCGATTGGCGCTATGATTTTTGCAATATCTCAAAATTTTTGAAAATTATTTTTTCCTATTGGCTCTACGGTCCTAAAACCTTTTCCATTCGATAGAGCGGAAAAAAATAATCGCGTATAGTGATTGGTGGGATTAAAAAATGGATATTTTGGGGTTTCAAGCGATTTCAAGTCGATTTGGCCCAAATAAACGATGAAATGTAGAAGATTTTTCAAAATTATTCATCTCCGCTAGGTCCTTCGACCCCAAAGGATACTCCATCCACTAGAGCAGGATGATATAGTCGGGTATTGTGACTAGTAGGCTGAGAAAATTGAAATTTGGTATTTTTGAGCGATTTTCAACGCATTATATCCCAATAACCGAAGAAAAATTTTTTTCTCCAAATTGAGCCAAAATTCATATATAGGGGTATTTTGCGCTGCTCTTTCGATTGGCGCTATGATTTTTGCAATATCTCAAAATTTTTGAAAATTATTTTTTTCCTATTGGCTCTACGGCCCTAAAACCTTTTCCATTCGATAGAGCGGAAAAAAATAGTCGCGTATAGTGATTGGTGGGATTTAAAAATGGATATTTTGGGGTTTCAAGCGATTTGAAGTCGATTTGGCCCAAATAAACGATGAAATGTAGAACATTTTTCAAAATTGCTCATCTCCGCTAGGTCCTTCGACCCCAAAGGATACTCCATCCACTAGAGCAGGATGATATAGTCGGGTATTGTGACTAGTAGGCTGAGAAAATTGAAATTTGGTATTTTTGAGCGATTTTCAACGCATTATATCCCAATAAACGAAGAAAAACTTTTCTCCAAATTGAGCCAAAATTCATATATAGGGGTATTTTGCGCTGCTCTTTCGATTGGCGCTATGATTTTTGCAATATCTCAAAATTTTTGAAAATTATTTTTTCCTTTTGGCTCTACGGTCCTAAAACCTTTTCCATTCGATAGAGCGGAAAAAATAGTCGCGAATAGTGATTGGTGGGATTTAAAAATGGATATTTTGGGGTTTCAAGCGATTTGAAGTCGATTTGGCCCAAATAAACGATGAAATGTAGAACATTTTTCAAAATTGCTCATCTCCGCTAGGTCCTTCGACCCCAAAGGATACTCCATCCACTAGAGCAGGATGATATAGTCGGGTATTGTGACTAGTAGGCTGAGAAAATTGAAATTTGGTATTTTTGAGCGATTTTCAACGCATTATATCCCAATAAACGAAGAAAAATTTTTTTCTCCAAATTGAGCCAAAATTCATATATAGGGGTATTTTGCGCTGCTCTTTCGATTGGCGCTATGATTTTTGCAATATCTCAAAATTTTTGAAAATTATTTTTTTCCTATTCGCTCTACGGTCCTAAAACCTTTTCCATTCGATAGAGCGGGAAAAAATAGTCGCGTATAGTGATTGGTGGGATTTAAAAATGGATATTTTGGGGTTTCAAGCGATTTGAAGTCGATTTGGCCCAAATAAACGATGTAGTGTAGAACATTTTTCAAAAGTGCTCATCTCCGCTAGGTCGTTCGACCCCAAAGGATACTCCTTCCACTAGAGCAGGATGATATAGTCGGGTATTGTGACTAGTAGGCTGAGAAACTTGAAATTTGGTATTTTTGAGCGATTTTCAACGCATTATATCCCAATAAACGAAGAAAAATTTTTTTCTCCAAATTGAGCCAAAATTCATATATAGGGGTATTTTGCGCTGCTCTTTCGATTGGCGCTATGATTTTTGCAATATCTCAAAATTTTTGAAAATTATTTTTTTCCTATTGGCTCTACGGCCCTAAAACCTTTTCCATTCGATAGAGCGGAAAAAAATAGTCGCGTATAGTGATTGGTGGGATTTAAAAATGGATATTTTGGGGTTTCAAGCGATTTGAAGTCGATTTGGCCCAAATAAACGATGAAATGTAGAACATTTTTCAAAATTGCTCATCTCCGCTAGGTCCTTCGACCCCAAAGGATACTCCATCCACTAGAGCAGGATGATATAGTCGGGTATTGTGACTAGTATGCTGAGAAAATTGAAATTTGGTATTTTTGAGCGATTTTCAACGCATTATATCCCAATAAACGAAGAAAAACTTTTCTCCAAATTGAGCCAAAATTCATATATAGGGGTATTTTGCGCTGCTCTTTCGATTGGCGCTATGATTTTTGCAATATCTCAAAATTTTTGAAAATTATTATTATCCTATTGGCTCTACGGCCCTAAAACCTTTTCCATTCGATGGGGCGGAATATTTTGGGTTTCCAAGCGATTTGAAGTTGATTTGGCCCAAATAAACGATGAAATGTAGAACATTTTTCAAAATTGCTCATCTCCGCTAGGTCCTTCGACCTCAAAGGATACTCCATCCACTAGAGCAGGATGATATAGTCGGGTATTGTGACTAGTAGGCTGAAAATTGAAATTTGGTATTTTTGAGCGATTTTCAACGCATTATATCCCAATAAACGAAGAAAAATTTTTTCTCCAAATTGAGCCAAAATTCATATATAGGGGTATTTTGCGCTGCTCTTTCGATTGGCGCTATGATTTTTGCAATATCTCAAAATTTTTGAAAATTATTTTTTCCTATTGGCTCTACGGTCCTAAAACCTTTTCCATTCGATAGAGCGGAAAAAAATAATCGCGTATAGTGATTGGTGGGATTAAAAAATGGATATTTTGGGGTTTCAAGCGATTTGAAGTCGATTTGGCCCAAATAAACGATGAAATGTAGAAAATTTTTCAAAATTATTCATCTCCGGTAGGTCCTTCGACCCCAAAGGATACTCCATCCACTAGAGCAGGATGATATAGTCGGGTATTGTGACTAGTAGGCTGAGAAAATTGAAATTTGGTATTTTTGAGCGATTTTCAACGCATTATATCCCAATAACCGAAGAAAAATTTTTTTCTCCAAATTGAGCCAAAATTCATATATAGGGGTATTTTGCGCTGCTCTTTCGATTGGCGCTATGATTTTTGCAATATCTCAAAATTTTTGAAAATTATTTTTTTCCTATTGGCTCTACGGCCCTAAAACCTTTTCCATTCGATAGAGCGGAAAAAAATAGTCGCGTATAGTGATTGGTGGGATTTAAAAATGGATATTTTGGGGTTTCAAGCGATTTGAAGTCGATTTGGCCCAAATAAACGATGAAATGTAGAACATTTTTCAAAATTGCTCATCTCCGCTAGGTCCTTCGACCCCAAAGGATACTCCATCCACTAGAGCAGGATGATATAGTCGGGTATTGTGACTAGTAGGCTGAGAAAATTGAAATTTGGTATTTTTGAGCGATTTTCAACGCATTATATCCCAATAAACGAAGAAAAACTTTTCTCCAAATTGAGCCAAAATTCATATATAGGGGTATTTTGCGCTGCTCTTTCGATTGGCGCTATGATTTTTGCAATATCTCAAAATTTTTGAAAATTATTTTTTTCCTTTTGGCTCTACGGTCCTAAAACCTTTTCCATTCGATAGAGCGGAAAAAAATAGTCGCGTATAGTGATTGGTGGGATTTAAAAATGGATATTTTGGGGTTTCAAGCGATTTGAAGTCGATTTGGCCCAAATAAACGATGAAATGTAGAACATTTTTCAAAATTGCTCATCTCCGCTAGGTCCTTCGACCTCAAAGGATACTCCATCCACTAGAGCAGGATGATATAGTCGGGTATTGTGACTAGTAGGCTGAAAATTGAAATTTGGTATTTTTGAGCGATTTTCAACGCATTATATCCCAATAAACGAAGAAAAATTTTTTTCTCCAAATTGAGCCAAAATTCATATATAGGGGTATTTTGCGCTGCTCTTTCGATTGGCGCTATGATTTTTGCAATATCTCAAAATTTTTGAAAATTATTTTTTTCCTATTGGCTCTACGGTCCTAAAACCTTTTCCATTCGATAGAGCGGAAAAAAATAATCGCGTATAGTGATTGGTGGGATTAAAAAATGGATATTTTGGGGTTTCAAGCGATTTCAAGTCGATTTGGCCCAAATAAACGATGAAATGTAGAAGATTTTTCAAAATTATTCATCTCCGCTAGGTCCTTCGACCCCAAAGGATACTCCATCCACTAGAGCAGGATGATATAGTCGGGTATTGTGACTAGTAGGCTGAGAAAATTGAAATTTGGTATTTTTGAGCGATTTTCAACGCATTATATCCCAATAACCGAAGAAAAATTTTTTTCTCCAAATTGAGCCAAAATTCATATATAGGGGTATTTTGCGCTGCTCTTTCGATTGGCGCTATGATTTTTGCAATATCTCAAAATTTTTGAAAATTATTTTTTTCCTATTGGCTCTACGGCCCTAAAACCTTTTCCATTCGATAGAGCGGAAAAAAATAGTCGCGTATAGTGATTGGTGGGATTTAAAAATGGATATTTTGGGGTTTCAAGCGATTTGAAGTCGATTTGGCCCAAATAAACGATGAAATGTAGAACATTTTTCAAAATTGCTCATCTCCGCTAGGTCCTTCGACCCCAAAGGATACTCCATCCACTAGAGCAGGATGATATAGTCGGGTATTGTGACTAGTAGGCTGAGAAAATTGAAATTTGGTATTTTTGAGCGATTTTCAACGCATTATATCCCAATAAACGAAGAAAAACTTTTCTCCAAATTGAGCCAAAATTCATATATAGGGGTATTTTGCGCTGCTCTTTCGATTGGCGCTATGATTTTTGCAATATCTCAAAATTTTTGAAAATTATTTTTTTCCTTTTGGCTCTACAGTCCTAAAACCTTTTCCATTCGATAGAGCGGAAAAAAATAGTCGCGAATAGTGATTGGTGGGATTTAAAAATGGATATTTTGGGGTTTCAAGCGATTTGAAGTCGATTTGGCCCAAATAAACGATGAAATGTAGAACATTTTTCAAAATTGCTCATCTCCGCTAGGTCCTTCGACCCCAAAGGATACTCCATCCACTAGAGCAGGATGATATAGTCGGGTATTGTGACTAGTAGGCTGAGAAAATTGAAATTTGGTATTTTTGAGCGATTTTCAACGCATTATATCCCAATAAACGAAGAAAAATTTTTTTCTCCAAATTGAGCCAAAATTCATATATAGGGGTATTTTGCGCTGCTCTTTCGATTGGCGCTATGATTTTTGCAATATCTCAAAATTTTTGAAAATTATTTTTTTCCTATTCGCTCTACGGTCCTAAAACCTTTTCCATTCGATAGAGCGGGAAAAAATAGTCGCGTATAGTGATTGGTGGGATTTAAAAATGGATATTTTGGGGTTTCAAGCGATTGGAAGTCGATTTGGCCCAAATAAACGATGTAGTGTAGAACATTTTTCAAAAGTGCTCATCTCCGCTAGGTCGTTCGACCCCAAAGGATACTCCTTCCACTAGAGCAGGATGATATAGTCGGGTATTGTGACTAGTAGGCTGAGAAACTTGAAATTTGGTATTTTTGAGCGATTTTCAACGCATTATATCCCAATAAACGAAGAAAAAATTTTTTCTCCAAATCGATCCAAAATTCACACATAGGGGTAATTTGCGATGCTCTTTCGATTGGCGCTATGATTTTTGCAATATCTCAAAATTTTTGAAAATTATTTTTTTCCTATTGGCTCTACGACCTAAAACCTTTTCCATTCGATAGAGCGGAAAAAAATAGTCGCGTATAGTGATTGGTGGGATTTAAAAATGGATATTTTGGGGTTTCAAGCGATTTGAAGTCGATTTGGCCCAAATAAACGATGAAATGTAGAACATTTTTCAAAATTGCTCATCTCCGCTAGGTCCTTCGACCCCAAAGGATACTCCATCCACTAGAGCAGGATGATATAGTCGGGTATTGTGACTAGTATGCTGAGAAAATTGAAATTTGGTATTTTTGAGCGATTTTCAACGCATTATATCCCAATAAACGAAGAAAAACTTTTCTCCAAATTGAGCCAAAATTCATATATAGGGGTATTTTGCGCTGCTCTTTCGATTGGCGCTATGATTTTTGCAATATCTCAAAATTTTTGAAAATTATTATTATCCTATTGGCTCTACGGCCCTAAAACCTTTTCCATTCGATGGGGCGGAATATTTTGGGTTTCCAAGCGATTTGAAGTTGATTTGGCCCAAATAAACGATGAAATGTAGAACATTTTTCAAAATTGCTCATCTCCGCTAGGTCCTTCGACCTCAAAGGATACTCCATCCACTAGAGCAGGATGATATAGTCGGGTATTGTGACTAGTAGGCTGAAAATTGAAATTTGGTATTTTTGAGCGATTTTCAACGCATTATATCCCAATAAACGAAGAAAAATTTTTTTCTCCAAATTGAGCCAAAATTCATATATAGGGGTATTTTGCGCTGCTCTTTCGATTGGCGCTATGATTTTTGCAATATCTCAAAATTTTTGAAAATTATTTTTTTCCTATTGGCTCTACGGTCCTAAAACCTTTTCCATTCGATAGAGCGGAAAAAAATAATCGCGTATAGTGATTGGTGGGATTAAAAAATGGATATTTTGGGGTTTCAAGCGATTTGAAGTCGATTTGGCCCAAATAAACGATGAAATGTAGAAAATTTTTCAAAATTATTCATCTCCGCTAGGTCCTTCGACCCCAAAGGATACTCCATCCACTAGAGCAGGATGATATAGTCGGGTATTGTGACTAGTAGGCTGAGAAAATTGAAATATGGTATTTTTGAGCGATTTTCAACGCATTATATCCCAATAACCGAAGAAAAATTTTTTTCTCCAAATTGAGCCAAAATTCATATATAGGGGTATTTTGCGCTGCTCTTTCGATTGGCGCTATGATTTTTGCAATATCTCAAAATTTTTGAAAATTATTTTTTTCCTATTGGCTCTACGGCCCTAAAACCTTTTCCATTCGATAGAGCGGAAAAAAATAGTCGCGTATAGTGATTGGTGGGATTTAAAAATGGATATTTTGGGGTTTCAAGCGATTTGAAGTCGATTTGGCCCAAATAAACGATGAAATGTAGAACATTTTTCAAAATTGCTATCATCTCCGCTAGGTCCTTCGACCCCAAAGGATACTCCATCCACTAGAGCAGGATGATATAGTCGGGTATTGTGACTAGTAGGCTGAGAAAATTGAAATTTGGTATTTTTGAGCGATTTTCAACGCATTATATCCCAATAAACGAAGAAAAACTTTTCTCCAAATTGAGCCAAAATTCATATATAGGGGTATTTTGCGCTGCTCTTTCGATTGGCGCTATGATTTTTGCAATATCTCAAAATTTTTGAAAATTATTTTTTCCTTTTGGCTCTACGGTCCTAAAACCTTTTCCATTCGATAGAGCGGAAAAAAATAGTCGCGTATAGTGATTGGTGGGATTTAAAAATGGATATTTTGGGGTTTCAAGCGATTTGAAGTCGATTTGGCCCAAATAAACGATGAAATGTAGAACATTTTTCAAAATTGCTCATCTCCGCTAGGTCCTTCGACCCCAAAGGATACTCCATCCACTAGAGCAGGATGATATAGTCGGGTATTGTGACTAGTAGGCTGAGAAAATTGAAATTTGGTATTTTTGAGCGATTTTCAACGCATTATATCCCAATAAACGAAGAAAAATTTTTTTCTCCAAATTGAGCCAAAATTCATATATAGGGGTATTTTGCGCTGCTCTTTCGATTGGCGCTATGATTTTTGCAATATCTCAAAATTTTTGAAAATTATTTTTTTCCTATTCGCTCTACGGTCCTAAAACCTTTTCCATTCGATAGAGCGGGAAAAAATAGTCGCGTATAGTGATTGGTGGGATTTAAAAATGGATATTTTGGGGTTTCAAGCGATTTGAAGTCGATTTGGCCCAAATAAACGATGTAGTGTAGAACATTTTTCAAAATTGCTCATCTCCGCTAGGTCCTTCGACCCCAAAGGATACTCCATCCACTAGAGCAGAATGATATAGTCGGGTATTGTGACTAGTAGGCTGAGAAAATTGAAATTTGGTATTTTTGAGCGATTTTCAACGCATTACATCCCAATAAACGAAGAAAAATTTTTTTCTCCAAATTGAGCCAAAATTCATATAAAGGGATATTTTGCGCTGCTCTTTCGATTGGCGCTATGATTTTTGCAATATCTCAACATTTTTGAAAATTATTTTTTCCTATTGGCTCTACGGTCCTAAAACCTTTTCCATTCGATAGAGCGGAAAAAAATAGTCGCTTATAGTGATTGGTGGGATTAAAAAATGGATATTTTGGGTTTTCAAGCGATTTGAAGTCGATTTGGGCCAAATAAACGATGAAATGTAGAACATTTTTCAAAAGTGCTCATCTCCGCTAGGTCGTTCGACCCCAAAGGATACTCCTTCCACTAGAGCAGGATGATATAGTCGGGTATTGTGACTAGTAGGCTGAGAAACTTGAAATTTGGTATTTTTGAGCGATTTTCAACGCATTATATCCCAATAAACGAAGAAAAATTTTTTTCTCCAAATTGAGCCAAAATTCATATATAGGGCTATTTTGCGCTGCTCTTTCGATTGGCGCTATGATTTTTGCAATACCTCAAAATTTTTGAAAATTATTTTTTTCCTATTGGCTCTACGGTCCTAAAACCTTTTCCATTCGATAGAGCGGAAAAAAATAGTCGCGTATAGTGATTGGTGGGATTAAAAAATGGATATTTTGGGGTTTCAAGCGATTTGAAGTAGATTTGGCCCAAATAAACGATGAAATGTAGAACATTTTTCAAAATTGCTCATCTCCACTAGGTCCTTCGACCCCAAAGGATACTCCATCCACTAGAGCAGGATGATATAGTCGGGTATTGTGACTAGTAGGCTGAGAAAATTGAAATTTGGTATTTTTGAGCGATTTTCAACGCATTATATCCCAATAAACGAAGAAAAATTTTTTTCTCCAAATTGAGCCAAAATTCATATATAGGGGTATTTTGCGCTGCTCTTTCGATTGGCGCTATGATTTTTGCAATATCTAAAAATTTTTGAAAATTATTTTTTTCCTATTGGCTCTACGGTCCTCAAACCTTTTCCATTCGATAGAGCGGAAAAAAATAGTCGCTTATAGTGATTGGTGGGATTAAAAAATGGATATTTTGGGTTTTCAAGCGATTTGAAGTCGATTTGGGCCAAATTAACGATGAAATGTAGAACATTTTTCAAAAGTGCTCATCTCCGCTAGGTCGTTCGACCCCAAAGGATACTCCTTCCACTAGAGCAGGATGATATAGTCGGGTATTGTGACTAGTAGGCTGAGAAACTTGAAATTTGGTATTTTTGAGCGATTTTCAACGCATTATATCCCAATAAACGAAGAAAAATTTTTTTCTCCAAATTGAGCCAAAATTCATATATAGGGGTATTTTGCGCTGTTCTTTCGATTGGCGCTATGATTTTTGCAATATTTCAAAATTTTTGAAAATTATTTTTTTCCTATTGGCTCTACGGTCCTAAAACCTTTTCCATTCGATAGAGCGGAAAAAAATAGTCGCGTATAGTGATTGGTGGGATTAAAAAATGGATATTTTGCGGTTTCAAGCGATTTGAAGTCGATTTGGCCCAAATAAACGATGAAATGTAGAACATTTTTCAAAATTGCTCATCTCCGCTAGGTCCTTCGACCCCAAAGGATACTCCATCCACTAGAGCAGGATGATATAGTCGGGTATTGCGACTTGTAGGCTGAGAAAATTGAAATTTGGTATTTTTGAGCGATTTTCAACGCATTATATCCCAATAAACGAAGAAAAATTTTTTTCTCCAAATTGAGCCAAAATTCATATATAGGGGTATTTTGTGCTGCTCTTTCGATTGGCGCTATGATTTTTGCAATATCTCAAAATTTTTGAAAATTATTTTTTTCCTATTGGCTCTACGGTCCTAAATCCTTTTCCATTCAATAGAGCGGAAAAAAATAGTCGCGTATAGTGATTGGTGGGATTTAAAAATGGAAAATTTGGGGTTTCAAGCGATTTGAAGTCGATTTGGCCCAAATAAACGATGAAATGTAGAACATTTTTCAAAATTGCTCATCTCCGCTAGGTCCTTCGACCCCAAAGGATACTCCATCCACTAGAGCAGGATGATATAGTCGGGTATTGTGACTAGTAGGCTGAGAAAATTGAAATTTGGTATTTTTGAGCGATTTTCAACGCATTATATCCCAATAAACGAAGAAAAATTTTTTTCTCCAAATTGAGCCAAAATTCATATATAGGGGTATTTTGCGCTGCTCTTTCGATTGGCGCTATGATTTTTGCAATATCTCAAAATTTTTGAAAATTATTTTTTTCCTATTGGCTCTACGGTCCTAAAACCTTTTCCATTCGATAGAGCGGAAAAAAATAGTCGCGTATAGTGATTGGTGGGATTTAAAAATGGATATTTTGGGGTTTCAAGCGATTTGAAGTCGATTTGGCCAAAATAAACGATGTAATGTAGAACATTTTTCAAAATTGCTCATCTCCGCTAGGTCCTTCGACCCCAAAGGATACTCCATCCACTAGAGCAGGATGATATAGTCGGGTATTGTGACTAGTAGGCTGACAAAATTGAAATTTGGTATTTTTGAGCGATTTTCAACGCATTATATCCCAATAAACGAAGAAAAATTTTTTTCTCCAAATTGAGCCAAAATTCATATATAGGGGTATTTTGCGCTGCTCTTTCGATTGGCGCTATGATTTTTGCAATATCTCAAAATTTTTGAAAATTTTTTTTTCCTATTGGCTCTACGGTCCTAAAACCTTTTCCATTCGATAGAGCGGAAAAAAATAGTCGCGTATAGTGATTGGTGGGATTTAAAAATGGATATTTTGGGGTTTCAAGCGATTTGAAGTCGATTTGGCCCAAATAAACGATGAAATGTAGAACATTTTTCAAAATTGCTCATCTCCGCTAGGTCCTTCGACCCCAAAGGATACTCCATCCACTAGAGCAGGATGATATAGTCGGGTATTGTGACTAGTAGGCTGAGAAAATTGAAATTTGGTATTTTTGAGCGATTTTCAACGCATTATATCCCAATAAACGAAGAAAAATTTTTTCTCCAAATTGAGCCAAAATTCATATATAGGGGTATTTTGCGCTGCTCTTTCGATTGGCGCTATGATTTTTGCAATATCTCAAAATTTTTGAAAATTATTTTTTCCTATTGGCTCTACGGTCCTAAAACCTTTTCCATTCGATAGAGCGGAAAAAAATAGTCGCGTATAGTGATTGGTGGGATTTAAAAATGGATATTTTGGGGTTTCAAGCGATTTGAAGTCGATTTGGCCCAAATAAACGATGAAATGTAGAACATTTTTCAAAATTGCTCATCTCCGCTAGGTCCTTCGACCCCAAAGGATACTCCATCCACTAGAGCAGGATGATATAGTCGGGTATTGTGACTAGTAGGCTGAGAAAATTGAAATTTGGTATTTTTGAGCGATTTTCAACGCATTATATCCCAATAAACGAAGAAAAATTTTTTCTCCAAATTGAGCCAAAATTCATATATAGGGGTATTTTGCGCTGCTCTTTCGATTGGCGCTATGATTTTTGCAATATCTCAAAATTTTTGAAAATTATTTTTTCCTATTGGCTCTACGGTCCTAAAACCTTTTCCATTCGATAGAGCGGAAAAAATAGTCGCGTATAGTGATTGGTGGGATTTAAAAATGGATATTTTGGGGTTTCAAGCGATTTGAAGTCGATTTGGCCCAAATAAACGATGTAATGTAGAACATTTTTCAAAATTGCTCATCTCCGCTAGGTCCTTCGACCCCAAAGGATACTCCATCCACTAGAGCAGGATGATATAGTCGGGTATTGTGACTAGTAGGCTGAGAAAATTGAAATTTGGTATTTTTGAGCGATTTTCAACGCATTATATCCCAATAAACGAAGAAAAATTTTTTTCTCCAAATTGAGCCAAAATTCATATATAGGGGTATTTTGCGCTGCTCTTTCGATTGGCGCTATGATTTTTGCAATATCTCAAAATTTTGGAAAATTATTTTTTTCCTATTGGCTCTACGGTCCTAAAACCTTTTCCATTCGATAGAGCGGAAAAAAATAGTCGCGTATAGTGATTGGTGGGATTTAAAAATGGATATTTTGGGGTTTCAAGCGATTTGAAGTCGATTTGGCCCAAATAAACGATGTAATGTAGAACTTTTTTCAAAATTGCTCATCTCCGCTTGGTCCTTCGACCCCAAAGGATACTCCATCCACTAGAGCAGGATGATATAGTCGGGTATTGTGACTAGTAGGCTGAGAAAATTGAAATTTGGTATTTTTGAGCGATTTTCAACGCATTATATCCCAATAAACGAAGAAAAATTTTTTTCTCCAAATTGAGCCAAAATTCATATATAGGGGTATTTTGCGCTGCTCTTTCGATTGGCGCTATGATTTTTGCAATATCTCAAAATTTTTGAAAATTATTTTTTCCTATTGGCTCTACGGTCCTAAAACCTTTTCCATTCGATAGAGCGGAAAAAAATAGTCGCGTATAGTGATTGGTGGGATTTAAAAATGGATATTTTGGGGTTTCAAGCGATTTGAAGTCGATTTGGCCAAAATAAACGATGTAATGTAGAACATTTTTCAAAATTGCTCATCTCCGCTAGGTCCTTCGACCCCAAAGGATACTCCATCCACTAGAGCAGGATGATATAGTCGGGTATTGTGACTAGTAGGCTGAGAAAATTGAAATTTGGTATTTTTGAGCGATTTTCAACGCATTATATCCCAATAAACGAAGAAAAATTTTTTCTCCAAATTGAGCCAAAATTCATATATAGGGGTATTTTGCGCTGCTCTTTCGATTGGCGCTATGATTTTTGCAATATCTCAAAATTTTTGAAAATTATTTTTTTCCTATTGGCTCTACGGTCCTAAAACCTTTTCCATTCGATAGAGCGGAAAAAAATAGTCGCGTATAGTGATTGGTGGGATTTAAAAATGGATATTTTGGGGTTTCAAGCGATTTGAAGTCGATTTGGCCAAAATAAACGATGTAATGTAGAACATTTTTCAAAATTGCTCATCTCCGCTAGGTCCTTCGACCCCAAAGGATACTCCATCCACTAGAGCAGGATGATATAGTCGGGTATTGTGACTAGTAGGCTGAGAAAATTGAAATTTGGTATTTTTGAGCGATTTTCAACGCATTATATCCCAATAAACGAAGAAAAACTTTTCTCCAAATTGAGCCAAAATTCATATATAGGGGTATTTTGCGCTGCTCTTTCGATTGGCGCTATGATTTTTGCAATATCTCAAAATTTTTGAAAATTATTTTTTTCCTTTTGGCTCTACGGTCCTAAAACCTTTTCCATTCGATAGAGCGGAAAAAAATAGTCGCGTATAGTGATTGGTGGGATTTAAAAATGGATATTTTGGGGTTTCAAGCGATTTGAAGTCGATTTGGCCCAAATAAACGATGAAATGTAGAACATTTTTCAAAATTGCTCATCTCCGCTAGGTCCTTCGACCCCAAAGGATACTCCATCCACTAGAGCAGGATGATATAGTCGGGTATTGTGACTAGTAGGCTGAGAAAATTGAAATTTGGTATTTTTGAGCGATTTTCAACGCATTATATCCCAATAAACGAAGAAAAATTTTTTTCTCCAAATTGAGCCAAAATTCATATATAGGGGTATTTTGCGCTGCTCTTTCGATTGGCGCTATGATTTTTGCAATATCTCAAAATTTTTGAAAATTATTTTTTTCCTATTCGCTCTACGGTCCTAAAACCTTTTCCATTCGATAGAGCGGGAAAAAATAGTCGCGTATAGTGATTGGTGGGATTTAAAAATGGATATTTTGGGGTTTCAAGCGATTTGAAGTCGATTTGGCCCAAATAAACGATGTAGTGTAGAACATTTTTCAAAATTGCTCATCTCCGCTAGGTCCTTCGACCCCAAAGGATACTCCATCCACTAGAGCAGAATGATATAGTCGGGTATTGTGACTAGTAGGCTGAGAAAATTGAAATTTGGTATTTTTGAGCGATTTTCAACGCATTACATCCCAATAAACGAAGAAAAATTTTTTTCTCCAAATTGAGCCAAAATTCATATAAAGGGATATTTTGCGCTGCTCTTTCGATTGGCGCTATGATTTTTGCAATATCTCAACATTTTTGAAAATTATTTTTTTCCTATTGGCTCTACGGTCCTAAAACCTTTTCCATTCGATAGAGCGGAAAAAAATAGTCGCTTATAGTGATTGGTGGGATTAAAAAATGGATATTTTGGGTTTTCAAGCGATTTGAAGTCGATTTGGGCCAAATAAACGATGAAATGTAGAACATTTTTCAAAAGTGCTCATCTCCGCTAGGTCGTTCGACCCCAAAGGATACTCCTTCCACTAGAGCAGGATGATATAGTCGGGTATTGTGACTAGTAGGCTGAGAAACTTGAAATTTGGTATTTTTGAGCGATTTTCAACGCATTATATCCCAATAAACGAAGAAAAATTTTTTTCTCCAAATTGAGCCAAAATTCATATATAGGGCTATTTTGCGCTGCTCTTTCGATTGGCGCTATGATTTTTGCAATACCTCAAAATTTTTGAAAATTATTTTTTTCCTATTGGCTCTACGGTCCTAAAACCTTTTCCATTCGATAGAGCGGAAAAAAATAGTCGCGTATAGTGATTGGTGGGATTAAAAAATGGATATTTTGGGGTTTCAAGCGATTTGAAGTAGATTTGGCCCAAATAAACGATGAAATGTAGAACATTTTTCAAAATTGCTCATCTCCACTAGGTCCTTCGACCCCAAAGGATACTCCATCCACTAGAGCAGGATGATATAGTCGGGTATTGTGACTAGTAGGCTGAGAAAATTGAAATTTGGTATTTTTGAGCGATTTTCAACGCATTATATCCCAATAAACGAAGAAAAATTTTTTTCTCCAAATTGAGCCAAAATTCATATATAGGGGTATTTTGCGCTGCTCTTTCGATTGGCGCTATGATTTTTGCAATATCTAAAAATTTTTGAAAATTATTTTTTTCCTATTGGCTCTACGGTCCTCAAACCTTTTCCATTCGATAGAGCGGAAAAAAATAGTCGCTTATAGTGATTGGTGGGATTAAAAAATGGATATTTTGGGTTTTCAAGCGATTTGAAGTCGATTTGGGCCAAATTAACGATGAAATGTAGAACATTTTTCAAAAGTGCTCATCTCCGCTAGGTCGTTCGACCCCAAAGGATACTCCTTCCACTAGAGCAGGATGATATAGTCGGGTATTGTGACTAGTAGGCTGAGAAACTTGAAATTTGGTATTTTTGAGCGATTTTCAACGCATTATATCCCAATAAACGAAGAAAAATTTTTTTCTCCAAATTGAGCCAAAATTCATATATAGGGGTATTTTGCGCTGTTCTTTCGATTGGCGCTATGATTTTTGCAATATTTCAAAATTTTTGAAAATTATTTTTTCCTATTGGCTCTACGGTCCTAAAACCTTTTCCATTCGATAGAGCGGAAAAAAATAGTCGCGTATAGTGATTGGTGGGATTAAAAAATGGATATTTTGCGGTTTCAAGCGATTTGAAGTCGATTTGGCCCAAATAAACGATGAAATGTAGAACATTTTTCAAAATTGCTCATCTCCGCTAGGTCCTTCGACCCCAAAGGATACTCCATCCACTAGAGCAGGATGATATAGTCGGGTATTGCGACTTGTAGGCTGAGAAAATTGAAATTTGGTATTTTTGAGCGATTTTCAACGCATTATATCCCAATAAACGAAGAAAAATTTTTTTCTCCAAATTGAGCCAAAATTCATATATAGGGGTATTTTGTGCTGCTCTTTCGATTGGCGCTATGATTTTTGCAATATCTCAAAATTTTTGAAAATTATTTTTTCCTATTGGCTCTACGGTCCTAAATCCTTTTCCATTCAATAGAGCGGAAAAAAATAGTCGCGTATAGTGATTGGTGGGATTTAAAAATGGAAAATTTGGGGTTTCAAGCGATTTGAAGTCGATTTGGCCCAAATAAACGATGAAATGTAGAACATTTTTCAAAATTGCTCATCTCCGCTAGGTCCTTCGACCCCAAAGGATACTCCATCCACTAGAGCAGGATGATATAGTCGGGTATTGTGACTAGTAGGCTGAGAAAATTGAAATTTGGTATTTTTGAGCGATTTTCAACGCATTATATCCCAATAAACGAAGAAACATTTTTTTCTCCAAATTGAGCCAAAATTCATATATAGGGGTATTTTGCGCTGCTCTTTCGATTGGCGCTATGATTTTTGCAATATCTCAAAATTTTTGAGAATTATTTTTTTCCTATTGGCTCTACGGTCCTAAAACCTTTTCCATTCGATAGAGCGGAAAAAAATAGTTGCGTATAGTGATTGGTGGGATTTAAAAATGGATATTTTGGGGTTTCAAGCGATTTGAAGTCGATTTGGCCAAAATAAACGATGTAATGTAGAACATTTTTCAAAATTGCTCATCTCCGCTAGGTCCTTCGACCCCAAAGGATACTCCATCCACTAGAGCAGGATGATATAGTCGGGTATTGTGACTAGTAGGCTGACAAAATTGAAATTTGGTATTTTTGAGCGATTTTCAACGCATTATATCCCAATAAACGAAGAAAAATTTTTTCTCCAAATTCAGTCAAAATTCACATATAGGGGTATTTTGAACTGCTCTTTCCATTGGCGCTATGATTTTTGCACTATCTCAAAATTTTTGAAAATTATTTTTTTCCTATTGGCTCTACGGTCCTAAAACCTTTTCCATTCGATAGAGCGGAAAAAAATAGTCGCGTATAGTGATTGGTGGGATTTAAAAATGGATATTTTGGGGTTTCAAGCGATTTGAAGTCGATTTGGCCCAAATAAACGATGAAATGTAGAACATTTTTCAAAATTGCTCATCTCCGCTAGGTCCTTCGACCCCAAAGGATACTCCATCCACTAGAGCAGGATGATATAGTCGGGTATTGTGACTAGTAGGCTGAGAAAATTGAAATTTGGTATTTTTGAGCGATTTTCAACGCATTATATCCCAATAAACGAAGAAAAATTTTTTCTCCAAATTGAGCCAAAATTCATATATAGGGGTATTTTGCGCTGCTCTTTCGATTGGCGCTATGATTTTTGCAATATCTCAAAATTTTTGAAAATTATTTTTTTCCTATTGGCTCTACGGTCCTAAAACCTTTTCCATTCGATAGAGCGGAAAAAAATAGTCGCGTATAGTGATTGGTGGGATTTAAAAATGGATATTTTGGGGTTTCAAGCGATTTGAAGTCGATTTGGCCCAAATAAACGATGAAATGTAGAACATTTTTCAAAATTGCTCATCTCCGCTAGGTCCTTCGACCCCAAAGGATACTCCATCCACTAGAGCAGGATGATATAGTCGGGTATTGTGACTAGTAGGCTGAGAAAATTGAAATTTGGTATTTTTGAGCGATTTTCAACGCATTATATCCCAATAAACGAAGAAAAATTTTTTCTCCAAATTGAGCCAAAATTCATATATAGGCTTATTTTGCCCTGCTCTTTCGATTGGCGCTATGATTTTTGGAATATCTCAAAATTTTTGAAAATTATTTTTTCCTATTGGCTCTACGGTCCTAAAACCTTTTCCATTCGATAGAGCGGAAAAAAATAGTCGCGTATAGTGATTGGTGGGATTTAAAAATGGATATTTTGGGGTTTCAAGCGATTTGAAGTCGATTTGGCCCAAATAAACGATGTAATGTAGAACATTTTTCAAAATTGCTCATCTCCGCTAGGTCCTTCGACCCCAAAGGATACTCCATCCACTAGAGCAGGATGATATAGTCGGGTATTGTGACTAGTAGGCTGAGAAAATTGAAATTTGGTATTTTTGAGCGATTTTCAACGCATTATATCCCAATAAACGAAGAAAAATTTTTTCTCCAAATTGAGCCAAAATTCATATATAGGGGTATTTTGCGCTGCTCTTTCGATTGGCGCTATGATTTTTGCAATATCTCAAAATTTTGGAAAATTATTTTTTCCTATTGGCTCTACGGTCCTAAAACCTTTTCCATTCGATAGAGCGGAAAAAAATAGTCGCGTATAGTGATTGGTGGGATTTAAAAATGGATATTTTGGGGTTTCAAGCGATTTGAAGTCGATTTGGCCCAAATAAACGATGTAATGTAGAACTTTTTTCAAAATTGCTCATCTCCGCTTGGTCCTTCGACCCCAAAGGATACTCCATCCACTAGAGCAGGATGATATAGTCGGGTATTGTGACTAGTAGGCTGAGAAAATTGAAATTTGGTATTTTTGAGCGATTTTCAACGCATTATATCCCAATAAACGAAGAAAAATTTTTTTCTCCAAATTGAGCCAAAATTCATATATAGGGGTATTTTGCGCTGCTCTTTCGATTGGCGCTATGATTTTTGCAATATCTCAAAATTTTTGAAAATTATTTTTTTCCTATTGGCTCTACGGTCCTAAAACCTTTTCCATTCGATAGAGCGGAAAAAAATAGTCGCGTATAGTGATTGGTGGGATTTAAAAATGGATATTTTGGGGTTTCAAGCGATTTGAAGTCGATTTGGCCAAAATAAACGATGTAATGTAGAACATTTTTCAAAATTGCTCATCTCCGCTAGGTCCTTCGACCCCAAAGGATACTCCATCCACTAGAGCAGGATGATATAGTCGGGTATTGTGACTAGTAGGCTGAGAAAATTGAAATTTGGTATTTTTGAGCGATTTTCAACGCATTATATCCCAATAAACGAAGAAAAATTTTTTTCTCCAAATTGAGCCAAAATTCATATATAGGGGTATTTTGCGCTGCTCTTTCGATTGGCGCTATGATTTTTGCAATATCTCAAAATTTTTGAAAATTATTTTTTTCCTATTGGCTCTACGGTCCTAAAACCTTTTCCATTCGATAGAGCGGAAAAAAATAGTCGCGTATAGTGATTGGTGGGATTTAAAAATGGATATTTTGGGGTTTCAAGCGATTTGAAGTCGATTTGGCCAAAATAAACGATGTAATGTAGAACATTTTTCAAAATTGCTCATCTCCGCTAGGTCCTTCGACCCCAAAGGATACTCCATCCACTAGAGCAGGATGATATAGTCGGGTATTGTGACTAGTAGGCTGAGAAAATTGAAATTTGGTATTTTTGAGCGATTTTCAACGCATTATATCCCAATAAACGAAGAAAAATTTTTTTCTCCAAATTGAGCCAAAATTCATATATAGGGGTATTTTGCGCTGCTCTTTCGATTGGCGCTATGATTTTTGCAATATCTCAAAATTTTTGAAAATTATTTTTTCCTATTGGCTCTACGGTCCTAAAACCTTTTCCATTCGATAGAGCGGAAAAAAATAGTCGCGTATAGTGATTGGTGGGATTTAAAAATGGATATTTTGGGGTTTCAAGCGATTTGAAGTCGATTTGGCCCAAATAAACGATGAAATGTAGAACATTTTTCAAAATTGCTCATCTCCGCTAGGTCCTTCGACCCCAAAGGATACTCCATCCACTAGAGCAGGATGATATAGTCGGGTATTGTGACTAGTAGGCTGAGAAAATTGAAATTTGGTATTTTTGAGCGATTTTCAACGCATTATATCCCAATAAACGAAGAAAAATTTTTTCTCCAAATTGAGCCAAAATTCATATATAGGGGTATTTTGCGCTGCTCTTTCGATTGGCGCTATGATTTTTGCAATATCTCAAAATATTTGAAAATTATTTTTTTCCTATTGGCTCTACGGTCCTAAAACCTTTTCCATTCGATAGAGCGGAAAAAAATAGTCGCGTATAGTGATTGGTGGGATTTAAAAATGGATATTTTGGGGTTTCAAGCGATTTGAAGTCGATTTGGCCCAAATAAACGATGAAATGTAGAACATTTTTCCAAATTGCTCATCTCCGCTAGGTCCTTCGACCCCAAAGGATACTCCATCCACTAGAGCAGGATGATATAGTCGGGTATTGTGACTAGTAGGCTGAGAAAATTGAAATTTGGTATTTTTGAGCGATTTTCAACGCATCATATCCCAATAAACGAAGAAAAATTTTTTCTCCAAATTGAGCCAAAATTCATATATAGGGGTATTTTGCGCTGCTCTTTCGATTGGCGCTATGATTTTTGCAATATCTCAAAATTTTTGAAAATTATTTTTTTCCTATTGGCTCTACGGTCCTAAAACCTTTTCCATTCGATAGAGCGGAAAAAAATAGTCGCGTATAGTGATTGGTGGGATTTAAAAATGGATATTTTGGGGTTTCAAGCGATTTGAAGTCGATTTGGCCCAAATAAACGATGTAATGTAGAACATTTTTCAAAATTGCTCATCTCCGCTTGGTCCTTCGACCCCAAAGGATACTCCATCCACTAGAGCAGGATGATATAGTCGGGTATTGTGACTAGTAGGCTGAGAAAATTGAAATTTGGTATTTTTGAGCGATTTTCAACGCATTATATCCCAATAAACGAAGAAAAATTTTTTTCTCCAAATTGAGCCAAAATTCATATATAGGGGTATTTTGTGCTGCTCTTTCGATTGGCGCTATGATTTTTGCAATATCTCAAAATTTTTGAAAATTATTTTTTTCCTATTGGCTCTACGGTCCTAAAACCTTTTCCATTCGATGGAGCGGAAAAAAATAGTCGCGTATAGTGATTGGTGGGATTTAAAAATGGATATTTTGGGGTTTCAAGCGATTTGAAGTCGATTTGGCCCAAATAAACGATGAAATGTAGAACATTTTTCAAAATTGCTCATCTCCGCTAGGTCCTTCGACCCCAAAGGATACTCCATCCACTAGAGCAGGATGATATAGTCGGGTATTGTGACTAGTAGGCTAAGAAAATTGAAATTTGGTATTTTTGAGCGATTTTCAACGCATTATATCCCAATAAACGAAGAAAAATTTTATTCTCCAAATTGAGCCAAAATTCATATATAGGGGTATTTTGGGCTGCTCTTTCGATTGGCGCTATGATTTTTGCAATATCTCAAAATTTTTGAAAATTATTTTTTTCCTATTGGCTCTACGGTCCTAAAACCTTTTCCATTCGATAGAGCGGAAAAAAATAGTCGCGTATAGTGATTGGTGGGATTTAAAAATGGATATTTTGGGGTTTCAAGCGATTTGAAGTCGATTTGGCCAAAATAAACGATGTAATGTAGAACATTTTTCAAAATTGCTCATCTCCGCTAGGTCCTTCGACCCCAAAGGATACTCCATCCACTAGAGCAGGATGATATAGTCGGGTATTGTGACTAGTAGGCTGAGAAAATTGAAATTTGGTATTTTTGAGCGATTTTCAACGCATTATATCCCAATAAACGAAGAAAAATTTTTTCTCCAAATTGAGCCAAAATTCATATATAGGGGTATTTTGCGCTGCTCTTTCGATTGGCGCTATGATTTTTGCAATATCTCAAAATTTTTGAAAATTATTTTTTCCTATTGGCTCTACGGTCCTAAAACCTTTTCCATTCGATAGAGCGGAAAAAAATAGTCGCGTATAGTGATTGGTGGGATTTAAAAATGGATATTTTGGGGTTTCAAGCGATTTGAAGTCGATTTGGCCCAAATAAACGATGAAATGTAGAACATTTTTCAAAATTGCTCATCTCCGCTAGGTCCTTCGACCCCAAAGGATACTCCATCCACTAGAGCAGGATGATATAGTCGGGTATTGTGACTAGTAGGCTAAGAAAATTGAAATTTGGTATTTTTGAGCGATTTTCAACGCATTATATCCCAATAAACGAAGAAAAATTTTATTCTCCAAATTGAGCCAAAATTCATATATAGGGGTATTTTGGGCTGCTCTTTCGATTGGCGCTATGATTTTTGCAATATCTCAAAATTTTTGAAAATTATTTTTTTCCTATTGGCTCTACGGTCCTAAAACCTTTTCCATTCGATAGAGCGGAAAAAAATAGTCGCGTATAGTGATTGGTGGGATTTAAAAATGGATATTTTGGGGTTTCAAGCGATTTGAAGTCGATTTGGCCAAAATAAACGATGTAATGTAGAACATTTTTCAAAATTGCTCATCTCCGCTAGGTCCTTCGACGCCAAAGGATACTCCATCCACTAGAGCAGGATGATATAGTCGGGTATTGTGACTAGTAGGCTGAGAAAATTGAAATTTGGTATTTTTGAGCGATTTTCAACGCATTATATCCCAATAAACGAAGAAAAATTTTTCTCTCCAAATTGAGCCAAAATTCATATATAGGGGTATTTTGCGCTGCTCTTTCGATTGGCGCTATGATTTTTGCAATATCTCAAAATTTTTGAAAATTATTTTTTCCTATTGGCTCTACGGTCCTAAAACCTTTTCCATTCGATAGAGCGGAAAAAAATAGTCGCGTATAGTGATTGGTGGGATTTAAAAATGGATATTTTGGGGTTTCAAGCGATTTGAAGTCGATTTGGCCCAAATAAACGATGTAATGTAGAACATTTTTCAAAATTGCTCATCTCCGCTAGGTCCTTCGACCCCAAAGGATACTCCATCCACTAGAGCAGGATGATATAGTCGGGTATTGTGACTAGTAGGCTGAGAAAATTGAAATTTGGTATTTTTGAGCGATTTTCAACGCATTATATCCCAATAAACGAAGAAAAATTTTTTCTCCAAATTGAGCCAAAATTCATATATAGGGGTATTTTGCGCTGCTCTTTCGATTGGCGCTATGATTTTTGCAATATCTCAAAATTTTGGAAAATTATTTTTTTCCTATTGGCTCTACGGTCCTAAAACCTTTTCCATTCGATAGAGTGGAAAAAAATAGTCGCGTATAGTGATTGGTGGGATTTAAAAATGGATATTTTGGGGTTTCAAGCGATTTGAAGTCGATTTGGCCCAAATAAACGATGTAATGTAGAACTTTTTTCAAAATTGCTCATCTCCGCTTGGTCCTTCGACCCCAAAGGATACTCCATCCACTAGAGCAGGATGATATAGTCGGGTATTGTGACTAGTAGGCTGAGAAAATTGAAATTTGGTATTTTTGAGCGATTTTCAACGCATTATATCCCAATAAACGAAGAAAAATTTTTTTCTCCAAATTGAGCCAAAATTCATATATAGGGGTATTTTGCGCTGCTCTTTCGATTGGCGCTATGATTTTTGCAATATCTCAAAATTTTTGAAAATTATTTTTTTCCTATTGGCTCTACGGTCCTAAAACCTTTTCCATTCGATAGAGCGGAAAAAAATAGTCGCGTATAGTGATTGGTGGGATTTAAAAATGGATATTTTGGGGTTTCAGGCGATTTGAAGTCGATTTGGCCCAAATAAACGATGTAATGTAGAACATTTTTCAAAATTGCTCATCTCCGCTTGGTCCTTCGACCCCAAAGGATACTCCATCCACTAGAGCAGGATGATATAGTCGGGTATTGTGACTAGTAGGCTGAGAAAATTGAAATTTGGTATTTTTGAGCGATTTTCAACGCATTATATCCCAATAAACGAAGAAAAATTTGTGTCTCCAAATTGAGCCAAAATTCATATATAGGGGTAGTTTGTGCTGCTCTTTCGAGTGGCGCTAGGATTTTTGCAATATCTCAAAATTTTTTAAAATTATTCTTTCCTATTGGCTCTACGGTCCTAAAACCTTTTCCATTCGATGGAGCGGAAAAAAATAGTCGCGTATAGTGATTGGTGGGATTTAAAAATGGATATTTTGGGGTTTCAAGCGATTTGAAGTCGATTTGGCCCAAATAAACGATGAAATGTAGAACATTTTTCAAAATTGCTCATCTCCGCTAGGTCCTTCGACCCCAAAGGATACTCCATCCACTAGAGCAGGATGATATAGTCGGGTATTGTGACTAGTAGGCTAAGAAAATTGAAATTTGGTATTTTTGAGCGATTTTCAACGCATTATATCCCAATAAACGAAGAAAAATTTTATTCTCCAAATTGAGCCAAAATTCATATATAGGGGTATTTTGGGCTGCTCTTTCGATTGGCGCTATGATTTTTGCAATATCTCAGAATTTTTGAAAATTATTTTTTTCCTATTGGCTCTACGGTCCTAAAACCTTTTCCATTCGATAGAGCGGAAAAAAATAGTCGCGTATAGTGATTGGTGGGATTTAAAAATTGATATTTTGGGGTTTCAAGCGATTTGAAGTCGATTTGGCCAAAATAAACGATGTAATGTAGAACATTTTTCAAAATTGCTCATCTCCGCTAGGTCCTTCGACCCCAAAGGATACTCCATCCACTAGAGCAGGATGATATAGTCGGGTATTGTGACTAGTAGGCTGAGAAAATTGAAATTTGGTATTTTTGAGCGATTTTCAACGCATTATATCCCAATAAACGAAGAAAAATTTTTTTCTCCAAATTGAGCCAAAATTCATATATAGGGGTATTTTGCGCTGCTCTTTCGATTGGCGCTATGATTTTTGCAATATCTCAAAATTTTTGAAAATTATTTTTTCCTATTGGCTCTACGGTCCTAAAACCTTTTCCATTCGATAGAGCGGAAAAAAATAGTCGCGTATAGTGATTGGTGGGATTTAAAAATGGATATTTTGGGGTTTCAAGCGATTTGAAGTCGATTTGGCCCAAATAAACGATGTAATGTAGAACATTTTTCAAAATTGCTCATCTCCGCTAGGTCCTTCGACCCCAAAGGATACTCCATCCACTAGAGCAGGATGATATAGTCGGGTATTGTGACTAGTAGGCTGAGAAAATTGAAATTTGGTATTTTTGAGCGATTTTCAACGCATTATATCCCAATAAACGAAGAAAAATTTTTTTCTCCAAATTGAGCCAAAATTCATATATAGGGGTATTTTGCGCTGCTCTTTCGATTGGCGCTATGATTTTTGCAATATCTCAAAATTTTGGAAAATTATTTTTTTCCTATTGGCTCTACGGTCCTAAAACCTTTTCCATTCGATAGAGCGGAAAAAAATAGTCGCGTATAGTGATTGGTGGGATTTAAAAATGGATATTTTGGGGTTTCAAGCGATTTGAAGTCGATTTGGCCCAAATAAACGATGTAATGTAGAACTTTTTTCAAAATTGCTCATCTCCGCTTGGTCCTTCGACCCCAAAGGATACTCCATCCACTAGAGCAGGATGATATAGTCGGGTATTGTGACTAGTAGGCTGAGAAAATTGAAATTTGGTATTTTTGAGCGATTTTCAACGCATTATATCCCAATAAACGAAGAAAAATTTTTTTCTCCAAATTGAGCCAAAATTCATATATAGGGGTATTTTGCGCTGCTCTTTCGATTGGCGCTATGATTTTTGCAATATCTCAAAATTTTTGAAAATTATTTTTTTCCTATTGGCTCTACGGTCCTAAAACCTTTTCCATTCGATAGAGCGGAAAAAAATAGTCGCGTATAGTGATTGGTGGGATTTAAAAATGGATATTTTGGGGTTTCAAGCGATTTGAAGTCGATTTGGCCAAAATAAACGATGTAATGTAGAACATTTTTCAAAATTGCTCATCTCCGCTAGGTCCTTCGACCCCAAAGGATACTCCATCCACTAGAGCAGGATGATATAGTCGGGTATTGTGACTAGTAGGCTGAGAAAATTGAAATTTGGTATTTTTGAGCGATTTTCAACGCATTATATCCCAATAAACGAAGAAAAATTTTTTCTCCAAATTGAGCCAAAATTCATATATAGGGGTATTTTGCGCTGCTCTTTCGATTGGCGCTATGATTTTTGCAATATCTCAAAATTTTTGAAAATTATTTTTTTCCTATTGGCTCTACGGTCCTAAAACCTTTTCCATTCGATAGAGCGGAAAAAAATAGTCGCGTATAGTGATTGGTGGGATTTAAAAATGGATATTTTGGGGTTTCAAACGATTTGAAGTCGATTTGGCCAAAATAAACGATGTAATGTAGAACATTTTTCAAAATTGCTCATCTCCGCTAGGTCCTTCGACCCCAAAGGATACTCCATCCACTAGAGCAGGATGATATAGTCGGGTATTGTGACTAGTAGGCTGAGAAAATTGAAATTTGGTATTTTTGAGCGATTTTCAACGCATTATATCCCAATAAACGAAGAAAAATTTTTTTCTCCAAATTGAGCCAAAATTCATATATAGGGGTATTTTGCGCTGCTCTTTCGATTGGCGCTATGATTTTTGCAATATCTCAAAATTTTTGAAAATTATTTTTTTCCTATTGGCTCTACGGTCCTAAAACCTTTTCCATTCGATAGAGCGGAAAAAAATAGTCGCGTATAGTGATTGGTGGGATTTAAAAATGGATATTTTGGGGTTTCAAGCGATTTGAAGTCGATTTGGCCCAAATAAACGATGAAATGTAGAACATTTTTCAAAATTGCTCATCTCCGCTAGGTCCTTCGACCCCAAAGGATACTCCATCCACTAGAGCAGGATGATATAGTCGGGTATTGTGACTAGTAGGCTGAGAAAATTGAAATTTGGTATTTTCGAGCGATTTTCAACGCATTATATCCCAATAAACGAAGAAAAATTTTTTTCTCCAAATTGAGCCAAAATTCATATATAGGGGTATTTTGCGCTGCTCTTTCGATTGGCGCTATGATTTTTGCAATATCTCAAAATATTTGAAAATTATTTTTTTCCTATTGGCTCTACGGTCCTAAAACCTTTTCCATTCGATAGAGCGGAAAAAAATAGTCGCGTATAGTGATTGGTGGGATTTAAAAATGGATATTTTGGGGTTTCAAGCGATTTGAAGTCGATTTGGCCCAAATAAACGATGAAATGTAGAACATTTTTCAAAATTGCTCATCTCCGCTAGGTCCTTCGACCCCAAAGGATACTCCATCCACTAGAGCAGGATGATATAGTCGGGTATTGTGACTAGTAGGCTGAGAAAATTGAAATTTGGTATTTTTGAGCGATTTTCAACGCATCATATCCCAATAAACGAAGAAAAATTTTTTTCTCCAAATTGAGCCAAAATTCATATATAGGGGTATTTTGCGCTGCTCTTTCGATTGGCGCTATGATTTTTGCAATATCTCAAAATTTTTGAAAATTATTTTTTTCCTATTGGCTCTACGGTCCTAAAACCTTTTCCATTCGATAGAGCGGAAAAAAATAGTCGCGTATAGTGATTGGTGGGATTTAAAAATGGATATTTTGGGGTTTCAAGCGATTTGAAGTCGATTTGGCCCAAATAAACGATGTAATGTAGAACATTTTTCAAAATTGCTCATCTCCGCTTGGTCCTTCGACCCCAAAGGATACTCCATCCACTAGAGCAGGATGATATAGTCGGGTATTGTGACTAGTAGGCTGAGAAAATTGAAATTTGGTATTTTTGAGCGATTTTCAACGCATTATATCCCAATAAACGAAGAAAAATTTTTTTCTCCAAATTGAGCCAAAATTCATATATAGGGGTATTTTGTGCTGCTCTTTCGATTGGCGCTATGATTTTTGCAATATCTCAAAATTTTTGAAAATGATTTTTTTCCTATTGGCTCTACGGTCCTAAAACCTTTTCCATTCGATGGAGCGGAAAAAAATAGTCGCGTATAGTGATTGGTGGGATTTAAAAATGGATATTTTGGGGTTTCAAGCGATTTGAAGTCGATTTGGCCCAAATAAACGATGAAATGTAGAACATTTTTCAAAATTGCTCATCTCCGCTAGGTCCTTCGACCCCAAAGGATACTCCATCCACTAGAGCAGGATGATATAGTCGGGTATTGTGACTAGTAGGCTGAGAAAATTGAAATTTGGTATTTTTGAGCGATTTTCAACGCATTATATCCCAATAAACGAAGAAAAATTTTTTTCTCCAAATTGAGCCAAAATTCATATATAGGGGTATTTTGGGCTGCTCTTTCGATTGGCGCTATGATTTTTGCAATATCTCAAAATTTTTGAAAATTATTTTTTCCTATTGGCTCTACGGTCCTAAAACCTTTTCCATTCGATAGAGCGGAAAAAAATAGTCGCGTATAGTGATTGGTGGGATTTAAAAATGGATATTTTGGGGTTTCAAGCGATTTGAAGTCGATTTGGCCAAAATAAACGATGTAATGTAGAACATTTTTCAAAATTGCTCATCTCCGCTAGGTCCTTCGACCCCAAAGGATACTCCATCCACTAGAGCAGGATGATATAGTCGGGTATTGTGACTAGTAGGCTGAGAAAATTGAAATTTGGTATTTTTGAGCGATTTTCAACGCATTATATCCCAATAAACGAAGAAAAATTTTTTCTCCAAATTGAGCCAAAATTCATATATAGGGGTATTTTGCGCTGCTCTTTCGATTGGCGCTATGATTTTTGCAATATCTCAAAATTTTTGAAAATTATTTTTTTCCTATTGGCTCTACGGTCCTAAAGCCTTTTCCATTCGATAGAGCGGAAAAAAATAGTCGCGTATAGTGATTGGTGGGATTTAAAAATGGATATTTTGGGGTTTCAAGCGATTTGAAGTCGATTTGGCCCAAATAAACGATGAAATGTAGAACATTTTTCAAAATTGCTCATCTCCGCTAGGTCCTTCGACCCCAAAGGATACTCCATCCACTAGAGCAGGATGATATAGTCGGGTATTGTGACTAGTAGGCTAAGAAAATTGAAATTTGGTATTTTTGAGCGATTTTCAACGCATTATATCCCAATAAACGAAGAAAAATTTTATTCTCCAAATTGAGCCAAAATTCATATATAGGGGTATTTTGGGCTGCTCTTTCGATTGGCGCTATGATTTTTGCAATATCTCAAAATTTTTGAAAATTATTTTTTTCCTATTGGCTCTACGGTCCTAAAACCTTTTCCATTCGATAGAGCGGAAAAAAATAGTCGCGTATAGTGATTGGTGGGATTTAAAAATGGATATTTTGGGGTTTCAAGCGATTTGAAGTCGATTTGGCCAAAATAAACGATGTAATGTAGAACATTTTTCAAAATTGCTCATCTCCGCTAGGTCCTTCGACCCCAAAGGATACTCCATCCACTAGAGCAGGATGATATAGTCGGGTATTGTGACTAGTAGGCTGAGAAAATTGAAATTTGGTATTTTTGAGCGATTTTCAACGCATTATATCCCAATAAACGAAGAAAAATTTTTTTTCCAAATTGAGCCAAAATTCATATATAGGGGTATTTTGCGCTGCTCTTTCGATTGGCGCTATGATTTTTGCAATATCTCAAAATTTTTGAAAATTATTTTTTCCTATTGGCTCTACGGTCCTAAAACCTTTTCCATTCGATAGAGCGGAAAAAAATAGTCGCGTATAGTGATTGGTGGGATTTAAAAATGGATATTTTGGGGTTTCAAGCGATTTGAAGTCGATTTGGCCCAAATAAACGATGTAATGTAGAACATTTTTCAAAATTGCTCATCTCCGCTAGGTCCTTCGACCCCAAAGGATACTCCATCCACTAGAGCAGGATGATATAGTCGGGTATTGTGACTAGTAGGCTGAGAAAATTGAAATTTGGTATTTTTGAGCGATTTTCAACGCATTATATCCCAATAAACGAAGAAAAATTTTTTTCTCCAAATTGAGCCAAAATTCATATATAGGGGTATTTTGCGCTGCTCTTTCGATTGGCGCTATTATTTTTGCAATATCTCAAAATTTTGGAAAATTATTTTTTTCCTATTGGCTCTACGGTCCTAAAACCTTTTCCATTCGATAGAGTGGAAAAAAATAGTCGCGTATAGTGATTGGTGGGATTTAAAAATGGATATTTTGGGGTTTCAAGCGATTTGAAGTCGATTTGGCCCAAATAAACGATGTAATGTAGAACTTTTTTCAAAATTGCTCATCTCCGCTTGGTCCTTCGACCCCAAAGGATACTCCATCCACTAGAGCAGGATGATATAGTCGGGTATTGTGACTAGTAGGCTGAGAAAATTGAAATTTGGTATTTTTGAGCGATTTTCAACGCATTATATCCCAATAAACGAAGAAAAATTTTTTCTCCAAATTGAGCCAAAATTCATATATAGGGGTATTTTGCGCTGCTCTTTCGATTGGCGCTATGATTTTTGCAATATCTCAAAATTTTTGAAAATTATTTTTTTCCTATTGGCTCTACGGTCCTAAAACCTTTTCCATTCGATAGAGCGGAAAAAAATAGTCGCGTATAGTGATTGGTGGGATTTAAAAATGGATATTTTGGGGTTTCAGGCGATTTGAAGTCGATTTGGCCCAAATAAACGATGTAATGTAGAACATTTTTCAAAATTGCTCATCTCCGCTTGGTCCTTCGACCCCAAAGGATACTCCATCCACTAGAGCAGGATGATATAGTCGGGTATTGTGACTAGTAGGCTGAGAAAATTGAAATTTGGTATTTTTGAGCGATTTTCAACGCATTATATCCCAATAAACGAAGAAAAATTTTTTTCTCCAAATTGAGCCAAAATTCATATATAGGGGTGTTTTGTGCTGCTCTTTCGATTGGCGCTATGATTTTTGCAATATCTCAAAATTTTTGAAAATTATTTTTTTCCTATTGGCTCTACGGTCCTAAAACCTTTTCCATTCGATGGAGCGGAAAAAAATAGTCGCGTATAGTGATTGGTGGGATTTAAAAATGGATATTTTGGGGTTTCAAGCGATTTGAAGTCGATTTGGCCCAAATAAACGATGAAATGTAGAACATTTTTCAAAATTGCTCATCTCCGCTAGGTCCTTCGACCCCAAAGGATACTCCATCCACTAGAGCAGGATGATATAGTCGGGTATTGTGACTAGTAGGCTAAGAAAATTGAAATTTGGTATTTTTGAGCGATTTTCAACGCATTATATCCCAATAAACGAAGAAAAATTTTATTCTCCAAATTGAGCCAAAATTCATATATAGGGGTATTTTGGGCTGCTCTTTCGATTGGCGCTATGATTTTTGCAACATCTCAAAATTTTTGAAAATTATTTTTTTCCTATTGGCTCTACGGTCCTAAAACCTTTTCCATTCGATAGAGCGGAAAAAAATAGTCGCGTATAGTGATTGGTGGGATTTAAAAATGGATATTTTCGGGTTTCAATCGATTTGAAGTCGATTTGGCCAAAATAAACGATGTAATGTAGAACATTTTTCAAAATTGCTCATCTCCGCTAGGTCCTTCGACCCCAAAGGATACTCCATCCACTAGAGCAGGATGATATAGTCGGGTATTGTGACTAGTAGGCTGAGAAAATTGAAATTTGGTATTTTTGAGCGATTTTCAACGCATTATATCCCAATAAACGAAGAAAAATTTTTTTCTCCAAATTGAGCCAAAATTCATATATAGGGGTATTTTGCGCTGCTCTTTCGATTGGCGCTATGATTTTTGCAATATCTCAAAATTTTTGAAAATTATTTTTACCTATTGGCTCTACGGTCCTAAAACCTTTTCCATTCGATAGAGCGGAAAAAAATAGTCGCGTATAGTGATTGGTGGGATTTAAAAATGGATATTTTGGGGTTTCAAGCGATTTGAAGTCGATTTGGCCCAAATAAACGATGAAATGTAGAACATTTTTCAAAATTGCTCATCTCCGCTAGGTCCTTCGACCCCAAAGGATACTCCATCCACTAGAGCAGGATGATATAGTCGGGTATTGTGACTAGTAGGCTGAGAAAATTGAAATTTGGTATTTTTGAGCGATTTTCAACGCATTATATCCCAATAAACGAAGAAAAATTTTTTTCTCCAAATTGAGCCAAAATTCATATATAGGGGTATTTTGCGCTGCTCTTTCGATTGGCGCTATGATTTTTGCAATATCTCAAAATTTTTGAAAATTATTTTTTTCCTATTGGCTCTACGGTCCTAAAACCTTTTCCATTCGATAGAGCGGAAAAAAATAGTCGCGTTTAGTGATTGGTGGGATTTAAAAATGGATATTTTGGGGTTTCAAGCGATTTGAAGTCGATTTGGCCCAAATAAACGATGAAATGCAGAACATTTTTCAAAATTGCTCATCTCCGCTAGGTCCTTCGGCCCCAAAGGATACTCCATCCACTAGAGCAGGATGATATAGTCGGGTATTGTGACTAGTAGGCTGAGAAAATTGAAATTTGGTATTTTTGAGCGATTTTCAACGCATTATATCCCAATAAACGAAGAAAAATTTTTTTCTCCGAATTGAGCGAAAATTCATATATAGGGGTATTTTGCGCTGCTCTTTCGATTGGCGCTATGATTTTTGCAATATCTCAAAATTTTTGAAAATTATTTTTTTCCTATTGGCTCTACGGTCCTAAAACCTTTTCCATTCGATAGAGCGGAAAAAAATAGTCGCGTATAGTGATTGGTGGGGTTTAAAAATGGATATTTTGGGGTTTCAAGCGATTTGAAGTCGATTTGGCCCAAATAAACGATGAAATGTAGAACATTTTTCAAAATTGCTCATCTCCGCTAGGTCCTTCGACCCCAAAGGATACTCCATCCACTAGAGCAGGATGATATAGTCGGGTATTGTGACTAGTAGGCTAAGAAAATTGAAATTTGGTATTTTTGAGCGATTTTCAACGCATTATATCCCAATAAACGAAGAAAAATTTTATTCTCCAAATTGAGCCAAAATTCATATATAGGGGTATTTTGGGCTGCTCTTTCGATTGGCGCTATGATTTTTGCAATATCTCAAAATTTTTGAAAATTATTTTTTTCCTATTGGCTCTACGGTCCTAAAACCTTTTCCATTCGATAGAGCGGAAAAAAATAGTCGCGTATAGTGATTGGTGGGATTTAAAAATGGATATTTTGGGGTTTCAAGCGATTTGAAGTCGATTTGGCCCAAATAAACGATGAAATGTAGAACATTTTTCAAAATTGCTCATCTCCGCTAGGTCCTTCGACCCCAAAGGATACTCCATCCACTAGAGCAGGATGATATAGTCGGGTATTGTGACTAGTAGGCTGAGAAAATTGAAATTTGGTATTTTTGAGCGATTTTCAACGCATTATATCCCAATAAACGAAGAAAAATTTTTTTCTCCAAATTGAGCCAAAATTCATATATAGGGGTATTTTGCGCTGCTCTTTCGATTGGCGCTATGATTTTTGCAATATCTCAAAATTTTTGAAAATTATTTTTTTCCTATTGGCTCTACGGTCCTAAAACCTTTTCCATTCGATTGAGCGGAAAAAAATAGTCGCGTATAGTGATTGGTGGGATTTAAAAATGGATATTTTGGGGTTTCAAGCGATTTGAAGTCGATTTGGCCCAAATAAACGATGTAATGTAGAACATTTTTCAAAATTGCTCATCTCCGCTAGGTCCTTCGACCCCAAAGGATACTCCATCCACTAGAGCAGGATGATATAGTCGGGTATTGTGACTAGTAGGCTGAGAAAATTGAAATTTGGTATTTTTGAGCGATTTTCAACGCATTATATCCCAATAAACGAAGAAAAATTTTTTTCTCCAAATTGAGCCAAGATTCATATATAGGGGTATTTTGCGCTGCTCTTTCGATTGGCGCTATGATTTTTGCAATATCTCAAAATTTTTGAAAATTATTATTTTCCTATTGGCTCTACGGTCCTAAAACCTTTTCCATTCGATAGAGCGGAAAAAAATAGTCGCGTATAGTGATTGGTGGGATTTAAAAATGGATATTTTGGGGTTTCAAGCGATTTGAAGTCGATTTGGCCCAAATAAACGATGAAATGTAGAACATTTTTCAAAATTGCTCATCTCCGCTAGGTCCTTCGACCCCAAAGGATACTCCATCCACTAGGGCAGGATGATATAGTCGGGTATTGTGACTAGTAGGCTGAGAAAATTGAAATTTGGTATTTTTGAGCGATTTTCAACGCATTATATCCCAATAAACGAAGAAAAATTTTTTTCTCCAAATTGAGCCAAAATTCATATATAGGGGTATTTTGCGCTGCTCTTTCGATTGGCGCTATAATTTTTGCAATATCTCAAAATTTTTGAAAATTATTTTTTTCCTATTGGCTCTACGGTCCTAAAACCTTTTCCATTCGATAGAGCGGAAAAAAATAGTCGCGTATAGTGATTGGTGGGATTTAAAAATGGATATTTTGGGGTTTCAAGCGATTTGAAGTCGATTTGGCCCAAATAAACGATGAAATGTAGAACATTTTTCAAAATTGCTCATCTCCGCTAGGTCCTTCGACCCCAAAGGATACGCCATCCACTAGAGCAGGATGATATAGTCGGGTATTGTGACTAGTAGCCTGAGAAAATTGAAATTTGGTATTTTTGAGCGATTTTCAACGCATTATATCCCAATAAACGAAGAAAAATTTTTTTCTCCAAATTGAGCCAAAATTCATATATAGGGGTATTTTGCGCTGCTCTTTCGATTGGCGCTTTGATTTTTGCAATATCTCAAAATTTTTGAAAATTATTTTTTTCCTATTGGCTCTACGGTCCTAAAACCTTTTCCATTCGATAGAGCGGAAAAAAATAGTCGCGTATAGTGATTGGTGGGATTTAAAAATGGATATTTTGGGGTTTCAAGCGATTTGAAGTCGATTTGGCCCAAATAAACGATGAAATGTAGAACATTTTTCAAAATTGCTCATCTCCGCTAGGTCCTTCGACCCCAAAGGATAGTCCATCCACTAGAGCAGGATGATATAGTCGGGTATTGTGACTAGAAGGCTGAGAAAATTGAAATTTGGTATTTTTGAGCGATTTTCAACGCATTATATCCCAATAAACGAAGAAAAATTTTTTTCTCCAAATTGAGCCAAAATTCATATATAGGGGTATTTTGCGCTGCTCTTTCGATTGGCGCTATGATTTTTGCAATATCTCAAAATTTTTGAAAATTATTTTTTTCCTATTGGCTCTACGGTCCTAAAACCTTTTCCATTCGATAGAGCGGAAAAAAATAGTCGCGTATAGTGATTGGTGGGATTTAAAAATGGATATTTTGGGGTTTCAAGCGATTTGAAGTCGATTTGGCCCAAATAAACGATGAAATGTAGAACATTTTTCAAAATTGCTCATCTCCGCTAGGTCCTTCGACCCCAAAGGATACGCCATCCACTAGAGCAGGATGATATAGTCGGGTATTGTGACTAGTAGCCTGAGAAAATTGAAATTTGGTATTTTTGAGCGATTTTCAACGCATTATATCCCAATAAACGAAGAAAAATTTTTTTCTCCAAATTGAGCCAAAATTCATATATAGGGGTATTTTGCGCTGCTCGTTCGATTGGCGCTATGATTTTTGCAATATCTCAAAATTTTTGAAAATTATTTTTTTCCTATTGGCTCTACGGTCCTAAAACCTTTTCCATTCGATAGAGCGGAAAGAAATAGTCGCGTATAGTGATTGGTGGGATTTAAAAATGGATATTTTGGGGTTTCAAGCGATTTGAAGTCGATTTGGCCCAAATAAACGATGTAATGTAGAACATTTTTCAAAATTGCTCATCTCCGCTAGGTCCTTCGACCCCAAAGGATACTCCATCCACTAGAGCAGGATGATATAGTCGGGTATTGTGACTAGTAGGCTGAGAAAATTGAAATTTGGTATTTTTGAGCGATTTTCAACGCATTATATCCCAATAAACGAAGAAAAATTTTTTCTCCAAATTGAGCCAAAATTCATATATAGGGGTATTTTGCGCTGCTCTTTCGATTGGCGCTATGATTTTTGCAATATCTCAAAATTTTTGAAAATTATTTTTTTCCTATTGGCTCTACGGTCCTAAAACCTTTTCCATTCGATAGAGCGGAAAGAAATTGTCGCGTATAGTGATTGGTGGGATTTAAAAATGGATATTTTGGGGTTTCAAGCGATTTGAAGTCGATTTGGCCCAAATAAACGATGTAATGTAGAACATTTTTCAAAATTGCTCATCTCCGCTAGGTCCTTCGACCCCAAAGGATACTCCATCCACTAGAGCAGGATGATATAGTCGGGTATTGTGACTAGTAGGCTGAGAAAATTGAAATTTGGTATTTTTGAGCGATTTTCAACGCATTATATCCCAATAAACGAAGAAAAATTTTTTTCTCCAAATTGAGCCAAAATTCATATATAGGTGTATTTTGCGCTGCTCTTTCGATTGGCGCTATGATTTTTGCAATATCTCAAAATTTTTGAAAATTATTTTTTTCCTATTGGCTCTACGGTCCTAAAACCTTTTCCATTCGATAGAGCGGAAAGAAATAGTCGCGTATAGTGATTGGTGGGATTTAAAAATGGATATTTTGGGGTTTCAAGCGATTTGAAGTCGATTTGGCCCAAATAAACGATGTAATGTAGAACATTTTTCAAAATTGCTCATCTCCGCTAGGTCCTTCGGCCCCAAAGGATACTCCATCCACTAGAGCAGGATGATATAGTCGGGTATTGTGACTAGTAGGCTGAGAAAATTGAAATTTGGTATTTTTGAGCGATTTTCAACGCATTATATCCCTATAAACGAAGAAAAATTTTTTTCTCCAAATTGAGCCAAAATTCATATATAGGGGTATTTTGCGCTGCTCTTTCGATTGGCGCTATGATTTTTGCAATATCTCAAAATTTTTGAAAATTATTTTTTTCCTATTGGCTCTACGGTCCTAAAACCTTTTCCATTCGATAGAGCGGAAAAAAATAGTCGCGTATAGTGATTGGTGGGATTTAAAAATGGATATTTTGGGGTTTCAAGCGATTTGAAGTCGATTTGGCCCAAATAAACGATGAAATGTAGAACATTTTTCAAAATTGCTCATCTCCGCTAGGTCCTTCGACCCCAAAGGATACTCCATCCACTAGAGCAGGATGATATAGTCGGGTATTGTGACTAGTAGGCTGAGAAAATTGAAATTTGGTATTTTTGAGCGATTTTCAACGCATTATATCCCAATAAACGAAGAAAAATTTTTTTCTCCAAATTGAGCCAAAATTCATATATAGGGGTATTTTGCGCTGCTCTTTCGATTGGCGCTATGATTTTTGCAATATCTCAAAATTTTTGAAAATTATTTTTTTCCTATTGGCTCTACGGTCCTAAAACCTTTTCCATTCGATAGAGCGGAAAAAAATAGTCGCGTATAGTGATTGGTGGGATTTAAAAATGGATATTTTGGGGTTTCAAGCGATTCGAATTCGATTTGGCCCAAATAAACGATGAAATGTAGAACATTTTTCAAAATTGCTCATCTCCGCTAGGTCCTTCGACCCCAAAGGATACGCCATCCACTAGAGCAGGATGATATAGTCGGGTATTGTGACTAGTAGCCTGAGAAAATTGAAATTTGGTATTTTTGAGCGATTTTCAACGCATTATATCCCAATAAACGAAGAAAAATTTTTTTCTCCAAATTGAGCCAAAATTCATATATAGGGGTATTTTGCGCTGCTCTTTCGATTGGCGCTATGATTTTTGCAATATCTCAAAATTTTTGAAAATTATTTTTTTCCTATTGGCTCTACGGTCATAAAACCTTTTCCATTCGATAGAGCGGAAAAAAATAGTCGCGTATAGTGATTGGTGGGATTTAAAAATGGATATTTTGGGGTTTCAAGCGATTTGAAGTCGATTTGGCCCAAATAAACGATGAAATGTAGAACATTTTTCAAAATTGCTCATCTCCGCTAGGTCCTTCGACCCCAAAGGATACTCTATCCACTAGAGCAGGATGATATAGTCGGGTATTGTGACTAGTAGCCTGAGAAAATTGAAATTTGGTATTTTTGAGCGATTTTCAACGCATTATATCCCAATAAACGAAGAAAAATTTTTTTCTCCAAATTGAGCCAAAATTCATATATAGGGGTATTTTGCGCTGCTCTTTCGATTGGCGCTATGATTTTTGCAATATCTCAAAATTTTTGAAAATTATTTTTTTCCTATTGGCTCTACGGTCCTAAAACCTTTTCCATTCGATAGAGCGGAAAAAAATAGTCGCGTATAGTGATTGGTGGGATTTAAAAATGGATATTTTGGGATTTCAAGCGATTTGAAGTCGATTTGGCCCAAATAAACGATGTAATGTAGAACATTTTTCAAAATTGCTCATCTCCGCTAGGTCCTTCGACCCCAAAGGATACTCCATCCACTAGAGCAGGATGATATAGTCGGGTATTGTGACTAGTAGGCTGAGAAAATTGAAATTTGGTATTTTTGAGCGATTTTCAACGCATTATATCCCAATAAACGAAGAAAAATTTTTGTCTCCAAATTGAGCCAAAATTCATATATAGGGGTATTTTGCGCTGCTCGTTCGATTGGCGCTATGATTTTTGCAATATCTCAAAATTTTTGAAAATTATTTTTTTCCTATTGGCTCTACGGTCCTAAAACCTTTTCCATTCGATAGAGCGGAAAGAAATAGTCGCGTATAGTGATTGGTGGGATTTAAAAATGGATATTTTGGGGTTTCAAGCGATTTGAAGTCGATTTGGCCCAAATAAACGATGTAATGTAGAACATTTTTCAAAATTGCTCATCTCCGCTAGGTCCTTCGACCCCAAAGGATACTCCATCCACTAGAGCAGGATGATATAGTCGGGTATTGTGACTAGTAGGCTGAGAAAATTGAAATTTGGTATTTTTGAGCGATTTTCAACGCATTATATCCCTATAAACGAAGAAAAATTTTTTCTCCAAATTGAGCCAAAATTCATATATAGGGGTATTTTGCGCTGCTCTTTCGATTGGCGCTATGATTTTTGCAATATCTCAAAATTTTGGAAAATTATTTTTTTCCTATTGGCTCTACGGTCCTAAAACCTTTTCCATTCGATAGAGCGGAAAAAAATAGTCGCGTATAGTGATTGGTGGGATTTAAAAATGGATATTTTGGGGTTTCAAGCGATTTGAAGTCGATTTGGCCCAAATAAACGATGTAATGTAGAACATTTTTCAAAATTGCTCATCTCCGCTTGGTCCTTCGACCCCAAAGGATACTCCATCCACTAGAGCAGGATGATATAGTCGGGTATTGTGACTAGTAGGCTGAGAAAATAGAAATTTGGTATTTTTGAGCGATTTTCAACGCATTATATCCCAATAAACGAAGAAAAATTTTTTTCTCCAAATTGAGCCAAAATTCATATATAGGGGTATTTTGTGCTGCTCTTTCGATTGGCGCTATGATTTTTGCAATATCTCAAAATTTTTGAAAATTATTTTTTTCCTATTGGCTCTACGGTCCTAAAACCTTTTCCATTCGATAGAGCGGAAAAAAATAGTCGCGTATAGTGATTGGTGGGATTTAAAAATGGATCTTTTGGGGTTTCAAGCGATTTGAAGTCGATTTGGCCCAAATAAACGATGAAATGTAGAACATTTTTCAAAATTGCTCATCTCCGCTAGGTCCTTCGACCCCAAAGGATACTCCATCCACTAGAGCAGGATGATATAGTCGGGTATTGTGACTAGTAGGCTGAGAAAATTGAAATTTGGTATTTTTGAGCGATTTTCAACGCATTATATCCCAATAAACGAAGAAAAAATTTTTTCTTCAAATTGAGCCAAAATTCATATATAGGGGTATTTTGCGCTGCTCTTTCGATTGGCGCTATGATTTTTGCAATATCTCAAAATTTTTGAAAATTATTTTTTTCCTATTGGCTCTTCGGTCCTAAAACCTTTTCCATTCGATAGAGCGGAAAAAAATAGTCGCGTATAGTGATTGGTGGGATTTAAAAATGGATATTTTGGGGTTTCAAGCGATTTGAAGTCGATTTGGCCCAAATAAACGATGAAATGTAGAACATTTTTCAAAATTTCTCATCTCCGCTAGGTCCTTCGACCCCAAAGGATACTCCATCCACTAGAGCAGGATGAAATAGTCGGGTATTGTGACTAGTAGCCTGAGAAAATTGAAATTTGGTATTTTTGAGCGATTTTCAACGCATTATATCCCAATAAACGAAGAAAAATTTTTTTCTCCAAATTGAGCCAAAATTCATATATAGGGGTATTTTGCGCTGCTCGTTCGATTGGCGCTATGATTTTTGCAATATCTCAAAATTTTTGAAAATTATTTTTTTCCTATTGGCTCTACGGTCCTAAAACCTTTTCCATTCGATAGAGCGGAAAGAAATAGTCGCGTATAGTGATTGGTGGGATTTAAAAATGGATATTTTGGGGTTTCAAGCGATTTGAAGTCGATTTGGCCCAAATAAACGATGTAATGTAGAACATTTTTCAAAATTGCTCATCTCCGCTAGGTCCTTCGACCCCAAAGGATACTCCATCCACTAGAGCAGGATGATATAGTCGGGTATTGTGACTAGTAGGCTGAGAAAATTGAAATTTGGTATTTTTGAGCGATTTTCAACGCATTATATCCCAATAAACGAAGAAAAATTTTGTTCTCCAAATTGAGCCAAAATTCATATATAGGGGTATTTTGCGCTGCTCTTTCGATTGGCGCTATGATTTTTGCAATATCTCAAAATTTTTGAAAATTATTTTTTTCCTATTGGCTCTACGGTCCTAAAACCTTTTCCATTCGATAGAGCGGAAAGAAATAGTCGCGTATAGTGATTGGTGGGATTTAAAAATGGATATTTTGGGGTTTCAAGCGATTTGAAGTCGATTTGGCCCAAATAAACGATGTAATGTAGAACATTTTTCAAAATTGCTCATCTCCGCTAGGTCCTTCGACCCCAAAGGATACTCCATCCACTAGAGCAGGATGATATAGTCGGGTATTGTGACTAGTAGGCTGAGAAAATTGAAATTTGGTATTTTTGAGCGATTTTCAACGCATTATATCCCTATAAACGAAGAAAAATTTTTTTCTCCAAATTGAGCCAAAATTCATATATAGGGGTATTTTGCGCTGCTCTTTCGATTGGCGCTATGATTTTTGCAATATCTCAAAATTTTGGAAAATTATTTTTTTCCTATTGGCTCTACGGTCCTAAAACCTTTTCCATTCGATAGAGCGGAAAAAAATAGTCGCGTATAGTGATTGGTGGGATTTAAAAATGGATATTTTGGGGTTTCAAGCGTTTTGAAGTCGATTTGGCCCAAATAAACGATGTAATGTAGAACATTTTTCAAAATTGCTCATCTCCGCTTGGTCCTTCGACCCCAAAGGATACTCCATCCACTAGAGCAGGATGATATAGTCGGGTATTGTGACTAGTAGGCTGAGAAAATAGAAATTTGGTATTTTTGAGCGATTTTCAACGCATTATATCCCAATAAACGAAGAAAAATTTTTTTCTCCAAATTGAGCCAAAATTCATATATAGGGGTATTTTGTGCTCCTCTTTCGATTGGCGCTATGATTTTTGCAATATCTCAAAATTTTTGAAAATTATTTTTTTCCTATTGGCTCTACGGTCCTAAAACCTTTTCCATTCGATAGAGCGGAAAAAAATAGTCGCGTATAGTGATTGGTGGGATTTAAAAATGGATCTTTTGGGGTTTCAAGCGATTTGAAGTCGATTTGGCCCAAATAAACGATGAAATGTAGAACATTTTTCAAAATTGCTCATCTCCGCTAGGTCCTTCGACCCCAAAGGATACTCCATCCACTAGAGCAGGATGATATAGTCGGGTAATGTGACTAGTAGGCTGAGAAAATTGAAATTTGGTATTTTTGAGCGATTTTCAACGCATTATATCCCAATAAACGAAGAAAAATTTTTTTCTCCAAATTGAGCCAAAATTCATATACAGGGGTATTTTGCGCTGCTCTTTCGATTGGCGCTATGATTTTTGCAATATCTCAAAATTTTTGAAAATTATTTTTTCCTATTGGCTCTACGGTCCTAAAACCTTTTCCATTCGATAGAGCGGAAAAAAATAGTCGCGTATAGTGATTGGTGGGATTTAAAAATGGATATTTTGGGGTTTCAAGCGATTTGAAGTCGATTTGGCCCAAATAAACGATGTAATGTAGAACATTTTTCAAAATTGCTCATCTCCGCTAGGTCCTTCGACCCCAAAGGATACTCCATCCACTAGAGCAGGATGATATAGTCGGGTATTGTGTCTAGTAGGCTGAGAAAATTGAAATTTGGTATTTTTGAGCGATTTTCAACGCATTATATCCCAATAAACGAAGAAAAATTTTTTTCTCCAAATTAAGCCAAAATTCATATATAGCGGTATTTTGCGCTGCTCTTTCGATTGGCGCTATGATTTTTGCAATATCTCAAAATTTTTGAAAATTATTTTTTTCCTATTGGCTCTACGGTCCTAAAACCTTTTCCATTCGATAGAGCGGAAAAAAATAGTCGCCTATAGTGATTGGTGGGATTTAAAAATAGATATTTTGGGGTTTCAAGCGATTTGAAGTCGATTTGGCCCAAATAAACGATGTAATGTAGAACATTTTTCAAAATTGCTCATCTCCGCTAGGTCCTTCGACCCCAAAGGATACTCCATCCACTAGAGCAGGATGATATAGTCGGGTATTGTGTCTAGTAGGCTGAGAAAATTGAAATTTGGTATTTTTGAGCGATTTTCAACGCATTATATCCCAATAAACGAAGAAAAATTTTTTTCTCCAAATTAAGCCAAAATTCATATATAGCGGTATTTTGCGCTGCTCTTTCGATTGGCGCTATGATTTTTGCAATATCTCAAAATTTTTGAAAATTATTTTTTTCCTATTGGCTCTACGGTCCTAAAACCTTTTCCATTCGATAGAGCGGAAAAAAATAGTCGCCTATAGTGATTGGTGGGATTTAAAAATAGATATTTTGGGGTTTCAAGCGATTTGAAGTCGATTTGGCCCAAATAAACGATGAAATGTAGAACATTTTTCAAAATTGCTCATGTCCGCTAGGTCCTTCGACCCCAAAGGATACTCCATCCACTAGAGCAGGATGATATAGTCGGGTATTGTGACTAGTAGGCTGAGAAAATTGAAATTTGGTATTTTTGAGCGATTTTCAACGCATTATATCCCAATAAACAAAGAAAAATTTTTTTCTCCAAATTGAGCCAAAATTCATATATAGGGGTATTTTGTGCTGCTCTTTCGATTGGCGCTATGATTTTTGCAATATCTCAAAATTTTTGAAAATTATTTTTTTCCTATTGGCTCTACGGTCCTAAAACCTTTTCCATTCGATAGAGCGGAAAAAAATAGTCGCGTATAGTGATTGGTGGGATTTAAAAATGGATATTTTGGGGTTTCAAGCGATTTGAAGTCGATTTGGCCCAAATAAACGATGAAATGTAGAACATTTTTCAAAATTGCTCATCTCCGCTAGGTCCTTCGACCCCAAAGGATACTCCATCCACTAGAGCAGGATGATATAGTCGGGTATTGTGACTAGTAGGCTGAGAAAATTGAAATTTGGTATTTTTGAGCGATTTTCAACGCATTATATCCCAATAAACGAAGAAAAATTTTTTTCTCCAAATTGAGCCAAAATTCATATATAGGGGTATTTTGCGCTGCTCTTTCGATTGGCGCTATGATTTTTGCAATATCTCAAAATTTTTGAAAATTATTTTTTTCCTATTGGCTCTACGGTCCTAAAACCTTTTCCATTCGATAGAGCGGAAAAAAATAGTCGCGTATAGTGATTGGTGGGATTTAAAAATGGATATTTTGGGGTTTCAAGCGATTTGAAGTCGATTTGGCCCAAATAAACGATGTAATGTAGAACATTTTTCAAAATTGCTCATCTCCGCTACGTCCTTCGACCCCAAAGGATACTCCATCCACTAGAGCAGGATGATATAGTCGGGTATTGTGACTAGTAGGCTGAGAAAATTGAAATTTGGTATTTTTGAGCGATTTTCAACGCATTATATCCCAATAAACGAAGAAAAATTTTCTTCTCCAAATTGAGCCAAAATTCATATATAGGGGTATTTTGCGCTGCTCTTTCGATTGGCGCTATGATTTTTGCAATATCTCAAAATTTTTGAAAATTATTTTTTTCCTATTGGCTCTACGGTCCTAAAACCTTTTCCATTCGATAGAGCGGAAAAAAATTGTCGCGTATAGTGATTGGTGGGGTTTAAAAATGGATATTTTGGGGTTTCAAGCGATTTGAAGTCGATTTGGCCCAAATAAACGATGTAATGTTGAACATTTTTCAAAATTGCTCATCTCCGCTAGGTCCTTCGACCCCAAAGGATACTCCATCCACTAGAGCAGGATGATATAGTCGGGTATTGTGACTAGTAGGCTGAGAAAATTGAAATTTGGTATTTTTGAGCGATTTTCAACGCATTATATCCCAGTAAACGAAGAAAAATTTTTTTCTCCAAATTGAGCCAAGATTCATATATAGGGGTATTTTGCGCTGCTCTTTCGATTGGCGCTATGATTTTTGCAATATCTCAAAATTTTTGAAAATTATTATTTTCCTATTGGCTCTACGGTCCTAAAACCTTTTCCATTCGATAGAGCGGAAAAAAATAGTCGCGTATAGTGATTGGTGGGATTTAAAAATGGATATTTTGGGGTTTCAAGCGATTTGAAGTCGATTTGGCCCAAATAAACGATGAAATGTAGAACATTTTTCAAAATTGCTCATCTCCGCTAGGTCCTTCGACCCCAAAGGATACTCCATCCACTAGAGCAGGATGATATAGTCGGGTATTGTGACTAGTAGGCTGAGAAAATTGAAATTTGGTATTTTTGAGCGATTTTCAACGCATTATATCCCAATAAACGAAGAAAAATTTTTTTCTCCAAATTGAGCCAAAATCATATATAGGGGTATTTTGCGCTGCTCTTTCGATTGGCGCTATGATTTTTGCAATATCTCAAAATTTTTGAAAATTATTTTTTTCCTATTGGCTCTACGGTCCTAAAACCTTTTCCATTCGATAGAGCGGAAAAAAATAGTCGCGTATAGTGATTGGTGGGATTTAAAAATGGATATTTTGGGGTTTCAAGCGATTTGAAGTCGATTTGGCCCAAATAAACGATGTAATGTAGAACATTTTTCAAAATTGCTCATCTCCGCTAGGTCCTTCGACCCCAAAGGATACTCCATCCACTAGAGCAGGATGATATAGTCGGGTATTGTGTCTAGTAGGCTGAGAAAATTGAAATTTGGTATTTTTGAGCGATTTTCAACGCATTATATCCCAATAAACGAAGAAAAATTTTTTTCTCCAAATTGAGCCAAAATTCATATATAGCGGTATTTTGCGCTGCTCTTTCGATTGGCGCTATGATTTTTGCAATATCTCAAAATTTTTGAAAATTATTTTTTTCCTATTGGCTCTACGGTCCTAAAACCTTTTCCATTCGATAGAGCGGAAAAAAATAGTCGCCTATAGTGATTGGTGGGATTTAAAAATAGATATTTTGGGGTTTCAAGCGATTTGAAGTCGATTTGGCCCAAATAAACGATGAAATGTAGAACATTTTTCAAAATTGCTCATCTCCGCTAGGTCCTTCGACCCCAAAGGATACTCCATCCACTAGAGCAGGATGATATAGTCGGGTATTGTGACTAGTAGGCTGAGAAAATTGAAATTTGGTATTTTTGAGCGATTTTCAACGCATTATATCCCAATAAACGAAGAAAAATTTTTTTCTCCAAATTGAGCCAAAATTCATATATAGGGGTATTTTGTGCTGCTCTTTCGATTGGCGCTATGGTTTTTGCAATATCTCAAAATTTTTGAAAATTATATTTTTCCTATTGGCTCTACCGTCCTAAAACCTTTTCCATTCGATAGAGCGGAAAAAAATAATCGCGTATAGTGATTGGTGGGATTTAAAAATGGATATTTTGGGGTTTCAAGCGATTTGAAGTCGATTTGGCCCAAATAAACGATGAAATGTAGAACATTTTTCAAAATTGCTCATCTCCGCTAGGTCCTTCGACCCCAAAGGATACTCCATCCACTAGAGCAGGATGATATAGTCGGGTATTGTGACTAGTAGGCTGAGAAAATTGAAATTTGGTATTTTTGAGCGATTTTCAACGCATTATATCCCAATAAACGAAGAAAAATTTTTTTCTCCAAATTGAGCCAAAATTCATATATAGGGGTATTTTGCGCTGCTCTTTCGATTGGCGCTATGATTTTTGCAATATCTCAAAATTTTTGAAAATTATTTTTTCCTATTGGCTCTACGGTCCTAAAACCTTTTCCATTCGATAGAGCGGAAAAAAATAGTCGCGTATAGTGATTGGTGGGATTTAAAAATGGATATTTTGGGGTTTCAAGCGATTTGAAGTCGATTTGGCCCAAATAAACGATGTAATGTAGAACATTTTTCAAAATTGCTCATCTCCGCTACGTCCTTCGACCCCAAAGGATACTCCATCCACTAGAGCAGGATGATATAGTCGGGTATTGTGACTAGTAGGCTGAGAAAATTGAAATTTGGTATTTTTGAGCGATTTTCAACGCATTATATCCCAATAAACGAAGAAAAATTTTTTCTCCAAATTGAGCCAAAATTCATATATAGGGGTATTTTGCGCTGCTCTTTCGATTGGCGCTATGATTTTTGCAATATCTCAAAATTTTTGAAAATTATTTTTTTCCTATTGGCTCTACGGTCCTAGAACCTTTTCCATTCGATAGAGCGGAAAAAAATAGTCGCGTATAGTGATTGGTGGGATTTAAAAATGGATCTTTTGGGGTTTCAAGCGATTTGAAGTCGATTTGGCCCAAATAAACGATGAAATGTAGAACATTTTTCAAAATTGCTCATCTCCGCTAGGTCCTTCGACCCCAAAGGATACTCCATCCACTAGAGCAGGATGATATAGTCGGGTATTGTGACTAGTAGGCTGAGAAAATTGAAATTTGGTATTTTTGAGCGATTTTCAACGCATTATATCCCAATAAACGAAGAATAATTTTTTTCTCCAAATTGAGCCAAAATTCATATATAGGGGTATTTTGTGCTGCTCTTTCGATTGGCGCTATGATTTTTGCAATATCTCAAAATTTTTGAAAATTATTTTTTTCCTATTGGCTCTACGGTCCTAAAACCTTTTCCATTCGATAGAGCGGAATAAAATAGTCGCGTATAGTGATTGGTGGGATTTAAAAATGGATATTTTGGGGTTTCAAGCGATTTGAAGTCGCTTTGGCCCAAATAAACGATGAAATGTAGAACATTTTTCAAAATTGCTCATCTCCGCTAGGTCCTTCGACCCCAAAGGATACTCCATCCACTAGAGCAGGATGATATAGTCGGGTATTGTGACTAGTAGGCTGAGAAAATTGAAATTTGGTATTTTTGAGCGATTTTCAACGCATTATATCCCAATAAACGAAGAAAAATTTTTTTCTCCAAATTGAGCCAAAATTCATATATAGGGGTATTTTGCGCTGCTCTTTCGATTGGCGCTATGATTTTTGCAATATCTCAAAATTTTTGAAAATTATTTTTTTCCTATTGGCTCTACGGTCCTAAAACCTTTTCCATTCGATAGAGCGGAAAAAAATAGTCGCGTATAGTGATTGGTGGGATTTAAAAATGGATATTTTGGGGTTTCAAGCGATTTGAAGTCGATTTGGCCCAAATAAACGATGAAATGTAGAACATTTTTCAAAATTGCTCATCTCCGCTAGGTCCTTCGACCCCAAAGGATACTCCATCCACTAGAGCAGGATGATATAGTCGGGTATTGTGACTAGTAGGCTGAGAAAATTGAAATTTGGTATTTTTGAGCGATTTTCAACGCATTATATCCCAATAAACGAAGAAAAATTTTTTCCTCCAAATTGAGCCAAAATTCATATATAGGGGTATTTTGCGCTGCTCTTTCGATTGGCGCTATGATTTTTGCAATATCTCAAAATTTTTGAAAATTATTTTTTTCCTATTGGCTCTACGGTCCTAAAACCTTTTCCATTCGATAGAGCGGAAAAAAATAGTCGCGTATAGTGATTGGTGGGATTTAAAAATGGATATTTTGGGGTTTCAAGCGATTTGAAGTGGATTTGGCCCAAATAAACGATGTAATGTAGAACATTTTTCAAAATTGCTCATCTCCGCTAGGTCCTTCGACCCCAAAGGATACTCCATCCACTAGAGCAGGATGATATAGTCGGGTATTGTGACTAGTAGGCTGAGAAAATTGAAATTTGGTATTTTTGAGCGATTTTCAACGCATTATATCCCAATAAACGAAGAAAAATTTTTTCTCCAAATTGAGCCAAAATTCATATATAGGGGTATTTTGCGCTGCTCTTTCCATTGGCGCTATGA